>CM044314.1:41437206-42652831 GCA_024291935.2 Okapia johnstoni | reverse complement strand
AAACTGGGAATAGAACTGCCATATGACCTAGCCATCCCACTGCTGGGCAAACACACTGAGGAAACCAGAATTGAAAGAATCACATGTACCCCAATGTTCATCGCAACACTGTTTACAATAGCCAGGACATGGAAGCAACCTAGATGTCCATCAGCAGACGAATGGATAAGGAAGCAGTGGTACATATACACAATGGAATATTACTCAGCCATTAAAAAGAATACATTTGAATCAGTTCTAATGAGATGGATGAAACTGGAGCCCATTATACAGAGTGAAGTAAGCCAGAAAGAAAAACAACAATACAGTATACTAAAGCATATATATGGAATTTGAAAGATGGTAACAATAACCCTATATGCGAGACAGAAAAAGAGACATTGATGCATAGAACAGTCTTATGGACTCTGTGGGAGAAGGTGAGGGTGGGACGATCTGAGAGAATAGCATTGAAACGTATATTATCATATGTGAAACAGAACGCCAGTCCAGGTTCGATGCATGAGACAAATGCTCAGGGCTGGTGCACTGGGATGACCCAGAGGAATGGGATGGGGAGGGAGGTGGGAGGGGGGTTCAGGATGGGGAACACATGTACACCCATGGCTGACTCATGTCAATGTATGGCAAAAACCACCACAATATTGTAAAGTAATTAGTCTCCAACTAAAATAAATAAATTAAAAAAAAGAAAAGCATAAAAAAGAAAAAGAAAAAGCTGGCTTAAAACTCAACATTCAAAAAACGAAGATCATGGCATCCCGTCCCATCACTTCATGGCAAATAAATGCGTAAACAATGGAAACAGTGACAGGCTATTTTCTTGGGCTCCAAAATCACTGCAGATCGTGACTGTAGCCATGAAATTAAAAGATGCTTGCTTTTGGAAGAAAGGCTCTGAAAAACCTAGACAGCATATTAAAAAGCAGAGACATCACTTTGCTGACAAAGGTCCATCTAGTTAAAGCAATGGTTTTTCCAGTAGTCATGTATGGATGAGAGAGTTGAACCATAAAGAAAATTTAGCGCTAGAGAATCGATGCTTTTGAACTGTGGTGTTGGAGAAGACTCTTGAGTCTCTTGGACTGCAAGGAGATCCAGTCAGTCAATCCTAAAGGAAATCAGTCCTGGATATTCATTGGAAGTACTGATGCTGAAGCTGAAGCTCCAGTACTTTGGCCACATGATGTGAAGAGCTGACTCACTGGAAAAGACCCTTATGCTGGGAAAGGTTGAAGGCAGAAGGAGAAGGGGACAACAGAGGATGAGATGGTTGGATGGCATCACCGACTTGATGGACATGAATTTGAACAAGCTCTGGGAGTTGGTGAAGGATAGGGAAGCCTGGAGTGCTGTAGTCCATGGGGTCACAAAGAGTCAGACACGACTGAGCAACTGAACTGAACTGAACTGACACATCATTATCACGCAAGTCCAGTTTACTACAGCATTCACGCCTGGTGTTACACATTCTGTGGGTCTTCACAAATGAATAATAACTTGTGTCCTATATTGTTCCATACAGAATAGTTTTACTGCTTTTATAAGGGGTCTCCAGGAAACAGAACCAGTAAGATAGAAAAATAGACAGATAGATAGGCAGGCAAGCAGGCAGACATAAAGGAGATTTGGTATAGATTGCTTGTTTGATTATGAAGGCTGAGAAGACCCACAGTCTGGCATCTGGAAGCTGGAGACCCAGGAAAGCTGGCAGTGTGACTCAGTGAGTCTGAAAGCTTAAAAACAAGGGAACAGATGCTCTGAGTCTGAGTCCAAAGTTTTGGAAATCGAGGGACTGATGGTTTAAGTCTTGCTCAGTCATGTCTGACTCTTTGTGACCCCGTGGACTGTCACCCACCAGGCTCCTCTATCCATGGAATTTTCCAGGCAAGAATACTGGAGTGGGTTGCCATTTCCTACTCTAGAGGACCTTCCTGACCCAGGGGTTGAACCTGTGCCTCTCCTGCATCTCCTGCATTGGTAAGTGGATTGTTTACCACTGAGCCACCCAGGAAGACTGGTACAAGTCCTGGTCCAAGTCCAAAAGCCTGATAAACAGGAACAGCTGTGTCCAAGGGCAGGAGAAAACGGATGTCCGAGCTCTAGCAAAAAGAGGAAAATCACCCTTCCTCCACCATTTTTCTGTTTAGGCCCTAAATAGATTGGACTATGCCAACCTGCCTTGGTGAGGGTGGTCTTCTTTACTCAGGTTACCAATTCAAATCCTGATCTCTTCTAGAGACACCCTCATAGACACACCCAGAAATAGTGTTTTACCAACTATCTGGGCATCTCTTATACCAGTCAAGTTGACATTAAATTAAGTGTCATACTGCCCTAAAAATCCACTGTGCTCTGCCTGTGCATCACTCTGTTTCCTGAACCCCTGGTAACCACTGAGCCATTTAGTGTCTCCATAATTTTGCCTTTTTCCAGAATGTCATATAGTTGGAATCATACAGTATATGGCCTTTTCATAGTGACCTCCTTCACTTATTAATATATATTAGTACTATTCATGCAAGGATAGTAATATTTCACTTCATAATATTCTATGTGGCTGGGTAGCTCATTTCTTTTTGGTACACATTCATTTTTTTAAAACTCATTTCCTTTTAGTTCACTCCTTTTTATTGCTGAATAATATTCCATTGTCTGGATATAGCACAATTTATATGTTCACCTACTAAAGGACATCTTGGCTGCTTCAAGTTTGGGCAGTTATGAATAAAGCTACTATAAACACCCATGTGCAGGATGTTGGGTAGACATAAGGTTTTAATTCATCTGGGAAGATATAAGAGAGCGGGATTGCCGGATTGTATAATGAGAATATGTTCTGTTTCGTAAGAAACTGCCAAACAGTCTTCCAAAGCGGCTCTACCATTTTTCATCCCACCAGCAATGAAGGAAAGCTCCTGTTGCTTCTCACCCTCATCAGCATTTGATGTTGTCAGTATTTTTGATTTTTACCATGTGTAGTGGTATCTCATTGTTATTTTAATTCATTGTGGTTTTTTTTTATTTTGTTTTGGTACATGTGAAACATTATAATGATTCTAAGAGCGCGGTTCAGGAAGTTGTACTCAGGAAAGCATTTCTCCCTCCTCATCCCTCTACTCAGTTTCCATTTGCCTCATCTCTGTATCCCTTTCCCACTCCATCCCTGTAGGGATCTAGTCTCTTCAGTTCCCAGATTATCCTTCTATATTTGTTTTGTACAAATGAACAGATGCAAGTCTGTTTTCCTATATACCCTTCCTTCATACATAAAGAGTATACATATTCTTCCACATATAAGAATAGTTATTTTAAAGTCTGTTTCTGAAAATACGTTATCTGGATAACCTGTGTGTCTGTTTATTGTCTATTCTCTCTCCCTCCCTCCTCCTCTCAGTTTTGTCTTGTATCATCTCCCTGTATATTTTTCACTAAGTACTGGACCATTGAGTGTAAAAAATTAGAGAAATAACTTAAAACCTAGCATGGTATGATTAATCATTCCTCCAGGGCGGATTTACATTGACTTCTGTCGGGCATTCAGGAGAAAGAGCAATCCAAGGTTACCTTAATGCAGTCCCAGAACTGAGATGATGCAGAGTTGGGCTTTCAGTACCAGCAAGGGTCAGTCCACTGCCAGTTCACCTTTTCTCCCTGGAACAGCCATCCAGGGGCCCAATCCAAAACAATGCTCCTTGGCAGAATCTGGATTCCAAGTTTTGTCCTCCAAACCTCAAGGAGCTTATTTCCTTAGGGATATGTAGCCCCAAATGCCTTGTTCATCTCCTGGTCACCTGATTTTCTTGGATCTTGGCCTTGTTTTGTTTTGTTGTTTCTGCCTTGTTAGCTCTTCAGTGCCTCAGACAGGTGCATGCATGCTAAGTCACTGCAGTTGTATCTGACTTTTTGCAACCGCATGGACTGTAGCCCACCAGGCTCCTCTGTCCATGGGATTCTCCAGGCAAGAATACTGGAGTGGGTTGCCATTTCCTTTCCCAGGAGATCTTCCCAACCCAGGGATCGAACCCATGTCTCTTATGTCTCTTGCATTGGCAGGCAGGTTCTTTACCACTAGTGCCACCTGGCAAACAGGTGGTTGTAATATTTTAGCTTTTTGATTGTCCTTATTGGTGAGTATGTGTCAGTTCTGCCATTATAGAAGCAGAAGTTCCTTCACTGTTTAATACCTCAAGACTAGCATTTTCATTTTAGATCATTGTATTTAGTTATTTAAAATTTTTTTCTCTAATTTTGTACTTCTTTTGCGTGTTTAATGAGTATGTTTTGTGCACATGTATGTGCACATACAGATTGTCCTATTAGTTGACATTTTTGTGATCTAATCTTGTTATTTTTCTCTGTTAACTACCCCTCATAGTAGGCTGTTTCCTTGTGTATTTTGTAATTTTGGATTGCAAAGTTATTTTTAGGAGGTCCCCTCTGTGTGGCCTGAAGCAGTGCTGTGTTTGCTTCTATGAGGCCCCCTGCAATACCACCATCCTGAGACTAATTTTTATATTAGTTTTTCCTCTGGGTTGAGAATAAATGAGTACGAAACCTATGTGAGGCACAGCACTTTGGTTTCAAACTCTCAGGGATGACCCTTTACCCTATCTGGAACCTAGGCTGAGACAAATTTATCATCTTCTAGTGCTGGGAAGATATTTTTATCTGGATTATCATTTCCCAAGTGTTTATTGCCTCAAGAGTCCTGACTTCATACAATGTCCTGTTTCCAGTTAACTTTCTGCCTGCAAGGCTTGTTTTCTGTTCTTATCTGGATGTTAAAACAATCCATTATTTAATAAGACCAGCCACTGCCCACTTCACCACTACCACCTGCCTGACAGTCGCTGGATCAGCTCACAAGCTTATTATTAGAGTTCTCGGTTTTCTCTTTGTTTTTGGCCCCCAGGGATTTCTTTTATTTTTCTTGAAGGCACTGTGGTGCTTTTAAAATAATGTTTATTATATCTTAGTCAGAATTTCTAGGTTTCTATAGGGGAAGGCTTTCAGGTTGTCTAACCTACCATTACTAGAAAAAGAGGTTAAACAATTTTTCCTAATCATACTATCACTATCATGGTGACACGAAAGGAAAAGTCTGAACAAGTGAGCAGAACTGCCCTACCCTGCAAGTTTGGACAATAATGGTTCCTCCCCTTCTTCCTTGTTTCCCCAAGAAACAGCCAGAGAACATTCTAAAGGCCGATCTGCCTGTGTCCACTTCAGCCCCAGCGAAGGCAGTAATGGGAACAGGTGTCCGGGAGCCTCCCCACCCGAGAAGCCCAGAGGTGAGACAGCTGGTGAGCAGCACTGTGACAAGGGGAAAGGCTCCAAGCAGCCCTCCCACGTCAAGGGGGCCGGGTGCGATGTGGAAGGCGAGGAGCCCAGCCAGGCAGCTGCAAGCCTTCCACAGCAGGACGGCCACCGGAAGGCCAGCCGGCAGCAGGATGCAGCACCCAAGGCCACACGTGCCTCCCCGAAGAGGCGCAGCCAGGAGCTCAGAGGAGGGAGGCGCTCCCCGGCCGGGTCCAGCCGGCCTGGCAGTGCCAAGGGAGAGGCGGTCCACGCTGGGCAGAGTCCTCTCCAGCACCGGACGCCAAGGAACACAGTGACACAGGACAAGCTCGCAGGAGGGACCTCCTCATATTTGCCACCAAGCACAGAGGTGTTGAGATCAGGAGTCAGGAAGCTGGGGACATCGGCCCTGTCTGAGGACACTCGGATACCCAAGGAGACTGATCCGGCTCCTGGTCCCCTCCCTGGCCAGACTGTGAACATTGACCTTCTTCCCGTAGAGCTGCGGCTGCAGATCATCCAGAGAGAAAGAAGCAGGAAGGAGCTGTTCCGCAGAAAGAACAAGGCAGCGGCAGTCATCCAGCGGGTCTGGAGGAGGTATGAAGGCAAGCGCCACCGTAGCTCTAGCTCTGGCTGTCCTCCACCTGACGTGACACTCCCTCTGCTCTGGGACACTTTTATATATGCAGTTTTATTTATTTATGGCTTCTTTTGGTCTTCATAACTTCATGGGCTTTTTTCTGGTTGAGGTGAGCAGAGGCTACTCTTTAGTTGTGGTGGGCAGGCTTCTCACTGCGGTGGCTTCTCTTGTTGCAGAGCCTGTGCTCTAGAGCACAGACTCAGTAGTGGTGGCTCACAGGCTTAGTTTGTTCTGAGGCATGTGGGATCTTCCCAGACCAGGAATTGAACCTGTGTCTCTTGCATTGGCAGGTGGACTTTTTACCACGGAGCCATCAGGAAAGCCCTCTGTGATACTTTCTAGTGAATTGCATGTGCTGGCCTGACAAGGCCAATTTTACTGAGCCTACCTATGAGATTCACACATGTTTGCTGCTGCTGCTAAGTCGCTTCAGTCGTGGCCAACCCTGTGCAACCCCATAGACGGAAGCCCACCAGGCTCCTCCGTCCCTGGGATTCTCCAGGCAAGAACACTGGAGTGGGTTGCCATTTCCTTCTCCAGCTCATGAAAGTGAAAAGTGAAAGTGAAATCGCTCAGTCGTGTCGGACTCTTAGCGACCCCATGGACTGCAGCCCACCAGGCTCCTCCGTCCATGGGATTTTCCAGGCAAGAGTACTGGAGTGGGGTGCCAGTGCCTTCTCTTCACACATGTTTAGATCTTAATAATTTATATTAAGCTATTTGGGGGGTGTTTTTACCCAGAAAGATAGGAAAGCACCCAAGATAGTGGGGTGTAAATGAAAATCCGGGAAGCCTGAGTTTCAGGTGAAGCTCTGACATGTTATCTGAGCTTGAGCAATGGCCTCCCTGACCCTCGGTTTCCTCCTCTGTAAAGTGGTGTTTAACAATGGCTGCGACCTGTCCTGCTTATGTGACATGTTGCTGGAATGAGATAATGTGTGCTTTGTAAGTTCTAAAGCACTGCACATGTAAGATAATTTTCCCTCTTTACTACTCAGGAATTAGATACAGTGCATTGAGTGACTGAAACTTATCATAGAAACCTGTGTGAGCTCAGAATGTGGAGTGGGTGCTGGGAGTGGTGGAGGGGGCTTCCTGAAATCCTGAGATGAATATACCAGGGTGTAAGTCTGGGAAGACTGCAGAAGTCCTTTGCTTCAGGTTTTCACATCTCTCATAATCCCTTTCACACCGCAGGCCCTCCTAGGACCCCAATCCAAATTAGGCCTTCCAGTGATGACCATACCCAGGGGGAGGGCCAGACCTGTCATGGGCAGGTGGGAGCCATGCGGTCTCCGTCTTGGGAGAGAGGAAGCTTGATGGGGGAACAAAGCAAGCAGAACAGTGCGAGCACAGGTGTGCCACATATCAACGCCCCTGTTGGGAGATAAAAGTGCCAGAGACCCTAACGCTGGCAGAGAGCAAGCTGAGTGTCTAGGGAGGTCCAGGGAGAGGCCTCAAGGATCTTCGTGCCGAAGTCTCCTAACCCAGAGCCCAGCAACCTGCCCGGGGCCTGCACGGTCATCACTGTAGGGCATCCTCACATTTGCTTAGGCTCGTGGCTGTTTACAGTCGCCTCATGCCTGATCTCCTTAGTTCTCCCAACCATGTCACAAGCTGACATGACAGGGATTCATATCCCTGTTTTTCAGACAAGCAGATGTTCTCAGGAAACAAGGCTGGTCCTAATGGTCAGATCCAGCACTCGAAGTTCTGTCTGACTTAAGTCCAGGTACCTTTCCCTTAGATTTTCTATGAAGGTAGTGTGTGCCGTGGTCAAAATAATGGAGGCACAGGCCGACCTCACGCTGTTCACCTCAGAACAGGCTGGAGGAGAACAGGCTGCCTGGATGGTCTCACCGCATCAACATGTTTTTATGATGTTATGTGGTTTGTTGTTATCACTGTTACTAATACCAGTAGTTGCATTCATCTGGCACTCCCGCCAGACACTGCCGTAAGTAGTTGTACATGTATTAACTCGTGTAATCCTCACAGTAACCCTGTGAGGGATACCGGGGACACTGTTCTTCCCCCCATTCCATGGTGGAGGAGACAAGCACAGAGAGGTTCATCAGCCAGCCCCGCTTACAGAGCTGGTATGTGCCAGTACTGGCCTCCTACTCAGACTGGTGGCCTCTGAAGCCACAGATAGCAAGGGTCCTTTCTCCCCCATCTTGGGTGTTCTGCCAGGACGTGCACTGGCTACCATCCCAGAGGAACTTCTTGTTAAGTATCTCAGCTGAAACCTGGGATGCAAACAAGCCTGTGAGGCTTGCCACGTCAGGCCCCACAGCTGCTCCCCAGCTGCAGGGCCTCCCCATCAGACTGTCGTCTGGCTCCTTTGAAGAGTCAGCAGCTGACAGATCCTGTCAGCCAGTGTCCACAGCAGCAAATGAGCCTTCAGTCATTCTCCTCAAGAACAGTGGACTCACAGTCTTTGCACCCACCTGGGGAGGCATTTACACAGGCCCCTCTGGTTGCTCCCTGTGCATTTCTGAGCCCTGGGACATCAGCTCCCACAGGGCTGCTGGAAGCCGCACACTGTGGCAAGTCCCATGACAAGCGACAGTTAAAACCCCTTTATTGATTCTGCTACAGCCATGTCTATCTTCTGTTTGAAGCCCAGGAGCCCTCAGTGCCATCCAGGATGACGTGAGGTGTCCGAAGTGTTGGCAGGGGTGGGGAGCAGGGCTTAGCACATGAGCGCCCATAAACTCAGGTCACCGTCCTAGGACATATGCCCAGGGAAGCAGGTGGGCCAGCTGAAAACACGCCGGACAGGGTGAGCAGATTGAACCTGGGGCCCAGAGAAAATGAAACTTCGTCTTAGAATGTGAGTTTTATTACCAGTCAAGACTTGACTATTTTAAAGTCAAGCTGGATACTGGACAAGCTAGGCTGGGCTGGAAAGTTGCTGTGGTGAAAAGGAGTTGCTCTGTAAGGCACTTCCCATCAGCTCCTCTCCAGCATTCTGAAGTAAATAAGCAAGGAGCGACTGGACCATAACAAAAGCCCTGTACCCAGGCCAAAAGGGACCGTTGAGTGTGTTTTGATTCTCAGCAAACCAGTTCACACTCTCCTTGAGAACATTGAGACCATCAGACAGACTCGGTCTCCACACCAGAGTCGATGAAGTGGCAACTTGTTACAGCTTCAGCCAATCCCTTGGTTCCCAGCCTCCGCTCGCAAAGCAGGGGATATGGAAGAATTGAACTAGGGAGCCATGTTGTCCCATAACTCTTACTTCTCTCTATAATTGGCTTTTTGGAAACAAGGTACATTCTAGTAAAGGGGTGCCATGGTTTGTCATGCTCTGGGGAAAGAAAGGAAGAATTATGTAGTCCTACTGAAATCAGCCTTTAGGTCAGGAGGGAGGGGCTGCACCAAGCACTGCACAGAGCTTGGAGCACTTGGGAAGAAGGTTCTGTCCCATCTGGTGTATTTTAAGACCGGGCATGCAGCTCCCTGTGGGCGCACCAGGAGGAGTTAATCAGCTGCGGTTAATGAACCCTGGTGCAGCTTCCCTGGGAGGCGGCACAATAGCCAAGGGCTCAATAACAGCTTTGGGAGTGCACATGGGATAAACACTGGAAGAAAAACACCAGAGGTAAATATGGCCATCACCCTGGTGCCCCTCCCCTCTCCCACCCCAGGCTCCACCCTGCAGCAGAATGATCTTGGTAAAACTCAGCTCTTAACCTTTGCCACTGTTCTTAGAAATCTCTGAGCATCCCCACCAAGAACAGAGTAGAGACCAAGTCATTAGCAGTGTTTGGCTGCTGGACTAGACAAGCACTGATTTGAATGTTGGCTTCTCCTGGCTCTGTTAGCCTTTTCCCTCCAATTTTTATTGTGATATAATTGATATGTGGCACTGCGTAAGTTGAACATGTACAGCATAATGACTTGGTTTACATATGTTATAAAACCAGTACCACATAAGTTTAGTGAACACCATCATCTCACGTAGGTAAAAGGTTTTTTCCCTTGTGATGAGAACTCTTAGGATTTACTCTTTAAAAACTTTCACATATGTCATAAAAAAAGTGTTAACTATAGTCATCACATTGTACGTTGTATCCCCAGTACTTATTTGTCTTATAACTGGAAGTTTGTACCTTTTGATCACGTTCATCCAGTTCCCCTCCCCAAATCTCTGATGACCACAAATCTGATTTCTCTATGAATTTGTTTTTTGTTTTTGAATATTGTACATGTAAGTGAAATAATACAGTATTTATCTGAAATAAGGTCTTCAGGGTGTGTCCATGTTGCTGCAAATGGCAGCATTTCTTTTTATCTTATGACTGAATAATATTCTATTGTGTATATATAAAATACATATATATATTGGGAGAAACGCTATGACCAACCTAGGCAGCATATTAAAAAGCAGAGACATTACCAGCAAAGGTCCGTTTAGTCAAAGCTATGGTTTTTCCAGTAGTTATGTATGGATGTGAGAGTTGGACTGTAAAGAAAGCTGAGCGCTGAAGAACTGATGCTTTTGAACTGTGGTTTTGAAAAGACTCTTGAGAGTCCCTTGGACTGCAAGGAGATCAAACTAGTCAATCCTAAAGAAAATTAGTCCTGAATATTCATTGGAAGGACTGATGCTGAAGCTGAAACTCCAATACTTTGGCCACCTGATGCGAAGAACTGACTCATTTGAAAAGACCCTGATGCTGGGAAAGATTGAAGGTGGGAGAAGGGGACAACAGAGGATGAGATGGTTGGATTGCATCACTGATGCAATGGACATGAGTTTGATGGTGATGGACAGGGAGGGAAGCGTGGCGTGCTGCAGTCCATGGGGTCTCAGAGTCAGAGACAACTGAGCGACTGAACTGATAATACATATATAATATACAGTATTCTATTGTGTGTGTGTATATATATATATAAAACAACTTCTTTATTCATTCATCCATTAGTGGACACTTATGTTTCCATGTCCTAGCTATTGTAAAATAATGCTGCTATGGATATAGGGATCTCTTCAATGTACTGCTTTCATCTCCTTCAGTTATATACTCAGAAGTGGGAATGTTGGATCATATGGTAGTTCTGTTTTAAGTTTTCTACATTTAAAGTAATTATTGGTACATGTGTGCTAAGTTGCTTCAGTCATGTCCGAGTCTGTGTTACCCTATGGACTGTAGCCCACCAGGCTCCTCTGTCCATGGGATACTGCAGGCAAGAATACTGGAGTGGGTTGCCATGCCCTCCACCAGGGGTTCTTCCCAACCCAGGGGTCGAACCCACATCTCTCACGTCTCCTGCATTGGCAGGTGGGTTCTTTACCACTAGTGCCACCTCAGCCCAATTATTAGTAGGTAAGGATATACTGTTGCCATTTTGTTGTCTTCTGTTTTATTGATCCATTGTTTCATCTTATCCTACTGCCTTTTTTTGTGTTTTGATGCCTTCTGGTATCAATCTGCATTGACTTCTTTATCATGTTCCTTGGTATAATTAGTATAGGCTTTACCCCTGTGATTACCATGAAGCTTATATAAAGTATCTTAAAATATCATTATTTCCTTTGGTATCATATTTACCTGTGATTTTTCTTTTTTTTTTTTTTGGCAGGGGGGAGTTGTATCCTTGGTTCCTTATGTTGGCATCTATGCATTTGAATAAGCAGTCTCCTCTCCCAAGTTTGCTTTGGCAGACAGTTCTTCAACACTGAGCTCAGTTTGGGTTTCTGGGTGTGTCTGCTGATAATGTACTTGGGCAGGTGGGACTTGCTTTCTCTTTGGGGGCAAGGCCACTGCCTAGGCTCTAAGATTGTGTGGCAGGGGGTGCTGCCATTGCCAACCGAGAACAGTTGGACAGGACTGCTGCTTTGGTTCCCTGCTCAAGTGAGGCTGTAGGTTGGGCTCTGCAAGTTGCCCGGCTTCTCTGGTCAGGCTTACTTAGTCAAGACTGGCAGTAGGCAGAGCTAGGATTTACCTTCCTGCTCTGGTTGGATAGGAGGATGCCCCAGCAGTGGCACTGAATTCCCTGGCCAGACATGGCCACTAGTTTTATTCTGTAGAGGGGGAAAGCCACGGGCAGCCCTCTCTTCAGGTGCTACTCTAGGGACTATGGGATGGGTTTCAAGGCTTGAGTGTACTCTGGTGAGTCCCGTGGTTGGACGGGCTGAAAGCTGTATTCAGCCATGGTGGGGCTTGGAATTACTTTCCCTACCCAGGCAGAGTGGCAGAACTGGTTCCAAAGGTGGCTTCTTTGTGATCTTGATTCAAGCTGCCCTGCTCCCCAAGGTCCCTGGCTGAACAATGCTGTTGGCTTTGTGGGTGATCAGCTCTGCCTGCTTTGCACTATTCTTGAGCATTGCTGGGCTACACAGCTTCCAGGTGGTCTGGCCAGCCTTTCTGGTCAGGAAGCGACCAGAAACTACACTCAGCCATGGGCTGGGCTATGACTCAGCTCTCCTGCCGGGGCAGGGTCAGACTAGGCTCCAAGGCCAGCAAGGTTTTTTGTAAGAAACTGGATCAGGGAAACTTGAACACCAGTGGGCTCCCTGGTCAGACTGTGCTGCCACCTTGTTTCTACAGAGTTTAAACAGAGCTACTGGTTTGAACTACTACTTGGACTCTACAGGTAGGCTCTGCCAAGATCCCCATGCTGGCTGTTACAGGCCCCTCATTCCTTCTCTGTCATCACTGGATTCCCAGTGGTTAAGTTCCAGAGTCCCCTGCAGTCCCCATGGAGTAAGACTGGAGTTGCTCCCAAGAAGCAACCCATGATGCTGGGGGAGCTGGATGTCCACCCTGGAAGAATAGCAGGCTCAGGGCAGACCTCTCTGTGTGGTGCTGTGCCAGCCTGGGGGGAGGCAATGCTGTCAGCATGGAGCTGCTTACACGTTACCCTTCTCAATCTGTCTCGGTCTCTAGAGCCCGGGGTGCTTTAGCCTCGTCCCCATGTTCCAGGATTTTCTCACTGGTGTCTTATCCATGAATAACTATTAGCTGCTGTTCTTGTGATGGGGAGCAGTCAAAATGGACTTATGTCACCATCTTGGTGATGTTCCCCTCTACTCAGCCTTTGTCAGCTTCATAATGTCTGCTTCACAGGTTTACTTTCAGACTTAACCATAGGGGAGGTGCCTGGTATACAGGAGGCCCTGACCAAATGCTGGTTCCTTCCACAGTGGGGCCCAGCCTCCAATCCTCCTTGCCTTACCAAATACATAATCCTTTGCACACATCTCACTCCACTAGTAAAGATTCATGCACAAATGCCCACATCTCTAATATACCAGTTCTGCTACCCAGAATGCGCTTCCCTGCCTCGCAAGCTTTCACTCATCCCTTAAAACCCAGCACAAACACCAGCCATCTAGCTCCTAGCTTTCACATGGTACTATTCATACTTCATTTGTTTGTTTACACATTGGCCTGTCCCACTTTGGCAAGGACCCATCTAAGTGATTCCTCGTTCAGGAAATACTGATGGACAGGGCCAGAACTCAATATACAACATACTGCCACTGAAATTAAGAATGGGAGTTTGAATGAATCTCACAAGAGTTCAGCAACTACTATTCCTATAGCTTCTAGGAACGTCAAGGGACATTGGTTTTCTCAGTAGTATGACCTTAAATTCCCTGCCCTCCTCTGACTCCCCAGCTACCAGCTCAGGAAGCACCTGTCGCACCTCCTGCACTTGAAGCAGCTTGGAGCCAGAGATATGGACAGATGGAACCGAGAGTGCCTGGCTTTGATCCTCCAGGTTTGGAGGAAGGAACTGGAACTGAAACCCCCAAAGACCATGGCAGTGAGCAAGACCACCAAGAGTCCACCCAAGGGCAGCTCAGGCACCAAGCCCACCAGGCACTCAGTGCTCAAACAGATCTACGGTAACTGTCCTTCTGTGTACTTTATGGTCGCATCCCCGAAGTGTGTCGCCTCAGATTTTGAAACAGGATTTAATTACATTGGGCAAACATCCATTTAGATAGGAACTTTGTTAAACAGCCAGGCACCAAGAGAATTCTCCTCATATTTATGCCTCCCTTGCAGCATCTCTGGGTTGGAATTGGTTTCATGAAGCATTCTGATCCCAACCAAGAGAGCCTTACTGCCAGGAGATTGTCTGCTGGGCTTCCTCACGGAAGCCTCACCACAGCAAGCTATCTAGACTGCTGCCTGTTTTCCCCTTAAATTCTCCAGTTAGAGGATCCCAGGCGCAGGCCAACCCTGCCTGCCTCATGCTGACCTTCTCTGCGCTTAGATAGCACAGAGCTGATTGTCTGTGGGAACACCCCAGATCCAAGCACTACAGTACATGCTTGTTTGGCAAATAAACTGCTGCATACTGAAACCCTTTCAGCTCTGGAAAAGTGCCTGACTTGCTCCTCGATGGCGGGAACAAAAGTTAAGGCACCTTCACAAACAGATCTGTGGCCCTGGCAACAAAATCTCCAGACTTAACCCTGGGCCTATGTGGTTCTCCACATCATACCTAATTTATCTTGATGGACCTGCAAGCTCAAGCCTTCACCTGAATTAAGAAATTCAGCACTTGGTCAGGCTACAGCTGTCATTGGTCAAAAATAGATAACTGTTGGTTGATTTCAGGTTCTCAAGAAGGGAAAGTACGTCAGCCCACAAGATCTTCAAAAGCCCACTCTGTGCTGGGTCTCAACTCAGGTAAGGCAGCCCCTACATGGGCAAAGCAGACAGGGGAGACCATGTGGGAAACACTTCCATTTTCTGTTTCATCCCCAAAGGTGGAGACATTAGAGCAGACTGCCAGGGGGTTCCAGTGGCCAGTTGATTTCAGGACTGCATGTTTTTCATCCCCCTTTCATGGAATTATCACAATAAACATCTTTTCTTCAGAAGAGACAAGTTATTTTTATAACCCATAACTATTAACATTACCTCCAGTAGAAATAATAGATGGCACCTATTACTGATCACTTTACCATACTTGTTTACATACAGGAGGGCTAAGTACAAATACTGTCATTCTTCAAAGTAATATCCTGGGAGTTCTTGTTCTGTTTTGGTTTCCCATTAAGATCCACCATCTCCTCCTCAAAGATGGGAAAAAGTCCCTTTATTACAAATTCTGGCTTTTGCCTTTTAGGGCCACCTTAGGAGGACATTTAGTATTTAATAGCGGGTCCAGCTCTGGTTCAACTGTCCACACTTTCACTGACACAGGAGCAGTTCAGGGAACTTTCCTTTTAGCCACAAGACAAGTGTCTTACTCAGGGCCCCTCCATTCATGCCAGCACTAAATGTGGGTGATAAGTTCAGTGCTGTCAGCAGTTAATGCCAGGTCTAGTGTTTCTCATAGGTGGCTATGGCAACACGCTCCCCCCAGTCCCTGATCTGCAGTCATCCAGCAGGAACAGGGTGCAGCTGGGGAGGTGAACAGTGACTGTCAGCATGAACTTTAACACTCATTTAGTTTTTGATGGGGGAAAATCTGGAGATGGGGGGACAGTAATTACTACCAAAGCTTTAATAAGAGTTGGGCAATTCATCTAACATAGGCAGGCTGATCAGGGCAATTAGAAACTCAAAGGAATCAGGCCCATAGTTCTAGGTTTAAAAGAGAAAAAAACACACACCTCTAGTTATCTTGAGTAAACTGAAGAATAGTTTCAAAAACAACTGTTAGATAAAATTACTTTAAGACGTAGCATTTTTGGTATTTTGGTATTTTACTCTCTCAAGAGAAAAGTCCAGGACTATCAAATCTTTAAAAATGAAGATGAAGGTGTTTAACAGCATAAGAGGTTTTAAGTTAAAGCATTCACAGTTGAAGACAGAATAAACAAAATAAATAGTCAATAGTTTCTTAGAACTTTATATGAATTATCAGCTTTATTCTACGCTGGCTTGAAAATGGATGAGGACGGAAGAGAATCTTTTCCTGAAACCAAGCTTGGGGGACAGAGGTTTTATGAGGCCCACCTACCTACCCACATTAATCATTAATCTGTGAATAAGGCTGATGGGCAGAGCAGCAAGCTAGTTAGCTGCACCCATGTTTTATTCAGAATACATGTCTATAAATTTCCATGAAATGGGCATGACTTGGACAGACATATTTGTTTCTGCAACATGGCATCACAGATGGCCAACTGAACCAAGGAAGACAGGCCATTTGTTTTAGTCTTGACCTTGAGTAGAAATTTTTGCTTTGAGGGACTTCCCTGGCAGTCTGCACTTCCATTGCAGGGGGCGTGGGTTCCATTCCCAGGTCAGGGATCTAAGATCCCACATTCCTTGAGGCACAGCCAAAAAGTTTAAAATTTTTTTAAAATTTTTTTTGCTTTGAGAATTCCATCGAGTTAAGGGTGTCTGGCTTTTGTTCACTGTTTACTTAGCTCTAGTACATTGTTGGACACATTGTAGGTGCTCAGATCTGAGTTAAGATTGTGGCTCCTAACCTTCAACTCAGGGAGAGATATTAGTAGTCCCCAGTATGAATGCAGAATATCCCTGCCCGCCTATAGAGGGGTATGCAGATAAGAAGATGACTTGATATACAGCAAAGCAGCCAGAAAACATCAGAGTTCCAAAACAGTTCACTTCAGCTTTATTGAGTAACAGTAATAAAAACAGAAGAGAACGATAATCTTTGTAACTTTTTAAAACAACTACTCACCTTTCATGCTTGCTTCTTTGCTTCACAGCAAGTTAGGAGCAACACTCAGCAATACAGCCTCCGCAGGGTCTCTTAACTCCTTGGGACCTCAGCATCCTCATTTGTTAAGTGAGAGGGCTGAGCGCACCACGAGTTTTCCAACTGTAGCATCCCGTAACTCTGATTTTAAAGTCATAAAAAGACCTATGGCTGATTCTTTTTGATGTATGACAGAAAACCACAAAATTCTGTAAAGCAGTTATCCTTCAACTAAAAAAATAAAGTGGCAAAAAAAAATCCACTTGAAGTTTGATATGCATATTATTCTGACACCTGAATTGTTTTCAAAGGAACCTGTTTTCTAGAATGGACTGTAGCCAAGTGTGTGGCACAGGGCAAATTAGAAGAAAACAGGTATATATGTGTTGTGTTAAGAGGAGATGCAGAGAAAGCAGCATCGTAGTGGTTATTCCAAGCAAACTGAAGACCTACGTTCCAGTCCTAGCTCCTCAGGCACCTGCCCCCTCACAGTCAAGGTTCTTCCTTAAAAAGATGTCAAATATCTTTCAGAGGATGGAAAAGGAGGGGCTGATGTCATCCTGTCTCTACCATAAACCAGCCAGCACCTTATTAGGGCCCCATGGATAGTCCAAACCTAAACCCCTTTTCCTCCCCACCAATGAACTCTGCCCTTCGGCATTAATAATTTTGAGTATCTATCTGTTATTTGTTTTTAACAGTGAGCAACTTGCAGTGTATTCACCTTCTTGAGAACAGTGGAAGATCACAGAATTTTTCTTACAACCTGCAATCAGCTAACCCATCAAGAAACAAACTAAAGCTTCGACTGCCTAAGGAGGAAGACTGTGCCCGGAGGGCTCGAATAGCTAGTGCAGACTTCAAGTTCTCTGATTAGCTTTTACACTTTCGGCAACTTTACTATCCCAAAGCCTTATTAGCCTGAAAATGTAACAACCGAAAGGAAATGTGTTTTCCTTCTGCTCTCACATAGCACTGTTTTGTAAATTCACCTGCACTGAAAGGACCAGGGTAGTCCATACCTGTGCAGAACTGCCTGTCTGCCTCCACCTTAGTAGGGCTGGAAAAGAATTTATAGTAACAATGAATCTATGTAGAACCAAGAAAAGGGAGCACTGAAGATGCTACTGGGTTGGGATTTTTCCTGCCAGCTGGTGCAAGCCTGGCTTTGTTGACTTCAGTCTGAAGAACCTAAATGAGATGGGGAGGACCCTGGCCCACAGCAACTGCCTTCAGCTCACTACTTTTCTGGAATCAAATGCAATGGACTTCATTGCAGACACCACATCCTGTTACTCTAATATCATCAGTTTTAATTTTTAGACCAGAGTCATGACCCAGTGTTTGCTTTTAGAAATTGTAAGACTGTACTAGGTATACTGTTGATGGCTTACATTTTAGTGTCCGTGTCAGCCTCCAAAGTCCACAGGTTGCTGCTGTATCGTCTCTGTGAACGGTGTTCCTTCTGCTGAGCACCAGCGACTGTACCTCAGCACCAAGGCCTGTCGGCAGGCCTAGAGAGCAGGTCATTCACCCACAGGGTGCCAGTTCGGGCCTTAACCTACTTCTGTTTTCTGCCTGACCTGCAGAGGTGAGCCGTCGTGTCAAATTGCCTTTCCTCTGGCACTGTGTGAACTATGCATTCCAGCTCTTGAAGAACATCTGGTTTAAATCAAATCAGTGATGATGGGCTTCTTCATATCTTTTAAGGGCAAAGCTACTAGGAATGTAGACAGGCAGAAACAATGACATATTAGCTCACAAGTATTTCAAGGACTGCTTCCGTTTTAAGGTTACTGCCACCCTGTCCTGACAGAGATCAGAAACAATAAAGTGTTAAACTCTTGGATGTTTTTTTTACAGTTGGCTAATTATATCATTATTGTGAAAATGATTATAACAAAAATTATAATCACTAGTAGAAAAATCATTTTTTAAGAGTTTTGCAGCTCAGACCAAACACCACTTAGGTATAGGAAAATTCACAACAATGGGAGTACTGTCTTGAAATCCTGCTAGAAATCCTCTGTAAACGACACAACTCCATAGTGAGAAGCAACCACTCCCAAATCAAACCAAACCAAAAACTAGTCTGTTGCTGTCTGAATGAACTGGGACTGAGAATACACAGAATGAAGTTTGCCTAGATGGAGCCACAAAGATTCAGCTGGTTTCTTAGACTGTAACAGAAGGTACCAGATTATTGCTCTGTATTTTATACTTAGCTATGAACTGTGGTGTTGGAGAAGACTCTTGAGAGTCCCTTGGACTGCAAGGAGATCCAACCAGTCCATCCTAAAGGAGATCAGCACTGGTTGTTCATTGGAAGAACTGATGTTGAAGCTGAAACTCCAATACTTTGGCCACCACATGCGAAGAGTTGACTCATTGGAAAAGACCCTGATGCTGGGAAAGATTGAAGGTGGGAGGAGAAGGGGACAACAGAGGATGAGATGGTTGGATGGCATCACCGACTCAATGGACATGAGCTTGAGTAAGCTCCGGGAGTTGGTGATGGACAGGGAGGGCTGGCGTGCTGCAATTCATGGGGTCGCAAAGAGTTGGACACAACTGAGCAACTGAACTGACTGACTGACTGACTGATGATGTATACACTTAACCACATATCACACACTAGTCCAAGAAGCCAGCCTGTGCATCAGTGGCAACTCCCAAGCATTCTTTTCCTCTTTCAGTGCAAAGGAATGTTCATAAACAGCTTCTTTAAAAGTTCAGCTTTAATGACAAACATTTATTACATCAGTCTCTCTTCAAAATTAGATGTGAATAAACAGTTTCGAACAGAGGTGCTGCAGTGCCTTTTCAATACACTGTACTCAATGCGTTGGGGCCCTGGGGATGCCCAGTGATGTACATGTTGAAGCAATAATGTAAGTCTGTGAGCCACTGCTCCTGCACACCTCCACTCTTCAATGTCTGCAAAGAAAACAAGAATAACGTGAGACTGGTACCAAAACTGCTTCCTGATGCTTTTTATCACACCCAAACAAGATCTCAAGAGTCCCTTGCAGTAGTATCATCATCTATAAATTACCACAGGAAATCGCACTGAAAAGGGAACTTATTACTGGGGAATTACCACAGGGAGTTAAAACTCCTAGTTTCATCCTCAAGCACAAGTGCTACCCGTTTCTTGTTGGGTCTCTTCCCTCCCACCTCTGCTAGGCACTAATGAAATTGTACCATTAACCACCCCTCACTCTGTATTTCTGCCCTTTTGCATTCTAGAATCTCATGATCTCTGCATTAACGTCAACTGAGAATAATAATTCTACAGGACTCAATTTGTCACTCTTATACAGATGGGCTGACTCTCCAAATTCTTGACTTCCTTCTGTTTCTGAATTCTGCTTCATTTTCCATTACTGACGAGATTCAGAATACATCCTATGTTTATGCATGTATAAGCTCTATTACTCTGAAGTATTATTACATATACCAATTAATAACTTCCTCCAATCAAAAAGCCTCATTTCAACTCTCCAAACCAAAACACCCAAATGAATCCTTAAGAAACAGAGCTGCCTGCCCCAGGTAAACAGAACCAACTGTTAGACAAAGCTGAAGCCTACAACTTCCAGCTTCTTCCCCCTCTCCAGTGATCTAAGTGACTAGAAATGGGTCTGCAGTTTATTTCTGCTAAATTTCCTTAATGACAGCTAACATTTCTTGGGTGCTTAATAAATGTCAGTTACAGTATAAACTTTACTTGGATGATTTCATTTAATGGTCAACAAAACCCAACAAAGTTGCTACAGCTAGGAAAACAAGCTCAGATAGGTTAAAAAAAAAAAAGAAAACTTGCCAAATCACCACAGTCAATCAATAGAACCTGTATCACAATCCAAGTAAGACAGACTCTCATGCCTGTACCTTTTCCAACTAAGCTGCCTGCCACCTTAATTTAGTTTGAGGATTTTAAGGCATTTAGTGCTGATTCAGGAATCAGTGACAGTTACCAGACGCCAGGGGAAGTCCTAAGAAACCACCACACTGGGCTTAATCCCAGGAGTCTGTCAAGGTGCAGGAGCCCTGGCCTCCCACAACCACCTCCGTGCCCATGAATCTAGTATGAGCAGTAGACAGCCCTGTACGTGCTTCTTACTGTGATATTCTTGATGATCTGCTGCACCAAGATGGCGTTGGTCAACATGTGAGTCCTGAGGGGTGCGTGCTGCAGCAACAGGCGGAGCAGCTGGCCCACCACAGGCAGCTCCTCAGGCCCAGCTCTGTTCACCCGCAGGCTCTGCAGCATCAACCTGAGGACTCGAGGCACGAGGGCCAGCACGGAGACACAGACCCCCCAGAGCTTGTCCCTGCAAAACAAACATGTCAGTGAATGGACACATACAGGAGAGGGGCCCTTTCCATACTTCCCAAGAATGAAAAATGTCCTTTTAATGAGAAAGTGTTTTCTGATAAAACCCCACAAACCAAAACTAGTAAGAGCTGAGTTTCATGAGAGCTAAGTAAGCAAATGCAGTGAAGAATTAGCTGCCTTCTCCTATTTTAGGGGTTTTAGAAAGCCTAGCAAGCAGCATTTTCCTAGGCAAGACATTCTTGAAGCCCTAGTGATCATCTTTAACACAGAATTCACCAGAGAACAGAAAGACCTGTACATACATATTATTCTCTACCAGTAGACTGTTGTACAATACCAAACTGTTGTACAATACCAAAGGTCAAAGGGGAAAGAATATCCCACTGGTAAAAGAGAAAACAAGCTCATGAAACTCTAAGCCTCTGACCTGGATTCTGAGCTTCTTCAATGTGTTAGAACAGGGCAAATTTTCAGAGAAATGTGTGCTCACAAAGAAGCAAAAGGGATCTGAGAAAACAGCCAGTCAGGGAACTATCATGGGCCAGAGATAGTAAATCCAAATTTCAGTGGGCATCATTCTTTTGATAACTTTATAGAACAGGAACAAAAATGTTTTATGAGAGCGGTAAATGGTCTAACCACAGTCTAGAAAAGCGTCAATTAAATGGAGGAAAAGTCCATGGGCTGCTAAAGGCTCTGATCTTAGTCTGTTACGGTTTCAAGAGTGCATAACCGTCCCAGTCCCAAGACTTTCTAAGAAAACCTGACTACCTCTAGACACAGAAGCAGCAACCCTTTCACCATATGACCTCCCTCCCAAGTCCACATACAGCAACTGCATCAAAGGTGGATACTGAATCCATCCTAAGGCAACCAGATCCTCTTAATGGAGACTATTCAGCCTGTGGACTCATGTACAGCCAGGTCAGGACAGCCATGTGCAAGAAGAAAAGAGAAAGTCAGACTGAAAGACACAGTTAATGATGAGGCAAAGGCACAGAGATGATAACTACACAATCTAGAAGAGAAAAGACTAGAGAAAGCCATTTTGGTTCTTGTTGGGTTTCAAATTCCTACCTGCACAATTCCTACCCTTTGGGGTTTTGTGGAGGTTTTTGTTTTTTTAAAAAACAAGTCACTACTGTAAGATCCAATATATTCATTTTCTACTTGAACTTGCTGCTGCTGCTAAGTTGCTTCAGTCGTGTCCGACCCTGTGCGACCCCATAGACAGAAGCCCACCAGGCTCCCCAGTCCCTGGGGATTTCAAATAACTGTGGGTCAAAACTTCTAAAAGGACTCATGGATTCTACATCATACCAAATTAAGTATACTGAAGGGATGAGTAGTTTAGAATTTCACCTTTATACACCACAATTAAAGAAAACTGTCAGGTCAAAAAGAAGATGATCTGGGGAACCACAAACGTTGGAAGCAATACCATTTGAAGAGTCATTCTTAGGTTTTAATGTCATGTACAAAAATAACTGTACTTAACTATAAATTTAAAGGACAGAACCGGGAACAATGAAGTTGAGATTTTAGCTCAACAGAGAACAATGGTTCTAAACCACTCTAAAGGAACTGATGAAAGTCCAATATTTCATATATAATTTTCAGGAGTTCCACTAACTGCAAACTTCTGATATATTCTTGTCAGATAATACCAACCAATCCTCCACCCCCTAAACACAGAGAAATATGGATAATATACTTAAAAAAAAAAAAAAATACAGCCAAGCTCAAAAGCTAGAATGGTGAACTCTCTGGGTGCCAGAAACTGACAGAACTCCTACAGATACACAGGGGCACATAACTGGATGTGGGCTTTTAGGACTCGTTTTCAATAGCCAACAGCGTTGGAAGATGAGGCTTCAGCCCCAGGTACAGAAGGTCAGGAGCTAGAACTGGGCTCCCTGCAGAGAGCTGGAAGCCAGGAAAAGGCAAATATGAAACTGCCCCACAGGGAGGTCTCCACAGACTCTCACAACAGATGAATTCAGAGCAAGTTACACAACCTCAAACATGAGGCTGTTTCTTCATCCCCACGAGAGACAATTTCTAGAGCCTGACCTGCTCCCCAAAACAAGGCAGAATTCCCACACCAGAGAAACAGCGAACAAAACAGACAAGAAATTTAACACCAATGAATGAAGAATAAGAATGACAAAATAAAAACTCGACAAGTTAAAGAACCAGCAAAACGGAAGACATTGAGAGAGGGCAGGGTCAGATGCTCCTATGCTTAAAAGGAGTTCTTAGGAGAGAGCAGAAACAGTGGGTGAGACAATAAAAATAGCAACAGTACTTCCCATACCCGAAAAAAAACACACAACAACACTGTCTTCAGATTAAAGGAGTGAAGTAAGTCTCAAGCAGGGTAAATAATAACAAACCTACACTAGGATATAAACTGACTGTGAAGACAACAAAGAGAAAAGAGTCAAAAACCATAGAAAAGAACAGACTACTATTTACAAGACAAGAGGGCTCAGCTGAACAGCAGATCTTTCATTTATTAACAGAGTCCAGGAAACAATACAACAGTTTCTTCAGAGCACCGTGGCCACAGTTTTGAATACCTCAATTGGTCGAGCCCGATTTTTTCGTTAGCACTTGTGAAATCAAAAGTTCCCAGTAGTTTGACTGGCACTCTCATTATCTGTAATATCACAATTACCTTGTGTAAGAGGGTAGGAGCAGCCCAAAAGGGAAACTTAAGTACCTAAGGCTCTGGCTGCCAGCCCTTTCTTATGCCTAAGTAATGTCATCCAGAGATGCATATGGTCCTGGTAGTATCAAACTTTCCAATACCCAGCACAAAACACTTTTAAAACAGAATTTTTAAACAGGAAAAATGTATTAAATACACTGAATTTTGTTCAGTCCAACCACATACAATCAAAGTAGAATGTTCTATAAGAAACTAAGAAGACCTCTGAAACATAAGTGTATCACAAAGGGCCTATATTTCAAGTGACAGGAAATGACAAATAGCAAAATACCTATTTCATAAATGGGGATGCTCATTATAAAATGTTTATAACCCTGAGAAGTTCCTTGCTATTTACAAAGGCTTTTCTTGAGCTATGAGACCTAAAGTTTGATGATGTGTAAGAAAAGTACCATCAGATCTATTTATGTGTAAATTTTACAGGATATTAACAGTGAAATCTACCAAGTTTTAAAAACACACAACACTTTGTGGGAAAAACCCCAATCAGTAAGTTATAGTACATTCATAAAACGGAATACTACAGAGCAAGGGTACCAGACCACAGCCAATCCTGCTTGCAGCCTGTATTTGTAAATAAAATTTTATTGGAACACAGCCACACCTATTCATTTATGTATCATCTGATGCTGCTTTCATAGGATCAGGGAGTGCTGAGTAGTTCTGACAAGACTTTATGGTTTGAAAAACCTAAAATATTCACCATCTGACTTTACATAGAAAGAAGTTTGCTGACTCCTGGTATAGAGAAACAAAATGAATTACATCCTTAAATCAAACATGAGTAACTCTCACGATGATGAAAATCAAGTCACAAAAAATACACTATGATTCCTTTTATATCAAACTCTTAAAACATGCAAAACAAAAATGAATTGTTTATAAATGCACATAAAATTTTTAAATAAAAAGGCAGGGAAGTGACTTACACAGAAGTGATCTCTGGAGGTGTAAAAGAGAAATGTAACTACAGAAAGGACATGGATAGAGTGCATGCTGACGATGTTCTATTCCTAAACCTTGAATTTGGCTAAATGGATGTTCAGTTTATACTCTTTAAACTATTTAAATGTTTTATACAATCATATGTATGACATATTTCTATGACAATTAAAAGCTCAAAAAAGACTTGAAAGGCAAATGTCAAAATGTGACAGAATGATTTTTATTTTCTTATATGTGCTCATCTCTTAAGACTGTTTAAAAACCTTCTTGCAATCAACTGTTAATAGCATACCGAAAAGAACATAAGCATGAGAACACTTTTGAAAATGAGAGGGAAATCTTCCATATTATCCTAGAAGCTTTAGTCTAAAAATTATATAGGAGCAAAAGTAATAATTAAAAACACCAGCATCTTAGAACAATTTCCTTAAACGCATGAATTTAAAATTTGACTCTGGCTAGTTCTAATGAAGCCCAAACAAAATACAAAGGCTCATATTAGTAAGTCCATCCTTCTAAAACGTAGAATTTTTTTCTTGCCAGATCTATAGCAACGTTAGGGAAAGCTCCCAAGAAACTCTGTAATACCATCTAACTTTTCAAATTTGTAGCTTACAAGAAAAAACAAAAAGTAAGACTGCTATACCACATCACAAAGGGGGTTCACAAAAGAACAAAGCAGCAGCTAGCTAGGGATATACAAACTCTAAAAGAGAATTCGATTTTGGAAATATCTTTTATGGACTGACTGACTGAAGGGAGTTGAACAAGTAGGAAAAAAATTAAAGCTTAAGAGTACAAAACTGTTACCTTTTTCTTAGATGTTCTGCTTCTCCTTTCTCTAAAGTAAGCAGAAAATAAAGAAGACTGTAGCAACAAGAAGCCAGAAACGGCAGTAGAGTTTCACTAAGCACACACGTATGATCCAGGAGCTTACAGATAACACCCAAAACACAGCCAGCTGTGCTGTCAGGAATTACAGTCAATCCAACCTAGGCAGAGAAAATGAGGTTAATGACCTCTTCACAACAGCCCCTCTCCCCAGAATGAAAACAAATACCATCACATAGACAGTTAACCTCCCATCACTACTGGTGGCTCAGATGGTCAAGAATCTGCCTGCAATGTGGGAGACTCAGGTTTAATCCCTGTTTGGGAAGATCCCCCGGAGAAGGGAATGGCAACCCACTCCAATATCCTTGCTGGAGAATCCCATGGACACGGGAGCCTGGCAGGCTACAGTCCATGAGGTCACACAGTTGGAGATGACTTAACAACTACACTACTACTACTACTGGTGGAAATTAGTATAACCACAATACATGCCATGCCACCTACCACATCTTAAGGTCCTGTTTTCCTTTGACAACTTAACTGCTACCTGAAATGACTTTGAAAATATTTAAACTCAAGAAATACTATCAATTCAATCCCCCGTGTCCCCTTCAAGACAAAGTCTCTTAAATTTTCTAGATGTTACAATTTCTACTGTTGGTCAGAAATATTTAAAAAGATTATTTCATGAATCCAAAGAAAATCTTGATACTAACAATTACATTTACATGATCCTGAGTATTCAGACTGGAAAATGCTAATCTGGTATCACCCCCATCCCAGGAGATTAAATGCACAAACCAGAGTTCATTTTACAATTATCCTTTCCCTGCCCTTTGATTTAACTGGTCATTCAGATATAACCAAAGAAAATCATCTGCACTGGAGTAAGGTAATACTATATTTACTCTTGACTGCCTCACTGCCCTAGACCCAGACACGGGACATCATGGTACACTAGCTCACCTGGACTCTACTGTATAAACAGTCATTAAGGTGGACTCTAACTTGTAACTGTATAAGTATACACAGTTAAAATCTCCTGCAAGCAACTGTTGAGTAATCATAGTCTGTAGGGTCTGAGGTCTTAACCTTTCTTCCAGACTGTCTGAAGAAAGTGACCAAGACTGACTAGAATATGCTGATCTTGGAATAGTGAATGTAATCCAAGGAGGGCATACATTTCTAGAGTGGAAGTTAAAAAAAAAAAAAAAAAAGATGGGGATCTTTGGAGATACAATGTATATGGATTGGAAGTTTGATAGCAGGAAGAAAAGGGTCCTGAGAATTCAAAGTGGTAGTCTTCCAACTCAAGGGAAGTAAAGAAAAGGGGGTACGCATGTGCCTATAAAATTATCCAAACAAGTGACAGTCCCTTGAAGAAAACCTTGGGGGCTCTCCCTTGCACTGTAATATATCATTCTACTAAAAAGTCAAAGATCAAAGTGTAAAGGTTGGAGGAAGTTAAAAGCAAAACCCAGGCATACCTAATAAGAATTCAATAACAATGGGAACAAGAGATACCCACAGGCCAAAAGACAAGTCAGTTTCATGGCTAAGCTCACTGTTTCCAGTGACCAGGCCTTAAGCCTGTGAGGTGACAGGCCTACTCCACACCTCACCCCTTCTAGGTATGACACTAAGCATATGTTCATGAAAGCATTTCAAGTCAGAAAGACCCAAGGTATCGTTTTAAGGTCTTTCATTGCTCATATGTAGAGAGTAAGGTCTTGGGAAAAGCAGGGGATTTCCCTAAGGTCACAGAATTAATTAGCAACAGCCAGCAAACAAACCAAGATTTCTCAGTTCTCACCACAGATGAGAGGCCATGAAATTGTTAAGCTTAGATTTCTGTATACTCACTCTCTCCCTGATTATGGCAAACCAAATCTTAACCAGTGAATCTCTATGCTTTTTGTGTAACAGAAAAAAATTTTAAGTATATTTACCAAATGCTTACTGATGGCACTCTGCAGGACGTCAAAGCTTTGGCTTCGGACAGGGACAACCAATAAATTGTGACAAACTGTCTGTCAGAAAGGAGAAAACCAGTACCAAATCAGAACATTGTAGGTCAGAAACAAGTCCAATAGTTTTTTTTAAACCTATTTGCTATACATATTAAAAAGAAACTCAACAAAAAGTGACTCTAAAGATGCAAACATCAAACAATCAATCCTCATATATATGGGCTAATTTTCCAAATAATTCATTTATTAAATACTTACTGAGCACTGTGGAGAAGGAAATGGCAACTCACTCTGGTATTCTTGCCTGGAGAATTCCATGGACAAAGGAGTCTGACAAGCTACCGAATATGGGGTCACAAAGAGTTGGACACGACTAAGTAACTACCACACAAACTGAGCTAGTCTTATCAGGCGCTGCGCATAGGAATGAAAGAATGAGAAACTTCTGTCTCACAGCCCTCGGGTAGCTTACAATCTATCAAGGTAGAGCCTACATTCCCATTAAGAAAGTGCTACAATAGGGAGGTCTCAGTGATGTAAACAAGGAGCTGACAAAAGCCTTTCTCCCATTTGGTGGAAAAATACATCATTGAAAAAAACATGATCCAGAAAACAGAAATACCATGTGCAAATTATGCTGCCTCTTATTCCCTAAAGGTAAAAGAACAGTCTATAAGGAAAGAAAATATGAATGAGATGGGAATCAAATCTCTAGTATTTTTAATTTTCTAAGATCTCAAGAAAACAAGAAGCAGAATGACAGCAACAAGTCCTTCAGAGAATCACAACACAACTCCAGAAGCTGATGGAATGCAGTACCAAAAATGAAGTATGTAGAAAAATCCCATGGGGAGACAAAGATAAGGCTAGTGGAAAGAAGAATATGACTCTAGGAAGAAAATAGTCAAGATAAATTCAAGAGAACTGTCAATCTCAAAAATCAACAGTATCTGCATTATGTCTCTATAAAACCTCTTGCAGAGTGATACTACTCAGAGTTATCACAGGGCAATTGTCTTCTCTTTTAAACCTGTAGGTAACAATGTAAACAGGATATTTTCAATGCCATCTTCCTACTTCAAAATGAGCACAGTGAATATTATCATTCATAAAAGGTAAATCATATTTGAAAGGCCCATTCAATAATAATGATCACTCAATCCCCTCCTTTTTCCCTTCTGCCTCCCCTCCCCTCCTGAACGAATCAGTTCTAAAGCTACTGCGTGAGGCCAAGCTAGACATCAGCACTAGAGTCAATGGGAGAGCTTCAGTGGCCCAGAGTCAGTTATCTGTTAACAAATACAGGTGCTCTGTCCCCAAGAATTGGAGTTCAAATGTGATAAGATGCCCACAGGGGAAAAGGGTGGCACCGAAAGGAGATGATAACAGACAGAGGAAGTGACCAAGTAGGGAAATATATTAAGTAAATGGAAGTCGGGTGTCTCACCATCAGAAAAAGCAGGTACAAGAGGGAAAGGAGAAAACCAGAATGAACCCCATGGTGTTGAATTCCTGATTTCTGTTTACTGATAAGGTCTGGGAACAGCAACACCAAATAGCAATGAACATGCTTATAAAAAGCCAGAATTGTTTCCTAAAATGCATTCTCCACCTAAAGGAAAACTGGGCTTCTTAAAGAAATACCTGATTGCTGGGCTGGGACAGGGAAAATACAACATGAATCTCAAACAATCTGTGATACAATAAAGGCAGTACAGCTAACCCTTGAATAACATGGGGAGGCGATTAGAGGCACAGACCCTCCGTGCAGTTGAAAATCTGCACATAACTTAATTGTGGGCCCTCCGCATCTAAGGTTGTTCGTATATGCAGATTCAACCATGGGTCCATGTAGTAATGTAAAAAATTCTGAAAGAGATGGGAATACCAGACCATCTGACCTGTCTCTTGAGAAACCTGTATGCAGGTCAGGAAGCAACAGTTAGAACTGGACATGGAACAACAGACTGGTTCCAAATAGGAAAAGGAGTATGTCAAGGCTGTATATTGTCACCCTGCTTATTTAACTTCTATGCAGAGTACATCATGAGAAACGCTGGGCTGGAAGAAACACAAGCTGGAATCAAGATTGCCGGGAGAAATATCAATAACCTCAGATATGCGGATGACACCACCCTTATGGCAGCAAGTGAAGAACTAAAGAGCCTCTTGATGAAAGTGAAAGAGGAGAGTGAAAAAGTTGGCTTCAAGCTCAACATTCAGAAAATTAAGATCATGGCATCTGGTCCCATCACTTCATGGGAAATAGATGGGGAAACAGTGGAAACAGTGTCAGACTTTATTTTTTGGGGCTCCAGGATCACTGCTGATGGTGACTGCAGCCATGAAATTAAAAGACGCTTACTCCTTGGAAGGAAGGTTATGGCCAACCTAGACAGCATATTTAAAAGCAGAGACATTACTTTGTCAACAAAAGTCCATCTCGTCAAGGCTACGGTTTTTCCAGTGGTCATGTATGGATGTGAGAGTTGGACTATAAAGAAAGCTGAGCGCCAAAGAATTGATGCTTTTGAACTGTGGTGTTGGAGAAGACTCTTGAGAGTGCCTTGGACTGCAAGGAGATCCAATCAATCCATTCTAAAAGAGATCAATCCTGGGTGTTTATTGGAAGGACAGATGTTGAAGCTGAAGCTCCAATACTTTGGCCACCTCATGCGAAGAGTTGACTCATTGGAAAAGACCCTAATGCTGGGTAGGATTGGGGGCAGGAGGAGAAGGGGACGACAGAGGATGAGATGGTTGGATGGCATCACCGACTCAATGGACATGGGTTTGGGTAGACTCCGGGAGTTGGTGATGGACAGAGAGGCCTGGCGTGCTGCAATTCATGGGGTCGCAAAGAGTCTGACATGACTGAGCAACTGAACTGAACTGAAACTGCATGTAAGTAGGCCTGCAGCACAGTTCAAACCTGTGTTGTTCAAGGTCAACAGTACTCAGAGAACCATGAGGACATGTCAAAAGAACAAAGACGTTTGCTTCCAGGAGGTGACCATGGCAAACATGAATATAAAAATTAATAAAGATAGTAAGGAATTTTAACCCACTGGAAAATATAAGAAACCATACTAACAAAAATAAATGAATAAAAGACCAAAAAGAAATGATATTTACACTGTTTCAAAACATAAAATATTACTAAAGGGGAAAAAATAAGAGTGGAGAAGTTGACCAGATACCACTTACTCAAGTGGGCAAAATGAACATCTAATGGGACAAATCAAAACCCTGCACCATCTGACAAGTTGCAATCAGAAACCCACAGCATCACTTGTGTCATATTCCTGCCACACCTGTATAACCTGATTTAACCATGCAGAAATAAACCTGAATTGAGAGAAATTTTACAAAATAACTGTCCTGCAAAAAAAGATGCTTATTCCTTGGAAGAAAAGTTATGACCAACCTAGACAGCATATTAAAAAGCAGAGACATTACTTTGCCAACAAAGGTCCATCTAGTCAAGGCTATGGTTTTTCCAGTGGTCATGTATGGATGTGAGAGCTGGTCTATAAAGAAAGCTGAGTGCCGAAGAATTGATGCTTTTGAACTGTGGTGTTGGAGAAGACTCTTGAGAGTCCCTTGGACTGCAAGGAGATCCAACCAGTCCATCCTAAAGGAAATCAGTCCTGAATATTCATTGGAAAGACTGATGCTGAAGCTCCAACTTTGGCCACCTGATGTGAAGAACTGACTCATTTGAAAAGACCCTGATGCTGGGAAAGATTGAAGGCGGGGGAGAAGGGGACGACAGAGAATGAAATGGTTGGATGGCATCACCTACTCAATGGACGTGAGTTTGAGTAAATTCCCGGAGTTGATGATGGACAGGGAGGCCTGGCGTGCTGCAGTCCATGGGGTCGCAAAGAGTCAGACACGACTGAGTGACTGAACTGATTCTTCAAAAATGTCAGAGTCAGTGAATGACACTGCTTTATCAGCAAAGTTTATGTACTATTCTAAATCCTTTGTTGTCATTTCAACAATCTTTACAACATCTTTACCAGGAGTAGATTCATTTGCTCATTCTTCGCTTATTCATTAGAAGCAACTCTTCATCCGTTTGAAGTTTTATCATGAGATATCTGCAATCCAGTCACATCTTCAAGCTCCATTTCTAATTCTAGTTCTCTTGCTATTTCCACATCTGCAGTTACTTCCTCCACTGAAGCCTTGAACTCCTCATGAAGGTTGTAATCAACTTCTTCCAGAGTCATGTTAATATTGATATTTTGACCTCGCCATGAATCACAAATGATCTTAATGGCATCTACAAGGTGAACTCTTTTCCACAAAGTTTCCAATTTACTTTGCTCAGATCCATCAGAAGAATCACTAATCATGGCAGCTATAGCTTTAGAAAATGTATTTCTTAAATAATAAAACTTGAAGGTCTAAATGGCTCCTTAATCCACGGACTGCAGGATGGATGCTGTGCTAGCAAGCATGAAAAAAACATTAATCTCATTGTGTATCTCCATCAGGGTTCCAGAATGACCAGTGTTTTGTCAATGAGTAGCAATACTTTGAAAGGAAGCTTTTCTTCTGTGCAGAAGATATCAACAGTGGGCTTAAAATAATCAGTAAACCATGGTGTAAACAGATGTGCTGTCATCCAGGCTTTTTCCTTTACAGGGCACAGGCAGAGTAGACTTAGCATAATTCTTAAGGGTCCTAGAACTTTCAGAATGGTAAATGAGCACTGGCTTCAACTTAAAGTCACCAACTGCATCAGCCCCTAGCAAGAGTCAACCTGTCCTCTGAAGCTTTGAAACCAGCCACTCACTTCTCTCTAGCTAAGACAAGTCCTAGATGGCATCGTCTTCCAGTATAAAGCTGTTTTGTCTATATTGAAAGTCTGTTATTTAGTGTTGTCACCATTTAAATAATCATCTAGCTGGACCTTCTGGATAATTTGCTGAAACTGCACCATCAGCTTTTTCACCTTACACTTTCATGTCATGGAGATGGCTTCTTCCCTTAAGCCTCATGAAACAGTCTCTGCCATCTTCAAACTCTTCTGCAGCTTCCTTACCTCTCTCAGCCTTCAGAGAATTGAAGAGACTTATTGGAGTTTTAGCACTTCCCTTGTAGCTCAGTCGGTAAATCTGCCTGCAGTGTGGGAGATTCGGGTTCAATCCCTGAGTCAGGAAGATCCCCTGGAGAAGGAAATGGCAACCACTCCCAGTGTTCTCGCCTGGAGAATCCCATAGACAGAGGAGCCTGGCGGGCAACAGTCTATGGGGTCGCAAAGAGTCAGACACGACTTAGCGACTAAATCATCATCAGGGTTTTGCTCGAGATTTGGCTTTGGCTTAAGGGAATGTTGTGGTGGTTTGATCTTCTATCCAGATCATTCAAACTTTCTCCATGTCATCAATAACGTTTCAATTTCTTATTATTCCTGGGTTCATCGAATAGCACTTTTAGTTTCAAGAACTTTTCTTTTGCATTCACAACTTGGCTAACCGGCACGGAGGTCTAGTTTTCAGCCTATCTTGGCTATCAACATGCTTTCCTCACTAAGCTAATAATCATTTCTAGCTTTTGATTTAAAGTAAGAGATACGCAACTCTTCCTTTCACTTGAACACCTGGTGGCTCAGACAGTAAAGAATCTGCCTGCAATGCAGTAGTCTGGGGCTCAATCCCTGGGTCAGGAGGATCCCCCAGAGAGGCAAATGGCAACCCACTCGAGTATTCTTACCTGGAGAATTCCATGGACAGAGGAGCCTGGCGAGCTACAGTACATAGGATCACAAAGAGTTGGATACAACTGAGTGACTAACACACACACACTCACAGAGGCCACTGTAGGGTTATTAACTGCCCTAATTTCAATCGTGTTGAGTCTCAGGGAATAGGGAGACCTGAGGAGACGGAGAGAGATAGGGAATGGCTGGCTGGTGGGGCAGTCAGAACACACATATTTATTAAGTTCACTGCACTATCTCATGTGGGCACAGTTCATGATTACAATTACTTACAAACCCTGAAACAATTACAACAGTATTATCAAAGATCACCAATCACAGCTCACTGTAAGAAATAACAATGAAAAAGTGTGAAATATTGCAAGAATTACCAAACTGTGACATAGAGACACAAAGTGTACAAATGCTATTGGAAAGATGACAGACATCCTCAATGCATGGTTGCCACAAAACTTCAGTTTGTAAAAACTGAATCTGCAAGTACAATAAAACATGGTCTACTTGTATGCTAAAGTAAGGACTATAGGCATTTCATCAAATAGTTTAAGAAAACAGAAGTTCTTTGTACTGCAGTTGTAATTTTTATCTAAGTCTGAAATTGTTTCAAAATAAAAGTAAACAAACATACAAACACAGAGACACACAAACATACACATATACAGGCAATCTTCACTTTTGCAACTACAGTATTAACCGAAACTTGCATACATCAAAATTCTGACCTCACAGTGCACAATTCCAGAAGAGGCATGGCAATTTGCTAGTGTGGAAATTAAAAGTTTTTTAAAAATATAAAACTTTATTTTTCTTAAAAAGATTTTGTACGTTTAATTTCTACATTGAAGTATTTTCTAAGCAAAACAACTAAGCAAACCCACTCCACTGACTAGTAACTTTTTCAAATGAAATAATAATAAATCAATTTTTACACTAAGGCTGTCAAAAACTACATATATTTCAAATAATTTCATATGAAAAGGCCAACTTAAAGGCAAATTTTATCCAAAATAGAACTGGAATCTTCACTTAACTTCAAAAACAATGAAACTTTCAGATTTTTCCTAATTTATGTCTTAACATTTCAAAGACAGCATCCTTGAAGTTTAATACATGTCCTTGCCAATGTACACTCAGAAATATAACCCATCACATTTTCATGACATCTGTGTCTTTACACAGATGATGTGATTCTGAAAAATTAAAACTGTCAGAGCAAGATTACTGGAGTTGTCCAAGTTATCAAACCTGACACTTAACAAGTCTATGTCTGGAATCTGGGGCCCACTAATCAATCCCCATACCATGCTTTCCCCAAACCATAATGATGTAGTTTAAAAACATTAGAAACAATCTTACAAAACAACTACTAATACTAAACGCAATCCTTCCAATCTAGTAGTATGCAAGGCCTCAATTTCTTCATGTACTATGGATTAAGATAAAATGCCAGATGTTAAACATGCAGGTTGGCTACCCAACTCATTAGTTTTCACTGTTTAAAATCCACTATTTTTGAAAGCCTATATATGAACATGGTTAGGCACCAGGCAATAAAGAGAAGAAAGTGTCCCTGGCATGACCTAAGTATTGTGATCAGAGTCAAACAAAACCACGAGAGAAATGTGTTAAATGTCTACAAAAGGTGTAGCCCTAAGATACAGGAAGAACGTAAAGATTATTCTGGAAAAGAATGAAAGAAATAGTAAATAGATCAGCTGAATAAAATCAATTGGTATAGCAATAAAACAGATTTAGGTTCTAGAGACTATCCTGTTGAGAACACTGACAAAGGTTGTTTTTTGTTTGAAAAGACTATGGCCTAACAGTTACAAGTTACAAGAAAAGAATATACAGTCAGTACCCTAACCAAAAACCTTATGAATCATTAAAAAAAAAAAAAAAAAAAGGTTAGCTAGCACAGAACACAACCTCAGAATTTGCAAGAAAGGTTCCAACCAACATTATTTGGGAGGACACAATTGCAATCCTACTGGGCAAGTACCTTTCAATGCAAGGGAAGAAACTGAAGAAATAAAGAAATTAACTAATATATAAATATCTTACAGACTCAAATCCTTAGTACTAGTATTTATGATGCTTTTACATATTTATATATTTGTAACATAAAACAATTTTGATTATTAGCATAAAAGATCAGCCCTATAATTCCAATTTAAAACACAATTAACAGCTAACTTGTAGTTAACAGCTAGACTTGTAGTTTTAATTTGAATTTCACTATAAACAGTACTGAAACTTAAGATATTAAGATGTACCATGCCTGTAAGTTTATTAAATGTTTTAAGACTTACCATAACATTTGTGAAGGTTTGTCTGAAAACTGAACTACTTACCACATAGTGATTATATTAAGTTATTTAAACTGTTTTTTAAAGTTTTAAATATGTTTGTAAAAGGGATAAAATATAATTAAAGTCTCCTTTTAAAATGAGTACCTAAACTTACTATATTTACCTAAAAAGATTTGTTAAGTTGAACTTTAAAATTTAAGGGAAATTTGGGGTTTAAAATGTAACTTTGATAAACTACATACTAATTCTTTAAAACCAAAAGAACTTCCAAATAATTTTTTCTGTTTAAAAAAAACCCACCTTCAAGGATACAAAATCCTACTTAACTCTTATTCATCCTTCAATATCTACATAAAATTCTTCCTTTTCCATGAAGCCTTTCCTCTTTTCTATAAATGGTTTTATCCTTTTTACCCTATACTAGCAAAAAGAAAATAAATGTGTCTCTATCATTCAAACTGCTAATTTATTCTATTCTAGTGGCATAACTTTTATGAACACTCTTCTTTTAGGCATCCACATCGCCTATCCAAGGATCAGATGCACTTTCAGAACAGGGACTGTGTTTTATACTACTCTAAATCTCTAAAAATATCTTACACAAGGCAACACAAACACATAGTAACTACTGGTGGCTGATGAACTGAATTCTAACAATCTTGCATGCCTTTTCAAATGGACCATTACCTCTGTTACATCCCAATGGTGTAAAAACTGATCCAAGTCAGTGAGGTAAAGTAGCACAGGGGAAAGCTGCGTCTGGATGACATGAGGCACTCCTCGAAGGCTCTGAAGCCAAGTCAGTTCCTCTTTTGAAAACCCTAATTTGAGTATATAAAGAAAGCCAATTTAAAATAAATCACAGAGCAACTAACATTCTTAAGTAATTTTTAAAAAATAGACGACATGTATCTTCAAGTTAAATTCTTCAAGCTGTTTTCTCTGAATTTCTGTTACTTCATGTATTATTTTAAAAAATGAAATGCCAGCAATGTAATAAAATTCATCTAATTATGTACACAAAGATGTACCTGAATCAAATGTGTAACACATCAGGAAACAATATTATACCCCTTATACTGAGGGCTTTACCACCTTTATACTTAAATAAATGTGAAAAACATAATCATTCTAATTAATGTCAGGTTTAAAAAAGCAAATGAACAAGAAAAACAATATGCTCCTTCATACATATACCAAACTCTATATTCTTACATAATAGCCTTTCAAATGTTTTAAAACTATTCCATCCCTCCTAAGTCTATCTCTTCAACAATTACTGTGTACTTCCTTCTACCTATCCTTTAATAGTAAGATTTCTGATTATCTTACCACCTCTATTATACCTAGTCTGACCTATACAAACAACTTGCCAAAGTCCTTCCTGAAAGACAGCTCTTTGAATAATCAGAATACCAGCACAATGTGGTCTGACCCTAGCTACCTGCTTTGATGTTTTCACATCACTGTACTTTCATGAACATGCCCTAAAGAGGCATCATCTGGTTTATTAGCCATATCACATTCCTGATTGATTCCTACTGAGTTTCCTAAAACCACTAAACCCTTTGACAGGTACTACTAATTAAAACATAAAGCCCTCATATCCATCTCAAATCTATCCAAAACTATCAAACACACACATACAAGTCTACTTGTTTCTTTTATGTAATATTTATCTTGCTACATTCAGCTCCTTATCAGAAACTTTCAAGCTATTTTTGGATTCTAACTTAATATATTAAATAAGTCTCTTAATTTTAAGTCTTCTGAAAATTTCAAACACTGTCGTCTTTATCATCCAATTACAAAACAAAACTACTGAAGACAGTACAATCATTTAAAACAACAGTAATAATACTTAGCAATCTAACACATCAAGACTCATTTTACTAATTTTTCTTTGAAATCAATGGAAAGCAAAATATGGCTAATTAAAATCCGATGTTTTTCCTAACACATTGCACATTTTAAACATGTTTAAAATGAATATTCTGTTCACCATCTTACTAAACTATGCAGTGAGGTTCAAAACTTAGACCCAAACAGGTAAAACAGTAAATCTCAGGAGAATTTTCATACTAGGTTCTTTTCCTTTCCTTAACTTGGCAGATCAGTGTAGTTACCTGTAAGTGTTGAAAATAAGAAGCTGAAATAGTCTGCATTACTGATGTTTAACTGAACACTTCCATTCCGTTCTTTCACTGAAGACTTCCATCCAGAAAATGATGATCTATAATAAACAATGGAGACCTAGTACTAGAAGTGACCAACTTGAAGACTCAGGAATAAAGCACAGAACATATGACTATTTTTCTTTATTGAAAAAAGTCTAATTTAAGAGCTCAGACAAAAACCCATAGTATGTGTCATCTTTACATATAAGGGTTCAAGTACTATAATATGGAAAACATAACTTCTAACATATATTTATGTAAAGTTTTCCTGAAAAGCATAACTGGTCCACATATATGGTACAACTTAAAAAATTTTCCACACCACTGAAAACTCAGATTCAAGGAGCCAAGATGAAGTTCTGCTTTTCAGCAGTAGGTTCATCTGCTATGTATTTACTACCTCATCTTTATTAAAAAAAAGTCTTACCGTGCTTATATAAATGAGCTAAGTTTAAACAAGCTCCTGCTTCCTACCTAAGCAAAAGCATCTTAACTAGGTAAAGAATACTTCGAATTTAAAGCCACTCTGCGATAACTATGCATTCCTATACTTCACAAAGCTTTATAACTAGTCTACTTCACAATACTGCAGGCTGAAGTATTGGTAGGGGACTTAAGGGAATAGCTAAACATAAAGCAGCTTCTCATTAAATGAAGATTATCTGGTTCCTGCTATGAGATCAGTTTTCAGTGATACCTTTAAAAACTCTCTTCAAGGTAAGACTAAGAAGGAATACAGCAAATGTCAACCATGAATAGAGCAAAAAAAAAAGAGAGAGAAGAAAAAGCTGAGAATAATCAGATACAAAAAGACTACAGTTTTTATCACAGAAATCTGAATAAATGTCAAGACAAAATTAGGAGTTTCTAATTCAACAAGAAGCACTTAAATTTTTTTACCACTGAAATATAACTATTTATTAACATTCTTAAAAGTTGAGGAATTAAAAATAATGGAAACATTCTTCTGAATCATTCCCACTTAAAGGACTTCTCTTTGCTTAAAGGGCTATGGAGGGAATATCACAAGCTAAGAGGTTATAAAAAATCAGAGATGCTCAATGGAAATGAGTACAAAATGGTGATTAGAAAACAAACCAACATCCTCTTGAACCCAGTGAAAACTGTGCCATCCAGTAGCTAAAAGGGGGTAGCAAATCCATTTAAAAATCTAGTTTGGACAAAACTACAATGTCCTTAAAACTACAATGACCATATATACTGGCCACACCAGAACACTGCTGAGAATAGAAGGGATGCTGAGAATAGAAGGGATGCTATTATCAATTATGCTTGGACAACAGAAGTAAACCAGACCTGCTCCTGGCAGCCCACCTCATATATTCACCCTGCTTCAAAACCAGGCTGAATTTCTCAGTAACTTATTCCTTCTCTGATATTTTTATCTAACCACGTAGATTGCGTTTCCACATCCATGTCTTATGTTCCCCACACCAGCTGTAAATAAACTAGGGGCAGAGCAGATAAGGAAACAGTAAAGGTCAGCAGAATAACGAAGGTAGATGGAGGGGGAAAAAAAACTCAAACTCAAAAAAGCTCTAAAGTGGATGTTAAAAAAGGTAGGAGCATCAATTCCAAGTACAGTTTTTAAAAGATAAACTAAACACCAACAGTTTTAAGTTGATGCATTTTTCACACATTGAACAAACTTAGATGATCTGGTGGTAACCCGCTCTTAGATAAACTCCGTCTGCTAGAGACAACAGAGTGTTAGAACTATAGTACCCAAAGTGAACTAGATTGTAGAGCCCAATTAATATAACAGATGAAAATCAGAAATTATTAAAGGAATATTCCAGGAAAATTAACCTGGCAACAGTGCGTGAAATAGATGGAGCTGAGAAGCAAGACTACTTGCTGTAATAGTACAGGTGGGAGATAATGAAAAAGCTGGCTAGTTTACAGTCATGATCAAGGACAGAAGGGGATATTTTGAAGAGAAAACCAAAGATATGAAATAACCCAGGTGACTTCTAAGGAACCAAACATTATTCTTCAATTCTAAATCTAGAAAAAGTGATGCAATAATAATACCACTGGCCTGGGAAAGTTGAAAAGCCCCCATTTTGTTTTAATTTTTAAAGAGATTAGTTTGAATAGGGACAATACATCTACAGAAGGAGAAGTCTACTAAGACTGTACAAATGCTAAAAGGCAAAATTTAACTTAGTAGACATTTAACTACATGACAATTTGCTTTTGATGATTATAAACTTCTATCACCATTACTTGTAAATTAATATTTTCTCAGTACTCGCCACAAGCCCACAAAAAAAGGTAAAGAGACTTGTGAAAAAATCCTTGACAAAAGTTATTGAGCATAAGTCAATCATAACTGATGCCAATAAAGATACTAAATACAAGTTCTAAAGAGAATTAATTTTAAGAGGTGTTCAAAAGTTGCTTTTATTTATTTATTTTCAAAAGTTGCTTTTAAATGAATGTTAAAACAGATCCTCCACTAGTTCTATCATGGGAAGAGAGTGCCCTCTACTGGAAGTTAACAGACATGAAACCACTTAAGTTAAATTGTATTTCTTAAAGACCTGGCATTAAGTACTGAACTAGGCAAAGAGGGGTTTCACATATAGACAACACATTGCAAACAGCTCTCTTTTGCTAAAAGGAAAAAGTTATTATCAGTTACGAAGCATATTTTGGGTGACAACATTCAAACTCATGTCCTATCCTGGTATGAAGAGACTGGCAAACAAAGCTAAAGAAAATCTACGAATCAAGTGAGCTACTCCTGTTTAATTGGGGCAGAGGATCTGCACAAGAAGCCACAGAGAAGCTAAGTTTTTAAATTTTTCAGCTACAGCCTAGATTCAATTCCTGCCTAAAACTGTATCAGACCCTGGCCTTGAGCCACAATCAGTAACAAATGGCTGAATACCAAAGTACTATGCCTGATACAAACATTAAATTTTAAAGGATACTTTGAACACTCGTAACATGAAACACTATTAGTTTTAAGACCTTTGAGGGTAAAACGGTACAGTCACATTCTGGAAAGTAGTTCCTCGAAAAATTAAACAGAATATTAACATATGACCCAGCAATTCTACTTCTGGGTATACAGCCAAAAGAATTAAAAGGATTCAAACAGGTATCTGTACACCAATGTTTATAGCTGCATTATTCATAACAGCCAAAAGGCAGAACAACCAAGTATCCATTAACAGATGAATATATCAAAATCATGAAGACAAAATAGTGGTAAACAAGGGCTTGGAGAAGGGGAAATAATCAGTACAGAGTTTCAGTTTGGGATGCTGACAAGTACTGGAAATGAACAGTGATAGTAGTTGCACAACAGTGTGAATGTACTTAATGCCCCCAAACAGTTCTAACTGTATACCTAAAACTGGTTAAAATGGTAAGTTTATGTTATGTATATTTTGCCATACACACACACCCACCCACCCACAGATATTTCAAAGATTCCTTGTCTGAGTGCGCAAGCTTTTATTTCACCACCTACATTAATCTGAACTCCCTTCCAAAAAGGAAGACCTGTATTACAATTTCATAACACCAAAAGTTTTAAAGCACAGCACTCTCATCTGCCACTGAATCCTTACTATGGCTACGTACTTCTGATAATTTTAACCCTTGTTTCAATCCACCTACACAAATCACTGTATATTTCTACCTGATGGCTCAGCGGTAAAGAATCCACCTACGGTGCAGGAGAACAAGGGTACAATCCCTAAGTCAGGAAGATCCCCTGGAGAAAGAAATGGCAACCCACTCCAGTATTCTTGCCTGGAAAATCCCATGGACAGAGGAGCCTGGTGGGCTACAGCCCATGAACTTAGTGACTAAAACCATGACAACGCAAACCACTAAACAAACAACCTGGAACAGTCTTCCTCTAGTGAACTTCCTCTATCTAGTAATAACACCAACAATTTTAACTGCTGTTTTAAGAGCAAATGAAGGGAGGGGGCAGTTATTTTAAAAAGTCAGTTCATAAACTGCCAGGGACAGGGGAAGGGTGTGGGAGAAGATTATACACTTGAAATACAGCTCACTTCAGCATGCTACCTCATGTGCAGTATCCCGATAAGCATGGCAGCCAAATTTGCACTGAGTCTTCCCATAATACAGCAGCGACTTAACCGAGAAAGCAAATCAGCAGGCAGACTGGGTAGAAAATACACAAGCTGGACCAAAAGCTGCTGAGAGTCTGCTGGGAGAACCACCACAGTGCCTTCTTGTGGATCTAGTGAGGTAGGAAGACAAGTTAAATTTTAAAAGATATACAAACGAGAATAAAGCAGACTGATCATTTTCACTGTGCTATGTTGAATTCTAACATATCAATTACATGGAAAAAAGTTTTATCACAAAGCATATATGTATGGCTTAAGGTACTGCCTAGAGTAAAAGACTAAATACAATCATTATTTAAAGATAACATTTAACACTCAATTTCATAAGATTCAAATATGTTAGTTGAAATAAAAACTGATGGAGTTAAAGGAATCAGAAACAAAGCAAAACAGTAAAAAAAAAAAAAAAAAAAAACAAGCACTTTTGCCAAACAGGGACAATTACAATATCAACCTAATTTAAAACCAAAGACTTATTTGAGTATACACACACGCCCCTACATAAAAGCAATACCGAAAAATACAGATTTTAAAATACCACACACAAAAGGTAGACACAAACCAATGTTTGTCACCTAATAAATGGATAAATATAAAGTGGTATATCTTCAACAATGGAATGTTATTCAGCATTAAAAAGAAATACAGTATTCATATATGCTATGACATGAATGAATCCTAAAAATAGTATGCTAAGTGAAAGAAGCCAGACTGAAAAGATCCACATTATACAATTTCATCTATAAGAAATGACCAAAATAGGCAAATACAAAGAGACAGAAGTGGTGAGCAGTGGTTGCCAGGAGCTGAGGAAGGAAGAAATAAGGAAATAGAGATGGACTACTAACGATAGAGTTTCTTTTTGAGGTGATAAAAATATTCTGGAATAAGATAATAGTGACTATTGCACAATCTCAGGAATATGTTAAAAATTAATGAATTGCACAGTGTAAAATGGCCAATTTTATGGCATATGAATTGTGTCCCAATAATAAATACTAATTATACATACGTATATATGTCAGCATGTTTTTACTGATATTTTTGCTTAAAAGAATGAAAACGTTTCAGGAGTGAATAAAAAATTAATATATGAAAGCCATACAAGATGTCAATAATGATTAAATAAGTAAAATTTGCCATCCAAGTTTCAAAAGAATTCTGTAAGAATACCTAATCAGTTCTGAATTTGTGAATTTCGTGGCTTAAAAGACAATTTAAGATCTGAAGAAACATCAACCTTTAATTTTCTAAAACTATTATATTAAGTAATACTATTGAAAATAAATTTACTGTTTGATATTGTTCATTTTACCATGGTATAATTGATGTATAATATGAAGGAAAAGTAAAACCTAAAGATCTCCCCTTTGAAACATTGTTCCTAAATTGGGGTAGACCGATTATGACTTACATAGGTAAACAAAACTCTTACCATAGATTCGAAGAGCAGTAATTTGTAAACTTTTGAGTAGCTCTTTATTTGCTCGGGCTGCAGCAGTATGGATAATGTCAATAAGCTGTGTTGAAAGCTCAGGGTTTCGGGAGCCAAGATGAGCAAGCTGCAGTGGTAAACTAGCCAACCAACGTGATAACACTTTACTGCGGTATCTAAGGCCATCAAAGACAAGAGAAATACACATTTATTTAAACATTTGAGAACCTATAAGATGGCTGGCACCATTTATTCAGCTATAGCATTCTCTAAGGATTTTACCTACTGTATTTTAAAAGTTTATGTAATTTGGGGCACCATGTAAATTGTAATTTTATCTTAAAGGACACAGACTCTACTTAACTTCTTGTGAACTATTTACATTAATTCGTAATAATTATTTTACTATATTAAGTCACTGATGCACTCAGTATAGGGTGCCCCCACATTAAGTGGCTTCAAACTTGTGTTATTTCAGTTCTTTCATATACGTGCTAGTAACTCTCTCATGTCTCATATCGGACACAGCAGTCACTTTTGCTGTCCCCCAAGAGCTTAGTGATTTAAGCATGACCTTTGGAGTCTAAGAGACCTGAACTTAAGTCTCAGTCTGGCTGCCCTTTAGCAGCATGACACTCACCAACTTATTTAACCTAAGCTTCCTTCTATAAGGCAGAAACCAACAGTACATCAAAGTATGAGAACTACTGAAAAATTAAGAAAAGCACCTGACTCATAGTCAAGACTTGGACATGTTCTAATAACTACCTATGTATGCTGAGGTATCTCAAATCTCTCATCTTTCACCCAAACATCTCTTCCAGACTATCCCAAATAACCTCAAACTCACCATATCTAAAGACTGATTCCTTAGTTCTACTCTCTGTGTTGTCTATGTCACCAGACAGCACCAGACTAAGCCAGGAACTTTTTCACTTTAAAATGCTCCCATTTTTAAAAAACTTATTGAAACATTTTTGACACACAGTATTATGTTAGTTTCAGGTATATATCACATAATAATCTGACATCTGTACACATTACAAATGGTCACCACAAGTCTAGTAACCCCGTCCTAATAAAAATTACTGTAGTTATTACTGGTCATATTCTTTATGCTGTATATTACATCCCCATGGCTTATTTCCTTTATAACTAAGTTTGTACCTTTTAATGTCCTTCACCTATTGTACACCTCTCCTCTTCTACTGCCCTCATTCTTATACCATATGTCCCAATATGTCACTAAGGGCCAGAGGTTAAACCTCCGTAAGTTTTATGTGAAGCAAAAGAAAAAGCTGAAGCTGCTACAGGTAGTTCCAACTGTCCTTTAGCTATTAAGCAGACAAGTGGAAATATATGCTCAAAGAGACTTTTACCTTCTCAGTTATGTGTATAAAGGTTACTAGAACTATTATGTATGCCTCTTTATAAAAATTTTTTTTTTAATGAAACCAAAAAGGATAAAAAGAGAGAATTTCTCTGAAGATTTAATCACTCTATCGTCTTATTTATCTAGATTTCAAAGTAACCTGGTAAGAAAAAGAAAAGCAAAATAACAAAATGAACTGTACCGGATTCTGTAAGATCTCAGTTCTTCTTTTTGATAGATTTTACTGAAAAACTTCAGTAACAAAGTCCGAACTGGAACGAGAAGACCTCTCTGCTGATACAATGTATAAACTGCCTTTATGAGAGACTCTGTAGCCACTAAAAACAAGAGAAAACAATTGCATATGAGTCAAAATGCTTCTTCACCGGCAGGAATTCTTCTAAAAAGCACAGAAGCACCTTGTTACTATGACAAAGCAGATTTTAGCCATGAACTGACAACTACCATCAAAATCCTACATCAATGGCCTAATACAAGTCAAACCAACCAGAGATTACAGTACAAATTTTCCTAAGAGACAACAAACCTAGGAAAGGACAACAAAAAGCAGAATACTAGAAAGGTGGATAAGCCGGGAACCAAACAGGAAAGTTCTGTTTTGAATGAAAAGAATTAGTAAGTCACACTAAAAATTGACTTAATGCAACATAACTTCAAGTTACAAGAAAGGTAAAGAGATAAGGATCCATCAATTTCTAGTCAGATTAGATCAGAAAAGAGTATTTCTTCTTCCTTAGGCTCAATGTCATTTCCTCTTAACAAAACCTACCTCCTTTCACTCCAACTATGTAATCTAGTAGAAAACCTACCCATCAGCTTCAGAGTGGACCTACCCACTCAAAAAGGGATGTTCTCAGCCATCAGGGTTCAAGTAGATATTCCTTCATGATTATGGCTTGAACGTAAATGACTATGTGAAATGTTTGACAGTTATGAACTCAAAGTTAGACTCTAAATATTTATAGCATGCATAAGAGCTCCTCTCTTAAATAAGGACAAAGCATTTACACCTACCTCTGTTTGGCTGTATCTGCATTAACCTCCAGGAGACTCCAAGCAATCTGTTCAGCTGCTTACTATTTAGCCTAGAGCCATCTTCAAGGGTCTCTGTTACAAATTTCCTTATCATTTCTATCCAACTGGAATCCTTCTGCAAAGTTGAGGCATTTGCCAGGGAGACCATGATATCAGACAGTGTTAAATTCAGTAAAAGATGATCTACATTATTCGAGAGAATTGTGCAATGCTTGATGCTAAAAAAAAAGACACACATTAACTGTTAAGTGTTATATCTACCATGCAGCCTTCACTTAAATACTTAACTATTCCTCCCAGAATGAATTGCCAAGAAGGTAGGTGTATAAAAGTGACTGTAAGTAAACCATTCATTACAGAATCAGGGTTGTTAAGGCATAAATTAAGAATGCATACTGCTCAGTTCATTACCGAAGTTGCTCTTCACACAAAAAATACAGGCCCTTGAAACACTGCTTGGTAATCCTAGATGTAATGTAGGGATACGAACACTTGAAAACTTCAACACACTTGAAGATTTTCTTTAAGCAGATATTTATATTATCATGAAACTCACAATAGACCTTGATTCTTCTTCTAACTAATTTTGACTTAACAGAATCATTAATTTCTCCTGGCCACAACTTCCTTATGTGTGAAACAGGAGACTGGTCTAGATAAGACCGATTCTGAAACAACTTAATTTTATGACTCACATATTAAAATCACTTTTTCCTAGCCATATAAAACACATTTCTTTCAAAGCTTAAAAGAAATTTCAAAAAATGGTTCAAATAGATTATCTTAACAAAAACAACATTTGCAACCTAGGATATAAACCACTAGATATATAAATAGTGCAGATTTCAGGCTACACTGCATTCAACAGCAAAGCCTATTTATTTTCATGTTCAGAAACATGTAAAGTTGATTAAACTAAAAAAATACCTGAAACTAACTTATTTTAAAATAAAAAGTTAACCCTGGATTAGGCATGAGAAAGGACACAGTAGTAAGGAACCACAAATACAAGGAAAAGGAAATTTTTAATATTTGGTGTTATTAGGGTATCAAATATAGGGTTAGGAATGACAAATGGGACCAGATCACAAAGAGTTGAAAGCTAAGGGCACTAAAATCAATTCTGCAAGCACAGGAGTAACATAATTGAAAAGTTCTTTCATTTCTGCTGATGAAAAAGAAAAAATCAGTTACAAGACTCTAAACAAAGAAGTAGTTGTATGTCTATTTGAGCAATACAGGCAAGATGTGACAAGCGCAAGAAACAATGCTGGTACAGACTAGGAGAAAGTGGGATGTATACGAAGAATAAAAATTAGCTGGATTTGAAGTCTGCTTAAATGCATACATGTATGTGAGCTTTTAGCTCAGCTAGTAAAGAATCCGCCTGCAATGCAGGAGACCCCAGTTCGATTTCTGGGTTGGGAAGATCCCTAGGAGAAGGGATAGGCCACCCATTTCAGTATTCTTGGGCTTCCCTGGTGCTTCAGTCGGTAAACTTGCAATGTGGGAGACCTGGGTTCCATCCCTGGGTTGGGAAGATCCCCTGGAGAAGGGCATGGCAACTCACTCCAGTATTCTTGCCTGGAGAATCCCCATGGACAGAGGAGCCTGGCCAATTACAGTCTATGGGGTCACAAAGAGTTGGGACATGACTGAATGAACAAGCACAGCACAGCACAACACATGCCCAGCAGAAAATTGGGAATTCTATTACAAAGAGAGAGAATGAATGAAAACTGGGACAGACGACTAGCAATCTATGCTACAAACCCAAGACTACTGGTAGGTTCTTTGCCCAACTGTTCACTGCCCCAAACCAAAGCACATTTTATACTAACCAGACCACACAAAAACTCAACTCCAACATTTCTTCACCACAGGTAGAGCTTTTGAAGATCTACTTAAGTTTATCTTAAGCAGTATAACCTATTACTGTCTGGAAGGTGTCAATAGACATTCCTGCTCCTCCAATAATTTACATAAAATTTTAAAGTCTAAATACACTGACCACCAATTCTATGAGGGAGGCAGGAAACTGGGGAAACTCATTTTCAGCAATGATAGAGGAGGAAATTAGAACTGATTCCCTTCCTGAAAATAACTTTAAAAGCTGGATGAAATACTTTTTAACAACTCAAAAGCATTCAAGAGGTAACAAGATGATGAACAATTTCTGGGTCCCCAAAATAAAGCAAGACCATAGCACTCAAGTTCCAAGGGCTGCTGCCAATTCCAACAAAAAGGCAGGAAAACTGAAGTAACCTTTCAGAGGCCTCACAGGGAAAAGTCAAACCCCAGAGCCAGACAAACATGGGAACTCTGGTATATTATCCCTACTTCAAGCTGGACCTTAGGGCTTTCCCTTCCAGAGTAAGGGTGAACTGGAAGTAAAAAGAGCTCTTACATAAAACAATCCCAGTTATGCATCATCTCAGTAGTTAACGCAACAATTTTTCCAAACTAGATCTATAGATTCAACACAATTCCAATCAAAACCCCAGCCAGTTACTTTACAGTTATCAACAAAATGATTTCTGAAGTTTATACACAAAGGCAAACACTATACTACCCAACACAAGACCGAAGTGGAACAATGTTGGAGGACTAACGCCACTCAATTTCAAGACTTACTGTACTACAGTAATCAAGACAGCACGGTACTGGTGAACGAATAGACAAACATAGGTTAATGGAAGAGCCCCAAGACAGGCCTACAAGTACAGTCAACTGATGATTTTGACAAAGGAGCAGAAGCAATCCAAAAGAAAAACAATAGTCTTTCCCATAAACAGTGCTGGAATAACTGGACAGAAACTCTAGAACTGAAAAATAAAAACAAAACAAATTCAACATACATTATGTTTGAATGAACTAAAGAGAAACAGAAAATTCAGTAAGTGGGTCTTATATACATTCAATTAGTCTTTAAAGGGAAGAAGGAAAATGGCACTAATTTTTCTTAAAGATGAGAATTTTTCAGATGTGTTTAGACACTTCATTCAAGATCTGATTTAAGAAGCTCACTGAATTCCAAGGAAAATCAATAAAAAAGAAAACCACACCTGGATACATCACTGTCAAACTGCAGAAAATAAAAGACAAGGAGAAAAGTCTTATGGGGGGGTGGGGGGGAGGGAAGTAACTTTTATAAAGTAGCAACAGTTCAGACTCATAGCAGTGGAAACCAAGAGAGAGCAAAGTGTTACTGTCAGTATGCTCAAACAAGAAAACTGCCAAACCCAAGTACTGTGCTCTGTTAAAACAGTCCTTGGAAATAAAGGAGAATACATATATTCTCCTTCATTATATATATATATGTATTTGTGTGTGTGTGTGTAAACCCTCTGCTGCTGCTGCTGCTGCTAAGTCGCTTCAGTCGTGTCCGACTCTGTGCGACCCCATAGACGGCAGCCCACCAGGCTCCACCGTCCCTAGGATTCTCCAGGTAAGAATACTGGAGTGGGTTGCCATTTCCTTCTCCAGTGCATGAAAGGGAAAAGCGTAAGTGAAGTCGCTCCGTCGTGTCCGACTCTTAGCGACCCCATGGACTGTAGCCTACCAGGCTCCTCCGTCCATGGGATTTTCCAGGCAAGAGTACTGGAGTGGGGTGCCATTGCCTTCTCCATGTAAACCCTCTAGCAGCTTCTATAAGCCTAACAAGGAGAGATGAAAAAAATGAAGAGCAAAAAAACAGGATATACAGATAAAACTCAGACGGTGGATATAAGTTCAAAAATATTAATTTTTGCTTGAAAGTTCAAATTTTATCTCTAGCACAGACACAATTTTCCTGGAACTGATAGGCCACTTTATTCATTTCTGAGAAAATATCTACAAATACCCAAGTTTGAATAATCATAGTCATTCAAATTAAAATCATGTCCATCACAGAAAATACAAACAGAATGACAAATCAATTTCCTCGAGACAACCATCATTCTTTGGTATGCAGCCAAAGAATACTTCAGGCACACTTCCCATTTCACCACACAGAATATTAAAAATATGTAATATCAAGGATTGTGACTTAATAAGATTAGTAATTAGTAATTTACCAATTAATTAGTAATTAGTAATTTACTTCATTAAGAACAATTTTAAGCGAAACTGGCATGTTCTTTTAAACTGTGAATGCATGGTGGTGAAGAATAATGTTAGCCCTCCATACCGTTCTGCATCCATGTATTCAACCAACTACAGATGGTGTATCATGCTTATGAATTGTGGTTTTCTGAGTCCGTAGATGCAGAACTTGCATATTTGGAAGGCAACTTGCTTCTAGGACAGTGAAAATACCACATATGACACCATGTCTTTACACAAAACTCAAGACTGTACAACACCAAGAGTGAACCCTAACATAAACCAAAGACTTCGAGTATAAATGATATGTCACTTAAGTTCGTGTTTTACAACAAATATACAACTCTGGTGTGGGATACTGACAGTGAGGGAGGCTATGCATCCATGGGGGCAGAAGTACAGTATATGAGGACTCCATACTTTCTGTTCAATTTTACTATGAACCTAAAATTGCTCTAAAAAATAAACTCCATTAAAAAAACAGGAATAAAATGCTAGCAGTGCCACAACATGAATAAACCTTAAAGATATCATGCTAAGTGAAGTTAAGCCAGACACAAAACAATATTCTAAGTTTCTCCTGATATGTGGTACCTAAAACAGTCAAATTAATAAAGGAAGAAAAGTGCAAGAGTGGTTCCCAGTACGTGGAGGGAGGAGAGCATAGGAAGTTATTATTTAATGTGTACTGAGTTTCAGTTTGGTAACATGAAAAATGTGAATGTACTTAATGCCACCAATCAGTACACTTTAAAAGTGGTTAAAATGCTAAATTTTATGCTATGGACATTTTACCACAACGAAAATAATATCTTTTGTAACTTCACAGTTCAACCCAAGATTACAAAAATCTAGACATCAGGTCAAAATTGAAGACCACTGGCCTAGGCCACATTGGCTCCTCTAACTTTAACTTGCGAATTCAGCAGATAGCCTCCAAAGGCTATCTGCAAAATATTCAACGCACTTCCTTATGGAAGTACAAGAGCAGCCTGCGGACCCTCAAAACAAACCAAGTAAATTTATGATAATACTGTCAATCAACTTTTGTTAAAAATTCCACAATTTCACCACCTCAGTCTCTTCATAGTTGATTCCTTTTTCACCTTTTATATCTCGGCACAAATCACTCCCTAGGCAGGCAGCCATCCCTAGGACCTATGACCCCATGAAAGAGCAAGACCAGCTCCTTACTATATTGATATACTCTTATTTCCTACACTCTTTCCTAAGTGCCTTCAACGTATTAAGTGTGCAATAAAGTGAATAATGACAGTACACCCATATGCTCAAGTAGTTTACTTACATTTAACGGTCTACCAAATTCCAAACATCCTTTTATTTAATCTCATTTTGATGAAAATTGTATCTGAAACCTCTTACTTGACAACATAAAAAACACATATAATTATATTCACGTGTTGAAGGATATTCTGAAGTTTATCCATGCACCTGACTAAAAACTTCTGTGTTAATAAGAAAACTGTATCTGGAGAAAACAAACCCTAATAACTTACTTGTTCAAGAAAGTATCTCCCTATTTGATTATCTGTCACCTCCAACTCCAGAAACTCTAAATTAATGGTCCTACAACATGGTTTTGATCCAACCAATAGTCTTCAATGCCAAAAGGATCAAGGATGAAAGAGAAATGAGGGTCAGAGACAAAAAATGACTTTCAGCATTAAGGTTACTCATCAATAGAAACCGATTTGATCCAGGTCTGTCCTGTGTTCTCCAATACGCAATTCTATAGCTTTCTCATACCCTATAATATCTCCTTCCATTACTGCAATCATCCCCCACTTCACTTCTGCCTGCTAAAATCACATTCATGTTAAAACACTACTCTCCAACATTGCTTTGTCTGTTTATCCTAACAAGGACATCTCTTCCTATGAATTCCTATAGCATTTCTTAATTATAAAGTTCTAATGACACTTAAATATGCAGATTCATTTTTCTTCCTGCAAGTTATTGAGCTTTTGTTTCTCAGCCTTAAAACCACCCTTCCACACTCTTCCTTTGTGATCCTGGGAGTGAGCCACATTTTTTCCTTTACAGTTTTGCTTCTTGTTAGGCTCTGCCAATAAAGTACTTGTTATTGTTTAGTCACTAAGCTGTGTCAGACTCTTTCGCAACCCCATGGACTGTAGCCCGCCAGGCTCCTCTGTCCATGGGATTTCCCAGGCAAGAATACTGGAGTGGGTAGCCATTTCCTTCTCCAGCAGATCTTACCAACTCAGGGATCGAAATCTGTCCCCTGAATTGGCAGGAGGATTCTCTACCACTGAGCCACCTGGGAAGCAAAGGGGTACTTGAGACAGGAAAGCTGTAGGAGGAAAACGTGGCACTTTCTGTTTGCTTCCTAGTCCTACTTTTTGCTTCCTTTTGCCACCAGTGCAACCCAATCCCTCTTCTTCAGGCCAGCAGCAGTTCATTCTAGTAGCCAGAGTTGGTTCCAGTCTGTATTTTCCTGACCCAGAACCAGCATCATCATGCCCCTAGAACACCAGCACCAGCCAGCCAGAACCCCCTTTGCTGAATCCTCTACCCCTATCCCACTGGGCCCCTCTCCTGATCTCAAAGACATTAGTCCCAGCTGAGTGCAAACTCCTTCCTAGAGGTGAGTCTGGGCTCCAGACAGCCTTTCCTTCAAGCTACTTGCCCTCTTCTCTTTGTTCTCCCAGTCAAGAGGCAGTGGCCGCTTCCTGCAGGTCTACCTCTACAATACCTTACTGTTCCCTTTTGTCTTTCCACTATTAAGTGGAAATACCTAGTTTCCATTTTCCATTAAACTAGGAAATACCTAGTTTAATACCTAGTTAACAACAGTTTGTATTAAATTCTCTGTTAAAAGCACTGGTATGATTTCCATCTCATGACTAGAGTCTGATACACATTTTTATCAATTTTAAGATTTTGTGTTGATTTTTTACAATTTACGAAATCACTTAAGAGATCAGAGTATACCTTAGGACATCTAATTATCTGTCATAATACTTTACTTACAGTGAGAGACCAAAAAACTTCAGTGAATGAATGAAGTTTATCTGCCTACAACATACTTATCACTTCTGAGCATATCCTCTGAACTCTGCCCAAAGAGCCTCACTGATTCTCCAAGTAGTTTCTTCCTTTTGATAAATTTAAGACCCTTCTGACAGACTTTAAAATCTGTTCAAGTGTTTGCTCATTTGGGAAACTGCACCTTGATTTTTCCAACTTGTATCTGCTTGTCAAATTTTATTGGGTAATTTGTTTTTACTTTTATCTGCTCTTACTTCAGGTAAACATTTCAAATAACTTCCAGGCTTACACTTCTCCAATGAAACTTCATCCATAATTCGTTCTTTCCCCTTATTTTAAAAAAGAGAACTACTTTTCTCCAATCACCCATCTTCCATCAGGATACTGCTAATAGTTACATTACGCTTCCCTGTGTATATAAATGAGAGCAGAAACTAGTGATGCTATGCTCTCAAAGATTCAGTAATTACACAGCACCTCTCACAAATAAACTATCCACTCTCAGCAAATTTTTATTAAATTCTTATCTATACAATTTGATAGCTGACACTCATTTAGCACTAAACATTCACTTTACAGATTAAAAATAAAAATAAAAGTTCAGTAAAATTCGAAATCCAGGGCTTAACATGACTTGTTTAAGATCATATACTACAGCTTTTATCTTTACTTCACAAAGTCTAGATAAAAACAACTCGCAGTGTACAAAGTTCAGTTTAAGACTATTTTCTGAAAATGTCAGGTTAAACAGAGGAAGAGAATGGCAATACCTTTTATTGGTCTCTTTCCTTTTTTGCTTGGTTATTTCTTTTAAGGCATATGGAAAACTAATCATAAAATGGTGTTTGAAATCAACAAGGTAATTCTTTCGAAGCCATGACTCCTAGTAAAATAAGCACAGATTAGAAAACCTATAAGAAACAATAACTTAAAATAGCAAGACTTTAAGCAGAAACTTAACAACTTGTCAATATTCACTTACAAATTTACCCTTATAATACACCTTCTGCTAATGATATAATATGTAAATAAATCTTAAAATCTGAATAAACTGTTAGGTCATCCAATTTTCACCCACAGTTCTTTTTGGTGCTTTTATTTTTACATGCATTTCATCTACTTAAAAGGAGAAAAAAAGGGAGCAAGTAAGTAAGATTTAATAAAATTCTGAATTAGAACTACTAATACGATATTTACAAAATATACAAGAAAATCTTATACCTAGTGTTCCATTTAAGTGTAACTACATTCTCTAGAAATTCTATTGCTCTTTAAAGGCATTTAACATCTTCACAAATCAATGTACTTGTCTAAAATTCTTCAGCAGTATTCTTCAATGTATCATGTTCTCCTACCTGAAACACTTATTTCCTACTATCCAGAGGACCAATCATTCCAGTCTGCCAGTGACTGACGGGTTGCTTGGGATATGGGACATGAGATGCTACAATAGCTAGCTCCAGCTCTAGCAAAACTGGAGGCCAAACTCAGACCATAAATCAATAGCTAGCTATTGCAGCACATCTCCTTAGTTACCTTCACTGGGTTCTTCTCTTTTTCTTGACCTAAAAACGTGTACTTGACAACTCCTGGACTTCTAACAGGCATCTTAAATTTAACATAAATAAACTGAACTCGCCTATGGGTAGTCACACCATCAATTGGACTGTAATACAGGCCATCACCCCTGCTCCTCTTTTCTTAATTACATACACCAGCATTCCTGCTAGTTTCACCACAATCTAGCTGGTTCTCATCACGTCAACCGCTAGCTACCGTTCGACTCCAAGCACCATTACCTCTCACTTAAGATTACTGTTTTAGTGTCCCAATGGTCCTCATGTTTTTCCTCTTGCCCCCCTAAACTTAATTCTCTACATAGCAGCCAGGGTGATGTCTTAAAACATAAATCACACTTCAAAATATTACCAGAAAGGATAAAGGAGATAACGTATATAAAGGGAAGGACAGGTCATCCATGGGATCAATGATCGCAGTTGGGCCCCAGTTTTGCTAGAACTGGAGAATGAGGACATGGGAGTTTGTTACTGTTTTATTTGTAAATCTGACATATTAAAGTTAAATAAACATAATTTAGATCATGCCACTCCTCTGCCCAAAACCCTCCAATGTCTTTTCACCACACTCAGGCTAAAATTCTAACTCTTTACCACAGACCACAAGGTACCGCATGATGTGACTACTGTCACTTCCCCCCTCATCATCCACCATTCTCCCAGTACCTCACTTGCATAGGCCTTGCTGCCATTCCTCAGATATGTCAAATCTGTTCTCACTTCAGGGTTTTGCACTTGCTGTTCCCTGTGCCTAGAAGGTTCTTCCTACAGGTCTTCACAAGACTTGCTCTTTCTCTTCATTCAATGACATGCAAATGTTAAGAAGGCATTTCCTGACCACCTATTTAACAGTTTCCTCCCTGCACACTGTTTCATTACATGGTCTCTCTTATCCCACTTTCATCTGTCTTCCTAATGATGACATGATGGACATCATCTATTTGTTTACCATCTCTCAACCCCACCAGGAGCCAAGTATTTGCCTTGTCAGTCATGTTTATCTCTGTATTCCCAGAGTCTAGCAGAGAACCTAACTCACTGCAAAGCAGTGCTATTCAAAAGACCTTTCTGCAGTGACAGAGCTATTTTATATCTGTGCTGCCCAATACAGTAGCCACTGCTACCTGAAGCTACTGAGCATCTGAAATGTGACTACTGTTTACTGAGGAACTGAATTTTAATTAAACAGCCAGATTTATAGACGCTCAATTAACCTTTGCATCTAATTCTTTCTCACAAATTCTGATCTTCATGGTAAAAACGAAACAACAAAGAAACATTTAGACTGAAAGTAGCAAGCATTAAAATACAAAGCTAAGACACAACAAAATCTCTATAGTGTATAAAATTATAATACTGACCCGAAGCTATTAATACAGGACTCCAAAAACTGAAGTTAATTAAAAAGTTAATGTTACATTGTATTTTAAAACACTGTGTTTTAAAAATATTAAACACAGTATACTTTAAATTAAGGATACTAAGGATACAAAGAGTGTATTAGAAATAAACCACCTCAGTCAGGATCTGAGTACTCAAGTACTGCGAATAAGATTTAGTGTTAACTTGAGATTTCTTTCCAAAGATGAAAGATTTCAAATTCCTAAAAAGGTTTTTTAAAAAAATATTTGGACAAAAATGAAACTTCTCAATTATGCAGCAAAATACAAACACACTATATGCATTTAGCAAAACTTAAAAGTAAGCAGTCAGTTACCCTAAGGTTGCACCCTAATACAGATGCCAATTTATCAACAGAAAACCTACACATTTTCTGAGAGAAAAGAGCTACAATTCAGCCTGTTGTGCAATTAGAATTTAAGACCAAGGAATGTTATTTCATTCCTCCTAAAGTATGAACTTTGACCACTCAATACCTTAAGTACTAAGCTATAACTAAAGGTGAATGAGAAAGAGGAACTAATAGCAGGAATGGTAATGAAAAATAAACTAACAGGCATTTTAATGTCATCTGGTGTAACATACATATTTATACTTTATCTGCAAGGTAACAGATTTACCTTATTCAGTTATTATAGTTCAAATCTGCCATGGTAAATTAGAGAATTCTACCAATGGATGCTTTTAAATACTATTTCTATTTGAATTAACCACTCTCGGTTTATTTCAATTTTATACAGTATCCCAATTTACTATTCTACATAACCTTCAACAGTCTGTGCGAAACAGTCTTCTGAATTTAGTATCCTATGTTAATGAGCTGCTAATAAATAATTTTAGTTGTAATAGCACAGAATATTTCTAAAACATACTATTTTAATATTCATAAAACTAAGGCAGTGTTTAGATTCTGTTGGTGTTATCTGAGTGACTGTAGATGATCCAGAACTAGCACAATTAATGAATCTGCATTTAGTCCTACCATTCTGCTGCTGCTGCTGCTAAGTCGCTTCAGTCGTGTCCGACTATGTGCGACCCCAGAGACGGCAGCCCACCAGGCTCCCCAGTCCCTGGGATTCTCCAGGCAAGAACACTGGAGTGGGTTGCCATTTCCTTCTCCAGTGCATGAAAGTGAAAAGCGAAAGTGAAGCCGCTCAGTCTATCTAATTACAAATACTATTACTAAAGCAATAATAAATATTAAGGTGCCCATGAATAATCAAACACCAAAATGCCTGAAATAAAAGAACTAAACAAAACTAAAAAACTGCCTTATCCATTCTGTACATACATAGGCAACTTCAAAGATTCACAACTTCCTAGTCAAGTCATCGCAGAAATTCTCCTATAAAACGATGCTCCAAGCTTTAAGGTATTGTTCCAGCAGCTGCCTTTTTTAAGATTAACCACATTAATCCAGCATCATTTAAGCATGTTCTTCCTTATTTGTGCCATGGACTATGTATTATATTCCCTACAACAATAACATTTTTAAAAAGCCCACCAATACTCAAAATCTCCCCAAACAGGAGGTAAATTCACTCATCTAGAAACATGTCTGCTAGCAGGAAACTGTTCTATGACTTGGAATTACTTAGGTTAACTTCACTCGCACCATGCCTACAATTGCAGCTTACCTACAGTAAAGGTAACTTTAAGAAATGTTTTCCAATTTATATCCTTTATCAAGAAAAAAACAAAACAGCATACACCAAGCAAATTTACATGTAGTTTCTTCCCTGAAATGTAGTAGTTTAAAAACAACTCAGGGTTAGATATGGGAGCTTCAGTTTTGTCCATTTCTTGGCATAAACTCAGTAACGTGGCCCAAACTGGAAGAGACTACTTAATAACCAACTTTTTAAACCATGTAAGAGGTCTCCAGATACTAGAATGTTCCTAGGTAATCAATCTGCCATAAATAAAACAATGTAACATTATTACACCTTGTTATACATTTCACTTAAAAATTAAACATACAGATAATAAACTCACAGAATTATTTTAATTTGCAGTTTTGAGCAAATGTAAGAAGTTAAGTTTAGAGCTAAATCTTGGGAATTTTTCGGAAAATGCATAACCAGTTAGTAGTAATACAATGATTTCTAATCCGTCCAGTTACGATAAAAGGCATTACTCAGAAAATAACCCAGTAGTTCTCACCAATTTATGAGTTTCGTCATGTTGTTTAGAGAGTTTCCACAAAAGGGAAATAATATTAAGAACTTGCTGCATAACCTGCAGAGGTTCTCGTTCTATACCATTTCCAACAGAAGCCACTAGTTGCGGAGGCACAGCTTCAATCCAGCACTCAATTAGCAATGGAATTATTATCTCAATAAATCCTTTCAGGTTTTCAGTAGATGACAGGCCTTCATCCACAGTGCCTAGTCCTCCAACCAGATACCTAGCAAGGAAAGGTAAGAATGAAAAAAATTTTAATTTAATTAAAAATATTACTCCTTGCTTAATTTAAATCTTAATTAAGTACCAGCAAAATGAAGCACCATGAATTGATAATTACATTGATCAACACTAGCAATAAAAACAGAATTCTAAGATGACAAAGCCAAAAGACTATCAATTTTTACTTTCCATTAGGCTTTGCTAGAAATGAGTAAATTAATATACTTTGAAATGACTCCTCCCATCAGTAAATAAAATCAAATTATGAGTAACTATATGAAAATGGAAGACAACTGCATGTCTCCCACCATTAGCCATCAATGGTCAGCAGTTATAATTCAATATAGGAAAACTGAGTGTGGACATAACTGAAATCCTTCTTACCGTAGCCTGAACTGTGAACTGACATTTGGCTGTGAACCCCCATTTTCATAAACCTGGATGTGTTGCTGGTCGTTGGCATGTTCCTTCCAGTTGATAAAAATAGTGGCATGGGGATTTTCTTTTTGTTCCTGAAGTCCTTCACTTTCTCTCAACCTACTGGATCCATCTGTCAAGGCCTGAAGGAATTTACTGAGTCTCACTAAGACTTTCAGCCTCCACTGCTGAGAAGTGAGTCTCCGATTAGGATTTACAGAAAGTATCCAGGACTGGGATCTGTCTCTATTTACCAGTCCTTTGGACGGCTGCTGATGAGAAATAAGTTCTACAAAATTCTTAAGCAATATACTGCTACGGTCAGTAATCAGAGCTGGGTACTGTTCCAGCAGAATGTCCAAAACTTTTAAAGAGTCCTCCTGAATTCCTTCAGTAATGTGAGTCATGGCACTAGAGAGATGGGCACTTACCAAAGGAAAAAATGGAGAAATTTGTTCAGCTCGTATTTTGGGGGCCAGGAATTGAAGAAGTTGAACTGCTGCTAATCGTACATTAGCATCTTTATCTGTAAACACAGCAGTCACTTCACTTAATATGTTTGAAAGGTGTGCATCAATTATATATGGGTATTGAGACAAAAGGTCTTTAAGTCCAAGAAGAGCACTTTGTTTAACCCCAGCATTGTAGTGATGCATCTGTGATAGCAAATCCTATAAATAAAAATACAGGTTTTAGGTATACACATATACATACACATTATATCATTTTCAAATAAACAGTGCTAACTGAAACTATGCTAATAAACTGACACTTCAGTGGGTGTCCAGGGCTGCTTCAGAAGGTATTTTTCAAGTGTTACTTTGAGAAAAATATAGCTTTTGTTAAGATCAGAAACCGTTTTAGCTTTAACATAGCTTTGGCTTCATAAAAGAACTATATAACTTTCAGTCAGTATTTTCTCATTTTGAAATTACACAAGATTAGGCACACTGTCATTTAAACTGAGAGCAATCATCATCACCACTTAAAGACCTACTATGTGCCATATACATATTTACACTGTTTTCTGCCTATTTTAAGTGGTCTTTCAGGGTGTTTGTGTATTTTATTCAGAGTGTAACATATGGCAATTTTATTTGTAGAATAATTTATATAATCTGTAAAGAAACCGTAACTTTAAATATCTTTTTGATATTATTTAACCTGCAGAGATTAGAAAGCAAAACTAGAAAATGTGTATCTTCACAAAGATTTGTTCACAAATGTTTCTAACAGCATTATTCATAAGAGTCAAAAAGTGAGAGTAAGCAAATCCCCATCAACTGTTGAGTGAAATATGACATAGCTCTGCACTGGAATACTATTTGACAATACAAAGGTATGAAGTTGTTCTGATATGTGCTGTAATATGGATGAACCTCAAAAACATGCTAAGTGAAAGACCAGTAACAACAAACCACATTTCATATGATTCCATTTATATGAAGAGTCCAGAATAAGCAAATCTTTACTGACAGCTTAGTGGCTGTCTAGTGGGGGGGGAAGAAATGGGGGCAATTTCTAATAGGTATAAGGTTTCTTTCTAAAGTGACAAAAATGTTTTAAAACTAGATTACTGTGATAGTAGCCTAACAATGTAAATATATTAAAAACCACTGAATTGTCTACTTTAAATAATAAATTTTATTATGTGCAAATTACATTTCAATAAAGCTGTTACATTTTCAAGCAAAACTACTGCTTAAATTTCAATTAATTTCACACATTTACTATGAATCTGGAATAGCTATGCATTGTGAAGGTTCAAAAATGGGTAAGACAGGGTCTCATCTTGATGAGCTATAAAAACAGCTGAAGACCTGTCACACCAAAAACTTGACAAATCAAAGATATAAAAGTTACTTCCAGATGACATATTAAATTATCAAATGAATATACAAGGGAGAAATCACTTTTGACTTTAGCTGAGCAAGTCTTTCTGGAGGAAGTGGGAAATAGTGGCAGCATCACCTCTGAAAAACAGATAAATTACAATCTTCAGCCATTAATAAACCCTGAGTTAAAACAACTTTTCATAAAAGTACAGCATTCTAGATGACTTCAAGGAAAATCCTATCTTATCAAAAAAATGTTTATGATTTACCTTTATGTTAAGTTTTCTGTTGTTTGTTGGAAGTGTTACATCCTCTTTGAGCTGCTCAGGCAGATGTATAGTCTTTGTTTTAAAGTTTGTAAGAGTAGCATTCTCTGACCTGGGCTTCTTCTTACCAACTCTTAGCTTTACTTTTTGAAAATCATCTTGGCGTTTTCTTTTTTTGGTCATTCTTGAGTACTATGATGAAAGAATTAATTTAAAAACAATGAATACAGACCAAAGATAACTTATAAAAGAATAAAGAAGGTATTTTCTAACCTTTACATTACTATAATATTGTCAAGATCAACAATAACCATGCCAATGCATCAAGATATTAAATGGAAAATACCTTTATAAAGTAAAAAAAACAAACAAACAGTTTACTCAAGATATTTTTGCCTATGAAACCTTTTGTCTAGCAATGTTCTAAATAGGAATCTTGGGTCGAGCGATGTGCTAAGCAGAAAACTTGTGTATACTTCAATAAAAAAGGAAAAAAACTTCTGAAAATTTTTTGTTTTCACAGGACAAGAGGGAGGTAGCACAGAGTTGCTACAGGTATGTCTTGCACCTACTGGGAAGCTCCTGGCCCCCAGAAACCCCCAAGAAACTCTAGCAAAACAAAGTCTAAACCAATGTTATTATTGAATGCAGCCTGTAATAGCTAGGAAAAGTTTCATGAATCTAAGCTGGGTGCCCGAAAATGGGGACAATTCAGATATGCAGCAAGGGCAGTCACTGGGCATTTGATGAGCAAGGAAAACAGTAAAGATGAAGAATAGGGGATAAGCTTGGTATAGGCAAAAATGAAAGGATTAGCATTCTGAACACCAGGAAAAGTTCAGACTAGATATAAATCGGAAACAAAAAAAGGAGAAAAAGCAATATAAAAGGAAATACAGTGTAACAGAGGACTAAGGAACAGAGACCAGCTAGGCCGCTATTATAATAAATAACTCAGGTATAACCCTGTCGTCCTGCACTTCTCTTTCTCCATCACATTCTTTCAATTTACACACAGATTATCCCACTTACACACAAAATCTTTGATTTGTGCCTTCTACCCATTCCCAGGCCCCTGCTTAAATCCTTTATTTCAACCCAAGACTGTTCAAGTTTCCCCACCAGTATTCCTGCCTTGTCACCAGTGTCCACGTCATGGTCCATCTGGTAATCACCAGAGGGCTCTTTCTAAACACAGATCTGATTAAGGCTCACAAACTTTCAGCTGCTCCTTTCACTTGTTTACAGTAAAAACACCTGGGTTTGACAGATCAGCGATCCTTCCTAACTTCCTCTACAGCTTTATCTTCCCATCAACTAACCTCTATCTAAAAAAATAGCCTTCTATACCTGGAACTCGCTCAGCACTTCTTGAAGCCTTTTCCACACAAAAATAATGGACCCTGCCTTGCACTGTATACCCACTGGAGTAGGTGTCTCTGGAATAAATAAAACTTCTCCTGATCTATCATAATTATCCTATGCCTAGCTACTTTTTTAAAGTCACAATGCTATACGTGGGAGTTAAAGAAATTTGAGCAAAATGAAGGTTTGCATTATTTTAAGATTAATAAAATGGCTGATATAAGACCAGAAAGTTTAAGTTTCAGGAATCCAGAAGCCAATCACCTATGACATTACATTCAAATTCACATGGTTACAAGGTTTTAACACATTAGAGCCCTATCACCTAGGGTTTGGCTACATAGGTTAAGAGCAGATACAAGAGAGCAACTAGTTCTTTTCCAGACTCTCGCACTTTGTAGCCATAGTTAAATCACCATGTCTCAGTTTTTATCTACAAAACGGGGCTAATAATAATGCTTACCTCATACAGTTGTTACTAGGTAAGATGAATGAGCAGCAAATGAGCTCATGTGTAAAATACTCAGAACTGTGCCTGGCACGGTAAACAGATATGCTATAAGCACAAACATGTATATTTTCTTAGTCTCATGACCAGTACATATCAAGCATAATAGTAGATGTACAAAAGCATTCAGTTCTCACAAGACCATGCAAGGAAGGTGATGCTAAAACCATTTTAAAGATGTGTCAGTCCTTTACTAAGGACTTGAAGAGGGATTCGTAAGTAAGACTGAACTCCTCAAAACCAACTTTATGTTATATATACTGCAATCCTGGTGAGAATTAAGGGAAAAGTGGCAAAACGGCTTGCCTTATTTCATTTATCCCAATACCAAATTTTCAGCCCACCCACACCTCTAGTTGTTCTGGTCTAAATATGAGTAAGTAAAAACTACAAAGAAGGCCCTAACACTCACTTGGCCTCTCTGAATTAAGCAAGCACAGTTTGTGAGCTTTTGCTACAATTACTCGGAGAAGGCAATTACAACCCACTCCAGTACTCTTGCCTGGAAAATCCCATAAACGGTGGAGCCTAGTAGGCTGCAGGCCACGGGGTCGCTAGGGGTCAGGCACGACTGAGCGACTTCACTTTCACGCACTAGAGAAGGAAATGGCAACCCACTCCAATATTCTTGCCTGGAGAATCCCAGGGACGGGGGAGCCCGGTGGGCTGCTGTCTATGGGGTAGCATAGAGTCGGACACGACTGAAGCGACTTAGCAGCAGCAGCAGCTACAATTAGTATCTAGTACCAGAGATAAAAACAAGTAGAACAAGATATTCAGAAAAACCAAATCAATTAACCCTCTACCCTCTAATTCTCTGTGCTATCTTTAGCCACTAACTAGCTGATCAGGGTCCAACACACAGTCAAGTTTGTATAAGCATTACCCATCTCTTAGTATTAATCACTCTGTTTTCCCTCTGTTAGTAAAGCTAACAGGACTGACCGCCCCTCCTTGACTTTTCAAGCTAGTAATATGATGCTGGGAAAGATTGAGGGCAGGAGGAAGGGGATGACAGAGGATGAGATGGCTGGATGGCATCACCGACTCGATGGACATGAGTTTGGGTAGGCTCCGGGAGTTGGTGTTGGACTGGGAGGCCTGGCGTGCTGCAGCGCGCAAAGAGTCGGACACGACTGATCAACTGTACTGAACATTATTATTATGGTACACAAGGAACATTTTTATACTAGGAACTCAAAGTTCTATAGCAATAGTTATTTTCGCTTAAAATCAAGATTTTCATAATATAGCAAACCACATGGCTTCCCTGGTGGCTCAGAGAGTAAATCTGCCTGTAATGCAGGAGACCCGGTTCGATCCCTGCGTCAGCAAGATCCCTGGAGAAGGAAATAGCAACCCACTCCAGTATTCTTGCCTGGAAAATTCCTTAGACAGCGTACGCTCAAGTCCATGGGGTCACAAAGAGTCGGACACGACTGAGAAACTAACACAAGTCACTTTTACAGTGCCTGGTCTCGAATAGATGGTAGGAACACCACCCTCAGGGACTGAGCTCTCACATCACTTGAAGCAGGTGAGCCTCAAAAGTTTTCAAGCTGAATTTCACATGCTCCAACTACAGGCTTTCTAATTTCAACAAAAGGGAGAGTCTAGTCTATCAGGATTTCGACCGACTGAATTTCAGCTAGTTTGTCCGCCACCTCATTACCCTCCAATTTCCAACTTCTTTCCACCCGCCAAAAAAAAAAAAAAAAAAAAGTCAAGAAGTCACATTGTACTCGGCCTTTGGTAATTTCTTCTCCAACCCTTTACGCTCACGAGTTCCTCCAAACTCGACCTAGTGGCCAATCGGAGACACCTGACTTTCCAAAGAACAAATAACCCAGACCAGGACCACTCGAGACGGCCGATGGTCCGAACCTGCTCGGTTGGTTACTTCACACCTGGAATGCGAGGGCCGACTAAGAGACAACTGAGCATCCTCAACCCCAGACTTTGGTCCCGCATCCCAGAAATGAAGACGCCGCGGTTTTCAAGAAACTATCGTTCCTTCTTCCACCGGGGACGGCGGTCCGGACCACAGTCCAGGAAGCGGGGCCCAATCAACGCACACCGGCCTAAAAGTCTCCTAGACCCGAAACCGCGCGAACCCGTCCAGTCACTTGAAACGCTTCAAATGCCCGCGGGGCGCTCCGCCCCCGCGTTGCCCCTCTTCGCCCCCAGGCCCTGCTCTGCCGGAGAGCCACGACCCAGCTCCGGGGGGGCGCAGACTGGCCCCAGCCCGCCTAGCCCGCCTGGGCCGCGGACCGAGGGGCAACGGCCCCGCGCGCCGTCCCGCGCCCCGAGAGGGCCCGGCCCTACCAGCGGCGCCGCTCACCTGCGGACCCGGCCGGGACCCGAGCGCGGAGGCAGAGGGGAAGAACGTGCGCGGAAGAGCCCAGTGGGCAACGGCGTGCGCCACCAGCCTCAGCCTTTCGCTCCCCGGAGCGTGTTTTCAAATCGCCTAGTCCTCACGCGGCCGCGTCTCCTTCCGCCGCCCGGAAATCAGGGCCCCTCCTCCGCCGCGCCGCGCTCACGTGACCACGGCCCGCAGCCGCGCGCAGCCGGGGAGGCGGGAGCGAGAGCGGCAGGCTCCGCCCCCAGGGGGAGGGGCCCGCGCCGGAAACCCGCCGCGCTCCGGGAATCCGAGATCGTAGAGCGCAGGATCCAAGGACAAAGCTTGGCCCTAGGTCCGTCTCTGAACTTCCCTGGCGTGCATTTACTAAGGGGGTGTCGCCCTGGGCACAGCTAGTTGAGGGCTGGCGTCTTCTCTCCCTGCTAGAGCGCTGTTCTTCAGATCTGGAGCCACATTCAAATAAGAGTATAAGTTGAACTGAATTGAGAAAGAGAAGTTTGGAACTGCAAGAACCCTAGAATTCCTGGGAACTTTAACCTGGATGGAGCAATTAAGAATGAGTTGACAAGAGGGCAAAATACACCTAGCTCCTGGAGTCCGAAAGTCTTAGTTGAGGATTTTCTCTAATATTCAGTTTCTCAGCGCTAGGTGGGGTTCCTGCTACTGAAATCAAGTGGGCCCGAAGAATTTAAGAGAGAAATTTGAATGCCTAGAAAGGAAGTGGGAAAACGAAGACAATGCGTGTTTGAAAGATAACCTTGCCAAAGATTTGCGGGAGGCGTGGAGCCACAGATATGGATTTTAGAACTTGATTTAAATTTGTTTCTACTGTTTACCAGGTTATAAGACTTAGTAAAGCGAATAAGGAGTGAGCCTCAGTTTGCTGGATAGGGATGAAGGGCAGTGACGTCTGGGAGCTCGGTGGAAGAATCTGGTCCATGCCTCTCTCCAAGCTTAAGCTTTACATGTTTCTTCGCTTGCAGATGGCATTCTCTCTGTCTTCACATTGTCTTCCTTTCCTGTGTGTCTGTGTCCAGATTTCCTGTTTATAAGGACACATGTCATTTAGGGCGTACCCTAATGGCCTCATTTTAACTTGATTACTTCTGTGAAGACGCTTATTTCCAAATAAAGTCAGCTGAGGTAGTAGGGGTTAGGACTTTAACAAGTCTTTTCAGAGGGACACAATTCAACCTTTAACAGTCAGCAAAATCTGTGTCCAGAAATGGCTTATCTTTCTGAACATTTTTGCTTTCTTTCTCTATGCTCAGAAGCATCACAAAATTCTAACGTATTACCACAACATCTACCTAAACTTTGCATCTTCTCTGTTCTGTATACTGGGCTTCCAGTTAATATTTGCTTTGGAAATAGTGTACCACTGCTTAAAAAAAAAATTAAAGCTCTATTAATCTATAAACTTGATTTTACAGTATCATGTTAATTATTCAGTTGTGTCCAACTAATTGTGACCCCATGGGCTGTAGCCTGCCAGGCTCCTCTGTCCACAGAATTCCCCAGGCAAGAATACTGGAATGGGTAAGCGATTCCCTTCTCCAGGGGATCTTCCCAACCCAGGGATTGTACCCAGGTCTCTTGCACAGCAAACAGATTCTTGATGATCTGAGCCACCAAGGAAGCATTTATAATGTCAAGACAAATAATAAAAGCGTAAACATGTTAATCGGGCTCTTACATTTCAGGTCTACAACTAACACAAAACCAGAGACTCTCTGAAGAAATGTGAAAAGGACAAGTTCAAATCTGCTACAATGATCAGGGACTAGAGTGCATCCTCTAGGAATTAATCTATACACTATATGCAAATGACTTGGTACACTGCCTGGCACACAGCAAGCCTTCAATAAATGGCAACAGGTAGTCCTGTTGATGATGTGTCGTTGGACAGTGTTTGTGCAAAATGAAAACTTTTAGTCAAGTTTCTTAGATAAAGGAACCAGTTCTGACTTTAAATTAAAAGTAATTTATTCAGAGAATATTGACTAACACAGAAAGGTGAGAAAGGCTGCTGATCCAGGCTTGGATAAAAGGAAGGAGGGAAAATACTCAGGAGCCAGGAGTACAACCATTGTTACACTACAAAATCTGTCCAAGACACAAGAATTGAAAATGAAGAAGTAAAATTATCTACATTTCTAGATATAATTGTATGACTAAAAAATATCAACTGAAAGCTACTAAAAACAGTAAGAGAATTAAAACAGGGTGAGGCAGTATAAAATTAACACTCGGAAATCAATAGACTTCACCTACACTAATAATAACCAATTAGATAACAGGATAGAAAAGGAGGCAGCTTTTGCAATAGCAATCAAAACCTATAAAATTCCTAGAACTGAATAAAAAATTTGATTAGAATATTTAGCTTCCTAAATATACCAGTTGCCCCTAAATTAATTGGTAAATTTAATGAGATCTCAATAAATGTATCACCACGGTTTTTTCCTAGACCTACACAAACTGATTAAAATTTGTATATGAAAAATTAAATAAGTAAGGATAGCCAACAAATTTTTTTAAAAGGAAAGCAATGAGGAGGACCAACCTTATTGGATATGGAAATATAAAACCTCAGTGATTCAAACATGGTTTTGGCATATGAATAAACAAACAAGTGGGGCAAAATACAAAATCTAGAAATAGAACCAAATAAACATGAGAATTTATAAATTAAAAAAAATTTATCTTTATATGTACATTATAAAGATAACACCTCATATCAATAGTATAAAGATAATCGGTTTGAACAATAGGGAGCCAGCCACTTAATAAAACATAAAGGTGGGCTCATATTTCATGTATTACATTCAAAGATGTAAATTTAAAAAACAAATCCATAAAAGTCCCAGCAAACAAAATGAGTGTATCATTATACAACTTTGGATTTCTTCTAGAACTTAAATACCAGGGGAAAGCTTTTAAATTGATTATGGGCTTTTCCCAAAACCTTTAGAAATCTTCTTTATGACCAAAAAAAAAAAAAGAGAGAGAGAAAGAAATCAAAAGAGAAGACAAATTCTGAAAAAAAAAAAAAAAAACCTGCAACTCATAGGTAAATGATTAATTTTCCTAATATACAAAGAATTCCTAGAAACAAGGGGTGAAAAATCAAGTACTCGATATAAAAATATTTATTTTCAGCCAGTTTACAGAAAAAGAAATAAATATCATCCTTACATAAAAGATATTCAGCCTAATTCACAAAAAGAGAAATATAAGTTAAAAGTAAGATTTTTTTCCCCTTGCTTTTAAGCTTTTCAAAATCTAACCTTCTTTTACAATTAATTTGTTTTTAAAATTGTTGGCTATGCTGGGTCTTCGTTGCTGTGTGGGCTTTTCTTTAGTTGTGGTGAGCAGGGGTTACTCTCTAGTTACAGTGTGTGGGCTTCTCATTGCAGTGGCTTCTCTTGCTGGCTTAAAACTCAACATTCAGAAAACTAAGATCATGATATCCGGTCCCATCACTTCACGGCAAATAGATGGGGAAACAATGGAAACAGTGACAGACTTTCTTTTCTTCAGCTCCAAAATCACTGCAGATGGTGACTGCAGTCATGAAATTAAAAGATTCTTATTTCTTGGAAGAAAAGCTATGACCACCCTAGACAGCATATTAAAAAGCAGAGACATTAATTTGCCAACAAAGGTCCTTCTAGTCAAAGCTATGCTTTTTCCAGTAGTCATGTGTGGATGTGTAGTTGAACCATAAAGAAAGCTGAGCACCGAAGAATTGATGCTTTTGAACTGTGGTGTTGGAGAAGGCTCTTGAGAGTCCCTTGGACTGCAAGGAGATCCAACCAGTCCATCCTAAAGGAAATCAGTCCTGACTATTCATTGGAAAGACTGATGTTAAAGCTGAAACGTCAACACTTTGGCCACCTGATGCAAAGAACTGACTCATTTGAAAAGATCCTGATGTTGGGAAAGACTGAAGGCAGGTGGAGAAGGGGACAACAGAGGATGAGATGGTTGGATGGCATCACCGACTCCATGGACATGAGTTTGAGTAAACTCTGGGAGTTGATAATGGACAGGGAGGCCCGGCATGCTTCAGTCCATGGGGTCACAAAGAGTTGGACACAACTGAGCAATTGAACTGAACTGAACTGAGTATCTAGAGGTACAAAGCAGAGTAGAGAGGGATTGGTTTGAAGCCAAGGGATGGTAGCTTAGTAATCAAGCACTTCAACCCCATGAAAACTGTAAATCATTAAACGAAATAATGAAAGTATAAGAAAAAATTTTATACAAGCATAATTTAGGGATTGGACGTTTTCATTAAGAAGACAGGAAACAGAAGTCACTGAAGAAAAATATAGATCTATTTCACAACGTTAGAAAAAATTAAATGTAATATGGCAAATGATGCCATAAATACAAACCAAAAGTAACTTAGGAGAAAGATTTTCTATATATATATAAATATGAAAGGTAAATTATTAGAATCTGCAATATACAAGGAGCTCTGACAAATTATCAAGAAAATGACAAAAAGGATTCAATTGAAAACAAGGCAAAAACTATTTACAATTCACTCACCAAAAATCCAAATGATCAATAAACTTTGCAAGCCTGCTCAATCTTATTGTCAGAGAAAGGTAAAATTAATATAACAGTGCAATATAACACCTCATTTATCAAATTTGCAAAATTATAAGATAAAATAATGCCTACTGCTGGTAGGAATGAAGGGAGAAGTGTATTCTCATGCCCTGCTTTGTTTTTCATTCTTTGTTGGAAATATATAATACCGCAACCATTTTGGGAAGGAGTCTGGAAATATATTTTTGAAAGGTTTTAAATTCATACTCTTTCAACCTAGTAATTATATCCCCTGAGAATTTATCCCATAGATACAAAAGCACCAGTCTGAAGTATATACTTATGAGATATTTATTACAACAAAATTTGAGTAACAAAGCACTAGGAAAAAATGAACATGCAATCAAAAGGAGAATAATTGAATGAACTGATCTTTTTGGCGTCATTGAAAAGGTTCAGTTCCATCGAGGGACTTCTCTGGTAGACTAGTGGCTAAGACTCTGAGCTCTCAATGCAGGGGCCCTGGGTTCCATGCCTAGTCAGGAACTAGATCCCACATGCTTCAACTAAAGATCCCTTGTATGGCAACTAAGACCAGCACGGGCAAATAAGTAAATCAATATTTTTTGAAAGATTCAGTTCCATCTATACCAGTTAATTTGAAGAGTTTTTTTTCACAATGTATTTTCAAGTAAGAAAATGTATATAATCTAATCACATTGTTATGAAATAAACCAAAAATATAAGCATCAATATATGTCCATATTTGTATGTGACCACATAAACATGGCGAAAAATATGAAAAAAAAGTCAGAATGTTATTAATTACTTGGGAGAACCAGAGGGAAAGAGGATATGGAAATAGCATAAATAGATGATTGAAAGGATGGCTATCAAAAAGTTAAATAAAGTAATATTTAACACCATAACGTCAAGCACTGTTCTGTTTTTTATTTTAACATACTACATTGTTGAAACCAGGAAACTGGTATAATACTATCAACTCAGGTACAGCTTTTATTTGGACCTCAGCAGTTTTTACTACAAGTATTGATAATGTTTTTTCAGTTTTATTAAGGTATTGGGCTTCCCTGATAGCTCAGCTGGTAAAGAATCTGCCTGCAATGCAGGAGACCCTGGTTTAATTCCTGGGTCGGGAAGATCCACAGGAAAAGGGATAGGCTACCTACTCCAGTATTCTGGCCTGGAGAATTTCATGGACTGTATAGTCCATGGTGTCACAAAGAGTCGGACACGACTGAGTGATTTTTACTTTCACTTTCTCTTAAGGTATAATTGACATAAAAAAAACTACAGATATGTTATGTATGCAATACAATGTGTTTGGATATATGCATGTACCCAGGGTACAAACATAACAACCAAGGTTATAAACATTGTTCATCACTTTCAAAAGTTTCCCTGTTTCCCTTTACTTCTTTTTCAAGTTAAGAAAATATTATGATGAGGACATTTAACATGAGATCTACCCTCTCAGCCACTTTTTAAATGCACAACAGCAAATTGCTAATTATAGGCATTATGTTGTACAGCAGATCTGTAAGGCTCACCTTGCATAATTGTAACTTTATACTCACTGACATCACTGACCATTTCTTACTCTCCCCATCCCCTGACAACCACCATTCAATTTTCTGCTTTTCTAAGTTTAACTGTTTTAGAGACCTCATGTATGTGGAATCATGCATTATTTGTCCAAGCATTGATTTTTAAATGCTTACTTAACCATATCCCCAAACTTGAGACATTAACATGCCCTCTAATAACACATTTGTAAGTCCCATTACAAAGTTCTGGAGAAGATTCACCTTAATCAAAATTTTGTCTCTTAAAATGCCTGAAGAAGGAAATGTCAACCCACTCCAGTATTCTTGCCTGGAAAATCCCGTGGACAGAGAGGAAACTGACGGGCTGCAGTCCATGGGGTTACGAAGAGTCGGACACGACTTAGTGACTAAACCACCGCAACTAAGACCTGATGCAGCCAAATAAATAAATAAATAATAATAATAATCAAGCTAGAAAGCAAACAGACCACTTACATAAGAAAGTACATTCTTTAACAGAACTTTTTGAAAAAATCATGGAGTCATCATAGAGGTTAAAGTGTTACCTTGCAGATCCTACACCTCTTCATATTCTCTGTAAATATTTTTCCACATCTGGATGTCACTTTTGCCCCTCTCACTACTTCTGCTAAACAGGAAAAGTTTGCAGTTTCCACAGCTAGAGTGAATAAAGAGCTCTGTCGGATATTCTTACCGGGAGAATCCCATGGACTGAGGAACCTGGCGGGCTACGATGCACAAGCTTGCACAGAGTTAGACACAACCGAGCAACTAAAACACACACACACAGCTAGAGAGTAAATAAAGGGCTCTGTAGGTATCCTTGATCCCATGTTGAAAGTCAGAAGGTACAAGTACCAGGTTAACGTTCTTATTCCCAAGGATGATTGGATGGTAGCTCACAAGTTTTAACAAAAGATACAGCTCAACACCAAACAATCCACACAGAGGCCAGCTCAAGACAGCCATCCTAGTGCCATCCCAAGTGAACATCAGCCCTGAGGAAATTAAGACACAAGGCTGTGCATGTAACTATAGGTAACTATAAACTCTGAATCCGGATATCAAAACCCCTAAATTTACAGGGAAAGAAATGAGACCGTCTTCCTTATTATCCTCAACTAAAGAAAATGTTGAAATTAACAAATGGCTGTTACAGAGCCTGGGGCATTATTTCCAAAATATTATCCCTTAAAACAGCATTTTGCAGTCAACATACTATAGTCAGAAGTTTACTTTTTTAAACTTTATTTCCATAACTTTGGAATGATTACACACATACACACACACACACACACACACACACACACATACACACACAGCTATTCTATATTTGCCATTAGTTTCTGAAAACAATAGGTGAGAGGTCATGAGTGTCACCAGCAATATTTCAACAGTTCTCCATGGTTTTGAAACTGTACAGGTTAATTTTTTATTTTTTCTAATGTGAGCAATTGTTTTTTCTTACTTTTGTGCATTCTATAAAATAAAATAACAAGCCTTGATTGCTGCTACTGTGCTTATAGTAAATATGTGTGAGAATGGTTAGGATATAGAGGAAAACCGGCCCTCTCATCTGTGGAGACGAAAAGCTGGTGCTTTTCACTATGCAATGAGAAACTACAAGACTTTTAGCTCTAAGACTTCCACTGCTAAGACTCCATTCTAGAAGAAAAACCAGATACATAAATGAAGGTTTATGTATAAGATATGTACAGGAATGTTGGTCCCACCAATGTTTACAGAGTGGAAAATCAGAAACAGTCTAAAAGTGCAGCAGTTAGGGAATGGTTATACCAAGTATGGTAAATCCTTAGGAAGGAATACACTGAAGCCTTTTTGTGAAGTATTTTTGGGATTTCCCAGGTGTTCCAGTGGCTAAGACTCCACTCTCCCTGTGCAGGAGAGCACGTTCAATCCCATGTGCTGCAATTAAGATCTGGCACAGCCAAATAAATAAGTAAATAAAAATTTAAAATACTTTTAAGAATATTTAGGGGTGTGGGGAAATCTTCAGTGAAAGGATCAGACCAAAAAAATTGATCAGAGAACTTTTTTTGGTAGAAATATTCCAGCTAATAAATGAAGAAGGAATGAAAGGATTAAAACATCGCCATTTTCAAAAGCCCTTAGTAAACAAATGGCAATGATCGTAAACAGCTGCTTAAATCACAGAGGGTGAAACAAACATTACATGCCTTATTAAAGAATGCAATACTATCTTTTAAAAAGACTTACCAAAAAATTCAAAGTTGAATCTGATCAAGCCTAGATCTATGGAATTTATGTAAATTAAGGGCAGAAACTAACCATGGCAATGTAATCAGCCCTCCTGGATGTAGGAAACAAGACAAACCACCTGGTTTCTTCTGGGGAAAAGCTGATTTGAAGGAATAAAAAGAGACTCTTAGTAAATGTCACATTGCACTTGAAAAGATGTGGGTTATTTTCAAATATCTTTTTATATTGGTTTCCAGCATAATTCCACAGTGATAAGAGAGCACACCCTGTGTGATTTCAATACCTTCAAGACCATGAAATTTTTGCACCTTGTTTTATGTCCCTGGATAAGTTCCAGTGTCTCCTAGTTTATAGTATATGGGAACTTGAATAGAATTTGTGTCCTACTGTTGTGTAAAAATTGTATAAATCTTAATTATGTTGAATTGGTTCATAGTGTTTTTCAGGTCTAGTATATCCTTCTATTTCTCTATATATTCATTCTATTAATTATTGAGGGTTTGATACTAAAACTCCAACTAAAAATCTTAATTTATCTTCTTAAAAAATAATTGTAATATACAGTGTAGCTATATGTAATCTTGTTCTGTATTTTTCAAGTCACCTGTAAATGTGTTATCGTACTTTCATAATTTAAAAAATTAAAATTAAAAAACTACTATGTATAAAATAAAAAAGCCCCAAGGATATATTGTACAGCACAAAGAATATAGTCATTATTTCATAATAACTTTAAATGGAGTATAATCTATAAAAATATTGATTCACTATATTGTATAACTGAAACAAATATAATATTGTAAATCAGCTATGTGCTTGTGTGTGCTCAGTCGCTTCAGTTGTGTCTGACTCTTTGCTACACTATGGACTATAGAACACCAGGTTCTTCTATCCATAGGACTCTCCAGGCAAGAATACTGGAGTAGGTTGCCCTGCCCTCCTCCAGGGGATCTTCCCGACCCAGGGATTGAACCCAAGTCTCCTGTGTCTCCTGCGTTGCAGGCGATTCTTTACTGCTGAGCCACCAGGGAAGTAAATCACCTATACTTCAATATAAACACCCTCCTCAAAAAAGAGATTGAGTAGGAAGCTAAAGATCAGAGAATCTTAAGGATACATCACCCAAGAACCCTGATTTAAACAAAGAAACTAAATTATATATTATGGCAATCAAGGAAATACGAACACTAGATCTTTGATAATATTAAGGAATCATGGATAATGATAAAGGAATTTTAATTATTTTTTTAAAAAGACTTACTGTCTTTTAAGAAAACATGCTGAAACATTTATGGATGAAATGATGATATAAGATGATGTGCTTTGCTTTGGTTTAGGATTTGCTTCAACCATCCGTACGAGGGGTTGGGGGGGTGAGGTGGGTTGAGCAGAAATAGAAAAAGTTTGTCCAGGAGCTGAAAACTGTTGAAGCTGGAGGATAAGAGAATATGGAGATTTGTGTTCTATTTTTTGTGTGTGAAATTTTCTATACTATAATCTTTAAAAAGAAAGAAAGAAAGAAAACACTAGTAGACCCATTGGTTTTTTTTTAAAAAGCAAGTAGATCATAAGAGAGTAAGAAGATTTTCAATAATGAATAAACAACCTACACATAGCTATATATAATGGTTACCCTACTGGAGATTTTAATATAAACAAATTCACTTATTTGGGAAAGTTTCTTTCAGGTTATACGTTGTATTTAGAAAATATAACAGTCATACCCAGGGGCAAGCGACAAGACTCATCTGTGCACCTGGGTCTTCACTGCCAATGCCTGTGACACTTGACTATGTTACCATTACCACTTTACCATTCTCAGAATATAAGGCAAATCTTGCCTAAATCACTGTCACCGACCCCAGAGGGTCCTAGTCCAGAGCCTTAAAGAAGGTCTTCCTCCAGTAACTAGACATGGTCCTTATGTAGTTCTGTCCTCTAGAATCTTTCTCCCAAGTAACATAAGAACAAGAGGAGAAAGGCAGAGATGTTCTGGACTTTTTAAGAATCATCTGGGTGGATCAAGTTGTTTATTTCTTTCTTCAGTGCACATTTACAAAGTCCCTCACCTGTGACAAGCTTCAGTGTTAGGTCTTGGTGACACAGTCCCCACACAGAGACTGTCTACTGGGAGAGATAGAGAAGTAAGGAGACAGGTAGTAGTAAACAGCTTCTTAACCTGAAGAAGATCAATTTAATTTGAAAGAGAAAGTAGGTTTACAGCAATCCCTTTTCTCATCATTGCCAGATTACCTCATTGCTTTAAAAGAAAATGAGCTCCTCCTCCTCAAGTGTTCGGCAAACAATAATCAGCAGATTTTCGTAAAAAAAAAAAAAAGTATACATAGTCAATTAGGGATTGGTTACAAATTCCTATTTGGGGAGTCTCCAAATTGGGAACTTGGGAGTAGGGTGGAAAGGAGATGTTTCCCTTTGAATACTTTATGCTTTAAAAATTTTGAGCCACGTGAATGTATTGCTTTATGTAATTAATTAGTTAACTTATTAAAAATAAAGATTCAATAAATCAATGAAAATAAAGATCAAAATGGAGACCATAATGCCTAAAAAGGGATAAATAGATTAATATCACAGGGCCATTTGCTCCTAATGTAAAAACTAATACAAATCACTCTATTAAGAATCAAAAGGGCTATTATAATTAAATGACACATAATATCAGATTTTCTTTTGCAAAATAGGCCCTTATGGGCAAAGTTGGTGAATTCTGAATAAAATTTCTAAGTTAGATAACAGTATTGTATCAATATTAACTTCCTGACTTTATTACTGTGGTTATATAAAAGTCTTTTTTAAGAAACACACATCAAAACATCAGGGGTAAAGAGGTGTCATATCTGCAACTTTCTCTGAAAGAGTGGGGGTGAGGTATATAGAGAAAGACAGAGAGAAAATAATAATAATAAAGTAGACTCAATAAAAAGTTAAAATTTACCGGCAAAGAGGGGAAGCGCCTGTCATACACTAACAGTAGAAGTAAAAAATTATGACTATTTTTGAAACCAGGCACTGCTTTAATAATGTTAAACATAGACTTATCATACGACTTAGCAATTACACTCCTAGGTATTTACCCAAGAGAAATAAAAACATAGAGATCCAAAACATGTGTATAAGAATGTTCATATCAACTTTATTCATAATAGCCCAAAGTGCAAACAATCTCCATGTTCATCAACAGGAGATAAATAAACAAATGTTTATCAATAGGAGAGTGAATAAACAAATGTATTCCCACACAAATGTTTCACAAACATTACATTCCCAAACAAACGTTATCTACCTGCAAAGCAGGAGACCTGGGTTCCATAGATCCCTGGGTTTGGAGAAGGGAAAGGCTACCCACTCCAGTATTCTGGCCTGGAGAATTCCATGGACTGTATAGACCATGAGGTGACAAAGGGTCAGACACGACTGAGTCACTTTCACTTCACTTCATTCACACACTGCTGCTGCTAAGTTGCTTCAGTCGTGTCTGACTCTGTGCGACCTCAGAGATGGCAGCCCACCAGGCTCCCCCGTCCCTGGGATTCTCCAGGCAAGAACACTGGAGTGGGTTGCCATTTCCTTCTCCAATGCATGAAAGTGGAAAGCGAGAGTGAAGATGCTCAGTCGTGTCCGACTCGTAGCGACCCCATGTACTGCAGCCCACAAGGCTCCTCCGTCCATGGGATTTTCCAGGCAAGAGTACTGGAGTGGGTTGCCATTGCCTTCTCCACACAAGACGCTGGGAAACAATTCTCCATGGGTCCCTTGTGTTTCCACATGTCTTATGAACAGAGGCACTGACGGTTTTGCTTCAGATAATCTTCTTAAAAAAAACACTTGCATAGCAGATACCCTTGGAAGATATAGTTTCTCCATCTGGAGCAGAGGGCAAGTTTTTTGGAGTCCAGTATGGTAAAGATAATGTCTCCTTCCAGGAACAAAGGTTGGGCAGATTTTCTTGAAGCCTCTTATTAAAGACTGAGGTTTTCTAATGTTAGGGTTCCTCAGCTATGACTCAAGATTTACTATGTGTGGACATTTAGGTTGTTTTTACCTGTATAAGTTTATTGAGGCATAATTTACATGAAACAAAATCATATTTGATCTGGTATAAGCATGACCCTGAGGCAGCCTAACTTGTTAGCTTGCAAGTAGGATAAAATCTCAGATTCTTCACAGTCCTTGACAGTGGAATGCTGCTCAGCAATAAAAAGGAATGAATCACTGAGACACACGGCAGTACAAATGAATCTTGAAAACATTATGCTGAGTGAAAAAGCCGAGCCCAAATCAAATATAATACTGTCTGACTTTATTTATTAAAATTCTCCATCAAGCAAAATAAATCTGTATTAATAGAAATCACATTAGCAGTTGCCTGAGACGGGATTTGAGGCATGTTGACTACAGAGGTAAAGGATGAAGGATTTTCCTAATAGCCCAGTGGTTAAGAATTCTCCTTGCAATGGATGGGACACAGGCTCAGGGAACTAATATTCCATGTGCTGTGGTGCAACTAAGCCCATGCACTGCAAATACTAGGTGAGGAAGAGCCTGCATGATGCAACTAAGACCCCATGCAGGCAAATAACTAAGTATTAAAAAAAGAGGTGAGGGAGGAAACTTTATAGCATGGTGGGAGTGGTGGAACTATTCTGTATCTTTGTTGTGTTTGCATGGATATATACATTTTTCAAAGTGTATCAAACAGTATGCCCTAAAATGTATAATTTTGTTACATGTGAATTATGCCTCAGTAAAGTTGCATAGATAGTCTAAATGTCTATCAACATATGAACAGATATGCAAAATATGGTATATACATAAAATGGAATATTATTCAGCCTTGAAAAGGAAAGAAATTCTGAAACATGCTACAACATGGGTGATCCTTGAAATCATTACACTAAGTGAGAGAAGTCAGACATGAGAAGACAATTACTGTATAATTCCACTTCTCTGAGGTACCTGGAACAGACAAATTCATAGAGACAGGAAGTAGAACAGTGGTTATCCAGGGCTGGGGAGTTGTGGTCTAGTAGGTACAAGGTTTCAGTTTGGAAGGATGAAATAATTCTGGAGATGGAGGTGATGGTGTTGTACAACAGTGTGACCATACTTAGTGCCACTTAACTGTACACTTAAAATGTTTAAAATGATAAATGTTATATCTAATACATTTATATGTATTACAGTAGTGGTATGAAAAAATAATCTCTCTCTCCAGCAGTGTGCTGCAAAATCTATAACAACCAGCTCTGAGAGGGAGGCATATTGGTAGCACTCACTTTGATAGAAACACTCCCACAATGATCCAGTTCAAGCAACAGTGTGATATCACTGAATGTAGAGTTTGGAAAAGATGCTAACATCTGACTTTACAGAGTCAATAAGAGCTGGCTCAAGGACACTACTGTCTCTATCCAACTAACCAATCGTTAGTACACAGCAAGTCCGATAAAGAAAATACAACATGAAAGTTATAAAGAAAGAGGGAAAAAAATCACCCCACCACTATTTATATGCAGTTATCTATACGCCAGCCAGGGAAGTTGATTGTTATTTGTGGGCTGATAACGTACAGGAACAAGAAGGTGCCAGTTCACTGATCCTGCAAGCTGGAAGGCATCAATTCTGGTTGGTTGGTGCCCATTGCTGTATCAGTTATTAAGTCTTGTGGCTCTTATTCCTGGTGGCAACATCCAGGAAAGGAAAACTGTGGGACCTTCTTGAATCATGTAAGTTTAGCTACCAGTAGGTAACCCTTTAAAATTTTTATAGATCTTCACTGTCATCATATTCCCTTTGTTTTGGCACAAAATGCCTCCAAAAGTAGAGGAGATACAAAATTTTCAAGCCATTTCCAGAAGATTTAGGCTGTATTCTCAGTGCCAGTGACTCACAGTTAGGGTGTGCATGTAATTACTTGGAGTAATCTTCAAAGAGAACTACAGATGATTCTAATGCAGTTGGTTCATAGACCACATTTGGCAACATTGTTTGATAATGTAGCTATTTCCCTTCTCCCCTTTCATAATTGCACACCACAACCACATTGCTCTAAGATACAAATTAGGGTAACTGATGTTATACAACATGTCCCAATGTGTGTATAATGATGTCTGAAATGATTTTAAGATAATTCGGTATAGACAAGGTGACATAAAAGTGTGCTAATTGATTTTACTGTCATTGGTGAAACAAGTGTTATTCAAACCTTTTGATGTGGCAGAAATAGTTTAAGACAATCCCTTCTATTCTTTGAACAGGAAATAAAATCTAGCAAACCGTATAGCCAGTAACCTTAGGGATGGTACTTGAGGCTTGATCTCTAAAAGATCTTGAGTCCAAATGTTGAACTTGACTCTGCCTGTATTGTTAGTTCTGCCTTGAGTGAATCTTTCATGCAGGCTGTGATCAGTGCATTTAAAAGAGCAGAGATCTGAATTTTATTGATTTACTTTATGCTTTATTATTGTGGGCTTCCCAGGTGGCACTAGTGGTAAAGAACCCATCTACCAATGCAGGAGACATAAGAAATGCTGATTGGATTCTTGGGTCAGGAAGATTGAGGAGGGCATGACAACCCACCCCAGTATTCTTGCCTGGAGAATCCTATAAACAGAGGAACCTGGCAGGCTACAGTCCACAGAGTCGCAAAGAGTCGGACACAACTGAAGCAACTTAGCGTGCATGCATGTTTTATTAATAATGAATTTCTGTTTAGTAAATGTTTAAGAATTATGTGCCAGACTTGCTTTCCTTATAACCTGGTGGCAAGGTTAAGGAGGCATAGTTAATCTTCATCCACTCTAACTAATAAATGCTACATGAATCTACCAAAAAGAACCTTATAACTGTGCTTGAAAAATTAGCTTAGGGCAGCTCTTAACAGGGTGTTTGGGGGAACACTAAACCCCAAGATGCTCATTTGAAGAAAGAAGACTTGCATGATTAAATAAACATAGGAAATGCTAAATAGTTCAATATTTTATTTTTTCATTTAGTCCACCATTCACCAAAGTTATTGATTAAAGATTTTAAAATTTAATGAGAATAACATTTTGTGGAATACAAATTTAGAAAAGAATTCTCCAGTGCTCTGGTGAAAATCTTAGCTGTGAAGAGGAACACAGGGATAAAGAGGCAAATTAATTTGGCATTCCTGACTTCAAACTTACTTTAACCACATTTATTTGTATTATTAAATGTAAAGAATTTGAATGGATTTACCAGCAGTCATCAAGGATAGGCAGAAGGTAACCTCCCCAGGTCTGGTGCAGACAAAAATTTTTACAAAAGGATAGTCAGAAGGTATTCAAGTTCCTTCTTGAAATTGTATCTGCACTTGACAGCTCAGTGAACAATTCTTTACCTAGACTTCTCTTATATAACACAAACAAAACCTACATTCAAAAGGCTGCATTTTCCAGTAAGCATAAGTTCTCTGGGACATACTGTACTGATGGTGAGAAGAAGCTCTGGAGTTAAGCTCTGTAGGTGAGAATCCTGGTCTACCACTTTTCAGCATTATGGGCAGCTTAACCTTTCCAGGTCCTTGGTGTCTCACATTATGTCAGTAAGGACTGTTGGAAAGACCAAATTTCTAAGACAAATAAAGAAAGGGAGCATTATTTTTTTTTATTCTTTAAACTTTTTATTTTGTATTGATATATAGCCAATGAAAAAGCAATGCTGTGACAATTCCAGCTGAACAGTGAAGGTACTCAGCCATACGTATCCATTCTCCCAAACTCCCCTCCCATCCAGGCTGCCACATGATATTGAGCAGAGTTCCCTGTGCTATAGAATAGGTTCTTATTGGCTATCCAGGTGTGCATGTCCATTGAAAGGGTGCATTAATTTTAAATGTTAATTCACATTATTACTACTTCTTTCATTTTACCATTATGGTAAAATAGTAAAATTACCATTGCACTTCCACATAACTTCTGACAAATTTACTTTTTATCCAATGAACAGACCTATTATTCTCACGCAGAGTACAATTTATTATAAAAGATTCAGATTTTAATATTAGCCATTGGGATACATATAGAATATATTTAAAATAATCTTAAATTTTCTATATAGCAATTTCAAAATAATTTGATTTTGCTATTGCTCATCTGTTTGTTTCAAAACACTTAAATGCTTTTCAAAACCTTACCTCCCAAATAATTGATTTCTCTGTGGGGTTTCCATAGTTCTCAAGAGTTAGAATATTTCATCAATTTTATCTTCATCTAATTTTCAAAACTATTTTAGGGATACGGTTTCTCTTCCCATCTTAGAGGTCACTTTATCTGCAGGACAGAAAGATATTTTAAAAGAGCAAAAGAAAATTATTTGAGTTCCTATTATTTTGATTCTGTAAAGTAATAAATGGAAACCTTAAGAGAAAAAGCTTTCCATAAATATCATTGTACTGTATTTCAGTGGATTCATGAGATGAGCAACAACTACACTGTTTTGAAAGGAAACTATGATGCAGAGGTCTTTGGAGGGAAAAATGCAGGTAATTTGTGGCATTACCTTGATAACTTTACTAAGGTGCCTGCAGGGTCTGATTCATCCCCTCTGAACGCTTAAAGGTTAGCTTAGCCAGGCTTAGAGTAAGCCTATACTAACCACACTCAAAGGAGCTAATGCCCAAAGACTGAGTGTCAATGTTTGGATTTATAAAAAAAAAAAAATAGACCTGCTGCAGAGCCCAGAACACTCAAGGCAATAAACCTAGCACAGTCTTATCCAATAGGCACAATTCCATGGGAAGAAAGAAAAACTATGACCACAAGGCTGAATAGTGGACATGGAAATAAAATAAAAGGAATAAGTTAACTTGAGCAGTTACTGGTAAGTCACTTTCAAAATTGGGTCAGATTTGTCTCTAGGAAAGTGATTTCTGAAATTTTCCAAGTAAGTTTCTTCCCCTGAGCAGTGTTAAATGAGCAGACCAAATTTTTCTTTAGGAAGTTTCCATTTCTTTTGTTTAAAAGGCACATTAATTCCTCTCTGATTGACACATTCTTTAGCTATAAAATAAATTCAGTTTAGCTTCAGTCTTGCAATCCAGAAGCCTGTCTTTCTTTTTAAGTGACACATCCCTAACTAAAAACTTATAGATATTGTGATTGTACTTTAATTCTAAAAAATGAAATTTTATTTCCTTTATTTATAATTTCTATTTGGGCCTCCCCATCACCATCACCTCCCCCACACATATAAATCTGCCCTTCTAATATGATCATCATCATTAATTATACAATTGTACAAAACCAGAATTAGGAATTAAAAAGTCTCCTTTTTAATACTCAAGAAAAACAAATTAATTTATTGTGAGACACACAATATGCTTGGAAATGTTGAGACCTTATAAAAATATCATCTTTTAATTTTAGTATCATTAAATCTAAATTCTAATTTTGATTCTGTTTTCAGTGTGGAACTCAGATAATAGAAAACACAAAGGCTGTTACTTGCCTTTTTGGAGTATAGGAAAGGAAAAAGAAAATATTCAAACAAATATAAATTTTTAGGTTAAAAGATAGATAAATATATTCATATGCTCACAAATTATGCATATTTCAATTTAAAATCAAAAATATTTCAAATTAAAATTTTTCCTTTTCTGTACCACTTAGTCTTTATATTATGAAATATTGTTACAGGGACTGATAATCACAAAATAAGAAAGCTAGCTTGTCTTTAATATCAACCAAAACAAAGCAAAATGCAGAAGCCTACAAATAAGAAAAGAGTTTATGGCTCAATAGGGAAGGGATATAAATACATAGTTATGACTGATTCCAGTTGTTGTAAAGCAGAAACCAACACAATATTGTAAAGCAATTATTCTCCAATTAAAAAAAAAAGAGAGAGTTTATTTGGGGTCTTAAGAAATGCAGTTTGGGAGACAAAGATACAGGTAAAATCAAGAGTGTTTGGGGGCAGAGAAAGAGTCAGGGGCTTATGAAAGCAAAAGGCATGAGGCTAGACTCTGATACAAGAAAGGAAATATTTGTCCTTAGGGGGTGGCTGTCACCAGTCACCAGTCTTCCACCAGTCATTTTAGGGTAAAGGTCCAGTAAGTAGATAGGCTGTCACAAGTTATTCTAGGGTGAAGGCACCATAAGTGTGCTGAGACTCTGACAGATGTTCTAGATGCCTTCGTTAGGACAGTAAGTAGTTAAAAGGTCAGATTCCATCCAGGTTGAGACTTGCATAAGTTACACTATCTCAATGGGTTCCTGATTCCATTTTAGCAAGGTCTCTTAGCGATACCAACTCCATTTAAATTTTCCTCCCACATTAGCAAATGATTCACAGATATTTCCTATTTGTACAGTGGTCAGTTTCTTCATAAAGCAGTAAATCATGTTTGGAGTTAGAAAAGATCTGAGAGTGTTGTCACTTTACCCTAACACAACAGCTTTTCTTCAGTTCTTCTTCCTTAATTCACCTGTGCTGTACTTAGTCACTCAGTTATGTCAGACTCTTTGCGATCCCATCGACTGTAGCCCACCAAGTTCCTCTGTCCATGGGGATTCTCCAGGCAAGAATACTGGAGTGGGTTGCCATGCCCTCCTCCAGGGGATCTTCCCAACCCAGGGATCAAACCCAGGTCTCCCGCATTGCAGGTGGATTCTTTACTGTCTGAGCCACCAGGGAAGCCTTTATAAAACACCTAAGCATCTAAAACTTTGAAAAATTATCAGGAAGTTTAGGAACAGCAAAGGGAACATGTGCCAAATTCACAAGATCAACTCTTGAGGCCTATTCTTTCCATTTGTACATAAGAGCGAATTACTAGATTATATCAAATATACATGTGTACACTATGATATAATATATGGTAAGGATATTTACTACAATTCTCTATATAAGCTATACCCGGAGAAGGCAGTATGTAGTGAATGAGCCCAGTGCTGAAGGCAGGCTACCAGATAAAATTTGCTGCACCACCATTTGAAAGTTGTACAACTTTGAGCAAGCTGTTTTATGTTTAAGTACTTTAGTTTCCTCATCTATAAAATGTGGGTAATGTTAGTACCTATTTTATTACGTCATTTTGAGGACAAAATGGGTATATATAGACACAAAGAGAAAGAGGGAGAATTGGACATAGTCCCTATTGTAAAAGAGGCAGAACCTGACACATCTTAGTTTTCAAGTGGGACTCTTAACAAAAAGACGGATTAACAAGAGAAAACCAGTTTACTAACACCTACAGGCACACATCACACATCATGTGCTAGAAATCTAAACAAAAAATAACTCAAAATGACAGCTTAGAATTCCTGCTTACGGAGCATCATCAGCAAAGAACAATAAATTTGTAGAGAGATGATAGGATAAAGGAAAGCAGTGTAGGCTTCCAAGGTCAGCCAACTGTGGGGAAGTATTGTATATACAGGAGGAAACAAATGGAGCAAGATTTGCGGTTTCCTCTGGGCTGATAAGAATGGCTTCTTTCCTCCTGGCACAGGGAGGGACCCTTTCACGTGGGAGTTTTGTCTTCTACTTCCACAAAGTAAAAGGAGGGTCAGAGCATCCTACTTGCATCTGCTGTTTCTTAAGTGCCTTTAATCAACATGACAAAGTGGTATATTTTGGGGTGACTTATTCTGGTTTCCTTCACTGTTAGGTAACATGACAATGCCAAATGGTAGTAGGAAGCAGAGTAACAGAAATTCTCATATTTTGCTGGGAGCTCTATAAAATGGTATACCCACTTTTGAAAACCATTCTTCATTTTTAAAAAATTGAGTTTAATGTATACTTACTGTATGATGAAGTAATTGCACTTCTAGGTATTTCCAATTCTAGGTACTTACACAAGAGAAATGAAAACTTAACATTCATGAGAAATTTTGCTCAGGAATGCTCATCACGGCTTTATTCATAACTGGAAATAACCCAAATGTCCCTCAACAAAAGATCAAATAAACAAATTGTGATATATTCATACTCAGCAATAAAAAGGAATAGCTGAAACACACAACAACATGGATAATTCTCACAAACATTATTTTGATCAAAAGAAGCTACATACTAGAGAGTACATATTGTATAGTTCAATTTTTATGAATTTCAACAATGGACTAAACTAATTTTTAAAGATTGAGTAGTGACTACCTCTTATAGGGTTAGAAGGAGTGACCTGAAAGATACACAAGGGAACTTCTGAAGTGACAGAAAATCTATACTTTGATAGGGATGTGAGTTGCACAGAGATGTACATTTGTCAAAGCTCATCAAACTATATTCTTAAGATGTGTGCAAGTCACTGTTTTAAAAGGTAAGAATTCTATCTTTATGGAACAAGAAGCTAATTCATCTCTTTTATTTTAAGATGGATTATTTTATTTTAAGAAAATATTTATTAACATTTATTGATCATTTACTGTATGCTAAACAGTTCTATGTTATACTATACACCGTATATATACTAAATATATATATATATATATATATATAGACACAAACACTATGTTGTCCTGTGCTGTGCTTAGTTGCTCAGTCATGTCCGACTCTTTGCTACCCCATGGACTGTAGCATGCCAGGCACCTCTGTCCATGGGGAGTCTTCAGGTAAGAATACTGGAAGGGTTGCCATGCCCTCCTCCAGGGGATTTTCCCAACCCAGGGATAAAACCCAGGTCTCCTGCATTGCAGATGTATTCTTTACCATGGAAGCCCATATATATATATATATGTATATATATATATATATATATGTATATATATATACACACACACACACACACACATATATATATATATACTATACACTTTGTATATACATCTCAGATATGCAGATGACACCACTCCTATGGCAGAAAGTGAAGAAGAACTAAAGAGTCTCTTGATGAAAGATGAGAGTGAAAAAGTTGGCTTAAAGCTCAACATTCAGAAAACCGAGATCATGGCATCTGGTCCCATCGCTTCATGGGAAATAGATGGGGAAACAGTGGAAACAGTGGCTGACTTTATTTTTCTGGGCTCCAAAATCACTGCAGATGGTGACTGCAGCCATGAAATTAAAAGACTCTTGCTCTTTGGAAGAAAAGTTATGACCAACCCAGACAGCATATTAAAAAGCAGAGACATTACTTTGCCAACAAAGGTCCATATAGTCAAAGCTATGGTTTTTCCAGCAGTCATGCATGGATGTGAGAGTTTGACTATAAAGAAAGCTCAGTGCTGAAGAACTGATGCTTTTGAACTGTGGTGTTGGAGAAGACTATTGAGAGTCCCTTGGACTGCAAGGAGATCCAACCAATCTATCCTAAAGGAAATAAGTCCTGAATATTCATTGGAAGGACTGATGCTGAAGCTGAAACTCCAATACTTTGTCCATCTGATGCAAAGAGCTGACTCATTTGAAAAGACTCTGATGCTGGGAAAGATAGAGGGTGGGAGGAGAAGGGGATGACAGAGGATGAGATGGCTGGATGGCATCACCGACTCAATGGACATGAGTTTGAGTAAGCTCCGGGAGTTGGTGATGATGGACAGGGAAGCCTGCTGTGCTGCAGCCCATGGGATCGCAAAGAGCCAGACACAACTGAGCAACTAAACTGAACTGAACTGAACTGATACATTTTGTTATAAGCACTCTCATATAATTTATAATTAATCAATGGTTTAGGTGTTCATATTATCATTATTATATATCAATGTGTAATAAGATAAATTAAAAATGAATTATTATAATAATATATTGGTTCATAACAAGTTAAATAACTTAACCAAGTCTACACTGCTAGTGAGAGGTATTGCTGGGGTTAGAAGTCTTATTGCTTGCAATGCTATCCTGTCTTCCTTACTTCAAACTGAGTTTCTGATGTAATCTTATAACTAGATCAAACCACGTTAACTGTAGTTCAGTTCAGTTCAGTTCAGTCACGCACTCATGTCTGACTCTTTGCAACCCCATGAACCTCAGCATGCCAGGCCTCCCTGTCCATCACCAACACCCTGGGTCCACCCAAACCCATGTCCATTGAGTTGATGATGCCATCCAACCATCTCATCCTCTGTCGTCCCCTTCTCCTCCTGCCCCCAATCCTTCCCAGCATCAGGGTCTTTTCCAATGAGTCAGTTCTTTGCCTCAGGTGGCCAAAGTATCGGAGTTTCAGCTTCAACATCAGTCCTTCCAATGAACACCCAGTACTGATCTCCTCGCTGTCCACAGGACCCTCAAGAGTCTTCTCCAACACCACAGTTAAAAAGAATCAATTCTTTGGCACTCAGCTTTCTTTATATTCCAACTCTCACATCCATAAATGACCACTGGAAAAACCATAGCCTTGATTAGATATTCATTTGTTGGCAAAGTAATGTCTCTGCTTTTTATTTATTTATTTATTCATCTTTTAATTTTTTAAAATTAGTTTATTGTCTATTTTTTAATTTTACAATATTGTATTTGTTTTGCCATACATTAACATGAATCCACCATGGGTATACATGTGTTCCCCTTCCAGAACCCCCCTTCCACCTCCCTCCCCATGCCATTCCTCCGGGTCATCCTGGTGCACCAGCCCCGAGCACCCTGTATCATGCATTGAACCTGGACTGGCAATTTGTTTCACATATGATAAATTACATGCTTCCATGTCATTCTCCCATATCATCCGGCCTTGCCCTCTCCCATAGAGTCCATAATACTGTTCTATTTGTGTCTCTTTTGATGTCTCGCATACACGGTTATCTTTACCAATTGACTAAATACCATACATATGTGTTAGTATACTGTATTGGTGTTTTTCTTTCTGGCTTACTTCACTCTGTGTAATAGGCTCCAGTTTCATCCACTTCATTAGAACTGATTCAAATGTACTCTTTTTAATGGCTGAGTTATCTCTGCTTTTGAATATGCTGTTTAGGTTGGTCATAACCTTCCTTTCAAGGAGTAAGCATTTTTTAATTTCATGACTGCAGTCACCATCTGCAGTGATTTTGGAGCCCAGAAAAATAAACTCAGCCACTGTTTCCACTGTTTCCCCATCTATTTCCCATGAAGCGATGGGACCAAATGCCATGATCTTAGTTTTCTGAATGTTGAGCTTTAAGCCAACTTTTTCACTTTCCTCTTTAACTTTCATCAAGAGACTCTTTAGTTCTTCTTAACTTGAGGGCATTACTGCATTTTGAGAAAAAATAAGTCTTTTTTGCAGGGGACCAATAAGGAATAATGCCAGATATATGATTCATTTGAAAAGCCTACACATAACTTAAGGCTGTTTCATTTGAACATAGGACCCAGCCCTGTCACAAGCTGTTATGTACAAAATGCTGTGTTAGTTGCTCAGCCCCCTGAGAGGTGAGTGAAACTCCCCACACCTTGTTGATGCTTGATTTTATTCCCAGAGCCCATGTGCTGCCATCCTTTACAGTGTTTGCAAAGTAAAGAAAGCTGAACCATGAGTTCAGATGATGAAAAGGAAAGAAGAAGAAAAGAAAAGAACAGAAAAGAATAAAGTATGATATTGGCACCCTCTGACAGGAAGATGAATAAATGGGACAAATAAGATGCTTTCATTGGAGGTTGGCAGCATTTAACTCATGTTTAAAATTTGTGATTCTCTAAGCCATGGGGCAGAGCTCAAGCTAATGAAGATCCGTGGAGGAAAGACTTTTGCAGGTCTGCACATGGAACCCTGTGACTCTTCTGTTCAGAGGCAATGGTTACAAAGGATAGAAGACATGAGCATTTCCCCAAGCAGAGAACACCATTTAGGGTAATGCTGACAATGTCTGGATGTCTTCTGGGAGCGGGAGCGGGGCTGGGCACCATCACTGGAACTTCTCCTGTGCTGGCAGTTTGGTATCTGACATCAGACCCACCATGAAGGACCTGTCAGTGGGTGGATACTCAGATCCTAAAGAACACCTGTGAGGTGTGTGCTTGGGAGGTCTCACCGAGAGGTCTCTGTGGGATGCTCTGAGCGGTTCTGGGTGAGATTTCTCAGAGTGGGTGTGTGGGAGGTCTCTGTGTGGAGACTCTTAGTGAGGGGACCTCCATTGCTGACTGTTCTGCCCCCTTACAGCAAGAGAAATGCACAGGGATTTGCCCTTTCTGGTTTCTTGCTGTTCTGTTGGTGTCTCTCTGTGTCACTTTTCCTCACAGGTGTCTTCAGGGTCAGCTCCCCCTACCCTCAGCACTCACCTCTGGATGCCTCTGAGAGGACCAGGCAGCACCCAGGCTCAGAGTTTCTGCTTGGTGCCTCCCTTTCCTCCGAGCTCTGGAGGCCACACTGTGCCCTGGGTCCCAGCCGCTCCCTTAGACCCTGTCTGAGCCCCCACTGCTGTGACCACCCTGAGGGATGGGGCCCAGAGGCAAGACCTGGCTCCAGGTAGACCCCTCAGCACAAGCAGACCTGTGCACGGTGCCATGCAGACCTGGACCTGGTCCCAAGTGTGGGGGTCCTAACAGGGCTGGGGGCAGGGCCATTGCAGCTGTCACCTGGATCAGAGGCCCCTCCTGGAGCTGGGCTCTCCACCGCTGTAGTGAATATGACACAACCCTGAATAGCTCTAGAGAACTGCTCTTGTCTCTGTTGAGAGGCTCCAGGTGGCCTCCCTCTGTCTGAGCTCAGGGAACTGTAGTAGAGGGGAGACTCTGGAGTGAGGCAACCATGAGGCACCAGGCCCCTAACATCTTTCCTCTGGCCCTGTAGACAGTGGTGGGACACCAATGCTCCTTGGTAAATGCACCGTCTATGGGTGCCTCTGCCACTAACATCCTTCCCCTGCATCCCATCCTAGGGGCACAGCGTCCCACCCTCAGACCATGAGGTGCCTACAAACACAGTCACGACCATGCTCATTCACTGGGGGAGGTGGGCGTTGTGAGCAGGGCTGTCCTCTCCTCGCGGGCAGGGTGGGACCAGCCCAGCCCTCAGAGGCCTCCATGCTCCACACTGCACAATCTCAGAGCTGGGAGTGTGTGGTCCTCATTCTTGCTGATACTTCAGAGCACGAGAAAGGCAGAGGGAGGGTGACAAACCTGGTCTATCTTGTTCTAGCTATATCTGGGAGAGAAAGGGCCTTCCAGGGCAGCGTCGTCTATCCCACTGTGACATGGGGATGAGGTTTGTCCCACCTCTGGGCTCTCCTCCTCATTCTGACATGTGAGTTTGTCCCTGACACTTCCTGAGCCTGAGGGAAATTTCAGCTTCTGAGCACACCTCCCCTACCAGCTGCACAATGTCCAGGTGGAGAGAGAGTAGGATAGAACTGAGCAAGATCCTGAGAAGTCTTTAGGGGGAGGTCTTTAGGTTTAGTTCACGGTGACCCATGTGGGGGGTTCTCAATGCTGTTGCTTGTTTCTGGTCATGAGCTGGTATTTAGGGAAACTGAAGGTGCAGTTAGGGAATTTTGGTGAAGAAGGTGAGTACAATTGAAGGTCAATTTCTGAGGTACCCATGAAGTGGGGTCAACTTCCCTCCATGGCCCCATCCCCATCTGTGGTGAACCCTAGCCCCTCATTTTGTTTGCTAGATTCCAAGTTGGGAACTGCTGACAATGCAGTCTCTACTTCCCCATGTGTTTGGAATCAGTATCAGCCCAGATTCTGTGCTCAGAACTGTCGGTGGCAGCTATAGTTCTCCATTTTGATGGAATCATTTTGTAGTCCCCGTCTCTAGAGATTTGCTGGTTCTATCCTTTTACCTGATACAAGGTTCTCCGAGAATTGGTGGTTGTGCAGCCAGGACTCATTTCGGCCAGGTCATAGTAGCATCTCTCGGGTAGTGCTGATACATTATGGCACAGGCTTGTTTGTCTTGTTTTGGGGTGACAAAGGCTAGCTAAGGAGATGGGAGCCTTACTCCACTGGGCATGCCACCTTCTGGCACACCTGCTTATTGTATATTTTATATGTGAGAACCGTAGAACTCGAGGCTATAGATATTTAGAAAGATGGCGAAATTTTACTAATACTGATCTAGAATGATAGTAGTCATTGTGGGGAGTGTTCCAGTTAGACCAGATCGTTCATTTAAGGAAAACCCTAGAGAGCATAGGATCCCAAATTGGACGAGGTAAATGAGATGCCGACTTTAATTGATATGTTAAAGCTTATAGAAGGTTTCAAGATTCCAAAATAGCTTCATTTAAGGACTCAGTACAAAAAGCTAATGAATGCATTGAAACATATGCATTATCATATGTAAAATACTTAGCTAGTGAGAAGTTGCTATATAACACAGGGAGTTCAACCTGGTGCTCTTTGACAACCTAGAGAAGTGGGATGAGTTGGGGAGGGAGGGAGGTTCAAGAGAGGGTGGAGATATATGTATATGTATATGTATATGTATATGAGTGTATATATATATATATACACTCATGGCTGGTTCACATTGTAAAACTGTAAAAACATTGGAAAGCATTTATCCTCCAATTAAAAATAAGTATATAAAAATTAAAGAGACAAAATGTACCTAAAACAAAAGACTATAAAGACTTAAATCCTACTGCCCACCCTACCATGTCTTTTTTCACCTGAGTATGGGAACCCACTCCAGTGTTCTTGCCTGGAGAATCTCAGGGAAGGTGGAGCCTGGTGGGCTACTGTCTAATTAATGGGGTTGCACAGAGTCGGATACAACTGAAGCGACTTAGCATCAGCAGCAGCATTCATGTTTTCCCAATTCTCTGTCTGAACTACTTTTGTAATCTAAAGAGTATATTTAATAATTATCGTTTCCAATAACTGTACCTGAGGTTGCAGGTGAGCCCCCTCAGGTGTTCTTTACTCCTTGGTCAAAACTGAACTGAGAGCTCTAGTCAAAGAATTCTTGAAACCTAAGAAGGAGCTCCCAAAATTCTTTGAAGAGCTAAGAGTCATTGTCAGGGCCTTGACCGCAAACTGCTAGATCTTTCTCAGCTTGTACACATGTTGGCAGGACCAGGGGAGGTCCCCAAATGGATGCAGCCAGCAAAACAGCCAAATCCTAGGATAATATTCAGGGGTTGGGAAGAATTCGCTGGAGGAAGGCTTGGCAGCCCACTCCAGGATTCTTGCCTGAAGAATCCCAAGAGACAGAGGAGAACTGTACTAAAAAGGTGGTGAGCTACAGTCCATGGGGGCAAAGAGTGGGACACGACTGAGCGACCTAAGCACAGCACAGCAACCTTAAAAGGCTTCCAAAATAACAACTGACTTTTACAAGCCGTTTCTCAAATCTTCCCTGCACACAATGACCAACCTCTTATTCCAGCATACAAACAAAAGAGGGAAGAATCTGTGGCCATTCGACAGCTAGTTTGGAAGCTCTCTTTTTACAGCATTTGCGGTTCTGTGTAATAAACAGGACACTCAGCCAACTTTAGCTGCCCTCTTGGTAAACATATTATCTTCTGAGATTGCTGTTGTTCAGTCACTAAATGCTGTCTAATTCTTTGCGACTCATGGACTGCAGCACGCCAGGCCTGCCTGTCCTTCACTGTCTCCCTGAGTTTGCTCAAACTCATGTCCATTGAGTCAGTGATGCCATCCAACCATCTCATCCTCTGTTGCCCACGACTCCTCTTTCCCCCAATCTTTCCTAGCATCAAGGTCTTTTCCAATGAGTTGGCTCTTCAAATTAGGTGGCCAAAGTATTGGAGCTTCAGCACCAATCCTTCCAATGAATATTCAGGGTTGATTTCTTTTAGGATTGACTGGTTTGATCTCCTTGCAGTCCAGGGGACTCTCAAGAGTCTTCTCCAGCACCACAGTTCAAAGCATAAAGCAGTAATTCTTTGGCATTCAACCTTCTTTATGGTCCAACTCTCACATCTATAGAAGACTACTGGAAGAACTATAGCTTCGACTATAAGGACTATAAGGAGCAAAGTGATGCCTCTGCTTTGTAATACACTCTCTAGATTTGTCATAACTTTTCTTCCAAGGAGCAAGCATCTTTTAATTTCACGGCTTCAGCCACCATCCGCATTGATCTTGGAGCCCAAGAAATGAAATCTGAACCGTATTCACTTTTCCCCCTTCTATTTGCCATGAAGTGATAGGACAGAATGACATCATCTTTGTTTTTGAATGCTGAGTTTTAAGCTAGCTTTTTCACTCTCCTCTTTCACTTTCATCAAGAGGAGCTTTAGTTCCTCTTCACTTTCTGCCATTAAAGTGGTGTCATTTGCGTATCTGAAGTTACTGATATTTTCCGAGCAATCTTGATTCCAGCTTTGAGTCATCCAGCCTAACATTTCCTACGATGTACTTTGCATATAAGTTAAATGAGCAAGGTGACAATATACAGCCTTGACGTACACCTTTCCCAATTTGGAACCAGTCTGTTGTTTCATGTCCAGTTCTTACTCTTGCTACTTATCTTACATACAGGTTTCTCAGGAGGCAAGTAAGGTGGTCTGGTATTCTCATCTCTTTACGAATTTTCCTCAGTTTGTTGTGATGCACACAGTCAAAGGCTTTAGTGTAGTCAATGAAGCAAAAGTCGATGTTTTCCTGAAATTCTCTTGCTTTTTCGATGATCAAGCAGATGGTGGCAATTTGATCTCTGGTTCTTCTGCTTTTTAAATCCAGCTTGTACATCTGGAAGTTCTCGGTTCAGGTACTGCTGAAGCCTAGCTTGCAGGATTTTGAGCATATTTTGCTGGCATGTGAAATGAGTGCAATTGTACAGTAATTTGAACAATCTTTGGCATTGCCTTTCTTTGGGATTGGAATGAAGACTGACCTTTTCCAGTCCTGTGGCCACTGCTGCATTTTCCAAATTTGTTGGCATACTGAGCACAACACTTTAACAGCATCATCTCTGAGGATTTTAAATCGCTCAGCTGAAAATCCATCACCTCCACCTGCTTTCTTCATAGTAATGCATCCTAAGGCCCAATTGACTTCACACTCCAGGATGTCTGAATCTAGGTGAGTGACCACACCATCGTGGTTTTCTGGGTCACTAAGAGCTTTTGTGCATAGTTCTCCTCTGTTCATGGGGCTTCTCAAGGCAAGAATACTGGAGTGGGTTGCCATACCTTCCTCCAGGGGATTTTCCCAATCCAGGGATGGAACCCACATCTCTTATGTCTCCTGCATTGGCAGGCGGAGTCTTTACCACTAGTGCCACCTGATCGAAATAAATAGGCCATAAGAGCCCTCATATTAGCCCTGCTTCTCTTAGAGGAAATATTGTCCTCATGCAGATAATTTGACTTAACAATGATAAATGCATGACAGCTATCATGAAGTCGATTTTAACAAAGCAGGGACACTAGTTGGATATGAGCAATGAGAAGTATGTCTGTGATATCACTGAAGTCCCCGCCTGGAAAGGGCTGGATATACAATGTGGGATTTTGATGATTGCTGTACACTTGGCGTATGTTAATGCACACTGATTATTTATGTAAACTTTTTTCGATTCAGATGTGAAGTCCCTTCTGGTCATTTTATTAGACCATGTGTATATATCAAGCATAGATTAAATTATATCTTTTGTAAGATTCCACAGTATTTGAGGCAGTGTATCCTTTTTTAGCCCTATAATGAACATAAAATGGATCCTGTTTGAATTTTGGAAATTCTACATTTTAAAAGAGTTATTTAAATACTTGATCTTCTTAAATAGTTAATCAGTTTAAGCTATGTTACTTAGACATTAAGATTATATCATATGTTGGAAATATGCATAATATCATTTGAGGACATTACTGCATTTTGAGAAAAAATAAGTCTTTTTTGCAGGGGACCAATAAGGAATAATGCCAGATATATGATTCATTTGAAAAGCCTACACATAACTTAAGGCTGTTTCATTTGAACATAAGACCCAGCCCTGTCACAAGCTGTTATGTACAAAATGCTGTGTTAGTTGCTCAGCCCCCTGAGAGGTGAGTGAAACTCCACACACCTTGTTGATGCTTTATTTTATTCCCAGAGCCCATGTGCTGCCATCCTTTACAGTGTTTGCAAAGTAAAGAAAGCTGAACCATGAGTTCAGATGATGAAAAGGAAAGAAGAAGAAAAGAAAAGAACAGAAAAGAATAAAGTATGATATTGGCACCCTCTGACAGGAAGATGAATACATGGGACAAATAAGATGCTTTCATTGGAGGTTGGCAGCATTTAACTCATGTTTAAAATTTGTGATTCTCTAAGCCATGGGGCAGAGCTCAAGCTAATGAAGATCTGTGGAGGAAAGACTTTTGCAGGTCTGCACATGGAACCCTGTGACTCTTCTGTTCAGAGGCAATGGTTACAAAGGATAGAAGACATGAGCATTTCCCCAAGCAGAGAACACCATTTGGGGTAATGCTGACAATGTCTGGATGTCTTCTGGGAGCGGGGTCGGGGCTGGGCACCATCACTGGACCTTCTCCTGTGCTGGCAGTTTGGTATCTGACATCAGACCCACCATGAAGGACCTGTCAGTGGGTGGATACTCAGATCCTAAAGAACACCTGTGAGGTGTGTGCTTGGGAGGTCTCACCGAGAGGTCTCTGTGGGATGCTCTGAGCGGTTCTGGGTGAGATTTCTCAGAGTGGGTGTGTGGGAGGTCTCTGTGTGGAGACTCTTAGGGAGGAGAGCTCCATTGCTGACTGTTCTGCCCCCTTACAGCAAGAGAAATGCACAGGGATTTGCCCTTTCTGGTTTCTTGCTGTTCTGTTGGTGTCTCTCTGTGTCACTTTTCCTCACAGGTGTCTTCAGGGTCAGCTCCCCCTACCCTCAGCACTCACCTCTGGATGCCTCTGAGAGGACCAGGCAGCACCCAGGCTCAGAGTTTCTGCTTGGTGCCTCCCTTTCCTCCGAGCTCTGGAGGCCACACTGTGCCCTGGGTCCCAGCCGCTCCCTTAGACCCTGTCTGAGCCCCCACTGCTGTGACCACCCTGAGGGATGGGGCCCAGAGGCAAGACCTGGCTCCAGGTAGACCCCTCAGCACAAGCAGACCTGTGCACGGTGCCATGCAGACCTGGACCTGGTCCCAAGTGTGGGGGTCCTAACAGGGCTGGGGGCAGGGCCATTGCAGCTGTCACCTGGATCAGAGGCTCCTAATGGAGCTGGTCTCTTCACCGCTGTAGTGACTATGACACAGCCCTGAATAGCTCTAGAGAACTGCTCTTGTCTCTGTTGAGAGGCTCCAGGTGGCCTCCCCCTGTCTGGACTCAGGGAAGTAGAGTAGAGGGGAGACTCTGGAGTGAGGCAACCATGAGGCACCAGGCCCCTAACTTCTTTCCTCCGGCCCTGTAGACAGTGGTGGGACACCAATGCTCCTTGGTAAATGCACTGTCTATGGGTGCCTCTGCCACTAACATCCTTCCCCTGCATCCCATCCTAGGGGCACAGCGTCCCACCCTCAGACCATGAGGTGCCTACAAACACAGTCACGACCATGCTCATTCACTGGGGGAGGTGGGCGTTGTGAGCAGGGCTGTCCTCTCCTTGCAGGCAGGGTGGGACCAGCCCAGCCCTCAGAGGCCTCCATGCTCCACACTGCACAATCTCAGAGCTGGGAGTGTGTGGTCCTCATTCTTGCTGCTGCTTCAGAGCACGAGAAAGGCAGAGGGGGGGTTACAAACCTGGCCTATCTTGTTCCAGCTACATCTGGGAGAGAAAGGGCCTTCCAGGGCAGCGTCGTCTATCCCACTGTGACATGGGGATGAGGTTTGTCCCACCTCTGGGCTCTCCTCCTCATTCTGACATGTGAGTTTGTCCCTGACACTTCCTGAGCCTGAGGGAAATTTCAGCTTCTGAGCACACCTCCCCTACCAGCTGCACAATGTCCAGGTGGAGAGAGAGTAGGATAGAACTGAGCAAGATCCTGAGAAGGGGGAGGTCTTTAGGTTTAGTTCACGGTGACATGTTCTCAATGCTGTTGCTTGTTTCTGTCATGCTGGTATTCGGGAAACTGAAGGTGCAGTTAGGGAATTGGGGTGAAGGTGAGTACCCATGCTGGGGTCAACTTCCCTCCATGGCCCCATCCCATCTGGAAGTCAAAGCAGGCCCCTGGAAGAGTGGACCCTGATCCCTTCCATCCGCCTCAGGCACAGACAGGCTACTACCCCTGCTCATGAGAAAAAACCATTTATTTTATGAAACAAATTTCTGCTAGGAAGAAGCCTTTAGCACCCAGAAGATGGGCTAACACGAACGAAAAATGTATTTCTCCGCATGGTATGAATTTTTTTCTTGGAGAAGAGTTTTCCTCTCTGGAATGCTGTGAAAAGCATGTTCCAGTTCCCCAGAAGAGGTATATTTGTGAAGGAAACCGTGCTTTAGACAGTGGAGGGAATGGCCTGGGACCCTTGTCACTCTTGATCCATGTTGGCAGGCACTGCCTGGAGGGGAACCTGACTCCCTGGGTGAGAAGGCCTGCATGCTGTCCCTGGGACTTGTCCACTTACTCTTATTTGGAGATCTGTGGCCCATCCGGGCAGCTTGGTGATAGCGGGGTGTATCTCTCCTCATTCTCCTTTGTTCTCGGTAGGAGAGAATTGTATGGTGGCAGTAATGTGGACCTAATGGGTCCTGTAATTCTGCTTTGTACCAATTTAACTCCAAGGCATGAGGTCCATAGTGAAGCACCATCTTCTCCTTTAGGATCTGTCCAACAGCTGTCATGAGAGTCTGAGCCTCAATAGCCCTGCTGTCCATGGTCAATTTGCTTTTGATTGATTCTGGGCTCTGGACAGTGGCTGTTTCAAGCTTGCCTTTTTGCAGGGGCTCTTCTGGTTTCTTGTATTTATTGGGGAAAATCCACTGCAGAAAGAGCTTAATCCTATTTTTGAAGTGGCTTTCTGAGGGAACCTGTCCCTTCTTTAGGATTAAATGTCGAAACTTGCTTCTTAGGGATTGTGTAGATTCTTTTGTCTGGCCAGGATGGCTCATCCCTTGGGCTTGGTAAGCCCTCTGTTCTGCCAGTCCTTTGTTAATCGGTCTTAATTTGGGCCTTGTGTATTTCTCTCTCCCGTCTTTGGGGACAGACTTCCTGCCCTGGCTCTTATATTTGCGCTGTCGCCTGATGTCCACCTTCTGCCCCTGGCTGCTCCCTTCACTTGACGTAGAATCATAGGATTTTGCGGAATTGGGTGTGTCTCCACGGGATAAGGTCTGAGAATAGGACAGAGATTCCTGAGAAGCCAAGATGTTTGCGACAAGAAACACATTCGAGTGACAGTCTCTGAGGAGCGTATCAGTGGCACAGTCTTGAAGAAGTACACCAGTTTCATAGTCTTGAAGGAGCACAGTGGTGACTCGGCCTTGAGCCTGATTCTGCTGGTCAGTGAACCCTTGGAACTCAAGCTTATGAAACTGTGTCTCAAAGAGTAGATCTTCTGTATCTGAGGCAACAGAGTTTGTATTCAGTGAGGGGCTTTTATTGGACCCTGGAGACCGTGATCTCCTGAAATCCATATTAACGTGTAGGGATCTGACCTGCACACTAGGTTCCCTGGTGCCTTTCCCAGCAGAGTCTCCCTCCACAACCTCTTGGGCCCTGGAAGATGGGGAACATTCATCAAGGTCCACCACTATCACATCTGAGCAAGATTCTGGGGAGGCCTGCCCCCCAGGTTCCTTCTGTGGCTCATTCCAGGCCATTGCTGAACTTGGACTTGTCTCCAGGCTGCCTTTCTCAGTCTCCCCAGCAGACTCACTGTGCCACATTCTGCCCACGGACTTGTATGTGGGGGCCTGAGAAGAAGGCTTGTCTTCCTGTCCAGTCGGAGGGACATCTGAGGGCTTATGGGTGTGGCCAGGTGTGTGTCCTCCCAGATCCCCCTGGGTTTCTTCAGTCACCTCTGAGGAGACAGGGAGGGGACTCTCCAGTGGGGCAACTGCCTCTGTTGTTATCAGTTTCTCTCCTGCATGGGGCTGGGGAGGTTTTCCCAAGCCCTTGGTTAATAGGGCTGTTGAGTGGTCCCCAGATTCACACGTGTCCTTCAATGTGGGCCCTTGAGCCTTTTTCAACTTCAAGCACGATATGAACTTGAGGACCTTGAAGAGTAGGCTCCACATGTGCCTCACCCGAAACCTTGTTATAGGTGCTTCCAGCTCCTGCTTGGTATATGGACTGAGGACAAGAGACTCATGGGAGGTGATCATGGAGGCTTTCCCATCCTGAGAGGACTGTGGATTTTCTGTCTTCATGGGAGCATTTGTCTCTCCCAGAATGTCGAAAACAAGGGTGTCAGCAAGCCTTGAATGATAGACATTCACAGGGATTTTACTTTCATGGATTTGCTCTGCCTTCCTCTCTATGAGGACTCTGGAGACTTCTGGATGCTTCTTGTCTGGGCTCAACTCTCTTTCTGACTCAGATTTTGCTCTTGGATCCTCCACTGGAGGGTTGACTGAGAACATGTAAGGATCTTTGAGGATGCTCCCCACACTCTGCCCCACATCATGGCACAAGTCTGTCCCTGGTAGGATTTGTGCTGGGAACTTGGACCTCATCTTCTGTGCATCCTGGTTGCTTTTGCCTAGGCCTGCAGAGGATCCTAAGGGCCCCTCCCTGCCCTGTGCCTGAAAAGGCTTTGGGTATTGATCCTGAGGCTGTATCAATTTCTGAGATACTTGGATACTGCAGGGCAGGCCCCCCTGTTGTTGCATGAACCTTTCGGAAATGTGGTGCTCCAGTTTTTCCTGAACCTCAGGCCTGATCAGATACTCAGGAAGGATGGAGACAGAACTGTGGGCCTGGGAAGACCTGTGTGCCTGGGAAGACCTGGTCTCCTGGGGGAGGTTGGGAGTGACCTGGCTAAAGACTTGCTGACAATTTTTAACCAAAGAGGGTATAGTTCTCCCTCTTTCTAGTTGCTTTTTCCATAAGTGACTTTCCAGGTTTTCAATTGCTTTTGAACTGAAAGATGGCACTTTATTTTGGACTGTAGGGCAAGTTGTTTCAAAGGACCCAATCTGGTATTGAGAAGATGATGACTGGACTAGGAGAGAGGGTAACAGATGGACAGTGGTTTGTAACTGAGCCTGAGGTCGTGGATGATATCGGGGTATGATTGGAGTCAAGGACTGGGGTTGGGCCTGGATCTCCATGTGGGCCCGAGGAGGTGGTTGAAACTGGGGCATGCTTGGAGTTGAGGGTTGTTGGTGGTCCTGGACCTCCATGGAAATCTCAGATGGTGGTGCACATTGAGGCATGGTTGCCCGACCTCTGTCCCTCCAGGATAGGGGTGGGGCCTGGGTCTGCATGTGAGCCCGAACAGGTGGTTGAAACTGGGGCATGTTTGGAATCCAGCGTAGATGTTGGACCTGGGTCTCCATGTGAGTTTGAGGTCGTGGCAGTTGACACTGGGACATGGATGGAGTCCGGAGTAGGGGTGGAACCTGGGTCTCCATGTGAGCCTGAAGTGGTGCTTGAAAGTGAGGCATGGTTTGAGCCAAGAGTTGGGGTTGGACCTGGGTCTCCATGTGAGCTTGAGGTTGTGGTGGTTGATACTGAAACATGGATGGAGTCCAGAGTAGGGGTGGAACCTGTGTCTCCATATGGGCCCAAAGTGGTGCTTGAAAGTGAGGCCTGGTTTGAGCCAAGAGTTGGGATTGGACCTGGGTCTCCATGTGAGTTCGAGGTGGTGGTTGAAACTGGGGCATGGTTGGGGTTGAGGGTTGTTGGTTGTCCTGGATCTCCATGGAAACCTCAGCTGGTGGTGGACACTGAGGCATGGTTGCAGTCCAGGGTAGGGGTCGGGCCTGGGTCTCCATGTGAACCCAAACAAGTGGTTGAAACTGGGGCATATTTGGAGTCCAAGGTAGGGGTTGGTTCTGAGTCTCCATGTGAGCTCGAGGTTGTGGTGGTGGACACTGGGACCTGGATGGAGTCTGGAGTAGGGTTGGAACCTGGGTCTCCATTTGAGCCCGCAGTGGTGGTTGCAAATGAGGCATGGTTTGAGCCAAGAGTTGAGATCGGACGTGGGTCTCCATGTGAGCTCGAGGTGGTGGTTGATGTTGCGGTGTGGTTGGAGTCCAGGGTTGGGGGCGGGCCTGGGTCTCCATGTGAGTCCGAGGTGGTGGCTGAAAGTGAGGCATGGTTGGAGCCAAGAATTGGGGTTGGGCCTGGGTCTCCACGTGAGCCCGAGTTGGTGGTTGAGAGTGAGGCATGGTTGAAGCCAAGATTTTGGAGCTGGGCTGGGTCTCCATGGAAACTTCAGATGATGGTTGACATTGGGGCATGGTTGGAGTCCAGGCTAGGGGTCGGGCCTGTGTCTCCATGCGAGCCCGAGGTGGTGTTTGAGAGTGAGGCATGGTTGAAGCCAAGATTTTGGAGCTGGGCTGGGTCTCCATGGAAACTTCAGATGATGGTTGACATTGGGGCGTGGTTGGAGTCCAGGCTAGGGGTCGGGCCTGTGTCTCCATGCGAGCCCGAGGTGGTGTTTGAGAGTGAGGCATGGTTGAAGCCAAGATTTTGGAGCTGGGCTGGGTCTCCATGGAAGCCTCCGATGATGTTTGACATTGGGGCATGATTGGAGTCAAAGGGAGGGGTTGGGCCTGCATCTCCATGTGACCCAGAGGTGATGGCTGCAACTGGGGCATGGTTGGAGTCAAGGATTGAGGTTGAGCCTGGGCTACAGGGTGGGTCAAGTGCTTGGCCAATGACAGTGGTGAAGTTACTTTCGGTGGAATTTGGAATGGTTTGGCTTTAGATCGTTCATTAAAGAAGACAGGGCATAACTCTAGAGCTGACCGAGGTACTGTGATAGCAGCTACGAGAGACTCACTGTGCAGAAAGGGGAGACCACAGAAGGGCTGGCTGCTTGTCTTCAGTAGATGGTCCCCCAAAGAGTCAGGATGTCGGGGCTTCTTGACACCAAAGAGCTGTTCAAGTTTGCCTTTTATGTGCCAGAAGTGTTGGTGACCCAAGGTGTCCTGTTTGTGACACAGTGATTCGATCCTCTTCCCCAAAGAATTCAGGTGGTAGTCTGTCTCCTCCTCCTTTTCTTTCTCCTTCGAAAACTTCAGTACCACTCTCTTGGTGATTAGTATCTCCAGAAGCTCCTTGACATCAGGGTCGACAAAAGTGAGGCTACCAGCCTCTACCTGCCTGTTTCTGGGATTTCCCCAGAATGAGGCCTCTGGTGGGTAGAGGGGAAGTCTTTCTTTCTGAGACTCTACGGGTGTCAAGGTGGAGAAGCGCCAGGCTTTGGCTGCTTCCTGCCGCCAGGCCAGGGCTGATCCAGCACTGTTTGAATGGACAAGCCCAGAGTTGGCTGGTCTCCAAGGGGAGTGTGGAGATGACCTGTGTCGGACGGTGCCCAGTGTGAGTGCCGTAGAGTCACCCTGAGTGAGACTCATCATGGAGCCTGATGGTGGTGGGGCAGAGCAGGGTGCTGGAGGTAGAGAGCAGGCTCTCGCATGAGGGGGGCTTGGTGGGGAAGGGGAAGGAGCCAGTGGCCAGGGTGAAAGGCTGTCCAGGGGAAACAAAGGCTCTGGTGTTGGAGAGACACTCAGGAATGACTCTGAGGAAGTGGAAACTGAGCCTGGAGAAATGGTAGAAGCCCAAGGTAGAGGCTGCTTGGTCAGAGGAGCTGGGGAAATGGTGGGAGCTGCCTCTTCCCTGCATGGTTGGTGGGCTCCAGCAGGCACTGCTTTGCAAATCTCACCAGGTGAATCTTGACATGAGCCCTGATGAAAGCTGCCCTTGTCAGGGAACCTCCACAGATGTCTGCAGGGGACATGAAGAACAAGCTTCAGCCAGGAGCCAGGAGGACCAGACAGGCCAGGCAGGGGTGGACATCTGCACCCCATAGCCCTGCAAGGGCCCAGTGCTGACTTCACAGTACTCCTGCTGTTCCTCACCCCAGGATGTTAGCCATACCCCGGCCCCGGGACTCCTCCTCCCAGCTCAGCCCCAGGCTGCCAGTATCCCTGGGTTCACACCATAGGCTCTAGGAGGAAGAATCACCTAGAAAGAAAGGGTAGATTCTCTACCTTTGCAGAAGTGAAGTCAGGTCCCAGACCTCTTCCAGTGCGTCCAAGCAATCTCTGCAAGCTGCAAATCAGCAGACCGGGTCATGGTGGTGAAGAGAGGAGCCTAGGGGTCTTATAGGAAGTTGAGTGCACTCTCTTTATGGGGACACCATTGGGATAGTGGAGCCCAAGCACCAGTGTGCAACACCGCATGATCCCTGAGTGTGATGGTGAAGCTCGTGAAATGGTTTATCACTTAAAACTTTTCCCATATCCTTTACTCCTTGCTGCCCTCACAACCTACCTGTAGGCGAAATGTGCGGGCATCACTTTGCAGTTGAATCTGAGCAAAGTTAAACCATGTGTCCTACGTGTCCTAGAAGGCTCACTTCCCAATCCAGGTGCTATTAGTCCAATGCACCCCACATGCCCTTTTGGTACAGAATCTTTTCCAGGCCCCTCACAGCTTCACTCTACACATGGAATCTGGGAAGTATCTGAATTCTGCTCCCCTTCCCAGAAGCCGCCCTGGGCGTTCTGTTTCTCAAGGGAGGAGTCCTGCCACTGGCCCCCCTCAGAATCCGTTCAACTGAGCCCCATGCCCAAAGAGATAGAGACTAACACCTGGGGCCCTCATAGCTGGATGTCAGGACTCACCTTTCAAAGCTTCATTTCTCTTTCTGATCCTGCCTCTTCGTCTTCGTTCCATTCGAAGCTGAGAGAGAGAGAAAATGAGGACTGAAGACCCAAATCTCAGTCTCCTCTCTCTAGACAAGCATCAGGCACTAGTGTCCATACATAACATGACTGTCTACACTCCAGGGACAGAGCTCGGTAATTTTCCTGTTCTTTCACTCATTTTTAAAGTGGATACAAGGGTTTCTGTTTTCCTTCTTTGAAGAACAAAAGATGATTTTCAATGTGAGATGCACTCTGTACTTCTTTTGTCACTGTTCCCCTGCTCAGGAAACACACAGATTCTCAGACTGTGGGTGAATCTGAGCTCCATCAGGTAGATTTCTGCTTCTTGATACCAGCCCTGTCCCCCAGCCCCTGTTCTGAGGCTCTCAGGCTCTCAGCACTGCCAGCAGATCAGTCCTGAGGCACTGTTCACAGCTGCTGAACTAGTGCTCAGAGTCCTGCCCTCTGCCTGAGATTGAACTAAGTATCCAACCCTAACCCTTTGTCACTTTGTTTGGACATGCCCTGGAGCCCCTACCACACCTGGACAACTGATGTGAGATCTTTGGGTAGAAATCCTAGTGTTCACTCTATCTTCTGCCCAGCCTGGTTTGTGCCTAGAGGCATGATGTTCTATTCTTCCTTGAAAATAGATGTCCTGTTCTTTCCCACCTTAAGAATCTCTGGTTGATTTAGAAAAGTAGAAATAATAATAAAAAAGTTTCTATATGCTTGTGAGTCTGGATCAAGGGTTCCTTACCTTCCTGATGTTTCCATGTTTCCTCGGGGGAGGAAAGGATGGGTTATTCTCGAGGTAGGCAAGGATCAGGAAAACAAGCCCCAGTCCACACAGAAAGGCGAGGATGGTATAGATCGCCCAGAAAGGGCAGCTGGAGTTCAGCCAGGTATCGAAAGTGCTTTTCAGAGAAAAGAGAGGATTCTCCTTCATCTGAATCATACTGTTACCCTCAGGCAACTGAGCACAGGGTGTGCACCTGGGGACTAAAGTACTATGCTCACGTCATAGAGATGTGGTCTGGTCACAAAGGGCCTTTGGGGTAAAAGGGAGTAGCAGAGGAGGAGGATAGACTATGGCCCCTCCCTAAGCATCTGGCCCCACAGCTTCATTCATCTCCCTTCCTCTGAGCCTTCCCCTCCTACCTTCTCATCCTGTTAGAGACATTAGTCAAGTGTTGCTTCTTTCCACCTAGAACTCAGAGAATTCCTCATGCCTTTGAGATCATTGCTTACTGATATCAGCACTGAGGTGGCCAAAGTATTGGAGTTTCAGCTTCAACATCAGTCGTTCCAATGAATGGACTGATATCCTTTAGGATGGACTGGTGGATCTTCTTGCAGTCCAAGGGACTCTCAAGAGTCTTCTTCTACACCACAGTTCAAAAGCATCAATTCTTTGGCGCTCAGGTTTCTTCACCGTCCAACTCTCACATCCATACATGACCACTGGAAAAACCAGTGGTTTTTGACTAGATGGACCTTTGTTGTCAAAGTAATGTCTGTGTTTTTAAATATGCTATCTATGTTGGTCATAACCTTCCTTCCAAGGAGTAAGTGTCTTTTAATTTCATGGCTGCAATCACCATCTGCAGTGATTTTGGAGCCCCCCAAAATGAAGTCTGACACTGTTTCCACTGTTTCTCCATCTATTTGCCATGAAGTGATGGGGCCAGATGACATTATCTTAGTTTTCTGAACGCTGAGCTTTAAGCCAACTTTTTCAGTCTCCTCTTTCACTTACATCAAGAGGCTCTTTAGTTCTTCTTCACTTTCTGCCATAAGTGTGTTTTCATCTGCATATCTGAGGTTATTGTTATTTCTCCCGGCAATCTTGATTCCAGCTTGTGCTTCTTCTAGCCCAGCGTTTCTCATGATGTATTCTGCATATAAGTTAAATAAGCAGGGTGACAATATACAGACTTGACGTACTCCTTTTCCTATTTGGAACCAGTCTGTTGTTCCATGTCCAGTTCTAACTGTTGCTTTCTGACCTGCATACAGGTTTCTCAAGAGACAGGTCAGATGGTCTTGTATTACCATCTCTTTCAGAATTTTCCACAGTTTATTGTGATCCAGGTATTTTTACTTTTATGATACATATATATTTTTAATTTCAGTTAATTTTTACTATATTCAACTCCTGGGAATTAAAAATTAGTTAAAAATTATTTGAAATTTACAAGGCTATGAAATATAAAGCAAATTGAAATAAACCTTCAGGGTAAGTTTTTCATAATTTTCCAGCATCCTTGATTTCTGAACTCAATGCAGTGAACAAAAAGTTTTGGAACACTCTGTACAGATACACACACAACCTTTATTTTTTTTGTCTTTTAAATTAGTTTATTTATCTATTTTTTAACTTTACAATGTTGTATTTGTTTTGCCATACATTGACATCCTTTAAACAGCTCAGCCCAGCATTTTCAAATCTAAGAACCAAGGGTTTGTTGTTGTTTTTTTTTCAGTTCAAACGTTATCTTTCAATATTTGTTATAAGTTAGACTGCTAGCAGTAAATTCTCCTAGTCTCCGTTTATCTGGGAATATTTTTATTTTGCCTTCTTTTTTGAAGCATAGATTTTATAGACATCGAATCCTTGGGTGACAATTTTTTCTTTCAGTTCTTTTCACATGTCATCTCACAGCTTTCCCTCTGCTGTTTCTGACTGGAAGTCATTGATTAATCTTACTGTGGTCTCCTCATATACGGAAAGGAGAAGGAAATGGCAACCCACTCCAGTATGCTTGCCTGGAGAGTCCCATGGACAGAGGAGCCTGGTGGGCTGCCATCTATGGGGTCACACAGAGTCGAACACAACTGAAGCGACTTAGCAGAAGCAGCAACAGCATATATGGAGAACGGTTTTTCTCTGGCTACTTTCAAGATTTTTCCTTGATTTCTCCACAGTTTGACCATGATGTGTGGATCTGTTTGCTTTCATTTTTAATTTTTCTAGAGGTGAACTCTGAATCTGGAGATTGTTTTTCATCCAAATTTTATAAACTTTCAGCCATTATGTCTACATGTAATTTTATTCTGTCTCCTTTCTCTCCCTTCTTTCTGAGTCTCTTTCCTTCCACATTTGATGATGTGCTGAATGGATGCTGTGGATTGTTTTCCCTCAACGTCTTTTCTCTTTGTTTGTTACACTGATTTCCTGAATTCATCTTCAAGTTTATGGATTCTCTCTGCTACCATCTCAAGTGTGCTATTGAACCTGTCTATTTTTCATTTTAACAATTATAGTTTTCAATTCTAGGATTTATATTGGTTTCCTTTTAAAAATAATTTCTAGCTATTTACTGAGTGTCTCTTTTGACTTAGTATCATATTTTTATCTAATTCTTCAAGCGTGGCTCCTTTAGTCCATCTTGCAGTTATCATTATTTTGATATTTTTGTGTTTTGACCTTCATACTGAATTTATAAGTGATATATGAGTTATATGTGATATATTATATAAATGCTTTACTCACCACCATTTCAACACTAGAGTTTTCTGATTATAACTTTGTACTTACCTGTCCCAGGGAGTTTTATACTTTGATATATTTTCCTTTTCCTAATTAGCATCTTTTCATTTCAGCTTGTAGAACTCCTTTTAACATTTTCTATTAGACTGATCTAATGGTGATGAACTCCTTCTTCCTTTGCTTGTCTGGAAAATTCAATGTCTCCTTCAATTCTGAATGACAGTTTTGCTGGGTATTGTTTCTTTGAATTAACTTTCTGCCCTTTGCTCTGCCTCTTGTCCTTTCTCCCTTATAATTCATATCATAGGTCCACTTGATGGTGTCCTTTAATTTAGTGTCCTTAACTTCACTATTTTTATTCTTTTTTTCTTTTTCTCTGATGAGGTGAATTCCACAGTGTTGTCCTCAAGTTTACTGATTCTTTCTTCCACTAGTTTACTGTTGAATCCCTCTATTGAATTTTTCAGTCCAGTTGCTGTATCCTTTAGATTTGTGGCTTCTGTTTGGTATTTAAAAATGATTTTTTTTTCTATCTCTTCATTGAAATTTCTGCTTTGTTCATGTATTGTTCTCCTGACCTTGGTGAACATCTTTTTAACAGTTATTTCAAACTCTGTATCAGGTAAATCACTTCTCTTCATATGAATAAGGACTGTTTCTGATCTTTATTGTATTTTTTTCATTTGGAACGTTTTCCTCTGTTTATTTAATTTCCCTCACTCTCTTTGTTGGTTTTGCACATAAGATAAGAAAGCCATCTCTCCCAGTTTTGACAGAGTAGTTTCACATTGAAGTGAAACTCACCAATCAGCTCAGCCTGGGTTCTTGATTGTTCCTCAAATTTTGTGGGTTTTTTTCAGCCACGCTCTTTGTTCTTGGTACCTCGCAGTAGTTGAGGATGTTCAAGGGCCCATCAGTGTCCCAAAGGGGAGAATCACAGTCAGCACTTGGAGGTAGAATGACTGGAAGTGAGGAAAGTATGCAGTCAGACCCCTTTCAAGGACAAGCTTCTTATTGGGAGACCTAGCAGCTTGGTGTAGGTTTGAGGAAGAAGGTAGAGGGACACAGGCTTCTCAGGTTTCTGGTGAGGCTCTCAGTCAGCTCATGTACTGTGTGTACTCAGTCACTAGGTCATGTCTGACTATGAGACCCCATAGGTTTAACTCTCCAGGCTCCTCTATCCGTGAGATTTCCAGGCAAGAATATTGAAGTGGGTTTCCATTTCCTTCTCCAAGGGATCTTTCTGACCCAGGGATTGAACCTGTGTGTCCTGCCTAGGTAGCAGGACACTTGAGCTACCTGGGAACCCCTCAGTCAGCCCATAGAAAGATGTGAAATTAGAAGCTTGACACTTGCAGTGAATTTTAGAGTATGCAAATAGAGCCCTTTCAAGAAAAGTCCAAAAGATGGTATTTCTGTTTACACCCTCTGTTCTGAGACCCAGGAAGATAGCCAGTTAAATACTGCTTTGTTTGCTGCTAGTCTGTGGAACTGATGAGTGCAAACCTGGTGGATATCAGAGCCAGTTAATCCAAGGACCTATCTATTAGTTAGGAACCACTGAAGCAAGGACATATACATGTGCACAAGCTTCTTCCAGGAAGATAACGTGATTGTTGTCGTTTAGAGGAGGAGGCCAACTTTAGTTCTTTAATTATAGTTGAAATGGCTGTTTTGATTCTTCATTTGAAAAATAAAATATCTAAGAATACTGAAAAAGTATCCATTTTTATTGATTTTTTTCCCCCCTAATGAATAAATTTTCATGTTTCTTTTTATGTCTTGTAACTTACTTCTGGACACCAGACATTTTAGATAATATACCAAAGATATCTCTGCCCAAATATTTTGCTTGTTTTATTTTTATTCATTGCTTTCCAAGCATAACTCCTCTTTCTTTTTTTATATTTTTAGTATTTACCCATAGTTTTCTGTTTTTCTTCCGCTTTTATTGGGATATAATTGACATATAGCACTGTATCAGTTTAATGTGTACAGCATAATATGACTAACATTCATCATGGAATGATTTACCATAAGGTTTAGCAACATCCATCACATCATATATTATAGATAATAACTACTGAAATAGAAAAAAATTTGTCATTGCACTTAGAGTTCTTAATATTTACTCTCTTAATAACTTTCATATATAACATGTGTGTTAGTCACTCAGTCACGTCCAACTCCTTGCAGTCCTTTGGACTGTAGCCCGCCAGGCTCCTCTGTCTATGGAATTCTCCAAGCAAGAATACTAGAGTGGATAGCCTTTCCCTTCTTTAGGGGATCTTTCCAACCCAGGGATCGAACCCAGGTCTCCTGCATTATAGTCAGATTCTTTATCATCTGAGCCACCAGGGAAGTAGTGTTCAGTATAGTTATCATATTGTACATTACATCCAGAGTTTGTATTTATCTTGAAACAGAAAATTTGCCCCTTTTGACTGCCTATGTCTAATTCCCCCTCCACTTACTCTCCACCTCTGGTAAGTACAAATCTGTTCTCTTTTTCTGTGACATTTTGTTTGTTTTTGAAGTATAATTGACCTGAACACTATATTAGTTTCTGTTATACAAAACAGTGATTCGATATATCTAGACATTTCAAAATGATCCCAATGTTAAGTTCATTACAATCAGTAATACAGATATATTACCTAATTATTGACTACATTCCCCACATTGTACAATTTTCATACCTATGACTCCAACCAGAATAAATGTCCATATGTATGACATTTATTTTCCAACTGGAAATTTGTACCCTCACCATTTCTCTTCTTTGAACCGCATCTCCTCTGGCAATCACTTATTTGTTCTTTGTGTATATAAATGTGTTTTTGTTTTGTTATGTTTGTCTCTATTTTTGTTTTTGGATTCCTCATGTAAGTGAACTAATAAAATATTTATCTTTCTGACTTTTGTCTCTTAGCATAATACCCTCAGGTCCATCCAGGTTGTCACAAATGGCAAGATTTCATTTTTTTATGACTGAGTTTTATATATATATGTGTGTGTGTGTGTGTGTGTGTGTGTGTGTGTGTGTACACACAGACACACACACACACACATACACACAGATACCATATCTTTCTCCAGTCATCTATTGGTTGGAACTTAGGTTGCTTGCATATATCAGCTACTACAAATAATACTGTAAATATCAGCTACAATGAACGTAGCAGTGCATATATATTTTTGAATTAGTGTTTTCATTTTCTTCAGATAAATGCCCAGAAATGAAATTGCTGAATCATATGGTAGTTCTATTTTAAATTTTTTGAGGAATCTCCATACTATTGTCCATAGTGACTTCACCAGTTTACGTTACAATTTACATTGTATGGTACAGTGTACATTGTTTGGTTGAATTCTCCTTTGAAGTTGTCAGTCCTGAGTTTTTATTTGCTGGGACTGTTTTGTTTACTATTTCAATTATACTATACTACTAGTGATCAGTCTTCTCAGATTGTCTATTTCTTCCTGATTCAGTGTTGGATGATCATGTTTCTAGAAATTGGTTCATTTCTTCTCACTGTTCAATTTGTTTACACATAAATGTTTGTGGTATTGTCTATGATTTTTTAAGTTCTATGATATCAGTTATAATTTCGCCTCTTTCATTTCTTATTTTGTCCAGTCGTGTTCTATGATTTTCTTTATGAAACTGGTTTTGAATTATGTTTATCTTTTCAAAAACCTAGCTCTTGGTTTCATTAATCTTTTCTATGAAGATTTTGGATTTTCTCATTATTTCCTTCTGATTTTTATTATTTTCTTCTTTCCTCCCAATTCCTGTAGATAGTAGGTTAGGTTGTTCATTTAAGATTTGTCTTGTTTCTTAAGATAGGCCTGTATTGCTCTACTCTAAAAACTTCTTTTGTTGCATCCCATAGATTTAGGGAAGTTGTACCTTTGTTTTCACTTGCTTCAAGTTAGTTTCTGATTTCCTCTTTGATTTCTTCATTGACCCATTGGTTTCTTATTAGCGTGTTGTTTACTCTCCATATGTTTTGTTTTTTCTAACTTTTCTTCTTATGATTAATTTCTAGTTTTATACTGTTGTTGTAAAAAAGTTTGACATCATTTCTATCCTCCTCCATCTGTTGACGTGTGTTTTGCAGCCTAGCACTTGATCTGTTCCATGTGCACTAGGAAAGAATGTATATGCTGTTGTTTTTTCATGCAGTGTCCTACATCTGTCTATTAAGTCCAACTTGTGTGTGGACGCGTGTGTGTTAAGTCGCTTCAGTCATGTTCAACTCTTTGAGACCCTATGGACTGTAGCCTGCCAGGTTCCTCAGTCCACAGGGTTTGCCAGGCAAGAAAGTTTGATGAGGGCAGGTATGACCTCTTTGTATGTTTGATAGAAATCGCATGTGAAATTGTCTATTCCTGGACTTTTGTTGCTTAGAGGTTTTTTTCTTTTTATTACAAATTCGGTACCATTACTAGTGATTGATCTGTTCAAGATGTGTGTTTTATTTTGATAGTCTTGGGAGGTTCTATGTTCTAGAAATTTATCCCTTTCTTCTAGGTTGTCTAATATGTTGGCATAGAGCTGTTCATATTATGCTTTTATGATATTTTGTATCTCTGTGCAGTTGGTTGTTATTTACCTTCTTTCATTTCTTAATTTTGTTTATGTGACTTACCTCTTTTCTTCGTGGTGAGCCTGGCTATAGGCTTATCAATTTTATTATCGTAAAAAAATCTTGATTTCATTGATCTTTTCTATTGTTTCCGTCCTTTATTTCCTGCCTTCTGCTAACTTTGGGCTTTTATATTTCTTATTTTTATAACTACTTTAGGAGATAGGTTATTTTTCTGAGAGTTCTCTTGTTTTTTGAGGAAGCTTTTTATCATTATAAACTTTTCAAGCTGATTTTGCTGCATCGCATATAGTTTAGAGTAATGCATTTCCATTTTCATTAATCTCAAGGTATTTTCCAATTTTCTCTCTGAGACCTTCATTGACCAATTTTTTTTGGTAGTATAGTTAGTCCCTCATGCTTTCCCCCATTTCCTTTCTGCAATTTACTTTTAGTTTCATACTGTTGTGATCAGCGAAAAAAGCTTTCTATAATTTCTGGCCTCTCAAATATGTAGGGATTTGTTTTGTGGCCTAGCATGTGATCTATCCAGATAAATATTCCATGTATACTTAAAAAGAATATATAGTCTGCTACTTTGGGATGCATTGTCCTATAGAGGTATATGGAGTTCAGTTGGTCTCCTGAGCCAATGAAGGCCATTGATGTAATTGAGGTGTTAAAGCCCCGTACTCTTATTGTATTAGGTTGGGGCCAAGTTGGCTCTGTTTCCTCTAAGTGTGTTTTTTTCTCTTCACAAGGTCCCTTGCCCAAGAGGGGGTAAAGTGCTGAAGTAAGTTGAGGCCTTTGGGGTCTCTTTACTTACAGCTTCTGCAGACAGAGGTCTGCAGGTGCTCTGCATGGGCAGGCACCCTTATTACTTCTTTCACTTTGCACAGACTCAGCCTGTTCCAGGCCGTCTTTGATCTTCACAGCTGATCACTGCCCCTAGTTTCTGCCATTCCTGCACAGTTGTGGAGCTGCAGGGCCTTTGTGATCTCTTTGCATGTACTGAGGGGCAAGATGTTATGGAGTGGCTGCTATCAGAGATCTGGGCTGCTTCTGATGCCCTGTTGAGTAAGCACCAAGCATAGCTGCTCTTTCTGCCCCACCCAAACTCTACCCCAAGACCAGGTTACTTCTGCCTTCCACAGTCAAGTCTTATCTCTGGTTGTCATTGCTCCAATGCCACACCTTGACATGGAGTGAGCAGTACCAGAATATGCTAGGTATAGGGCATGTTGGAGGTGATCATGAGAACATCAGCAGCTGGTAGAATAGGATTCTCTACACCCAGACTCAGGAACAAACCAGCACATACTGTCCTCATGAGCAAAGTCCAAGCTTCCCACTGCCTGTCTGTTTGTCCCAGTAGTCCATCCACCAGCCGAGGGCTTTGTCTCCCCTGCATCAGACCCCATGAGTAGGAATCCAATCTGTGGGTCTTAAGAATCCCTCCCCAGGGTGGTGTCCTGCTGTGTGTTTCTAACCCTAACTCTTTTCTTCTGAGTGTCCTTTCAAAGCACTAATGTCAGCAAGAGTGTTTTTCTTCACTTCCTGCCTGATTACCTGTGCTTCTTTCTGCTCTTCTTGGTTGTATTGGAAACTTTCACCCAATTTCCTGTTACATTCATTGAGAATTATTCTGCATGTAGATGTATTTTTGATGTTTTTATGGTGAGCTCCTTTGATAGAATTCACCAGGTAAAGTTGCCTGGTTCAGAACTGTTGTTTTTAGATTCCTGATTCAGTTTCATCAGTAGTAATGAGTCTGTTTAGGTTTTCTGTTTCTTTATGATTTAATATTGGTAAAATGTATGTTTCTAGGGATTATTCAGTTTCTCTAGGTTGTCAAATTTGTAGACATATAATCTATCATAATAGTTTCATGATCCTTTGTATTTCAGTGGCATTAGGTATTATATTGCTTTTTTAATTCTTGATTTTGTCTATTACAGTCCTTTTTAAAGGAGTCTAACTAAAGATTTGTCAATTTTGTTTATCTTTTCAAAAAACAAGCTCATAATTTCACTGATCTTTTTATTGTATTCTTAGTCTCTATTTTATTTCTGTTCTGATCTTTCTTATTTCCCTCTTTCTACTAATGTTGGATTTCATTTATTATTCTTTTTCTAATTCCTTGTAATGTAATGTTAAGCAGTTGATTTCAGTTATGTATTATTTTTAGAAGGCTGTTTTGCTAGGAATTTTCTCCTTATATCCTTGTGTTTTTTTTTTAAACAACTAGAATTTCAGTTCAGTTCAGTTCAGTCGCTCAGTCGTGTCTGACTCTTTGTGACCCCATGAACCACAGCACGCCAGGCCTCCCTGTCCATCACCAACTCCCAGAGTTTACCCAAACTCACGTCCATTGAGTCGGTGATGCCATCCAACCATCTCATCCTCTGTCATCCCCTTCTCCTCCTGCCCCCAATCCTTCCCAGCATCAGGGTCTTTTCCAATGAGTCAACTCTTCACATGAGGTGGCCAAAGTATTGGAGTTTCAGCTTCAACGTCAGTCCTTCCAATGAACTCCGAGGACTGATCTCCTTTAGGATGGACTGGTTGGATCTCCTTTCAGTCCAAGGGACTCTCAAGAGTCTTCTCCAACACCACAGTTCAAAAGCATCAATTCTTTGGTGCTCAGCTTTCTTTATAGTCCAACTCTCACATCCATACATGACCACTGGAAAAACCATAGCCTTGACTAGACGGACCTTTGTTGGCAGAGTAATGTCTCTGCTTTTAAATATGCTATCTAGGTTGGTCATAATCTTCCTTCCAAGGAGTAAGCATCTTTTAATTTCATGGCTGCAATCACATTCTGCAGTGATTTTGGAGCCCCCCAAAATAAAGTCAGCCACTGTTTCCACTGTTTCCCCATCTATTTCCCATGAAGTGAGGGAGTTATTGTGTATCAGGAACACTGTGTATTAAGTACATCATGTATAATCCCATTTATTTTTTGTAGCAAAGAGGGAGGTATTAATATGCCCTGTTGGTGCTAAGAAAACTGAGACATGGAAAGTTAGTAACTTGCCCAATTTACAAAAACAGTAAGGCATGGGGTAGTTATTTAAACTCTAGAATTTGAACTTTTATTCTGTACTTTATTTGTGGCTATACAGAGGTGTCTGTATTACAGTTGAGCCAAAATAAGAGACCCAAATAGCCAAAGCAATCTTGAGAAAGAAGAACAAAGCTGGAGACATCACATTCACTGATTTCAAATTATACTACAAAGCTACAGTAATCAAAACAGCATGGTGCTGGAACAAAAACAGAGATGTAGATCAGTGGAACAGAATAAAGAGCTCAGAAGTGAACCCACTTTTGTATGGTCAATCAATTATGAAAAAGGAGGGAAGAACATACAAATGGGAAAAGATTCCCACTTCAATGAACATTGTTGAGAAAATTGGACAGTTACATCTATAAGAAAACAACTGTACTACTTTCTCACTGCTGCTGCTGCTGCTGCTGAGTCGCTTCAGTCGTGTCTGACTCTGTGCGACCTCATAGACGGCAGCCCACCAGGCTCCCCCATCCCTGGGATTCTCCAGGAAAGAACACTGGAGTGGGTTGCCATTTCCTTCTCCAATGCACGAAAGTGAAAAGTGAAAGTGAAGTCGCTCAGTCGTGTCCGACTCTTCGCTACCCCATGGACTGCAGCCTACCAGGCTCCTCCGTCCATGGGATTTTCCAGGCAAGAGTACTGGAGTGGGTTGCCATTGCCTTCTCCGCTACTTTCTCACACTATATAGAAAAATAAACTCAAAATGGATTAAAGACTTTAATAAAAGACCTGAAACCACAGTGACCTTTACACCATAAAGAAAACTATGAGAAAAATGGAAAGCCCAACTATTGACTGGGGGAAGATACGCCCACATACTGTATCTCATAAGAGATTAACATCCAAAATATACAAAAAACTTCTACAACTTAAGATCAGAAAGTGAACAACCCAAATAAAAAGTGGACAGAGAATCTGAATAGACATTTTCCCCAAGAAGACATACAGTTGGCCAAAAGGCGTATGAAAAGATGCGCAACATCACTATATCAAAAAGTCACAAAGAAATGTCACCTCACAACTGTCAAAATGGATTTATCAAAAAGGCAACATATAGCATGTTGGCAAAGATATAGAGAAGAGGGAACACTTGTGCACTGTTGGTGGGAATGGAAATTCATGGGGCCACTGTGGAAAACAGTATGGAGATTCTTCAAAAAATTAAAAATAGAAGTACCATATAATCTAGACTGTGTATTACAATGCAGAGACATCACTTTGTCAACAAAGGTCCATATAGTCAAAGCTATGGTTTTTCCAGTAGTAATGTATGGATGTGAGTGTTGGATCATAAAGAAGGCTGAGCATTGAAAAACTGATGCTTTCAAACTGTCGTGCTTGAGAAGACTCTTGAGAGCCCCTTGGACAGCAAGCAGATCATTCCAATCAATCCTAGAGGAAATCAACCTTTAATATTCATTGGAAGGGCTGATGCTGAAGCTGAAGCTCCCCCTAATGTGATGAGCCAACTCATTGGAAAAGGTCATGATGTTGGGAAACAGTGAGGGCAAGAGGAGAAAGTGCAACAGAGGATGAGATGGTTGGGTGGCATCACTGACTCAATGGACATGAGTTTGAACAAACTCAGGAAGATAGTAAAGGACAGGCAAGCCTGGTGTGCTGCAGTTCATGGTGTCACAAAGAGTTGGACACGGATTAGTTACTGAACAACAACAATAACAACATATAATCCAGGGATTCCACATCTGTATATTTTTCCAAAGGAAACAAAGCACTATTTCAAAAACATATATGTACCCTTATTCATTGCAGAATTATTTACAATAGCCAAGATATGGAAACAGTCTGTGTGTCCATTGATATATGAATAGATGAGTAGTATATAGAGAGAATGGAACACTACTCAGGCATAAACAAATGACATCATGCCATTTGCAACAATAGGGATGGACCCAGAGGCTATTAGGCTGAGTGAAGTAAGCCATACAGAAAAACACAAACATCCCATGATTTTACTCATGTTTGGAGTCTAAAAAACAAAACAGAAGAACACACAGAACAAAACAAGAAACACTATTACAGATCAGAGAATAAATAGGTAGTTGCCAGAGGGTAGAAGGGAAGAGTGAAATTGTTGAGGGAGATTAAAAGGTACAAACTTCCAGTTAAAAAATAACAGAGTCTTGGGGATGAAATGTATAACGTGGGGAATATACGTGATTATATTGTAATATCTTTGTGTGGTGACAGATGGTAACTAGACGTATTGTGCTGATCATTTTGTAATGTGTAGAAATATCAAATCACTATGTCCTGAATCTGAAATTGACATTATATTAAATATCAGTTATACTTCAATAAAAAAAAAACAAACACCCTCTAACACCTAGAGATTTAGTACATAATCCTATATTAATGAGATGTGTACAGAAATATTATAGACTATTTTTTAAACTCATGTGGTTGAATTATTCATGTAGCCAACAAACCTTTATTAAAGAATCAACGTCACCATTTGTCTATGAAAACAGGGTTCGATATCTGTCTGTGTATTTCTATAGAGTATCTTTGTTGTGTGTTCTGTAGATGAACACAGTCCATACTGAATGAAGGTATATGCACATATATGTGCAATCACAGATTTTGATTTGTCATGGCTGTCCCCAGGAATCACAGTGCTAGGTTAGCATCATAAACTCTTTGACATTCTGCCTTAAAGTTATAAAAGGCAATTTCATAGATATTACTTGGTTTCATCTGGTCAAAAACACTTTTCATCCACTGCCTGAATTTTAAATACATGTTTAATTATACAAGTAATATATAAAGATATTTTCTTTGTAAAAACGCCAGGTGTTAATATTAGACAGGTGTTAATATTAGAATATTAGGTGTTAATATTAGCTCCCCCTTAGACTATCCTTGATTCCAATTCCCTCCCCAGGGGGTGATCACTGTTTTCAATTTGATGTGTAGAATAGTAAATCAGTGCTGCTGGTTATATTGTCCCATTTATTGGTGAGAAAATAGGGAATCAGCAGTGTCATTTGTTTAACGCAATTTGCAACCAATTAAACATGGGGAATCCTTGTTTTGGTTCCAGGCCTCCGAGTTGCAAATATTTAGTTCTTTCTCCTTCTCCCTGATCTTCTCTAGAGAGGTAGACACAGTCCACCCAGATCAGCTCTTCAAATGTGGGGAAGCTGCTTGCTTTCTCCACTTTCCTCACATGGTGCAATTCCCACATCCCACCACTGCAGGCCAAGTGCTCTAGTGTGTGGCTGGCTGCCTGTGCACACTGACCAGATCTACATATAGTTCTCCAGCTGGTTTCCTTAAGGTGCAGAGGCACCCTTGCTTCATTAGCTAGTACCCCACACCTTTGTCAGTGCAGCCAAAGTCAGCATTAGGGTAATCCTCCATTTCTTACTGATTAGCACTTGAGACACACAAAACTTGGAGGCTTCTCTATTTACCATCCTATGTCTTCATTCAAGTCCCTGATAAAATATGCACTCCAGGGCCAGCTGGAAGCTCTGGTTTTCGTGAGTGTGCTGAATCGAAGAGGGTCGCTTGTTCAGCACTCCTGCTTAGGCTGTTATAAGTTAGTCACCCCACCAGCACTTAGCCAAGAGTCCTTCATCTTTTTATACAGTTATGAAATACCTAACGAATGCCTTGATGACAGGAAGATGTATTTTTCCATCATTTCTCTAGATATCTAGTCTGGTAAACCAGACAAAAAAATTAGGAAATAAATGTAGATTGGAAAATATTGTTCCTATGAATCATGTGAATCTTGGGGCTACTTCTTATTTCTCTGCAGCCCTGTTAAGAGCTAGTTGGTGCCCATCCCCCCCCACCCCACCCATATGTTGAAGCCCAGCTCCCAACATGACTGTATTTGGAGACAGGGCCTTTAAAGAGGTAATTAGGGTTAAATGAGGTCATAAGAGTAGAGTCCTCATTGGTATGATTTGTGTTCAAGGGGAAGAGACGTCAGGGATGCAAACCCAGAGGAGAGACCATTATAACCCCAGGAGAGAGGCCTCAGAACCAACCCTGCAACACCCTGATCTTGGGCTTCCAGTCTTCTGAACTGTGAAGAAATGAAGCTCTATTGTTTAAGGTCCCAGAATGTGCTATTTTGTTAACCCTAGCAAATTAATGTAGGCCTAAAAGTTTATACCGTATGGTTTAATCTCACCCCAGTCATCTTGAAACCAAGTGAGACACTTTGGCGCTCCTGGGCATGGAAGCATCTCTGTCCCCCATGTCTTGTTTGTAGGAAATGGACCACAGCCTCCATGACCTTCCCTGAGTCCTGAAGGACAGATTCAAACAGTTGCTAATCAGGGAAGGGAGTGGATGCAGAGACAAGGGAGGAGCAGCCAAGAAACAATAGTGCAGCCTTCCACCTCAAGGGATACACATAACAGAATCTTTGAGCTCTTCTGCAGAACTGAAATCCCTAACCAATGGAAGATGTTAGCATTCTTCATTCCAGAGAAGACTACCTGAGGCCAGATGAAAGGAACCAGAGAAACTCAGCAAGTTTAGGAAACCACCTGAGGTCAGATTAAAGGAGTGAAGGTGCTGCACACATGCTAATCCCTACCACAACCCTGCCCTTGAACCATTACTATAAAACTCCTCACTAAATCCTCCCAGGTTGGGCCACACAGTTTTGAGGGGCACAGGGCCACTGTGTCCTCCTTTGCCTGGCAAAGCAATAAAGCTCTTCTTTGCTACTTCACCCAAAACTCTTGTCTTCAAATTCAATTTGGCACAAGTGCAGAGATGCTGAAGTTTTGGGCATCCACCCTATATTTAATTTTCATTACCTATATTATTCTTAAACCTTGGTCTGTTCTATCAGTGATCACTTTCCTTGGGGTGACCTTGATTTCTTTACAGGCTGATGAGAACCACAGTGTCATGGCTTCATCCCACATCTGGGTTACTGCTCGTGGTCCAGCTCACAATGGCAGGTACCAGCAAAGGACTATTAGGTTGTTTCCTCCAAATAGGTGGAAGGAATAGCATCTGGCATGGAGACCTTGAGCACTTTCCTTCTGCTCTCATTAATTCATTAAGTTCATTCACCTATTGGTAATGAGATTTTGATGAAGATCTGCAGTGACAACTGGGCTTCCCAGATGGTACAGAGGTAAAGAATCTGTCAGTGCAGGAGACACAGGAGATGTGGGTTTGATCCCCAGGCCAGGAAGATGATCTGGATGAGGGCATGGCAACCCACTCAAGTATTCTTACCTGGAGAATCTCATGGACAGAGGAGCCTGGCATGCTTCAGTCCATAGGGTCGCACAGAGTCGGACATGACTAAATAGATTTACCATGCACGCACGCACTGCAGTGATAACTGTGCACATGGCTGTCAGCCCAAGATTCTAGGGTTGGCCATCCCACCATCCCTCTTCCCTGGAAGGACAGCTAACTCCTCAGAGGACTGTCTTAGAAATGGGCACAGACATTTCTTGGGAAGTGATTCAGTGTTCTCAAGACTTGAACCTCAGCTAAGGGAAGTGTACAGGCTCATTTAATTATAGTATAAAAGTCCTGTATATAACATTGGCCATAATCACATATCCACACTAGTAATAATAATCATACAGTAATCAGATAACAATCCATAGTAATGTGTCTCTCTCTGTAATTTTCATACGCATGTGCATGTGCATATGCACACCCATGCATATGCAACAAAAATTTTTTTTTAAATCATTCTACTCAGCAAGATGTAGAAAATAAAAGTCACTTGAAATCTTAATGGTTTCATGTTGATGAATGGCAGAAACCAACACAATACTGTAAAGCAATTATTCTACAATTAAAAATTTAAAAAAAAATTCTTGAACAAATTGAAAAAAAATCAGACTTGATTAAAAATATACTTGTTTTCAAAGTATGTTTCAGAGGACATGCCACTGGGGTCTCTCCTATTTAAGTTGCTTTATAATGAAGACTTAGATAAGCATTTTGATTAAAGATCCCCTGGATCCACCTTCAACTGGTGAGAATATACTGTTCTCTGGTGAACTGTTAAGGTAGACATCTCATCCTGAAAAATTAAAGATCCAAGACAGACTTGTGTGTACAGAAATGATGACAGGAAGGAAGTGATGTACTTTTACGAAATGGGATAAGATGCTATCCAGAAATTAATTTGGATTAATATTTACATTTAACTGATGATTTGGACAGGATGACATGGCCCTAAACATGTGAGTTGTGTTTAATTTTCCTTATCATACAATTGTCTTTCCATTTTAAAAAGTCTCTCATCTTCCTTGTGTAGGTCCTGGGATTGTATTTAGGGATGTGTACATTGAAAAGGCACAATAAAGAGATAAGTATGCCTCAGACTGGGACACATTTCCACCACTGAGTCTGCACTTTCCCTTAAGTTGAATGAGGTAAATATAGAATATCTTAGTTTTTTTTTTTTTTTAACCTCAAGACAATACAAGTTTATATCTGCTGATATCCAATGTGGGTGAGGTGGAGGGTCCCTTTGGGCAGAAGCTTCCACAGTCATGGTGGCAGAGAGAGAGAGAGAAGTAGCAATTCGTACCTGGGCTCTTTTTTAAAATATAAATAGTTTAATTTTATGCTCAGGGGTGGTGCACTGGGATGACCCTGAGGGATGGGATGGGGAGGGAAGCGGGAGGGGTGTCCAGGATTGGGAACCACATGTACATCCATGGCTGATTCATGTCAATGTATGGCAAAACCCACTACAATATTGTAAAGTAATTAGCCTCCAACTAAAATAAATTGAAAAAATTAATTAAAAACATACAAAAAATAAATAGTTTAATTTTATCAGAATAGCTGAACCATAAAGAAGGCAGAATGCCAAAGAATTGATGCCTTTGAACTGTGGTGCTGGAGAAGACTCCTGAAAGTTCCTTGGACAGCAAGAAGATCAAACCAATCTTAAGGGAGATCAAACCTGAATATTCACTGGAAGGACTGATGCTGAAGTGGAAGTTCCAGTATTTTGGTCATCTGATGCAAACAGACAACCCATTGGAAAAGTCCCTGATGCTGGGAAGGATCAAGGGCAGAGGGAGAAGAGGACGTCAGAGGATGAGATGGTTGCATGGCTTCACTGATGTAATGAACATGAACTTGGGCAAACTCTGGGAGATGGTGAGGGACAGCGAGGCCTAGCGTGTTGCAGTCCATGGGGTCATAGAGTCGGACATGACTGGGCAATTGAACAACAATAATTGATTTATTAATATGATACCATATTGGTTTCAGGCATACAGCAGTGATTCAGTTATGCATATACATATATTCAGAATATCTTAGAACTAAGTGTTTGAGCTGTACTTCAGAAACAGTTTGGGGATGTTAGGAAAATGAGTGCCAGCGAGAAACACTTCAGTTCATTCTACTGCTGATTGCCTTCAACTCGGTGCTGCCAACTACAAATTGGCACTTACCAAGGGCATTGCCAACAACTGAACAACAAAGGCATTTGCCATCTGCCTCTATGGAGATTGAACCCCATGTTGCTATAGCTGTTGACCTTCAACAATCCTTGAGGGAGTTCAGGGTGGAGTGAGGCACTTTGTACTCCAGGGAATCTGGTGGGACAGGTCTTTAGATAGTTGGATGCTTTTAGGAAGAGATTTTATGATCTCAATCCTTGCATCTCCTCATATCTAAGTGAAAGTGAAAGTCGCTCAGTCGTGTCTGACTCTTTGTGACCCCGTGGAATGTACAGTCCATGGGATTCTCCAGGCCAGAATACTGGAGTGGTTATCCTTTCCTTTCTCCAGGGGATCTTCCCAACCCAGGGATCGAACCCAGGTCTCCTGCATTGCAGGCGGATTCTTTACCAGCTGAGCCACAAGGGAAGCCCTCATATCTAGAGAAGCACTAAATCCCTTCATGGTGACATCAGATCCTCATGACTAACAAAACCCTTTTGTAAAATGAATGCTTCATGGCATTGAACTCCCCCTTCACCAAAACCTTATATATTGACTTTCCCCCACTGCTGCTTAAGAGCAGCCTCTCAGAGCTATCTGAGATGCTGCCTCCCAGGCTGCAGTCCTCATTTTACCCCAAGTAAAACTTAACTTGCAAGTCTCAAGTTGTACATCTTATTTTTTTTCAGTCGACAGTGCCCAGCCTGTGATGGCCAACAGACAATAGAAACTATCTTTCTACTTTATTCCTGTACATTCAGAATTCCAGCAGGTTGAAATGACTGTGTTTTCTCCAAGTTCACTCTGATGTTAGCCACACTGACTTGACAGTGAATTACTGATGAGAATAGTGAACTTCCTGTGGTGAGACTTCAAGTGAAGATGCCGTGTGGGCAGGACTACAGCTCCGACCGCACATCTGTCTAAGTCAGGGGTGACTGGAGCCGTATGGATTCTTAGTCTTGTCCCTGGGCCTGCCACCCTCCCCCTATACTTCAGGCCAGGCTTTCGGAACCAGTGCACAGATATAATAACCAGCCCCCTCGGCTTTCAGTCCCCGCTCTGGGCTTGGCCTGTGGCCTGTTTGCGCAGATGTTTCTGGTCACTGGAGCCATGTGACAAGGGTCACAGTCCAGCATCAAGAGAGAGGTGTTCTCTCACTCTTGACCCTCTGCTGTTAGGATCTGAAAGCTGCAGAGCCTGGAGTCCAGCTAATGACCAACTCTCTCAGTTTAGGAACCTGGGATCCCTAAAGGAGTAGATTCCTCCAAGGTCCTGCTCCTCTGACTGGCAGAATCTGGAAGGGCACTAAAGTTCCCCTGACCCTCAGGCCAGAGTTTTAGCAGAAACACCCCGGGCACTCACCTCCCACCACTTGCCCATGGTCTTGTCATTAGGGCGGGCATCCAAAACTGGTGTTGCTTTGTGCTCGGGCCTTGGGAAGCCCCTGAATGACTTCAGTAATGATGGTCACAGTATGGCCATGGGGGCCTTGCTGGGGAAAGACAATGACAAAAGACCCATCCCCTGTACAGTATAGGGGTAGGGGAGAGAGACAGAAACAAAAAAACAGAGAGAGCGAAGGAGAGAGAGACCAATTGAGGCAGAGGGTTTATTATAGAGCAAGCATGAATAGATTGCAAAGTCGGATGAGACTTTCATGCAAAGCCGTACAGGAAAGGAGAACAATTAAAGCTTTTCTTATCTCCTTCAGAGGCAAGTGGCTGCCTTTGGGGTGTCTCTGGCACACCTCAGGAGTTAATTTTGGAGGTGCATGTGTTTACAGTTCCAGGGGTCACAAGCCTTTGACCTTGGAGCTATACCATTGAGATGTCAGTCTCTTACTGAGCCTCCTGCTTACAAGGAGATACCCTGAGGAGGGGAGAAGGGAAGATAGCTGCCTTCCTCCCCTCGCTGAACAGAGAGTCCATCATTTAACCCTTTCATGCCTGTGTTAGTTTCTGATTGCTGCTGTAACAAATTACCACAAATCCAGTGGCTTAAAACCATACAAACGTATTGTCTTACAGTGTGGAGGTCCAAGCCTAAAATGGGCCAGCAGGGCTGTGCTCCCTCTGGAGGCTGCAGGGGGCAACCTGTCCCTTGCCCTCTCCAGTCACCAGAGCCCACCCACATTCTTTGTCCATGACCCCTCTTCCCCCTTCAAGGTCAGCAGCACAGCATCTTCAAATCTCTTTCTCCCTGTTGCTTGCCTTCTGTCATGTCGCTTCCTCTGTCTGTAGTCAGCTCCTGCTCTGTCTCCTTGTCTAAGGACCCTGATGACAGCATGGGGCTAATCCAGGTACTGCACCGTCAAGTCCCTACAAGATCCTTACCTTAATCATGCCTGCCCCCTGAGAGAACAAAGCCACACCTCCCAGGGATTACGATGCCTTTGGGTCATGACTCAAAGTTCCACATTCCCTGGGCTTAGTGCTCCGATGGATTCCACTGTGGCCTGATATGGGCATCACCCCAGTGTCACTGCCCCAATAGAGGTGGTAGCTTGGGCTGTGTGAACACTTTTGAGGACAGGTATTTTTTGTCTCTCCTTGTAGGAAAGAGGAAACATGGCTATGAGGTTTCAAATTTGGGGCTGAAGCTTAATAGCATGGTAATAATTAGAAAGATTGGTTTAAAAATGTTTTAATCTCTTGCTGGAGTGCATGTATGCTAAGTTGCTTCAGTCATGTTCAACTGTTTGCAACCCTATGGACTATAGCCTGCCAGGCTCCTCTGTCCACGGGATTCTCCAGAAAAGAATACTGGAATGGGTTGCCAGGCGCTCCTCCCAGGGATCTTCCCAACCCAAGGATGGATCTTAAATCTCTTATGTCTCCTACCACTAGTGCCACCTGGGAAGCTTGTTGGGGTAGCATTGGAAAGTTCTCTGAACCTTCATGGAGAGAAGGATGCAGCCAAAAGAAACAGTCTGCACTACAGGGACTTGGACTCCTATTTCATGGAGTTTGTCTCTTGGAGAATTTTGATTCATTTCTAAGGGTATCATAACCAGGACTGCCATGAATTATTCAGGGTTTGATTTTGGCCTCTATATAACAGAAACGCGTATCTGGCTTTCACCGAGGGAAATGGTTGCTGTGCAGGGGTTGTCCAGAAGAGGGAGCCAAAGGCTTTCAAATGTGCCAGGAGCCCTGAGCTGATTCTAGGGAGCAAGATGCAGCAGCCCCACAAGGGATCAAGGGACGCCTCGCTACTTGCTATGGGTGCCTGCTGCTCTCATACTGCATGCTCAGCTGGGCCCCATGTGCTTCCTTGCGAATCAGTCATGCAGGACCTGGGACACCTTGGCCCCACCTTCTCCCCACTTCAGGATCCTTGCTTCCGTTCATCAGGATAATATAAATTATGGATACTTACTTTAAAAAAAATTGTAAAAGAAATATACACATTGAAAATTCAAAATAACAGTTAGTAGTGCTGAAAGCCCTACTGTAGCCCGCCAGTCTCCTCTGTGGAATTCTCCAAGTAAGAACACTGAAATGGGTAGCCATTTCCTATTCCAGGGAATCTTCCCAACCCAGGGATCGAACCAAGGTCTCCTGCCTTGTAGGCAGATTCTTTACCATTTGAGCCACCTGGGAAACCCTTAAAAAAATTGTGAAAGAAATACACACACTGAAAATTCAAAACGTCAATTAGTAGTGCTGAAAGCTAACGATCTTATTATCTTCCCATAGACATACAGACTTCCAAACATTACATATTTACGTTCTTTATTTGAATTGCTCACACTCACCATTTGTTTGGAACTCACAGCTTGTGTTGACTCATCAGGGTATGTTTATGTGTTGCCCTCTCCCAGCATCATCTTTGCAGGTTTGCTTCTTTGATTATGGGGTTTTGGTTGTGGGATGTGGAGAGGTGCAAAAAAGGTAAGAATTATAAGAGTGGACCTAAACACTGATGAGGAAGAGAAGAAAACAGTGCATCCCAGTTCAGGGAAACATGGGGCTCCTCTCTGTTCTTGTTTTATTCCCCAAAGCCAACCCAAACAGTAATAGAAACCACCTTCTTCTCAAGGACCCCTGTGATCAAAATACCAGATGACCTTGTACATGGAGGGTTGGCAGAACCCTCTCCTTTGAGGGCACATTTGACCTCAGGCTGACCTTGTAATTTTGTTCCCCTAAACCCTGCCTGAGAAAGGGGGCTTGCAGCGGAGCCACCAGGCAGCACCGACTGTGGTGAAATAACCCTGACCATGTAAATTGCATCTGACTTTGGGGCTCCGAGAATGTATGGACATGTCTGGTGGGAAGCTGTGGTTCTCCAACTGAGGTGTCTCATTACTGGGACTGTTCCTTGTTGGAAGCGAGGAGCCAGGTCTGTGGCGACAGTAGGAGAGAGCTGGGCTCCTGTGGGGTTGGGGCTTCTGAGTGCCCAGGTGGACCTGCTGTCACCTCATTCACCTGCGCTGTGTCTGGGGCACTGGACTGCAGCAAGGATTGACCCTGAAAGAGGTCCTGGGTGCTACCCTGCCTGCTTGTGACACTTCCTGGCCCAGATCCTTCTCCATGAGTCTAGTGCCAAATGGGACCCAGATTATCCTATAAGTAATAAGATCTCAAGACAGTGAAAAGGCTGCTAGAAAGTGGGTGATAAGTTCAGGGTTCCCCGAAGTAGTGGCTGCTGCTTTTCCCCAAAGTGGTGGTTGCAGGGGTGTCTGCTCTCCAGACAGCCACAGGAGAGTGGGCTGTCTGGCCAGTTGTTGAGACATGAGCCAAGTGAATTAGAGAGGATGGAGGGACTTGATTCCCCAAACAAAAGCTGTGGAAAAACAGAGGTCCAGGGCATTACACCTCTCCTTTAGATGTGTGAAAGGATTTTAATGTGAAATGGAACTGAAGGATATGAAATGGAGAATCACATGCATGTACCCTCAGAAGAATGGAGAGACTGATTTCCGGTAAATGCCTGATTTACAGAACACCTAGAGATATCTCTTGATCAATGAACATTCACCAAGAATCTCTTCCCATCCTCAAGCCAAGGAACTTACTGCTTGGATTCTACATGGACACACCCCTTTTTGCACTTCAGGCTCTTAAATACAGCTGACCCCAAGCCCTCAGTGGACTCACCTGTAGCACTAATGCATGTATTTCCTGAATTATAATTCTTTTGCTAAACCAGAAAAAAACTCAGTTTCTTCTCAATTGAGCCTGCCTCAGTTTACCTCTTTATTTGGGTTGACACTCTTCATCTCATCTCATAAGCTTATATTAGTCTTTCTTTCCTCTGAATTCTCTACCCAGTGACTCAACCTTAGTCTGGGCAATACTGTCATGACGTCTAATAGGGTCAGAACACATTATCTTTTAAAGGTTTAAAAGGCTTTCTGCACACTACTATATTTAAAATAGATAATCAATAAGGACTTACTGTATAGCACAGGGAATTCTGCTCAAGATTTTGAAAAATAATAGATACATGTGTATGTATAACTGAATCACTTGCTGTACACTTGGAACTAACACAACATTGTTAATCAACTATGCCCCAATATAAAATAAAAAAAGAAAAAGACTTTGCACAATTTTAGCATCCAGTAAATGGTTAATTGATGCTTAAAATGATTAGTCTTTTGCAGTTTATGCATTTGTTTTGTTTTGTTTCTCCAGACAGCCCACTTCACCCTGGCTTGCCACCTCACATTATGGTAACTAAGATTTCAGGAGTAGGCGTCCCAGCTTCCCTTTCTATTACTGCTTTCAGATTTTGTTTCCAAGAATGGTTTTACTTTTCATGAACGTGTTTTCTCAGGGAGAGATTCCTTTCTGAAATGATACCTACATTCTGGGACAATGAAACTCCATGTCTATTCAACAAAGCATCTCCTATTTCTTTTCTAAAACTCCACTCTTGTGCCAAGAACCCATTAATCAACAAACAAGTAGTACAGAAAGTCCTGGTTGAATACCTGTCATCTAATCCTTCCCAAAAGTGAACTGGGAGGCACCAAATTGTGTGGTAAGATGAATCAAGTTTTTTGTTCTGAATGAATTGGCAGTCCTTTTAAAAATGATTTTGTTTTCAACTGGTAACATTAAAGAAATGTGTTAGGATTTTTTTTGTTTTTGCATCAACTAGGTAAAAATCTTGATTTTTGAGGTGACATTTTGTTTTTGTTTTGCAACCAAATAATTTACCATAACTCTATAATATTTCTTAAAACTGCATATTATTTTCTCCAAGTGGTTTTGAAAATGAGCCCTGTATTATTATTATTGCTATCCATATAAAATATAGGAAAACTAGATAACTATAAATGGGATTTCCAGTCATGCCATCTTCATTAAAAGTACAGCTATCTATTTATCAGACCTGATCCACCCAACACATTTCTAATCTCTATTGTTCCCTTTTGTTCCATTTATTACTGGCCTAGGAAAGCATAAGGCTCAATAATTTGTAAACACAGTAGAAATCCCTAAAAGAGAAAAGCTCAGAACTAATTTTAGAATAAGAAGAAAACTTCCATGTGCTTGCTCTTAGGTCCCTAGATTGCATGGCTGACTTAATTCCATAAATAAACAGCCTGCCCACATTTTCAGATAATATTATCAACTGAATTCAGTTCAGCACAATACTCATGTCCTGAGTTGGTGAATTTGGTGGTGGGGGAGGGGCATTTGCTATGGTGGCCTGAGGTGATGAGTCAGGCTGCAGAGCCCAGCTGCCTGTAGCCTTGCCGTCACGTCAATTCATTCTCCAGTGCCCAGTTTCTTCATGTGTAAAGTGGAGATAGTAATATTTCTTGTGTTATAGGTTTATTAAGAGGATCAAACCATGTCTATAAAGTGCCTGCCTCTTTGGGAACCCGTTATAAAGGTTAGTCAGTCTGATGATCATTACTACCCTGGCCAAGTGTCCAAGCTTCCCGACAATGTTGGAAATTTAAGAGCTCCTACAATAAAACAATTCATTATTGACAAAAACACAGACCCAAGAAAGGACTAGGTGATCACAAAAAGGGTGAACCTGAAAGATGTAACAATTAGTGGGACAGTCAGCCCCAAATTATTTCTGATCACTGAAGCTGTAGCATCTTCCATTCAGAAAATTGAATGTACATCAGAGACACCAATCAAGGCTTCATAAAAAAATGAATAAACAGAAACCTCAATTAAATAGAATTGGGAGACCAGAAGGGCAAGTTCTCATGTCCTGGGAGGCTAGCAGACCTTACCAGGAAGAAGAAAGACCCCTCTTTGTTCCTGGCAAGGAGTTAGCCAATGAAAGCCATGGACTCTTTGCTTATATTCCTTTTCCTCTCTATAAAATTGTTATCCTTCTTTTGCTGCTTAGGTATTTGTACATGGTTTACCATAGTTGCAGAATTTGAATTGCAATTTTCTGTTGACCCCAAATCCATCTCTGCTAAAAAAAAAAATTATCTGTCATTCTATTTGTTTCAAGTCAACAGCCTGGAGACTTTTTACTGAGTGTTGTAAGTCACAAGCTCTCATGGCTTCCCAAAGCTGTCAGGGGTTTTATTGGACAGAACATTTACATATAAACCAGTGAGCCAACGTGGCTACATCAAAGGTTAATGCAACCTCACACTCCAGCCAATGAAAGTGTTCCAGTTAAGGTTAAGTTCTGGCCCCTGCGATCTGAACCAGTCCATTGGCAGGGGAAGATGGCCATAAGAACCGTCTAAAAGTGATACTCCCAGATGCTCCTTGCACCATGATGCTGGAGGTCTGTATGCTTTCCATAAAAAGTTGGAGAAGAAGAAAAAGATACTGGGGCAAGGAGGGGAAGAGAAAATACAGAACTATCTGCTGTAATTCTGTGAAGAGTAGCAAGGAGGGGGATGGGTTTGGCTGCTGTAAGGGAAATCTCACCAGGGACTGAGAAAAGAAGGCCAGAAAATGTGCTGCCTCCACAATCACCGAGTGTTCTGTCCCCACGAGGACTGAGGTCACATTTGATGGCCCTCTTCATAGAGAGTGCAAGGGAATTCCTATTCTGGGTATCAGGCTGGGATGACAGTGTCTCAAGTCAATTCCTTTTCTACTCCAGGATATTTTTCTAAATTACCTGGGCTAGACATAATGCACCTTATTGTTTCTTTCTACCCAGGAGTCGTTTGTATGACAGCCATACTGCCACACCCTGCCTAACAAGGGCCTAACTAGGAAACAGAAACCAACTCAGCTTTAAGGACTAACTTTAAGTTGTATGGGAAAGTATTGTATATAATTGCAGAACAAAAAGAAAAACAAAGCAAAAGCCCAACATACAGCACAACATCGATAAAATAAATTTCGTCAACATGCCAAGGGAAAAAGGGGAAGAGATGTCATTGCAGAGGTAGGGTATACATGGAACTGACAAGCCAGATGGAACACTGAGGCCACCCAGAGGTGTAACTGGGAATTACTAACCGCAGATCACAGGGCCCAGGTAGGAAGGAGTGTCCCTGATGACCAGGACCGTTGCTGGGAGCTGGCACCACAGGTGGGCCTCTTCACCAGGACCTGCGGCAGTGGAGGAGCAGCCAGAGGGCACTGGCATCTCCTTTCTTCATGCTTCTCAGTCTCCCAACAATGTCTTCACTGTCAGACCCATCCAGAAGCCAAACCTGGGTGCCTGGGAAATGCAGCCTGCAGGAGCCAGCCCCCATGTAATGCAGAGAAAGCACAAAGAAAATATGAAGATGAATCTGAGAGCAATCTGGGTGAAGACTGGCACAATCCACCCTAGATCAGTTTGTTGGTCAAAAAATAATGCAGGGGATCATTTTTTTTTTTTTTTGAAGGATCAGTCTCAGAGCAGATAAGAAACATGCCTGTCCTCTATGCCAGAAGATTTTCCAGAGGTTTGCCCATTTAGGTCAGACTTAACTCTGCTTGACAACTTTTGGGATTGCATTAGGGCCTCCTCCAAGAATCTGACTTCTTACTCTGATTGGAAGACTGGTCTGGGCACGCTCTGCACCTGGCAATTGCAGAAACACAAGAGGGCAAGAGAAAATGGGGATCGCTTGAGTCTGGACCTAGAAGGAATAAAAGCAAGTCACCAGCTAAGTCCACCATCAACAAATGGGGAAATGCACTCCATCTTTTATGGGAGGAATTGCAAAATTGAATGAGAAAGGACATGTCCATAGAGAGGGTTGAGTATTAAGGTCAATAATTTCATCTGTAGCTCAGCCTCTCAGTGTATATGTATGTGTGTGTTTTCCACACCACCAAACAATTCCCTGACACCAGTTGGGTGTCCTTGATTCTATTCTATTTGACAATATTAACCCAGAAATTTCAGCTCCCACAGGTTAAGGGCTCAGTCCCATGAGACTTCTTCATGTTCCTTATCAGGAGGCAGGGAGGATTGATTCTGAAACTATTGAATATGTATGTCATTCTCACATTATGTTTTACCTGGTTGGTATGCCTATTATGCCCTTATTTACTCATTTGCAGCTTTAACTGATTTTTTTGCTGTTTTTGTGGGGACTGAGGATCAAGATTGGCTGGGTTCAAGTAGCGATTGAGAGGGACATCATTGTAAGATAAATAATAAAATATAAAAGTCTAGTAGGTTGGATGGCATCACCGACTTGGTGGACATGAGTTTGAGAAAGCTCCAGGAGTTGGTGATGGACAGGGAAGCCTGGTGTGCTGCAGTCCATGGGGTCACAAAGAATCAGACATGACTGAGTGACTGAACGGACTGAGGGGATTTAACTCTTCCCTGATGGCTCAGATGGTGAAGAATCTGCCTGCAATGCAGGAAACTGGAGCTCGATCCCTGGGTGAGGAAGATCCCCTGGAGAAAGGAATGGCTACCCACTCCAGTACTCTTCCCTGGAGAATTCCATGGCCAGAGGAGCCTGTGAGCTACAGTCTATGCGATCACAAAGAGCTGGACATGACTGAGTGACTAACACTTTCGGGGGATTTCAGTAGAAGTAGCAAACATATTTACACTATTCATAAAGTTAAAAATTGAACTAGCACTATCAAAGTACAGTAATGAATTCACATGCAAAGTAGAGGAGCTGTAGTGTTCAGGTTTACAACACTCAGGCTCCACACTTAGGTCAAAGCAGCAATGCACCAGCCACTGTCCTAAACTACATAGCATGGTGCCGACATCAACCAGTGGTCAGGCGGATAATCTTTGCCATGACCATTTGACACCAAACATGGAGTTACTTTCAACCCTTCTTTTCTGAGCTTTCCCTGCAACCTCCACAACCACCCATCATCGAAATTAGCACTTTCACATCCCAAGGAAGGATGCAAGTCTTTCCATGCCAAGACCAGGACAGTCACAGGAATGTAGACCCATGGTGCCTGACATGTTCACCAATAGACACTTCCACCTCAACAAGTTTGGGACTGCCATGAGTTTTAACCATAAAGCCAGCAAGTGTTAGTTACAACTTGGAGTTAAAAAGGAAAGAATTAGCTGAGGGAAATTAAGAGGCACAAATTTCCAGCTGCAAAGCAAATGAGTCCTGGGTATGAAATGTACAGTGTAGGGAATATTGTCATTAACTAATGATGTCAAGCTTCATGTGGTGATTAGTTTGGGATATAAAGAAATAACTAATCACTATTTTGTATGATAGGAAATAATTATACTTCAAAAGCAAACAAATTCCAAGAAAAAGTGAGCATATTTGTGGTTACCAGAGATGGGGGTCAGGAGAAGGGCAAATTGATAAAGGCAGTCAAAAGGTACAAACTTCCAGTTATGAGATAAATAAGTACTATGGTTGTAATGTACAATCTGATAAATTAACATTACTCTATATATGTAAAAGTTAAGAGAGTAAATCCTAAGAGTTCTCATCACAAGGAAAAAAAATTGTTTCTCTAATTGTGTATCTATATGAGGTCATTGATGTTCACTAAACTTACTGTGCTAATCACTTCATGATGTACATAACTCAAATCATTGTGCTGTATACCTTAAACTTATACAGTGCTGTGTGTAAATTAAATCTTGATAAAGCTGGTAGAAAAAAAGACTCAAAGAAAGGGGGAGAAATAAGTCAGGATGGCTGGTGATTCTATTCCACAGGCATAGCCTAGAGAGGGAAAAACGTGCTTATGAAAATATGAGTGAAAAAGGCCATTCTTGGAAGATCTCAAACATGTAAAGTTGGAGCACCCATGAACATTCACTAGTTCTGACCTTGACTCTTTTGAAACTCTGAGGCTTTGCATCATGGTGAAGGAAATTAATCACGTAATCAACATAAGTGATGTTGAGCATCTTTTCATGGGAATAGTGTATTCAACGAGAATTCAAATATTTTTGTCTTTTGGAAGCAGTCAGCACATATAGATATGTTAATTTTGGCCCATTATTACTTCTTAATTATTCTTTAAAGAGTGCACTTCCTTGGGAAGTTTGCTTGCTCAGTGAGTGTCTGAAGTAAACCATTTGTTCGAAGACATTTCTGGATTCAGACTCTCCATCCATTCATGTTAGGTTCCCGTAGGCCAGGCTGGTCAGAGGGCTCTCCCCAGTTAGCCTCAGAGGTAATGGGTGTTCACCCCTATCATGTGTTTATAGAGCCTTGGTGATCTCTGCCCCATGTTGGGGAAGTGATGTGACTAAGCGCCACAGTGCTCCTCTCAGAGTCTCATGGACAGGAGGCATCTAGGTGTCTTTATCGTTATGGATTCTGAATTTCCTCATCACCACTCAATTTCTGCATTTTATGGGGGAGGATGTATAAGTCAATACATTTTTCTGTCTCCCCACCACCAATAATTGATGTGTTGAGGATTTTCAAATCTGAGGCTTTAAAAAAATGATTCCTTTTTCTTCATATTATGAATACTTGATCATACATTAAAACTTCAAAAAGATGGGAACAAGAAAGAAAGAAAAATTCACTTTTCTTTTACCAAGTGTCATCCATACATGATAACATTTTTTTAAAATGAACTTTGTATTTTGGAATAATTTTAGATTCACTGAAATGTATTAATAGCAAAGATGGTACACAAAGTTCCTGTGTGTGACTCTTCACCCAGTTTCCCATAATGTTAATAACTTACATATTTCTGTTATGTCTGTTATAACCAGGAAATTAACATCAGTAAATTATACCATTTAAAAATATTTACTTCAAACTTTATTTTCTTTTTATTTTTGAAGTTGATATTTACTTTATTTACAATTTTATTCTTTTTAACATTCTGCCATAGTAATTTCTCATGTAATTGAAATGCTCTATGCAAACATTAAACATCTTAAATATTTCATCTTATTAGTGTTTTCATAATTTACTTAACATTTTCCTATTTTGCACGAGATTATTTACAGTTTTTTTAACATAACTCATGCATCATTCAAAGTTCACACTACTCTTTTATTATACTCTCTTAGAAGTAGAATTGGGCTCCCCTGGTGGCTCATACAGTAAAGAATCCACCTGCAGTGCGAGAGACCTGGGTTCGATCCCTGGGTTGGGAAGATCCCTTGGAGGAGGGCGTGGCAACACACTCCAATATTCTTGCCTGGAAAATCCGCATGGACAGAGGAGCCTGGTGGGCTGCAGTCCATGGGGTCACAAAGAGCTGGACACAACTGAGCGACTAAGCACAGCACACACAGAAGTAGAACTATCTAAACATTCTTAGAACTCTTCAAGTACATGACCAACTTCCTTTCAGCAGAGTTATACTTTTCAGTTTATTCCTTTTTACTACAATATTCATGAGCACTTCATTACCAGTACTGAATCCTGTGGGTGTCTTGTGTCTTTTCATTGTTATTGATTAAAGAAAAAACCCACTTGTTTTATAGTTTTAATTTTATTTACCCTTTTGAGGCATTTTTTAAAATACATATTTGCCATTTCTAGTGCAGATTTTGTAATTTGCCATTTTTTTTTGCTCATTTATATATTAGGATCATTATAACCTTTAATTGATTGGAATGGTCTTTTTATACATCCCTCTCTTGGCTATTGCAAATATTGCCCCATATGTTATAATTTAACTTTGTGTATTATATTTCCTCACTTATAAAATTTATTAAATTTCATGTAATCAGACAGATCCATCTTTTTTCCTTCTCCCCTCCTTTGTTTTAATGCCAAGAATGCTTTCACTTTGAAAAGTTGGTTCTAGTTCTTAACTTACTTGAATTTGACTTTTAAAACGTGCTCTACTTGCAGAAAATGTCCGAGTGTATGTTGGTCCTTGTTCCTTTACTGAAATTTTGCTGGCTTTTTGCAAGCCACTTTTTTTTGTTGTTGCAGCTTCTAACCAGAGACTCAAAGAGGCTGATGGCCTGCAGGCTGGAGCTAAGCCAGAGACGGGATTTTCTAGTAGTTCAACAACAGGTTTTCTCTTGGGCAGCCCCTGATCCTTTCACCGTGGGCCTCCGATTCTGAGAGCAGCATTTCTCCTGCTAGCCAGCAGGGCTCTGACTTCTCCCTTTGCGTGAGAAGACTCATACTCAAAGTACAAGAGCCCATGGCTCAGCACAGCTAAGCCAGGTATTGGGCACCTATATTACATTTATGTGGAGTGTTACCCCAAATTTCAAAGTAGAGTCTTGATTGAGATAAAGGGCTGTTTATTTGGGATTTGTTAGGACCTCAGCCCAGAGAAGACAGATTCAAGAAGCACATTTTGTAGCTGGACTAAGAATGGAGGATACTCTGAAAGGCAAAAACTGCAAGGTCACAGTTAGTTACATAAGTTATGTGTCAAGAATTATATCTGGAGCTGGCAAGAAGTAAGGGTGTTTGTTCAGCAAGGATTGGTTGGTGTCTGAAATGGTTACAGAGTTACATGGGGAACAACTTCAGACCATTAAGCTGCAGGTGACAGATATTGTTTCAAATAGCCTGGTATTTGTTTGATATAGTTCAAAGAAAATTCAGGTTCTCAGCAGTGCAGGAAAGCATCTGAGACCAGACCCTCCATGGCTGATGGACAACACTTTAGTATGCCTGGGCTACGACTGCTTCATTTTAATTTTAGTTTCTCATCAGGGCCAAGTATTTTCAGAGTACAAACTGGGTCTCTCTGTTACCACTTGGCACCTATTGGTACAGCCTATGAGTGGGTGAAAGGAACCCAGAAGTATTTATCAAATGAATGAATGAAGGAGTGAGTCTTCTTTAGTCTGTCACACCTTTCCCTTCTTCCCTCCCAGCTTCAGTATACCTCAAACTGACTCCTCCCAAGCTAGCAATGGTGATCAGTCCCTGTGAGTGATGCTGTGTCCATATTCATGATTGGTTTGGCTGCTTGAATTAAACCTGTTGGTCAAAGTTGTTCACACATTATTTTGAGAAGATCAGAAACAACCTGCACTTGAGTACATGACATGTTGTAATTTCTGGTGCATTCATAACGCTCATGGAAGAAAGCAGTATAAATTTACCTTAGAAATTCTGTTTTTCTTTGTCTGACTTTCAGTTTAGTTGCTCAGTCGTGTTTGACTCTGTGACGCCATGAACCGCAGGATGCCAGGAGGCCTCCCTGTCCATCACCAGCTCCCGGAGTTTACTCAAACTCATGTCCATTGAGTCGGTGATGCCATCCAACCATCTCATCCTTTGTCGTCCCCTTCTCCTCCCGCCCTCAATCTTTCCCAGCATCAGGGTCTTTTCCAATGAGTCAGCTCTTCGCATCAGGTGGCCAAAGTATTGGAGTTTCAGCTTCAACATCAGTCCTTCCAATGAACACCCAGGACCGATCTCCTTTATGATGGACTGGTTGGATCTCCTTTCAGTCCAAGGGACTCTCAAGAGTCTTCTCCAACACCACAGTTCAAAAGCATCAATTCTTCGGCTCTCAGCTTTCTTTATAGTCCAACTCTCACATTTATACATGACTACTGAAAAAACCCTAGGCTTGACTAGATGGACCTTTGTTGGCAAAGTAATGTCTCTGCTTTTTAATATGCTGTCTAGGTTGGTCTGCTACTGTGGGCAGGAATCCCTTAGAAGAAATGAAGTAGCCATCATGGTCAACAAAAGAGCCTGAAATGCAGTACTTGGATGCAATCTCAAAAACGACAGGATGATCTCTGTTCATTTCCAAGGCAAACCATTCAGTATCACGGTGATTCAAACCTATGCCCCGACCAATAATGCTGAAGAAGCTGAAGTTGAACAGTTTTATGAAGACCTACAAGACCTTCTAGAACTAACACCCAAAAAAGATGTCCTTTTCATTATAGGGGACTGGAATGCAAAAGTAGGAAGTCAAGAAACACCTGGAGTAACAGGCAAATTTGGCCTTGGAGTACAGAATGAAATATGGCAAAGGCTAATAGAGTTCTGCCAAGAGAACGCACTGGTCATAGAAAGCACCCTCTTCCAACAACACAAGAGAAGACTCTACACATGGACATCACCAGATGGTTGACACTGAAATCAGATTGATATATTCTTTGCAGCCAAAGATGGAGAAGCTCTATACAGTCAGCAAAAACAAGACCGGGAGCTGACTGTGACTCGGATCATGAACTCCTTATTGCCAAATTCAGACTGAAATTGAACAAAGTGGAGAAAACCACCAGACCATTCAGGTATGACCTAAATCAAATCCCTTATGACTATACATTGGAAGTGAGAAATAGATTTAAAGGACTAGAACTGATAGACAGAATGCCTGATGAACTATGGATGGAGGTTTGTGACATTGTACAGGAGACAGGAATCAAGACCATCCCCAAGAAAAAGAAATGCAAAAAAGCAAAATGGCTGTCTGAGGAGGCCTTATAAATACCTGCAAAAATACTAGAAGTGAAAAGCAAAGGAGAGAAGGAAAGATATACTCATTTGAATGCCTAGTTCCAAAGAATCGCAAGGAGAGATAAGAAAGCCTTCCTCAGTGATCAATGCAAAGAAATAGAGGAAAACAATAGAATGGGAAAGACTGAAGATCTCTTCAAGAAAATTAAAGGTGCAAGGGAACATTTCATGCAAAGATGGGCTCAATAAAGGAAAGAAATGGTAGGGACCTAACAGAAGCAGAAGATATTAAGAAGAGGTGGCGAGAATACACAGAAGAACTGTACAGAAAAGATCTTCACAACCCAGATAATCACAATGGTGTGGTCACTCAGTTAGAGCCAGACATCCTGGAATGTGAAGTCAAGTGGGCCTTAGAAAGCATCACTACGAACAAAGCTAGTAGAGGTGATGGAATTCCAGTTGAGCTATTTCAAATCCTCAAAGATGATGCTGTGAAAGTGCTGTACTTGATATGACAACAAATGTGGAAAACTCAGCAGTGGCCACAGGACTGGAAAAGGTCAGTTTTCATTCCAATCCCAAAGAAAGGCAATGCCAAAGAATGCTCAAACTATCGCACTATTGCACTCATCTCACACGCTAGTAAAGTAATGCTCAAAATTCTCCAAGCCAGGCTTAGCAATATGTGAACCGTGAACTTCCAGATGTTCAAGCTGGATTTAGAAAAGGCAGAGGAACCAGAGATCAAATTGCCAACATCCGCTGGATCATCGAAAAAGCAAGAGAGTTCCAGAAAAACATCTATTTCTGCTTTATTGACTATGCTAAAGCCTTTGACTGTGTGGATCACAATAAACTGTGGAAAATTCTGAAAGAGATGGGAATCCCAGACCACCTGACCTGCCTCTTGAGAAACCTGTATGCAGGTCAGGAAGCTCCAGTTAGAACTGGACATGGAACAACAGACTGATTCCAAATAGGAAAAGGAGTACGTCAAGGCTGTACATTGTCACCCTGCTTATTAAACTTATACACAGAGTACATCATGAGAAATGCTGGGCTGGAGGAAGCACAAGCTGGAATCAAAGTTGCTGGGAGAAATATCAATAACCTCAGATATGCAGATGACACCATACTTATGGCAGAAAGTGAAGAAGAACTAAAGAGCCTCTTGATGAAAGTGAAAGAGGAGAGTGAAAACGTTGGCTTAAAGCTCAACATTCAGAAAACTGATATCATGGCATCCAGTCCCATCACTTCATGGCAGATAGATGGGGAAACAGTGGAAACAATGGCTGACTTTATTTTTCTGGGCTCCAAAATCACTGCAGATGGTGACTGCAGCCATGAAATTAAAAGACGCTTACTCCTTGGAAGGAAAGTTATGACCAATCTAGACAGCATACTAGAAAGCAGAGACATTACTTTGCCAACAAAGGTCCGTCTAGTCAAGGCTATGGTTTTTCCAGTGGTCATGTATGGATGTGAGAGTTGGACGGTGAAGAAAGCTGAGCGCCGAAGAATTGATGCTTTTGAACTGTGGTGTTGGAGAAGACTCTTGAGAGTCCCTTGGACTGCAAGGAGATACAACCAGTCCATCCTAAAGGAGATCAGTCCTGGGTGTTCATTGGAAGGACTGATGTTGAAGCTGAAACTCCAATACTTTGGCCACCTGATGCGAGGAGCTGACTCATTTGTAAAGACTGATGCTGGGAAAGATTGAGAGCAGGAGGAAAAAGGGACGACAGAGGATGAGATAGTTGGATGACATCATCGACTCGATGGACATGGGTTTGGGTGGACTCTGGGGGTTGGTGATGGACAGAGAGGCCTGGTGTGCTACTGTTCATGGGGTCGCAATGAGTCGGACACGACTGAGCGTCTGAACTGAACTAGGTTGGTCATAACTTTCCTTCTAAGAAGTAAGTGTTTTTTAATTTCATGGCTGCAATCGCCATCTGCAGTGATTTTGTAGCCCCCCAAAATAAAGTCAGCCACTGTTTCCCCATTTATTTTCCATGAAATGATGGGACCGGATGCCATGATCTTAGTTGTGTGACTTTATCCTACACTAAAAAAACCCCTTCCCCTAAAAATTGCATTTCTTCTTCATACTTTTCCTCTTCTCTCATCTTGGCATTCCTATAGGATACCAGTGACTTGTTCCTGGAGTTTAGGAAGGGACCAGCTGACAAGAGGGAGTAATGGAACAAATGATACAGTAAGTTTTTTTTAGTTGAAAAACACATTGACTTTAATGTGTTTTGCAAAACTTGGGACCTGAAGCTGTGATTTTAGTGTGTGTGCTAAATGCTTATGTACTGTGCACACATCTTGACAATAAACACAACTCAAGGCTATTTGGGAGGCAGGGAGCTAGCCCACAAACACTTGAAGGGCTTTCTCTTCTGGTAGATACACCAAAAATGTGTGTATGAAATCCTCCATCACTCTCCCTATTTCTTCAACCTGGCCACAGTATATTTATGTCTTGCATGCTTTAGTCTGATTTTCCTCCTATGAGATTTTTAAAAAGTAATTTTCATCTATATTTTCTTCTCCACCTTAACCAATAAAGACTGATCCCCCCACCCTCCTGCATTTCCAGTGACTCACAGTTTAGCAAAAGGACCCCACAGGCTTGAGGGTGAATTGTACTGTGAAACACAATGAGTGGTAAACACAGTAGGGAGGGCACATGTTCTTGTTAAACCTCCACTATACAGAGAAAGAATCAGTGGGGGAGATCATTGTCTGTATATAATATCCATAGAACCTGATGTGGCTGAAATGTTTGGGTGTTTAGATATGAATGGGGCTTCCCAGGTGGTGCTAGTGATAAGGAATTTGCCTGCCAATGCAGGAGACTAAGAGACAAATGGAACTGACCTGAGAAAATATGAAGCAACTTGTAGCCCAGACTGAAATTGAGGAAGGGAAGAGCATGGAGCTATCTAGGCTGATGGGGCCATCCAAGATGACAGGACATGCTATGCATCCCTGTGCTGTACAGTAGGACCTTGTTGCTTCTCCACTCTCTGTATAATAGCTCACATCCACTAACCCAAACTTTCACTCCAGCCCCTCCCCAAACCCCTCGGCAACCAAAAGTCTGATCTCCATGTCTTTGAGTCTGTTTCTGTTTTGTTAATGTGAAAGCGTTGGTCTCTCAGTTGTACCTGACTTTTTGCAACCCCAAGGACTGTATAGCCCACCAGGCTCCTCTGTCCATGGGATTTTCCAGGCAAGAATACTGGAGTGGTTTGCCATTTCAGATAGGTTCATTTGTATCATATTTTATATTCCACATATAAGGGACATTGTATGGTATTTGTCTTCCTCCCTTCTTTGTGAGGACACAACGAGAAAGTGGCTGTCTATGCACAAGGCCTAACCAAACTGATCATGTGGATCACAGCCTTGTCTAACTCAATGAAAGTATGAGCCATGCCATGTAGGGCCACCCAAGATGGACAGGTCATGGTGAAGAGTTCTGACAAAACATGGTCAGCTGGAGAAGAGAATGGCAAACCACTTCAGTATTCTTGTCTTAAGAACCCCATGAACAGTATGAAAAGGCAAAAAGATATGACACTGAAAGATGATTGAAGGTAGGAGAAGAGAATGACAGAGGATGAGATGGTTGGATGGCATCACCGACTTGATGGACATGAGTTTGAGCAAGCTCTGGGAGTTGGTGTTGGACAGGGAAGCCTGGTGTGTTGCAGTCTATGGTGTTGCAAAGTTGGACACAACTGAGCAACTGAATTGAACTGATGCACAAGGAAGTGGGCTCTTTCACCAAACACCAGATCTGCTTTAATATGAGACTTCTCACTCTCTAGAACTGTGAGGAAAAAATTTGTTGTCTAAGCCACCCGACTATGATATTTTGTTATACTTGCTCAGGACAGCAGGTATTTTTGTGTCCACTTAGACGTTTTGCCCCAAGTTTTCATATATTGTTCCCGGGGAGTGGTGCTCCTTTCTTAACAGCCATTCCTGTTACTAACCCTGCAATGAGGTTAGCAGAGAAGGCATTGGCATATACCTCCTACCCCAATTAAACACTCCTTTTCCAAAATAAGTGAATGATGCCTTTCTACAAGAATATAAAGTGTGGTACTTTGTGGTTGCATTAATAATGATTATTTACTTTTTCTCCCTTGTGTCTGTGTGGCAGTGGTGGTAGAAGAGAGAGTTCAGGGCCCAACCTTCAGGAGATTCTGTCCCAATGTGCGGTCTATCTCTCTTCCTTTTGAGTTGAGAAGTTTCTATTTTAAATAAAAACACTATGTTGAGCTCCACAAGTTCAGTAGTGAAGTGTACAGAGCAAAAGAGAAAAACACAACAATAAAACACACTGAAAATGCTTCTCATAATGAGATGGAAGGGCTGGGGCTTATTTTTCAGTTAGTTAATGAACTTGTGAATAAATGCCACTCACTGCTGGATTGAGACAGGGTTCAGGATTGACTTTCTTCTTGTTTTTCAGTCTAATACCTGTAAGTGAAATGAAAAGTGAAAGTGTTGGTCTCTCAGTCTTGTCTGACTCTTTGTGACCCCATGGACTGTATAGCCTGCCAGGCTTCTCTGTCCATGAAATTCTCCAGGCAAGAATACTGGAGTGGGTAGCCATTCCTTTCTCCAGGGGATCTTCCTGATCCAGTGATCAAACCCACATCTCCCGCATTGCAGGCAGATTCTTTACTACCTGAGCCACCAGGGAAGCCCAAGTACAGTGAACTCTTGACTCAAAGAACTTGAAGACAGCACGATTTTGTTATGGCAACTTCCTTCATTGTTTTTAACTCCAAGTTTTCATGTTGAAAATCATGGCATTATCTGAATCAAAGATATTTTAAATGATCTATCAGCTGACATGTGGTTAAAATAAAAAAAATTGGGAGCAACTTGACTTGGGAGAGTAATACTCAATCACTAAAGTTATAAACGTTTTTAATTTCTGGGAAGTTCACCAACATGACAATGAATTATACCTTTTTGTCTCCCACACAGGTTTCTTGATGATCCAATAAACTCAGAATTAAATATATTATAAATTGCAATGTATTTAACATATTCACATAATATAAAATAGTGCATTCTTAGGGGAAGCAGGGACTTTCTCTCTAGTTCCATCATGAGAAATTCCATCTAGATGAAGAGAAAAATCTATTTATTTCAGAAACAAGTTTGGACGTTTCAGATGAATGTCGTTTAAGTGCTATATAGATTTACCAAGAAAGATCACACTGTGCTATTCAAGTTCATAGGGCACTAATTATTCATCATAATATCCCAGATGATAATGCTATTTCATCATTATTTTACTACAAGTAAACTTTTATGAAATGGACTATAATCTAGTATTTGAGTAATCAAAATGAGAACAAACCAGCTGACTGCCAGGGTGGGGAATGTAGCTTCAGCAGAAAGCTGGTTTTAGCCCTGTGGCATTTCAACTCATAATCTAACTGACAAAAATATTCCAATGAACTTTAAGATTTTCTCATGACCAGAATGAACAAAGGGGAAAAAAAAGTGTGCTCACAGGTTTTAAGCTTCCTGCACTATTAGTTCTTCGATGGTAATAAGCCCTTTAAAAGAAAACGACTCTTGCTTATGGAAATCAGCAAGCCCACAGAAATCCACGGAATCATTCACTCAGCTCCAGGGTTACTGGGCTCACAAAGGCAGCCTGGATGGTTGGATAAGCAGATGTTTAAACCACAAATGCACACGTGGACTCAAAGGCTTCTCCCAAGCAGCATTTTTCTTCTCACTTGCTTCCTTATATATGTTTCCTTTTAAGGGCGTCAAAGGAGCCTGTAGCGTAGGGGGCTCTTGTGGGACTTTGAGTGCTTTCTGAAATATTTAACACTTCTTCAAACAATGATATTATAAGGCGATACTAAGTCACAGGATGAATGAATAGGTGTATGTGTTGTAAGTTGCTTCAGTTGTGTCCATCTCTTTGAGACCTCATGGACCATAGTTTGCCAGGCTCCTCTGTCCATAGAATTCTCCAAGCTAGAATACTGGAGTGGGTAGCCCTTCCCTTCTCCAGGGGGTCTTCCCAACCCAGGAATTGAACTCCACTCTGTTATGTCTCCAGCATTGGCGGGCGGGTTCTTTATCACTGGTGCCAGTTCTTCAAATAATGATATAATAAGGTGATACTAAATCACAGGAAACCATTTTAAAATAAATTATGCTGCTTTTTTTTTTTTTTTACTCTTTAGTAGACTTTCTACTGGTCATAGCAAATACCCTCTTCCAACAAAACAAAAGAAGACTCTACACATGGACATCACCAGATGGCCAACACTGAAATCAGATTGATTATATTCTTTGCAGCCAAAGATGGAGAAGCTCTATACAGTCAGCAAAAACAAGACTGGGAGCGGATTGTGGCTCAGATCATGAACACCTTATTGCCAAATTCAGACTTAAATTGAAGAAAGTGGGGAAAACCACTAAACCATTCAGTTCAGTTCAGTTCAGTTGTTCAATCATGTCAGACTCTTTGCGACCCCATGAACCACAGGACTCCAGGCCTCCCTGTCCATCACCAACTCCCGGAGTCCACCCAAACCCATGTCCATTGAGTCAGTGATGCTATTCAATCATTTCATCCTCTGTCGTCCCCTTCTCCTCCTGCCTTCAATCTTTCCCAGCATCAGGGGCTTTTCCAATGAGTCAGCTCTTTGCATCAGGTGCCCAAACTATTGGAGTTTCAGCTTCAACATCAGTCCTTCCAATGAACACCCAGGACTGATCTCTTTTAGGATGGACTGGTTGGATTTCCTTGCAGTCCAAGGGACATTCAAGAGTCTTCTCCAACACCACAGTTAAGAAGCATCAATTCTTTGGCACTCAGCTTTCTTTATAGTCCAACTCTCACATCCATACACGACCACTGGAAAAACCATAGCCTTGACCAGACGGACCTTTGTTGAAAATTAATGTCTCTGCCTTTTAATATGGTGTCTAGGTTGGTCATAACTTTCCTTCCAAAGAGTAAGCATCTTTTAATTTCATGGCTGCAATCACCATCTGCAGTGATTTTGGAGCCGCCCAAAATAAAGTCTGACACTATTTCCACTGTTTCCCCATCTATTTCCCATGAAGTGATGGGACCAGATGCCATGATCTTAGTTTTCTGAATGTTGAGCTTTAAGCCAACTTTTTCACTCTCCTCTTTCACTTTCATCAAGAGGCTCTTTAGTTCTTCACTTTCTTCCATAAAGGTGGTGTCATCTTCATATCTGAGGTTATTGATATTTCTCCCAGCAATCTTGATACCATGTGTAAAATAAATAGTGGGAAGCTGCTGTATAGCACCGATGCTCAGCCTGACTCTCCGTGATGACCTAGAGGGTTGGGATGGGGGAGGGGAGGGAGGGAGGCTCAAGAGTGAGGGGATATATGTATGTGTATAGCTGACCCACATTGTTGTACAGCAGAAACTTACACGACATTGTAAAGCAACTATACTTCATTCAAAAAATAAATTAAAAGAAACCGAAACATGATACTGGTAAAAAAAAAAATGAAGAAATGTGTTTTCAGTCATCACGTGTTTAAACGAAGGATCTTTACTCCGTGTATAGGATTTTTGCTTTAGTTGCAAAGTAAAACTACTATTTTCCAAGTTTCCTTTCTGTTCTGGCAGTCTGTGATCTGCTGCGGGTCTAATCCTAAAACGTACTCTGTGGCAGAAGTCTGAGAAAGGCCCTTGGGTTCCATGTTAAGCCCTGGAAATTGTGAGCGTGATGGGATGGCAGCCCGGTGAGCATGCTGCTGTGAGGCAGTTATCCTCAAAATAGAGAGGGTATCTGAGTCATCCTGATATAATCACATGAGCCTTTAAAAGCAGAAAACATCTGTAGTTGGTCGCAGAAGACAGAGGCAAAAGGAGAAATCAGAGATTTCTGGAGGGATTTGAACATGGACTTGGCTATGTGAGAAGGAATATGGGTGACCTCTAGGAGTAGAGCATGATTTCCAGGTGACAACCTGCTGCGTATTGGGAACCTCAGACCTAAACCGCTAAGAACTCAATTCTGCCAACAATCTGAATAAGCCTGGAAACCTACTGGTTCCCCAGAATCCCCCCATAAGCACCCACCCACCCTAAATCTTGATTTTAGCTCATGACACTGGGAGAAGAGTCCAGTCAAGTCCTCCTGAACCTCTGACCTACAAAACTGAGCTTACAAATGAATGTCATTTTAGCCACTAATTTTGTAGTACTTGGCAATAGAAAACTAAACAGTCTGTGATACTTATTCTATTCCTAAGTGAAAACTCCATTTGAGTGGATTGTCAGTTCCAATACATGGGTTACATATACATCTTATGTATTATCTCCTATATTATTTAGGCATTTTGTGCTTTTGCCTTTGTATTTTTTGTTGAAAGAAAATTCATGCATATATATATATATATATATTTAAAAGTAAAATGCAGTAATCATGTTAACTGGATTTTTTTTCTCTAACTTGTTATGAACTAAGAGTATATTGTTTTCATTGCTAGTAGAACAAAACTAGAACCATGGCATTGCAAAATCCTATTTGGTTTAGTTCATTCTCTCTAAAATTGCAAAGGACTATTATTTCTTCAGAAAGTTCAGACATAGTCGAGCATAGTGAAATAATATTTCACATCACAATATTTCACTTTGGACATTTTGGGTTGAAATGTCTTATCACATTTCTCATACCTTCGGCTCGCTGAGTCTTGATTTGTTCATGCTGGTTGTAGAGTGACTCTGTGGTGGATACCACAGTCTTCCAAAAATAAATAAATAAATAAATAAACCTATTTTAAGGTTTATCTTGCTTTGAAAAATTTAGCTTTTACAGTGTTCTTGTAAAGTTCCAGCCCTGGTTGTGCTTTAAAGTCAGACTTTCAGGACCATCAAAGAGTTATTACTGAATGACAAAGACATGGCTATTGTGAACAGAGGATTTAAAGCACTCCTCAGAGTCTTTGATGCAGATTAAAAGTTAGATCAAAGATGTGTTGAGCAGGGAACCTACCTTGTTTCACTATGATAGAAGAGACGTAAAAGAGATATTTTGATTGACCACAAAAACTATGATTTTAGGAGTGATCATGATATCATTTAAGTGTTCATTTCTTCTTGTATTGATTCATTTAGTACACTTAATGAATGTCTCCCATTTGCTTGACCCATGTTATGTGCTGTAGTGAAGAGAAGTGGTAATGAAGGTAAACTGGGGTATGGGAAAGAGAAAATGTGCTGAGGGCTGAAGCTTAGCCTTCCACAGAGTCCTGAGGACCCTGGAAAGAAGTGACCACTTACTCTGAAGGGGCTGGAGAGAATATCTCAGGTAAGATAAGATGCTTAGTCATGAAGATGCAGTGGGAGAGCCCAGGTATGGAAGGGAATTTCTGGAAAAAAAGACATAAAGAAATGGATCAAGTGAGCAAGCAAAACAGAACACAGAGAACCTACTGTGTCCAGAGCAGCTTGAAGCTACGTATAAGATTTATGGGAACAGTGATAGACAGAGGGACCAGAGAAAGAGGTGGGGCCAGATTTTTCAAACTTCTGATGACATTTAAAGAAATGTGGACAAGAAGTTGTCCTTGAAAGATCTGAAACAAATAATAAGATCCACATGGTATTGTTACATTCCCAGCCTTTTTGGAAGCTGAGGTCCTTCCTGCTCCATAATTCATGAAGAAAATGTGAGTGTCATTAAGAATGAAAATGAAATGTTCAGAGTCGATAAAGAATCTCTGCATGGAAGGGGAAAAGTGTAGAGGCCTGTCTCCAGTGACATATCACCTCCCTTCTCTGTCCCCTGTCTCCCTTTCCTTCTACTGGATGGTTAATATTAACATTTCCCCCTTGTACCTATTGCCCTAGAAACAGCAAAATTATTTCAAGCCAAGACTTAAAAGGCCATGAGAAGGCAAGGCCAAGAACAGACATGACATGCAAGTTTTAAAAATCTGGGCATTAGGGAACTAAGCAATGAAACAATTGAGAAATAACTTCAGCTTGTAGAGGTCATCTTTGTGGCCACTACAATACTCTAGTAGATGACCTGGAGAGCACCAAGGGCACTCAGACCCTGGGTCCCACCACCTGTGTTTTTATCCTATGAGCTCCCCCGCCCCCTACCATTTAGCAAGTAACTGATTGAGAAATTAACTCAGGCCCTTCTCAGTTCTCCATTCACAGTCATGTGTTTAGTCTGTGATGTTTTCTAATACAAACCTTTTTTCATTTTTGTCATTGAAGCCTATGCATTGTTCCTCTAAGCTGATTCCCTTTAGTGTGTCTTTCCTCTCTACTTCTTCGCTCTTGATGTGCAATGTTTTTCCTACTGGTTGTGCTGCAGGAATAGCCCAAGCTGATGCATTCCCAGCAAAATGATACTGACAAAAACTGAACTCAGCAAATTCCCTTGACCCTCTTTCAGCCTTTTGAACCCCCGAGCTCTTCCACATGTAAGTAGAAGGTATTTGCACATCATCCAGCAGTGTTAGGAAAGCAATCTTTGCAAACTTTGATTATTTTCTTTTTGTTGTGATTCTGATTTAGTAGATTTTGGTCTGGTTTTCTTGTGATGATGATAATGAGGCCACAGAAAAACCTCTAAGTAATGTATGAATTGCAGGCAACAAGAAGTGTATTTTGTAAATGTTAAAGAACAAATTCAGCATTAGATACTTTTCAGATGCATAAACATCTTAGTACATTTCAGAGGAGGTACAATAAGTTTAAGGAAATTTGACCTAACCTGAAGTCAAGTAGAAGTAAAAGAGAAGGTTGTGTCATAACCAGTTCCAGTGAATTATCAGGGCATGAAACTGAGCTTCAGCAACTGAGACAGCCCTTTGGATTGTCGCTATTGGTTGCCTGGATCTATGATTTCTTTTGCTCAGGAGGTAAGTTGGATTGTCCTCTCCTTCTTTGTCTGCTGGTACAACTGCTGTTTAGAGATATTGTGGCTGATAAATGTGCCCAAATATTATCATTTGCAGAGCTCTACAGTGTGCTCCTGTTGTAGATCTAGACACATGGAGAGCAGGGTTGGGGAAAAGAAAGCAGCAAAAAGAGGCAGATGTATTGCATGCATTGCAGACTCTAGGGGATCTCGTCTCGAAATGTCCACCTATGGCTTGGATCCATTTCTAGTGCATCTCCCTGGCATCTCTTACCTCATGACATGGTCCCTCTTCCTCCTAACACCTAGAGGGATATCTTGATTTCAAGTCTTTCTAGGTAACTAGATTCTATTTACCTGCATTTAAATGTCTAAAGCCAAATGCCTACTTCCAAATGAGTCTCTTCCTTCAACGGCTTGTAACTTTCAACTGCTATGAACACTTAACCTGGTTGCCAAGGCAGAGTGGTCATGTCTTCACTCACAAGATCGAGGTGTGACTCAATGGAGATCTTTATTTCCAGGAGTGAAGCTCTCTGATCATAATCCTAGAGCAACAAAACTCAGTCCACCAGCAGTAGATAAAAAATTTTAAGAAAATTATTGAACAATTATTCAATTTTAGATAAGAAACTGATGATGAAACATAAATTTGTCAGGGAATAAGGAAAAACAGTGTTCTCATAAACAGAAATTTGCAATAATTTTGGTGACTATTAAAAACATTTTTGAAAGTTCAGTCTAAAACTGGCAACATTTAAGCAAAGGTAGAAAGTCATTGATGCAGTTTCCCTTTAGCAGCCTGGAGACTTTGGATAAAATCCAGCACTCATCTCTCAGTTCAGTTCAGTTAAGTTGCTCAGTCGTGTCTGACTCTTCGTGACCCCATGAACCGCAGCACACCAGGACTTCCTGTCCATCACAAACTCCTGGAGTCCACCCAAACCCATGTCCATTGAGTCGGTGATGCCATCCAACCATCTCATCCTCTGTCGTCCCCTTCTCTTCCTGCCCTCAATCTTTCCCAGCATCAGGGTCTTTTCAAATGAGTCAACTCATCGCATTAGGTGGCCAAAGTACTGGAGTTTCAGCTTCAGCATCAGTCCTTCCAATGAACACTCAGGACTGATCTCCTTTAGGATGGACTGGTTGGGTCTCCTTGCAGTCCAAGGGACTCTCAAGAATCTTCTCCAACACCACAGTTCAAAAGCCTCAATTCTTCAGTGCTCAGCTTTCTTTATAGTCCAGCTCTCACATCCATACATGACCACTGGAAAAACCATAGCCTTGACTAGATGGACCTTTGTTGGCAAAGTAATGTCTCTGCTTTCTAATATGCTGTCTAGGTTGGTCATAACTTTCCTTCCAAAGAGTAAGCGTCTTTTAATTTCATGGCTGCAATCACCATCTGAGGTGATTTTGGAGCCCAGAAAAATAAAGTCAGTCACTGTTTCCACTGTTTCCTCATCTACTTCTCATGAAGTGATGGGACCAGATGCCATGACCTTAGTTTTCTGAATGTTGAGCTTTAAGCCAACTTGTTCACTCTCCTCTTTCACTTTCATCAAGAGACTCTTTAGTTCTTCTTCACTTTCTGCCAAAAGGGTGGTGTCATCTTCATATCTGAGGTTATTGATATTTCTCCCAGCAATCTTGCTTCCAGCCTGTGCTTCCTCCAGCCCAGCGTTTCTCATGATATACTCTGCATATAAGTATAAATAAGTAAGGTGAAAATATACAGCCTTGACGTAGTCCTTTTCCTATTTGGAACCAGTCTGTTTTTCCATGTCCATTTCGAACTGTTGCTTCCTGACCTGCACTCATCTCTAGTATACCACTAAAAGCATCAACAGAATAAAGGAATCTCATTGATGGCATGAGTGAGACTCCCTAATGATCATGGGAAAAGAAACCGTCAAGGGTCAGAGTTGACTGGAGACAGGTGATCTGGGGTGGAGTCTGAAACCCTCTCTAGGTAGTGCTGACCTGAGACTCTGAGCTGGCTGGTTGTGGCCCATGTGGTCAGACCCTGGGTTCCTCTATCTACCCATGGACACTGGGTTTCTTCAACTGCCACACTTGTGTGTCCATCTAGTCTCCTTATCTAGCTATCCCTTGTGCTCCACGTGTGACAAGTCTCATTGATAATATCTATTTTGTATTAGGAGAGGTACAGAGATGTATGCTGTGACCTCCTCCTACAGGGACCATCTCTAGTGATCTGACAAAAATAACAATGACACAGTGTTACTGAGCTCAAGTTCTTTTTGCTCTATGAACACTCTCTCATAACTCTAGGGGCATCTGTTTTTGTTTTAAACTTCTGGGTTTCCCTGGTAGCTCAGCTGGTAAAAGAATTCACTTGCAATGCAAGAGACCTGGGTTCTATCCCAGGGTTGGTAAGATCCCCTGGAGAAGGGAACGGTTATCTGCTGAAGTTTCAAGATGGCAGAGTAGGACATGAGCTCATCTTCTCCTGTAAGAACTCCAAAATTACAACTCTCTGCTGAACAACCATTGACAGGGGAATGTTGGATCCCACCAAGAAAAGATACCCCACATCCAAGGGAAAAGGAGAAGTCCCAGCAAGATGGTAGGAGGGGCGAAATCGAGTTTAGAATCAAACTCCATACCCACCAGAGATGCTTGGGGAGCTCAAACAAATCTTGTGTGCACCAGGACCCAGAGATCCCAGAGACTGAGCCAGAACTGTGTTTGAGTGTCTCCTGTGGAGGTACGGGTCAGCAGTGCCCTGCCGCAGGGGCAGGGGCTCTGGGTGCAGCAGTCCTGGTTATGGCATAAGCCCTTTTGGAGGAGGTCGCCATTAACTCCACAACAGAGCTGCCAGAACTTACAGAGGACTGAGGAAACAGACTCTTGGAGGGCACAAACAAAACCTTGTGCACACCAGGACCCAGGAGAAAGGAACAATGACCACACAAGAGACCGACCCAGACTTGCCTGTGATTGTCCAGGAGTCTCTGGCAGAGGTGTGGGTTGGCAGTGGCCTGCTACAGGGTCAGAGGCACTGAGTGTGGCAGTGCATGCATGGGACATTTTGAAGGAGGTCGCCATTATCTTCATTACCTCCACCATAGTTTGGCCTCAGGTCAAACAGAGGGAGGGAACACAGCCCCGCCCATCAACAGAAAATTGGATTAAAGGTTTACTGAGCATGGCCCTGCCCATCAGAACAAGACCCAGTTTCCCTCTCTGTCAGTCTCTCCTATCAGGAACCTTCCATAAGCCTCTTATCCTTCTCCATCAGAGGGCAGACAGAATGAAAATCACAATCACAGAAACTAACCAAACTGATACATGGACCACAGCCTTGTCTAACTCAATGAAACTAGGCCATGCTGTGTAGGGCCACCCAAGATGGATGGGTCATGGTGGAGACTTCTGACAAAACATGGTCCACTGGAGAAGGGAATGGCAAATCACTTCAGTATTCTTGGCTTGAGAACCCCATGAACAGGATGAAAAGGCAAAAAGATAGGACACTGAAAGATGAATTCCCCAGGTCGGTAGGTGCCCAATATGCTACTGGAGATAAGTGGAGAAATAACTCCAGAAAGAATGAAGAGATGGAGCCAAAGCAAAAACAACACCCAGTTGTAGATGTGACTGGTGATGGAAGTAAAGCATGACACTGTAAAGAGAAATATTGCACAGAAACCTGGAAAGTTAGGTCCATGAATCAAGGCAAATTGGAAGTGGTCAAACAGGAGATGGCAAGAGTGAACATTGACATTTTAGGAATCAGTGAACTAAAATGGACTGGAATGGGTGAACTTAACTCAGAAGACTGTTATATCTACTACTGTGGGCAAGAATCTCTTAGAGGAAATGGAGTAGCCATCATAGTCAACAAAAGAGTCCAAAATGCAGTACTTGGATGCAATCTCAAAAATGACACAATGATCTCTGTTCGTTTCCAAGGCAAATCATTCAATATCACAGTAATCCAAGTCTATGCTCTGACCAGCAATGCTGAAGAAGCTGAAGTTGAATGGTTCTATGAAGACCTACCAGACTTTCTAGAACTAACACCCCTAAAAGATGTCCTTTTCATTATAGGGGACTGGAATGCTAAAAGGAAGTCAAGAGATAACTGGAGTAACAGGCAAGTTTGGCCTTGGAGTACAAAATGAAATAGGGCAAAAGCTAACAGAGTTTTGCCAAGAGAACGCACAGGTCATAGCAAACACCCTCTTCCAGCAACACAAGAGAAGATTCTACATATGGACATCATCAGATGGTCAATACCAAAATCAGATTGATTATATTCTTTCCAGCCAGAGATGGAGAAGCTCTATAGAGTCAGCAAAAACAAGACCAGAAGCTGACTGTGCGAAATTCAGAATTAAATTGAAGAAAGTAGGGAAAACCAACAGACTATTCAGGTATGACCTAAATCAAATCCCTTATGATTATACAGTGGAAGTGAGAAATAGATTTAAGGGACTAGATCTGATGGATAGAGTGCCTGATGAACTATGGGTGGAGGTTCGTGACATTGTACAGGAGACAGTGATAAAGACCATGTCCAAGTAAAGGAAATGCAAAAAATGCAAAATGGTTGTCTGAGGAGGCCTTACAAAGAGCTATGCAAAGAAGAGAAGAGAAAGGCAAAGGGGAAAAGGAAAGATATACCCATTTGAATGAAGAGTTCCAAAGAATAGCAAGGAGAAATAAGAAAGCCTTCCTCAGCGATCAGTGCAAAGAAATAGAGGAAAACAATAGAATGGGAAAGACTAGAAATCTCTTCAAGAAAATTAGAGATACCCAGCATTTCATGCAAAGATGGGCACAATTAAGGACAGAAATGGTATGGACCTAACAGAAACAGAAGATATTAAAAGGAGGTGGCAAGAATACACAGAAGAGCTATACAAAAAATATCTTCATGACCCAGATACCCACGATGGTGTGATCACTCATCTAGAGCCAGACATCCTGGAAAGCGAAGTCAAGTGGACCTTAGGAAGCATCACTACAAACAAAGCTAATAGAGGTGATGGAATTCCAATTGAACTGTTTCTAATCCTAAAAGATGATGCTGTGAAAGTCTGCACTCAATATGCCAGCAAATGTGGAAAACTCAGCAGTGGCCACAGGACTGGAAAAGGTCAGTTTTCATTCCAATCCGTAAGAAAGGCAATGTCAATGAATGTACAAACCACCACACAATTGCACTTATCTCACACGCTAGCAAAGTAATGCTCAAAATTCTCCAAGCCAGGCTTCAATAGTACATGAACCACGAACTTCCAGATGTTCAAGCTGGATTTAGAAAAGGCAGAGGAACCAGAGATCAAATTGCTAACATTTGTTGGATCATTGAAAAAGCAAGAGAGTTCCAGAAAAACATCTATTTCTGTTTTATTGACTACGCCAAAGCCTTTGACTGTGTGGATCACAACAAACTGTGGAACATTCTTAAAGAGATGGGGATACCAGACCACCTGACCTGTCTCCTGAGAAATCTGTATGCAGGTCAGGAAGCAACAGTTAGAACTGGACATGGAACAACAGACTTGTTCCAAATAGGAAAAGGAGTATGTCAAAGCTGCATATTGTCACCCTGCTTATTTAACTTCTATGCAGAGTACATTGTGAGAAATGCTGGACTGAATGAAGCACAAGCTGGAATCAAGATTGCTGGAAGAAATATCAATAACCTCAGACATGCAGATGACACCACCCTTATGGCAGAAAGAGAAGAAGAACCAAAGAGCCTCTTGATGAAAGTGAAAGAGGAGAGTGAAAAAGTTGATTTAAAACTCAACATTCAGAAAACTAAGGTCATGGCATCCGGTCCAATCACTTCATGGTGAATAGTTGGGGAAACAATGGAAACAGTGGCTGACACTATTTTGGGGGGCTCCAAAATCACTGTAGATGGTGATTGCAGTCCATGGGGTCACAAAATGTTGGACACCACTGAGTGACTGAACTGAACAGACCCACTCCAGTATTCTGGCCTGGAGAATTCCGTGGACTGCATAATCCATGGTGTTTCAAAGAGTCGGACATGACTGAGTGACTTTCACTTCACTCTGGAGTGGTTTCTGACTTTTCTGTAAACAACATTATTTTGTATTTATAGCACAAATAGCATCTTAGCTCTAAGGTGATAAGAACTGCATTTTATACTCTATGTTTCCCTGAATCATCTTTACTACTATTGAGAGGCAAGCATTGATAAGAAAAGAATGTGCTGGGTTAGAAGCAGAAAAATGTTTTCAGGATGGGCTAGTAGGAAAAAAATGTGTAATTCGATGAGTTCAAGGGACACATGCAAGTTAGAGGTGCAAGTCCTAAGAGGAGCTGGGAGATTAGCTGTTGCTGAGATTTAGAGCATGCTTCTGGGTCACGTGTCTGATGTGGTCACAAAACAAAAACGTTTTGTCCTTCTGCACTGTCCTCCTCTTTATAATTGTGATTTTCTCAAAGATCCTCCTGAACTGCACATGTGCTTTGGTTGTGCTGATTTCTTACGATCAATTATCACCAAGTGATCTGGGTATTTTTTTGTTCCTAAGCAATGCTTCCCACTCAACAATTATTTGGGAGACAATGGAGCCAATTACCTTACTTCAAATATGCTTAAAATTATCAGCAATTTTAGACAGTGTATTTGACATTTTTTTCAAAGTAAGATTTATCATTGAACTTTATAACTTTTAATTTCATTGGTAAGATCTATTATTCCAGCTTCTGTTCTTTTAAAAGTAGGCTGTAGGTTTAAACTTTCTGAAAGTGAGAAACTCTCAGAAGTAAGCCATTTGCTTTCTTTGAAGCAGTCAGTACATGGTAGCATATTTTGGGCAGGGATGGGAATTTTTTTTTCATCTCTTTTTCAAATCTGATTGATTCATTGTGACTGCTTCAAGCCTCATCTCAACTCAGAGAAGAAGAATGCAATGATTGATTAGTTATGTCTGCCAAAACAACAGGTGAAAAGAATGCTAGCACTTAAGAAAGAACAGTGGACACGGAGTCTTTTCTAGCAATATCTGAGCATGTGGCTGAAATCTGTTTATACTATGATCATCATTGCTTATAGATTTAGAAGAATATCCTAGTAATTAGTGGGAAAAAGAAAAGGAGTGATATGAATTCAAATCTTAACTTTTTAATACTGTCTCTGGATAATAGAAAATCTATCTAAAATGTTTAAGTAGCAGTTCAGTTTCATTATGCACAAAATAAAAACAATGATTTACAGCTAATAGAGAGGGTTTAAAATTTAAATAATGGAATGTAGCATTTGGCTAGATGTGAAAACAGCAATAGCCACTAACATCTATAGACTGATCACTATGTACCAGAAATTGTTCTAGATGTTTTCCTCTCTAGCTATGTGTTAAATATATTTAAAAGATTTAATTGTCTTAAATACTTTTCTAGAACATGAGAAACATAGAAAGTCTAGAGGAGTTTCTTGAAAAATAAAAATATAGAAGCCCTTTTACATCATTATATGCAATGTAGTCTTTGTATTCAAAACAGCAGAGATTCACTGAGAGTTTTAAGCAAGGTTATAATTGTAACTATGTATATTTTTATACAATTTAGAGGAAATTCCAGTAAAAATGATTCAATAGAGGCAGATGAGAAATAAAAATAGGCTAACATAGCAAGTACCAGTTAGAAAGATAACATGTTTAAAAGGTAAAATATTTGAAATAAAACCATAAAATAAGTTCAATATTCAACACAATAAAAAGTCTGGAAGAAATACACCGAGAGAGAAAATATTAAGATAGGAAGATATGTTAAAATATATAAAAATAGCTTGAGAAATTCAAATATAGAGAGTTATTGAAGAAGATATTGGAAGGAGTGACAGAGAAGTTACATTAAAAAAGATAACAATTTCCATTTATTGGCTATTGTAAACAGTGCTGCAATGAACATTGGGGTGCATGTATACTTTTGGACCATGTTTTTCTCCAGATATATGTCCAAGAGTGGGATTGCAGGGTCATAAGGTAGCTCTATTTGTAGTATTTAAAAACCTCCATACTGTTCTCCATAGTGGCTCCACGAATTTATATTTCCACCAACAGTGTAGGAGGGTTTCCTTCTCTCCACACCTTCTCCAGAATTTATTGTTGGTGGATTTTTTGATGGTAGCTATTTTGACTGGTAGGGCTTCCCTGGTAGCTTAGCTGGTAAAGAATCTGCCTGCAACGCAGGAGACCCTTGTTTGATTCCTGGGTCGGGAAGATCCCCTGGCAAAGGGATAGGCTATGCACTCCAGTATTCTTGGGCTTCCCTGATGGCTCAGCTGGTAACGAATCTGCCTGTAATGCGGGAGACCTGGGTTTGATCTCTGGGTTGGGAAGATCTCCTGGAGAAGGCAACAGTTACCCACTCCAATATTTTAACTGGTATGAGGTGATATCTTACTGCAGTTTTGACTTGCATTTCTCTAATAATTAGTGATGTTGAGCATCTTTTCATGTGCCTCTTGGCCATCTGTATGTCTTCTGAGGAGAAATGTCTATAGTCTTCTGCCCAGTTTTTGCTTGGATTTTTTGCTTTTATAATGTTAAGCTTCATGAGCTGTGTGTAGATTTTGGTGACTAATCTGTTGTCAGTCATGTCATCTGCAAATATTTTCCCCCAATCTGTGGGGTTTTTTTTCATGCTGTTTATTGTTACCTTTGCTATGCAAAAGCTTCTGAGTTTAAGTAGGTCCCATTTGTTTATTTTTGTTTTTATTTCCATAACTCTAGGAGTTGGGTCAAAGAGGATCTTGCTGCGATTTATGTCAAAGAGTGTTCTGCCTATGTTTTCCTCTAAGAGCTTTATACTTTCTGGCCTTACATTTAAGTCTTTAATCCATTTTGAGTTTATTTTTGTGCATGGTGTTAGGAAGTGTTCTAATTTTATTCTTTTACTTGTAGCTCTCCAGCTTTCCCAATACCACTAATGGAAGAGGTATGCCTCAGAGAACAATAAAGGTAAAACACATATCTTAAAAGTATCCAGAAAGATAACACAGGTTAATTTCAAAGAAAATAAATTGATGACGGGCATCTCATAAGCAACAATGGAGACCAGAATGCAGCAGAGAATATTGAAAACTTGGAAATGTACCAACAGCAAATACTCTAGTGGAAAAAATAAATTTCATTGCCAAAAAGCTTGCTTAAAATTCAGCATTGAAAAAATAAAGATCATGGCATCCATCCTATCACTTCATAGCAAATAGATGGAGAAAAAGTGGGAACAGTGTCAGATTTCATTTTCTTGGGCTCCAAAATCAATGTGGGCAGTGACTGCAATCACGTTATTAAAAGATGCTTGCTCCTTAGAAGAAAAGCTATGACAAACGTAGACAGTGTATTAAAAAGCAGAAACATCATTTTGCCAGTAAAAGTCTGTATAGTCAAAGCTATGGTTTTTCCAGTAGTCATGTATGGATGTGAGATTTGGACCATTAAGAAGGCTGAGTCCTAAAGAATTGAAGCTTTCGAACCATGGTGCTGGAGTAGACTCTTGAAAGTCCCTTGGACTGTAGGAGATCAAATCAGTCAATCCTAAAGGAAATAAACGCTGAATATTTATTGGAACGATTGAAGCTGAAGATCCAATAACTTGGCCACCTGATGTGAAGAGCTGACTCATTGGAAAAGAACCTGATGCTGGGAAAGTTTGAGGACAAGAGAAGAAGGGGACACAGAGGATGAGGGGGCATCATTGAATTTATGGACATGAGTTTGAGCAAACTCCAGGAGATAGTGAAGCACAGGAAAGCCTGGGGTGCTGCAGTTCACGAGGTCACCAATAGACAGACTCGACTTAGTAACTGAACAATAACGAACAACAAACCATAATTAAAGTTATTTCTAAAGGAAGTACCAGAAGAAGAAAAGATTCCTAAAGGAAGAGATGAGACAGGAAATAATTCTGAAAAATAAATATAGTTAAGGAAATACAAATGAAAATTGACAATTTAGAAAAATGGAACTTTTACGTTTAAAAAGACAAAACAAAAATCTTGAGCTCTTTTTTTTTTTAATAAATTTATTTATTTTAGTTGGGGGTTAATTACTTTACAATATTGTAGTTGTTTTTGCCATACATTGACATGAATCAGCCATGGGTTTACATGTGTTCCCCATCCTGAACCCCCCTCCCAACTCCCTCCCCATCCCATCCCTCTGGGTCATCCCATTGCCCCAGCCCTGAGCATTTGTCTCATGCATTGAACCTGGAATGATATTCTGTTTCACATATGATAATATACATGTTTCAATGAGCTTTTATAAATATGTAAAAGGAAAGGAATTATGTTCAGAATTTTGCAGTTTCAAGGAGAGTGTAGAAATATGTTAAACTTTGGATTTTCAAGTATGTATTTTTAAGTATGAGTGTTAAAATCCTCTCATAATCAATAATAGAGTGAAATTAGAAGACATGGATTTCAATGTAACAGAGGAGAAACTGGAATTAAACACAGCAATTCATTCAAAAAGAATGTAGAAAAATAAACAAAGCAATATAGGAAGATCATAAGGAAGAAAGTCCAAAATATTCTGTTCAAAGAAGGCCAATGGATGTTTAACAGTAATTTCTAGGCAATCTCAGATGTCGCAGTTTCCCACAGCAAGATCCTGGACACTGAGGCATGGTGAAGTGATTCATTCTCACATTTTCACTACAACAGCCAGAAAATATGAGACATCTAGAATATTCCAGCAACAGCCTCGGACATGATTTATCTATAGATTTCCTGGAAAGGGAAAATGCGGGACTATGCACTCCATGGTCTCACAACCAGCTGCCCCAGGAAAAGGCCTGGATCCACCCCCACATGTGTTAATACTATTTCTACTGTTCATGCTTAGTATTTCATCTTGAGGTGATTTGGTCAGGCATCCACTTGTGATGTTTTTCTTTATGAAATGCTCCTCTATCTCATGACTGGTTTTTACCTTGCCTTATTATTATTTTCATCTGTTTATTTTTATTTTGTTTTTTTGTTTGTTATCTATTTGTCATAGTCTTCCCTGGTGGCTCAGCAGTAAAGCATCTGCCTGCAACGCAGAGACAGGGATTTGATCACTGAGTTGGGAAGATCCCCTGGAGAAGGAAATGGCAACCCACTCCAGTATTTTTGCCTGGGAAATCCCATGGACAGAGGAGTGTGGCGGGCTACAGTCAATGGGGTTGGAAAGAGTCAAACACAACTTAGTGACTAAACAATAACATCTATTTGTCACCATTTACCTCCATCTGGTATACCATTTCCCATTTTTACCTTTGACTTCTTCCAACTCACATAGTTCTTAGGTAGTTTCATACAAGTGTGTTGGATTGATTTATGATCTCTACTGAGAAATTTTTCTCTTAAAGCAAATTTAACACATATTGTTTACTAATATAAGGCTTCCCAGGTTGAACTAGTGGTAAAGAACCCACCTGCCAATGCATGAGGCATAAAAGAGGTAGGTTTGATTCATGGGTTGGGAAGATAACCTGGAAGAGGGCATGGCAACTCACTCCAGTATTCTTGCCTGGAGATTCCCATGGATAGAAGATCCTGGTGGGCTACAGTTCATTGGATCGCAAAGAGTTGTACACGACTGAAGCAACTTAGCACTCACACATGCATGCATTTACTAATATGACACACACATTAGTTTGATTCCTGTTAACTTTTTGATGGTTTCTGTTTAAAGTCTTCATTTGTTTACTATATATCTATATTTTCCTTTTTTGTTTTTATAATTAATTCTAATAATTTTAAGGTTTAGTGAACATTTTTTTAGCTATTCTGGAATTAACTTTTAAATTTTTATTATTTATCATTCTTATTTTTATTGAAGTGTAGCTGATTTACAATGTTGTGTTCGTTTCTGCTGTACAGCAAAGTGAATCAGTTATATGTATACATATATCCACCTTTTTTAGATTTCTTTCCCATATAGATCATTACAGAGGATTGAGTAGAGCTCCATATGCTATGTAGTAGGTCCTTATTAGTTATATATTTTATAGGTAGTAGTGTGTGTATGTCAATCCCAATCTCCCAGTTTATCCCTCCCCTACTTCCTGGTTTAACTTTTATAAGGTTTAAGTATATACATTTCAAGTATGTGTGGTAGATATGGACATAAAACTGTATTTGCTGGTTTCTTGACTTCCGTGCTTCCCTGAAGAGAAAATGGCATTAATGACATGATATTTGATTGGGAAGTATGAAAAGTAACAGACTATGAAAAGAATATTGTGTTTGAAGTAGACTGACCTCCAGCAGAGCTAATGGCAGACGGCCCTCTTTCTGCATGTTTATTCTGTATCAGTGTAGTAAATTTTTATGATTACCTTTTGAAGCATGCAAAGTCAAGCATGTTTGATTTTCTTGATAATTTTAATTTTTACAGCATGCACTTGAAATTAGACATATTAGTCATTTTAAAATTAATAGCAGTTTTTAAATGCTCAGTAAACACCTGCTAACCTAAAGGAAAACGACCTGCACAAACAAAAGACAATTTATTGTGTTTGTCTCGTAAAAGTTACTCTCTGATTCTAAATTAGAATATTGAGAAGTCTAATCTGACTTTAGAAGCCACTATAGTAGTATTTAATGCATAGGCAATTGTGAACAAAATACCATAAATATGAAAGTACCAGAGAACACAACTGCAATAAAATAGTATAACAAGTGGCTTTGGAGATAATGTAGGGAGGATACTAAAATGATAGCTCATCAAATACATTTAGCTATTGACCATGAGGAGCTGAAATTAGTTTTAAATCCATATGTAAATATGTAATCAGGTATAAATTTTAATATATGACTCATGATAATTTAGATGCAATCAAGTACATATTTTCAGAGGAAGATATTTATTACAAATGGAACACTGTGATCAAAAGGATACAAAATATTTAGATGACAAAAAGCACTTAATGTACCCAAGAAATGGGTCCAAAGTAAACATAGAGATGGAAACTTCTTGAATTTTGAAAGACTGTTATTTCCAAATTTTGTGAGAAAGCTCTTCATTTTCTTATTTTCAATAGTGTTCCACATTCCACAGTGTATAATAATCTATGCACATTAAGTTCATAGTTTTCTCTAATGCAGAAAAAATGTGCTTGGTGTTCTTTATAATTTAATTGAGAGGATAAATCTACAAAATAATGATGTGCTTTCCTACTGCTTTTCAGCTCCTGTTAGGTATCACATTTTAAATGCATTGTTGATGACCATGGTGGGAAATTGTGGCTAATGAAAAAGAGATGCTTGCACAGGTCTTTGGATCAAAGAGGTCCTGCATCTATGCCTGATTCTCCAGCTCAGTGCAAGAAGATTCTGCTTGGCTGTGAGCTTCTCTGCTGAATGGTATGGCTTCCATTCTACACACTTTGCTGTGAACAGAGATACATCAAGCCTGATGTTCATCCTCAAGGAATATGTAGGAAAGACAAAACATGCAAAAAGCTAGCTGTATTAATAGGTGGAATGTTCTATGAACCACAAGAAAGTCATCATAATGATGTCAAGTAAACTCCCTTGAAGATATTCACATCCTGATATGTTACCTTACATATCAAAAGAGGTTTTGCATCTATGATTAATTAAGGACATTCAAAGGAGAAGATTATCCTAGATTATTTGCATGGGTGCAATGTGATCATTAAAGTCCTTAAAAGTGAAAGAGAGAGAAATAAGCTGGAAATTTCTGGGAAGTTTTGATCAGTTAGAGGATGGGAGGTGAAGCACAGCTATGAGGAGAAAGAGAGTGAGGGAAGGGCCATGGGACTAGAAAGGCAGGAAAGATGCACAAGTAGGAGGCCTGATAATGGATAGTTGATTCATTTATTACTTATAGAAAAATATTTATGAAGTGTTTTCAGATACCAGGCACCTAGCAGAAGTTGATACATTAGAGCATAATGGGGAGACTGATACAAGTCAAATATCACTCATGTGTGCCTGAAGTTGCTTTAGTCATGTCTGACTCTTTGTGACCCGATGGACTGTACCCAGGTTCCTCTGTCCATGGAATCTTCCAGGCAAGAATACAGGAGTGGGTTACCATCCCCCCTCCAGGGATCTTCCCAACCCAGGGATTGAACCCGTGTCTCTTACATCTCCTGTATTGACAGGTGGGTACTTTACCACTAGTGCCACATCCATGGAAATTCACAACAATGAGAGATGCCAGGAAGGAGGGTCTTGTGCTGAGCGTAACAATGAAGGCAAGGCTGTCGACTCTGGCTGAGGTCTTAACTAGTTGGAAGTTGACTGAAAAAACTAGTCAAGACCCAGATGATGCCACTGAACAGTTTACCCCTATTAACCATCTTTGATAACTCTTATATGCTTACATGCTTCCATCCCTTCTTTCTAGAGACTGGATGCTGCAGTCTGCATCTCTGAATCTCTTTTCCAGAGTGGAAATGGGGTTTATGGTCATCCTGCCAGTTTTCTTCTTTTAAGCCCTCCTAGATGAAGCATCTGTGAAATTCTTCTTCCAGATGGGCTTAGAAACAACTAGTAAATAAACCAAATTGTCCTCTGAACCTGCCCACCCTTCCTCAGAGTATTTGATCTTACTTAAGTTCACTTATCCTAGGCTGATAATAAGTTCAGTTGACTAGTTGTACTCAAGAGAGGGAGAAATAAGTAAGTGGCAAAGAGATATTGAGAAATTTATGCTTTAAAAATGTTTTCATAACTTTAAAAAATTTTTTGAAAATAATTATTTTAATTGAAGGATAATTGCTGTACAGAATTGTGTCTATTTCTGCCAAACATCAACATGAACCATAGATATACATATGTCCCCTCCCTCTTGAACCTCCCTCCCACCTTCCTCCCCATCCCATCCTTCTAGGTTGTTAAAGAGCCCTGGTTTGAGTTCCCTGAGTCATACAGCAAATTCCCATTGGCTCTCTATTTTACATATGGTAATGTAAGTTTCTAAGTTACTCTCTCCATGCATCCCATCCTCTCCTTCCTCTCTCACCCCATGCCCATTAATTTGTTCTCTATGTCTATGTCTCCATTGCTGCCCTGCAAATAATTTCACCAGTACCATGTTTCTAGATTCCATATATATGCATTAGTATACAATATTTGTTTTTCTCTAACTTACCTCACTCTGTGTAATAGGCTCTGGATTCACCCACCTTATTAGAACTGACTCAAATGCATTCCTTTTTTTGTTTTCATAACTTTTGTTGTTGTTGTTGTTGTTGTTCAGTCACTAAGACGTCTCTGACTCTTTCTGACCCCATGGACTCCAGCACGCCAAGCTCCTCTGTCCTCCACTATGTCCTGAAGTTTGCTCAAATTCATGTCCTATGAGTCAGAGATGCTATCTAACCATCTTATCCTCTGCCACACCCTTTTCCTTTTGCCTTCAATCTTTCCCAGCATCAGGGTCTTTTCCAATGAGTTGGCTCTTCCAAGCAGGTGGTCAAATCATTGGAACTTCTGCTTCAGTGTCAGTCCTTCCAATGAATATTCAGGGTTGATTTCCTTTAGGATTGACTGGTTTGACCTCCTTGCAATCCAAGAGACTCTCAAGAATCTTCTTCAGCACCACAATCTGAAAGCATCAGTTCTTCAGCATTCAGCCTTCTTTATGGTCTAACTCTCACATCCATACATGACTACTGGAAAAACCATAGCTTTGACTATAGGCACTTTTGTTGGCAAAGTGATGTCTCTGCTTTTTAAAATGCTCTCTAGGTTTGTCATAGCTTTCTTTCCAAGGAGCAAGCATCTTTTAATTTCATGGCTGCAGTCACCATCCATAGTAATTTGGGAGCCCATCATGACTTTCAGGAAGCTCTATTGAATACATTTATTATGTTAACAATTCTCTATTGCTCAGTCTATATAAAAACTTTTCCTTTAAGTTTCTAGACAAAGAAAACTCTTATTTAATATATTTTGTGATTTCCCTTTTGTAAAATAATAATGTGGCTTTTTCTATGTGTATTTAAGAAAAGCCAAGGGAATAATTTCATGATAAAGTATAATTATGATTTTAAACATATTTCCTTCCTTGTATTAGACCACGAGAACTACTTTCTTAAATGTATTGTGTGCACATCCCATTCGGTTAGAGGGCACTTTCATTGACTGAAACTTCCCACTGCTTTAGCATTTTCTCTTGTCTGACCCTGAGGTGACCTAAATAGTCCAGACTTCTTTCTACTATTTGGGCATGTGAAGTAGCTTAAGTGTATGACCTCTGTTCATGAGGTCGGACTTCAGTTATGTTCTGACTGTTCACATTTACTGTTGAAGAAATGAATGACTTCTGGAAACAAGGAATTTAGAGAAAGAGTTTTTTGGAAATTATCACCACAGTTGAAAATGACTAGGTAAATCTACCTTTCAGTAGGAATGACATTAGCTTGCATAGCTAATCAGGAGGTGTTCAGAATGCATATAAGTGCCTTAGCTTGCCAAGTTATGGGCTCTGCAGAATACAATATTTTGTAGGAAATCCTCTAGAAAATAATAAAACTTCTAGCGGAAGTTTTATGTGAATAAATAAGATCCTGCGGATAGCAGGGTTTTCTGGAGCCTACAAACATCAACAGTAGATTTATTGTGTGGTGAAATGAGCAAGGAATGACACCCATGCATCAGTGGGAACATTTATAGAGCTGTGAGCAAGAACCAGTTTCTAAAAAACATATTTTTTCAGAGAAAGTGAAATTGTGTCTGGAAATCCAGGCTCCAGGGAAGGGATGGTGACCTTTGGGAACACTAGCTGACATAGACACAAGAGTCCCATTGTGGGTTTTGGGGGTTTCAGCAGAGCCTCACATGTATCACCTGTGTGGTAATCAACTTGCTAGGTTCCAAGTTCCTCATCTATAACATTAGAGTGTCAGAGGAGCTGTCCTCAAAGACCCCTCCAACCACACTTCCTTTCTCCTCCTGGATCTCCATCTAATTCCACCCATTAGAGAATTCTGTGCATAATGTCCCCTTTGCCCCCAGCTGCCCCCCTGACCTGCAGAGAGGCACTTAGGAAATCCGCTTGCAATGGGAGAGTCAAACATCCCTTTTTGTAACCTGCAGCCCTTGTTCTGGACCCGTGTCCTTAAGCAAGTTTGATCTGTCTTCCATGTGACACCCAGTTCTCATGCTTTCAGCTAACCACATCTATTCTCTCTGATTATCCTAAGAACATGAATTTCAGATTCTTCTCTCTTTGTTTTTTTTTCCTCTGGAGCTACATGTATTCAGCAATGTTCTAAAACGGTGCTGCTTACTCTGATTATGGGGCTACTAAAATAATTCAGTATGTTAAACCTATTACCATAGGGCTTCAACGGCTAAACATAACTTTTATACTATGGTCAGCATGAGTTTGAAAATTGAAGGGTATATTTACTATAATGTTTCTTTCCTTCAACCCTGTTATAAGATTGATTGTGTCTTAAAATTGATAACTTCTTAGAGTTGAGGAAGTAGAGTACGCTCCTCTGATATTTTCTCTATATTTTTTCGTGTGTGGGAAATATTTTACCCGTGACACTCTTGCCAGGGTTAGTTCTAAGAAATTTGTGTCTGTTCCACAGGATTTCCTAATCAAGAATTACTGGAGAACAACCGTGATGATCACTAAGCACCTAGACGAGAACATCATCCCATGAATAAGGAAGAGCAAAGATGTTTGAAGGCTACCAGTGCTGGAGGAAAAATGGGTTACTCCACCCAAGAGATGCAGTAATGATGACTTCTTCAAACCCAACTGAGTTTTAGAGATCTTCCATTACTACATGATGGTGATTGGGGGCCAGTGATACCAGCTGTGTGACTGCTGCATGTGACCGATCATACTCAGCAAAGCAGAGACCCCCATATGCAGTTGGAAGAAGGATAAACACCAGGAAGGATGCACAACTTCAGGGGCCATGTGCTGTGTGACTCTGCACATCATACTCCCCCCATATGCATAGTTAATAAGTCTTTGTGAATTGCCACTGAGCCAGTTGAGCCAGACTAACAATTTTTCAGTTGCTGGAGTTTGTTATTCTTCGCACCATCTGGGGAGAGCCCACTCCATCCATCCCTTCTGCTCCTCCACATCTCCCCTCACCTGTTGCATCTTCAGGACCTTTCATGACACCCTTCCCTCCAACTGGCTGGATCAGGTACTCCTCTTCTCCGTTCTTACCAATCTGCTGTGTTTTCTGTATCACACTGATCCTGGTTGGCTTCTGTGTGCTTGATCAGCTGTCTGATCCCTCTCTGCTTTCCTCCCTATAAAAAGGCCTTTGGAGGGGAGAAGGGAACTGAGTCTATTTTGCTAGCTCTAGTATTCCCATCATTGAACACAGTGTCTTGCATAAAGTAGGCATTCAATAAATATAGGACAGATTAAAGAGAGAGCGAGTATGGAAGGATTGCTGCTGTGCATTGAGAAGGGTCTGTAGGAGGCAAAATATCAATTAACTAATAAAATGTAAGAGCAGAGAGGACTAGACACTCCTTCTCACCATCTCATCCAACATGGAGCTGAGGGTTGGGGGGCTCTGACAGCAGCTGCAGAGGAGAGCACTCCAGAATCCCAGTGAAGACAGCTGAGTCACCAAATCTCCCCAGACTTTCCCAGGTCCTCACCTGACTTCAGTGAGCATTGAGCATGGAGGCTTCTTCTGACCATGTGCCACAAACTAATGATAGAAGATTTAGTGTGTGGTAGATGTCATTTTTTTGTGTGGTGAAAATTTGTTTTCACCACAAAGGTAGTAAACACAAAACCATTGTTATGATCAGAATTGCCATGTGAACTTATTTTCCCTCATAAATTAATAAATGAGAACACAAGAAGGATAGCTGAAACAGGGATAGAAGAGAAGGGGGGGCATTTTTAAATTTAATAAGACCCTTAACACAAGTTCTAGTATTTCTAGATCATTCAGGGAGTGAATGAATTAGCTTGAAGTATCTGCTCTGTCCTAGCTCCAAGAGGGGTTTTTATTAAGCCCATCACAATGGAGTCATCACCAGTTAGGACTTGTCAGTATTTTACTTATCCAGTCACAGTGATTTCTTAGACCTAAAAAGTATCTATGCATATGGATGAGAGCAATATTTTAACATGTTTTTATCTTTTATTTAAAAATTTGTTTCAGTTTTATTGAGATATAATTGACATATAGCACTATATAAGTTTGTGTGCAATATAAGGACTTGATTTATTTATTTCAAAATGATTACCACATATGTTAACATTCATAATCTCATATAGAACATTTAGGATCTATTCTTCTAGCAACTTTTAAAAATACCATGCAGAAGTGTTAACTATAGCCACCATGTTGTACATTGCATCTCCAGCACTTATCAGTACTTATTATTGTTCTTTTAATTTTATTTTTATTTTGGCTGCACTGAGTCTTCGTTGTGGTATGCAGGCTTTTCATTGTGGTACTTGGGCTTTCTATAGTTGTGTCAGGAAAGGGCTTCTCCCTAGTTGCCGTGTGGGCTTCTCTTGTTGTGGAGCATGGGCTCTAGAACGTGTGAGGGCTCAGCAGTTGTGGTGTGTGGGCTCAGTTGCCTCCTGGCTCGTAGAATCTTAGTTCCTCAACCAGGGATCTAACCCACGTCCTCTGAATTGGAAGGCAGATTCTTAACCACTGGACTGCCAGGAAAGTCCTAGGCTTCTCTGGTAGCTCAGCTGGTAAAGAATCCACCTGTAATGCAGGAGATCCATGTTTGATTTCTAGGTCAGCAAGATCCCCTGGAGAAGGGATCAGTTCAGTTTAGTCGCGCAGTCATGTCCGACTCTTTGCAACCCCATGGACTGCAGCATGCCAGGCCTCCCTGTCCATCACCAACTCCTGGAGTTTACCCAAATTCATGTCCATTGAGTCGGTGATACCACCCAACCATCTTATCCTCTGTCGTCCCCTTCTTCTCCAGCCCTCAATCTTTCCCAGCATCAGGGTCTTTTCCAATGAGTCAACACTTCGCATGAGGTGGCCAAAGTATTGGAGTTTCAGCTTCAACATCAGTCCTTCCAGTGAACACCCAGGACTGATCTCCTTTAGGATGGACTGGTTAGATCTCCCTGTAGTCCAAGGGACTCTCAAGAGTCTTCTCCAACACCACAGTTTAAAAGCATCAATTCTTTGGCACACAGCTTTCTTTATAGTCCAACTCTCACATCCATACATGACCACTGGAAAAACCATAGCTATGACTAGATGGACCTTTGTTGACAAAGTAATGTCTCTGATTTTTAATATGCTGTCTAGGTTGGTCATAACTTTCCTTCCAAGGAGTAAGCGTCTTTTAATTTCATGGCTGCAATCACCATCTGCAGTGATTTTGGAGCCCAGAAAAATAAAGTCTGACACTGTTTCCACTGTTTCCCCGTCTATTTGCCATGAAGTGATGGGACCAGATGCCATGATCTTGGTTTTCTGAATGTTGAGCTTTAAGCCAACTTTTTCACTCTCCTCTTTCACTTTCATCAAGAAGCTCTTTAGTTCTTCTTCACTTTCTGCCAGAAGGGTGGTGTCATCTGCATATCTGAGGTTATTGATATTTCTCCTGGCAATCTTGTTTCCAGCTTGTGCTTCCTCCAGCCCAGCGTTTCTCATGAGGTACTCTGCATATAAGTTCAATAAGCAGGGTGACAATATACAGCCTTGACGTACTCCTTTTCCTATTTGGAACCAGTCTGTTGTTTCATGTCCAGTTCTAACTGTTGCTTCCTGACCTGCATACAGGTTTCTCAAGAGTCAGGTCAGGTGGTCTGGCATTCTCTTCTCTTTCAGAATTTTCCACAGTTCATTGTGATCCACACAGTCAAAAGCTTTGGCATAGTCAATAAAGCAGAAATAGATGTTTTTCTGGTATTCTCTCGCTTTTTTGATGATCCAGCGAATGTTGGCAAGTTGATCTCTGGTTCTTCTGCCTTTTCTAAAACCAGCTTGAACATCTGGAAGTTCGTGGTTCATGTACTATTGAAGCCTGGCTTGGAGAATTTTGAGCATTACTTTACTAGCATGTGAGATGAATACAATTGTGCGATAGTTTGAGCATTCTTTGACATTGTCTTTCTTAAGGACTGGAATGAAAACTGACCTTTTCCAGTCCTGTGGCCACTGCTGAGTTTTCCAGATTTGCTGGCATATTGAGTGCAGCACTTTCACAGCATCACCTTTGAGGATTTGAAATAGCTCAACTGGAATTCCATCGCCTCCACTAGCTTTGTTCATAGTAATGCTTCCTAAGGCCCACTTGATTTCACATTTCAGGATGTCTGGCTCTAGGTGAGTGATCACACCATTGTGATTATCTGGGTCATGAAGATCTTTTTTGTACAGTTCTTCTGTGTATTCTTGCCACCTCTTCTTAATATCTTCTGGTTATGTTAGGTCCATAGGTTTAAGGGACTAGATCTGATAGACAGAGTGCCTGATGAACTATGGATGGATGTTTGATACATTGTACAGGAGACAAGGATCAAGACCAACCCCAAGAAAAAGAAATGCAAAAAAGCAAAATGGCTGTCTTAGGAGGCCTTACAAATAGCTGTGAAAAGAAAAGAAGCCAAAAGGAAAGGAGAAAAGGGAAGAAACACCCATTTGAATGCAGAGTTCCAAAGAATAGCGAGGAGAGATAAGAAAGTCTTCCTCAGTGATCAATGCAAAGAAATAAAGGAAAACAATAGAATGGGAAAGACTAGAGGTCATGCCAAGAAAATTAGAGATTCCAAGGGAACATTTCATGCAAAGATGGGCTCAATAAAGGACAAAAATGGTATGGAGAAGGGATAGACTCCAATATTCTTGGACTTCCTTGGTGGCTCAGACAGTAAAGAATCTGTCTGCAATGCAGGAGACTTGGGTTTGATCCCTGGGTCAGGAAGATCCCCTGGAGGAGGACATGGCAACCCACTCCAGTATTCTTGCCTGGAGAATCCCCATGCACAGAGGAGCCTGGTAGGCTGCAGTCCATGGGGTCGCAAAGAGTCGGACATGGCTGAACACCTAAGCACAGCACAGCACATTATCTTATAAATGAAAGTTTGTATCTTTTGACCACCTTCATCTAATTCTCCAACCCTTGAGTCTGGTACCAAGCTGATCTCTTTTTCTATGAGTTAGTTTAAAATTATTTTAGGTTCCAAACATATATAAGTGAAGTCATACAGTATTTGTCTTTCTTTCTTTGATTTGTTGTTGCAGATATCTTCCTTGACATATTGTTTTTATTTCCTTAAAACATACCCAGAAGTGGAATTGCTGGATAACATGATGCTCTATTTTTAACACTTTGAGGACCCTCCATACTGTTTTCCATAGTGGTGCACAGCAATTACATTCTCCTCAGTGGTGCACAAGGATTCCCCTCTCTCCACACCCTTGCAAGCCTTTGTCATCTCTTGTCTTTTTGCTGACAGCCATTCATTTGCTGACAGTAGTGTCTGCACATGAGTGGTTTACAGGAGCTTTGTCCAGACAAGGCACTCATGGAAGTTAAGGATTAGTGAAAATAAATGAGGTAAAGAATTTGAAGTGAGTCTTCCTTAGAAATCCTTCTCTAATAAGCAAACAGTTTGTCAGATGAACAAACTATTGCCCTAAAGTGAGAGTTATTTCCCCTGCCCCCATACTGCATGCCTCCCTCTGCTCTTTAGCTGACCGAGACTTCCCCCACTATCCACCTTCATTCATTCAATCTAGCCTTTCTTCATCCTATCTTTACTGAGTACTTCACATTTCTGTAGGGCTTCCCTGGTGTCTCAACTGGTAAAGAATCTGCCTGCAATGCAGGAGACCTGGGTTTGATCCCTGGGTTGGGAAGATCCCCTGAAGAAGGGAATGGCAACCCACTCCAGTGTTCTTGCCTGGAGAATTCCATGGAGAGAGAATCCTGGTAGGCTACAGTCCATGGGATCTCAAAGAGTTGGAGATGACTGAGGGACTAACACAACACTCACATTTCTGTAGTGCTACCAGAGCCACTTTAAAAACTGAAAGCTTCCTTAATATTACAATAGTTATACTAAAATAAATCCTATTAATACACTGAAAAGAATTATTTTTCTCCTCTTGATAATGAAAAATGAGAGTCTATTAACACTGATTATTTCCATGACTCCAATTTATTACCTTTCGTAAAAAATCAAATAAAAATTCATCATATAAAGTAACTATTCTTTTTCTTATAGCAAAGATCCATTTTTCTTACTAATTAGTGTCTTAATTCTCTCAAGGCCACAATGAACTTATCAGAGTATCTTTTACAAAATCTTGCCCATGCAAATTTTAAATTAGAAAGCACATGTATACTTATGAAGCAGGAAAATGGAGCTCATTTTAAAGTCAAAGTAGCCAGTAGCAGGGAAGCATATGGGAGGGCTGTTTTCCTGTTTGACTGCACCCCATAGCCCTTCTAACTTCTTACCTCTTTTTCTTTATAGTCCCTTTAAAAACTGTGTGGCTTTACCTAACTGTGTTCAGACTCATATTTTACTATATGAGTTTGTCACGAGATACTGAGTGCCATACTAAGTGTGTTTAAATTTATTTCTGTCATTTAAAGAATTGTAAATTTTTATAACAAGTTTATTCATAATTGTTAAAAATTGAAAAAATTACAAACTTCTTTCTGTGGTGAATGTACAAACAAACTATGGTACCTCCATACTCTACAGTGCTATTCAGGCATAAAAAGGAACAGATTTGATCCACATGAACTACATGGTTGAATTTTAAAAGCATTTGCTAAGCAAAAGAAGCCAAACCCAAAAACTACACACTATAGAATTTTATTTCTATAAAATTCTGAAGAACTATTGGGTTTGAGAACTTAATGGTTGGCAGGAGTGGGGAGTAGTAAAAGGGGAGTATATGAAGGGCAACAGAAGGAAATTTGTGGGTGGAAAAACTGTTGTCTATGATAATTTTGGTGTTAAGTATATGACTGAATGTATTTGTCAAAATGCTTAGACTTCAACACCACAAAGATTCAGTTATACTTTTGCTTCTTAATGCTTCTTTTCTGCATTCTTTGCTATCAGGCTGAATTCTTGGGTAGCAACATTAATCAGCAAAGTAGCATGATTCTTTAGATGGAAATTTCTTGCAATATTTCCCAGGCACCAAACATCCTGTTTGTTGCCATAATATAAAACTAATTTTTTGAGAAAGGTAGGCCAGTACATTGTTATGTCTCACTTGAGAAAAATAATTTTTCTGGAGTAGATACTTAAGGATACAATTGCTGGAGAGTAAGATATTCATATTTTCAGTTTTAATAGGCATTGTTCAATTGACTTCCAAAGGGACAGTATACAAAAGTTTTTGTTTCTCTATGGTCTAAACCAAATCCTGATATTATCAGACTTTTGAAATCTTGCTCACTTTCTGAATAAGACATCATATCACATAGTTTTAGTTTGAGTTTTTCTGATTAATAGTAAGATAGAACATATGTACCATGTATTAATTGACATTATTTTCTGTTCTCTATTATTTTTCTGTTACTATTTGCTTTTTCTTCCCCTCACAATGACTTATAGTTTGAAGTATATATCCTGGACACTGTCCTCAATTTTTTTTTAATTAATTAATTTATTTTGATTGGAGTCTTTACAATACTTTACAATATTGTGGTGGTTCTTGCCATACCTCGACATGAATCAGCCACAAGTGTACCTGTGTTGCACCATCCTGAACCCTCCCTCCCCACCCCATCCCTCTGGGTTGTCCCAGAGCACCAGCTTAGAGAGAACTGCTTCAGGCATCGAACTTGCTATTTAACAGATGAAGGAAATACACCTAGTGTGGTTTTAAGTACTGTGCTCAAAGTTACAGGAAAAATAATTTCTGAAGCGTTGTTTATAGCCAAATGTTCTGCACATAAGAGTTGACTATAATGGAGATCATGTCATGAATAGCTCTTTTAAAAACAATATCTGCTTCATTCATTTTGCATCCTATCAGTATGATTACATTATAGTGTGACAATTTTACTTCCTCTTTTTCTACTAGACTTTTTCATGAGAGTTGTGTATTTTTACCTCTTACTAACACCAAGATTACATGCACACTACTATCAAAACATATTGTAAAAAGTCTGCCCAGAAATTGAGTACAAAGGTTTAATCAGGAAGTATTTCACCAGTGCTAAATTATCTATATGTTTATAAAGGGAAAAAGTCATACTAATAAAAATAATATAAACATGATAAAATAACAAACAGCATGCTCTTCAAAAGGATCACTTTATTCAAGTTTCTAATTTACAGTCTTTCCTACCATTTCTTGTTTACTAATGCATTGATGAAGCTGATACCTTGATCCAAGGTAATTTGCCTTTACATGGTTTTATTTTTCCAGCAGTCATGTATGGATGTGAGAATTGGACCATAAAGAAAGCTGAGCGCTGAAAAATTGATGCTTTTGAACTGTGATGTTGGAGAAGACTCTTGAGAGTCCCTTGGACTGCAAGGAGATCCAACCAGTCCATCCCAAAGGAAATCCTTCTTGAATATTCATTGGAAGGACTGATATTGAAGCTGAAGCTCCAATACTTTGGCCACCTGATGTGAAGAACTGACTCATTGGAAAAGACTCTGATGCTGGGAAAGATTGAAGACAGGAGGAAAAGGGGATGACAGAGGATGAGATGGTTGGATGGCATCAACCAACTTGATGGACATGAGTTTGAGCAAGCTCTGGGAGTTGGTGATGGACAGAGAGGCCTGGCGTGCTACAGTCCATGGGATCACAAAGAGTCAGACATGACTGAGCAACTGAACTGAACTGAACTGGTTTTATATCTGAGGGCAAGTTTTGATATTTTCATGCCTTCCCTGAGTCTTCTCCTGACATCCAGCTTCACCTTGAAAGGTTTACATGACCCCATTCCTCATCGTGTTAATGATCACAAAGTATATGAAATAATGACACGTCTGTTGCAAAAGATTATCGGATGGTGCAAAGAGTTAGCACTAGTCTCTTATGTCAAATCATTATCTATGTTCAAAGAGAAGGATTTTAGCATCAAAATTAAGTTAGTGTTTTGTCTTGAATAGTTCTTCACACATCATCCTTCATTGTGGCAAGTGCTGACAGCTGAAGATGCTCCTTTCCCCAATAACTTGACTATTGAGTGAACACCTCTCTCTTGGATGTCTTACAACTTTACCTGCAGAGCAACAAGATGGCTGAAAAGTTGTCTCACATCTACCAATGCTTCAGTAGCCAAGGAGTGTCATTTCACCTGCTATCTGTGACTATTTTCCAGTAAAGGCAGAGAATTAATTTGCCAAGGCTGCTGTAACAAGAGACTACAAACTAAATGGCTTAAGCCACAGAAATTCATTGTCTCACAGTTCTGGAGGCTGGAAGCCTGAGATCCAGGTGTCAGTAGAGCTCAGTCCTTTTAGGGATGTGAGGGAGAATCTGTTCCAGACTTCTCTCCTAGCTCCTGCTCGTTTGCTGGAGATCTGTGCATTGCTTGACTTGTAGATGCCTCACTCTGATATCTACCTTCATTTTCATGTGTGGGTTTCTGTGTCCGAATTTCCTCTTTTTATAAGGACATAGTCATATTGGATTAGAGCTTATCTTATTGACTGTCAACTGGATCATTAGCAAAGACCCCATTTCCAAATAAGGTCACTTTACAGGTGCTGAATTAGGATTTCAACATCTTTAAGGCAAAATGGTTCAACCATTATAAGCAGTTGATTGACCTAATGTTCAATTTTGTCATATATTGGAAAGCCCTTCCTTGTTATGGTCTCATTACTGTATCTACTGACTTTGTCAATAAAAATCTGTTTCTCTTTTCCTGTATTTTTTCTTCTTTAAAAATTCTCATCAGTGACTTTATACAATTCTAAGAAACAGTTCTCTGTCTTAATCTTTATGGCAGCCCACTCCGGTATTCTTGCCTGGAAAATCCCATGGACAGGAGCCTGGTGGGCTACTGTCAATGGGGTCGCAAAGAGTCAGACACAACTGAGGGAAAGAGCACACAGACAGATTTGTTTCTTTTGATGCATAATTTTCTTGCCTCTTTTTGTGACATTTCATTTTCATAAACTTTCCATGCCTCCACATCAGATGCTGCCTCTTGTCCTTGGTGGTTTGTTGTTTTTTGGTCATCTCTTGGACTCAGCAATTATTTGAGTTTGGCAACATTCTAAACACAAAAAAGCACTATAAATGGAGGAAAACTGGCAAAGCTTTGTATTACAGAAAGAGTTCCCATCAGAGTTGCTAAGTGCTTCCTTACCGATATATACTGCAGTTTTGTTGGCTAAATGGGAAGCATTTTAAAGTCAAGAGAAGATTAATGTATGAACACATATGACATTCAGTACTCTCTGACATTTCTCCAGGAGAAGTTTGACTGACTATTCTCTGTGCTCCACCCCTTAGCCATCCCACATGCAGCTTCAGCCAATGAGAGATGCTGTTGGGAACAAGAGGACAGGAGCAGGCAGAGCCCAGGGTTTGCTCTTTGTCTTCCATCACCCTCCTTAGATGCAACCTTGGCAGTGAATGGATTCTTCTATAGTCACAACTTCAGTTGGGCAAGGGTCTTTCACAGCAGGCTGTGGTCAAGCCTTGGGACCTCCCCTAACAGGCCCCTGCAGATATTGGGTAGAACTGTCTTCTAGTTTTCACTGTCCCCAGGTCCCTGGGTGCCCACATCCCTCAGGGATTCTCTTAAACCTGTCTCTACCCACCATGAGCCCTTTGTTAAAAGTCTCTCAGTATACTCTGTCTCCACATGGATACGATAATCATTTAAATTTTAATAATCTTTCTTTTTCTATGAACCTTGGAAAGGCACCAAATAACAGTCTCTGAGGAAACACTGGCCTTTCTTTCAGACATGGACCATTGTATACTTTTCTGGAACTTTTAAGTTCAATCATGAAGTTTTATCACTACAGAATGAAATGAGTGAGGCTTGCACTCAACATTTTTTATTATGTTCTCCAATTCAATTACATTTATGATGCTATTTCTGCTTCAGAAAAATTTTCTTTATCAATTAATAAAAATTCCTCTAGGATTCACTTATTTGAAATATTGATGCAATTTTCTCTGACTTTGTAAGAAAGTGAAATCACTATTCTTTGAAGTGCTACCTAATACCAGCATTAATTATGTCCCTGGGGGCTGGAGGTGGGGTGGTTTCAAAAAAGACGTCCATTTTGCAGTATTATACATTATGTGCAAACTCGAGAAGAGGTTAGGCTGTTTAATATGTCACTCTACAGTTTTCCCTACTCTTTTTTAAATCACTGATGCATTCAGATGACTCTGGACAATTCAGTTCTCTGTTTCCAACCAGTCAAAAGAAACTGCAAAAAAGCTCTATCTCATTCAAATTGTTTAAAGGAGTTTCCAAATAGTGAATGTGACATTGTCACTTCGATGACTCTGATACGTTACTATATACCTCATACTCTACTCTGTGCCTGGTTCACTCAGGTAAATTGAAAGATATTATATTTGGATATCTGGATATTTGGAGGAAAATTCTGTACTATGAAATAAAGAGAGAAGTGCAGGTACACAGAGGTGATCGATCACTCAATGGTAACCGCTGTTATGGCCAGGACTATTTTTTGTTGTTCAGTCCCTCAGTCGTGTCTGACTGCGACTCCTTGGACTGTAGCCCCCCAGGCTCCTCTGTCCATGGAATTCTCCAGGCAAGAATCCTGGAGTGGGTTGCTATTTCCTTCTCCAGCTGTGTCTATTGCTCCACTCACTTGGTCCCTGCAGCCTAATGTACCGCCCACAGCTCCCCCACAGTTAATTCCCGTCCACACTACTTAAGCCTGGAGATTTCATGGATCCCTGGTGTTTTATCCCCTCAGGGTTGTCCATTCCTCAACCAGCTGTCAAAGGCTCCCTGAAGGCCCTGGAGGGACCTCAGGGCGGAGAGTATGAGGAATGTGACATAGGACACCCTCACAGCCAGCTCTTGGCCATGCTGGCTGCACTGTCTACCCAGTGGCTCCCAGATGCCTGTCCCAGTGCAGTGCAGGTCCAGGTCCCCTGGGAAATGAGAACAGGAAGGAGGATGTGATAGGTATTTTACAAAACCAAATTTGTTCAATTAAAAGGGCTCAGCCTTAATTCTAGGGTTAAGCCCTTCTTACACCTTGCATTAAAATTCACCTTCCTTTAGAAAATCAAAGTCATAAAGAGAGTTTAACGTGCTATATTTTGCTTTTATTTTATATATTTTTGTGTCTTTATTTGGCCAACAACAAAACTGTATCACAACTTAATTTTGGAACACCAAGGGTTTTGTTTGTTTACTGGTCTAATAAATAGAAAACCTGAGGTCATTCCCCAGGCTGGCTGGGGGCAGAGTGTTAGAATTTGTCTCTGTGCATTCAACAGAGGTGGCATCACTAACTTTTCTCAGTGTTAGTGGGCAGAATGGCAGTGGTCCCTTCCCGTGGCCCTTGGCATACCAGTTCCATGTGGCTCACCAGGATCCCTGGGGACGGTGAGTGTCCCCCAACACAGAGGAGCCGACAGCGGGGTCTCCTTCACCATCCCCTCAGCATGTGGTGACCAGTCTCGGATGCGTGTCCACAGGACTTACAGATGGCACTGTCTGGTTATAACCAAAGGGCTCTCACAGAATGGACAAGGGGCTTAAGTTTCCTGCCAAGAACCAGCTGGCTGAAAAGGCCAATGAAATACACATAGGGGAAGGGGTGGCAACAAGGGGATGGCAGTGCTGATAGTGTTTGCTCCCCTACAAGTGTTTCAAGTTACTGGTGAAATCAGTGAGTGATGAGGATTGGCGAAAATTAGACATTGCCAAGAACACCTCTGAAATATGGATTTACAAACAATCCAGAAACTATGAACTGTGGCCAAGGGACTGTCGTGCAGCAGGTACACAGCCAGAGTGGTTAGCAGCAGATCCTTTTCATCTGTGTCTAGAAAGTACTTAGCATTTCTTTTAGTACATTTTACTGTGGATTACATAACATATACCTCAATAGATGTGCGTCTATGAGAGTGTCTTTTGTTTCTGAGATGATAAGCAATCACAGTTTTGGAGATCCCTTCCAGAGAGAAGCCCACAAATCTACTGACTCTCTGGTTCTGGTGATGAGAGAGATGCTTGTGCTCAGTCGTGTTGGACTCTTTGTGACCCCATGGACTAGCCCTCCAGGCTCTTCTCTCCATGGAATTTTCCAGGCAAGAATAGTGGAGTGGGGTGACATTTACTTCTCTAGGGGATCTTCCTGACCCAAGGATTGAACCCAGGGCTCTTGTGTCTCCTGCTTTGGAAGGTAGATTCTTTACCACTAGTGCCAAGAATTTATTATTGATTCTGGAAACGTTCCTAAAAGGAGTACCACTTCCAGCCCACAGGGGCTGTTATGGTGCAGATCCCATTGCTGCCCTTAGAAGCATCACTGGAATCTTCCTGTTCCATGACCTTTACTATGGGGCATACACACTACTCTGTACATCGAGGTTGGGAGCATCATAGACGGAAACTAAATTCTAAAATCCACCGACGTGCCATCTCAGGCAGTGACACTTGGGATTTTTCCCGCTAATACACCTGATGTTGGTGTGGGTCTAATTCACACCATCAGTGACAGTAATTTGCTGACTGTGAGCCAGGGGCTGAGGTAATAACAAAGCTAAACAGCCAGACACTGTCCTGAGTACTGTACATGAACTAAGTGAATATCTGTGTGCCCAGGACGCAGGTGTGGAAACTGTCAGGCAAGGCGTGTGAGTGACTTGCCCTGAGTTGCCTACCTTGGTGGCCACAGGATTCAAACCTGTCTGACTGCTTGATTCCAGACCCTCTCTTGATTTGTGAGCCCTGGTTAGGGGTGTGTGCATGAAAGGCCTCCTGGTTCTGCAACCACTACCCCACTCCCAGCTCTTCTTAGTGCCCTACTTCATTCATACACAGCAGAGCCTACTGTGTTCCTAGGGTCTCCAGGAGCCGAACCTACCCTGATCAACTGAGCTGCTATTATCACCCACTAACAGCTGCTGTCCAGGCCTTCCTGCAGGAGCTGCCCAGGGAAAATTACCGGTCCCCAAGTGTCTTCCTAGGTAATCCCAAGTTCTCTGTTGGAAGCGCTGAGGTTTTGTTATTATGGGGAGCAATTTAGCTCCAAATCTGAAAGAAACTCAAATTTCTATCCTCAAAACAAGAAATCTCCAGTTGTATTTGTCAAATACATTAGTGAACAAAGAGGAATAAGAGATGCATTTCAACAGAACACTTTGATCAACTGTTAATGCCATCCATGAGAAAAGCCCTCATGTGCAAATGAGAACAATGTTAAATGATGCCTTACCTTCTCTCCAGAAGAGAGTCATGAACATCCATGCATGTGCCAATTCCAGGAAGTTGTTCTAAGTGAATGAAGGTTGAGAGGTTCCTTCTTGGAAAGGAAAAAGAGACACTTTTCAATAAATCTGAAATCTGTAGCTTCACTTTAAAAAGGGACAGGGCATAGAGCAAAGTTTCTCAAACATGTTTTCTGAACAACGCAATCGGTTGAAATCGATTTCTGTGGAGGAGATCCAGTTGTTATATTGTTGACTTTACACAGTTCCCCTCCTTTGGTTTGCTTTTATTGCCTTTTTAAACTATTTTAAATAAGTGACCTCCGACTTTACTTCAAGGATCTTCCTTCTGCTCTCCCCTTTCTTATACCTGCACATCTTTCTCTAGGATCAAAGTTGGAAAGGATTTTTGATTTGCAAACAAAAATATGATATGCTTTATAGTCTTTAATACTTCTCATTACATCCTTTGGACAAACTTGAGAGAAAGAGGTAAGAACTCTTTGGAATTTACGTTTGAGAAATGAAGAATTAGGAAGAATTTATTATGTGTTCATATATCTTATATTTATATGTATTTATTTATATATATTATTGTATATATATTATATATGTTATATATTATATATATTGTTATTTCCTATTTATGTCTGTGTTATTCATTTTATTTTTGTAGTTAAATTTAGTGTTGATGACCAATTTTTATCAATAGAGAAAAACTGAGCAAACTGATTAGATTTTTAAAAAGCAAGTCTCATTTTATTGTCATTTGAAATATATTAAGTATATAATAGAAAATTAGAAAAAGTTTCTGTAATTCAAAGGACTAAGGCTACATGGTAATTACAGAACATGAGGTCCATAGCTGACCATTAATTGGTTGTATAATGTATGTTCACATTCAATGTTAATAAGCTTATTTTTACCTTTGACGAACTAAAATTAATTTTTATTATTCAAGATCTGCCTTCATAAATCTGAATATGAGAATTCAACTTAACTCTAATGGGTTATTTGTAGAAACTACTAAGAATATCTTCTCCATTGCATATATAAAGATGGCAATGAATTATTAGTGTTAAAAGAAAATAAGATGGAGACCAAGATTGAAAATTCCTCAAGTAGTCAAAACCACTTAAGGCACGTTAGTGACTAAATCTAGCTTATTTTGTGAACATAATTGAAACTTAGGTTATTTGTTGTTAAATGCCTATTATAATCACAAAAGAAACTTAGTCCATCATCCTGAAAATGATAATCAGTTTTAACTAGTCTTCTGCCTTTTAGAAACCCCCAATGTAATAACAGTCATTGTAAAGGTTAAACAGCTTTCTCATTTTCACTTAATAAGTCATCCTGTAATGCCAGGCCATTGAGCTCCACATCAGTTTTGAATTTGAGAGCTCTCAGTTTACTGGTATAGCTTTAATTTTTACAATTTTTGATTTTTGACAGTAATAACTTTTTAGGGAATATTTTGGAAAAATATATAGTAAGTAGGAGCCAAGATTTGAATTCCATTGACATTTACAGGTAAATATCAATAAAATGGGGTCAAAATATATTTAGACTGTATTTTTCATATTTTCATTTTATTCATGACTTTTTTGGTATGGTTGACATCAGAAAGACATCAGAATTTATACTTTGCTCATATTGTTGGTTACTACCATAGCTCAGTAAGTTATAGAATTTTGATAAATATTTTGATTAGTTATGAAAGCATCAGTTAGGTTGTATTGTTATTATCAGACATTAGAAGACATTGTATTTCAGAAAATATTTTCAAAGCTTATTAAAGGTTACTTCAATAGTTTAGTTCTGTTTATTTCTATTCCAATCAGTTCTTTATGATTACCTAAACTTCATTCTAATTGTTAGCAATTCCATGGAAATTGACTTTACTGTCCTTCATAGTAAGAAATATTGGTATAGCATTTATTTGTGATATTAAATATAAAGACATTGTTCATATCTTTGGATGTCTTTATAATTATTAATCATTGATATTAAACTGTACATACAGTTTTGGTTCCTAAAAACCAAAAGAATAACCTGCAGAATCACATAATAGGTATACTCAATACCAGTAAAGCAGTAGGACTGATTTTTAAAGTCTTTATCCAGTTAGTCTATCACATAACTAACTTCAAATGGTCACTGTCTTCCTTTGATATTCATTTACTTTGAAGATCAGCATATGTTGTGCTATAACTTGAAACTCTTTCCTCAATAATACCATAATACTTCTTTTAATGGAGAAGGAAAAAGGAAACACATGGTTTTAGTTGAGCACAAACTTCAGATGGTAGTTGTTTTTGCTTTTAATTTTAGTGTGTTGTATTGAGCTATTTGAAGCCTCTGAAATATGCAACCCTGACAAAAGATCAGTGGCCTTTGCACCTGGGGCCTGAGGAGCTCCTTTCTTAGAAATCCCAGTCAGCACAGTGGCAAGACAGAACCAGCAGAACCCCTGGGCCTAAGTTACACACTCAGGACACCCAAGTGCCCACATCACTGACCATAGTCTAGGAGCCAAGGACAGAGCTGGGGGAGGACACTGAGAAAATTATGGAGAAAACAATGATTGAAACAGGTGAGCATTTCTTTAGAAAATGTTAGCAGGAGTCTTTGAGGATGAATCTTTGAAGACATCAGGTTTCTACAGTCACAAAAGTAATTGACAACTGAATTAGTGTGAAATGATAATAATGAATAGGATTAATAAAAACTCTTAACTAGTATAGATTGAAAGAGTATATCAAAAACCCCTTCAGAAGCCAGGAACTCTGTAGGGTAAACTAGGAAAAACCCCAATAAAACCAAACCTTTGCCTACAGGGTTACAAACAAGTATCTGTCTAGCTGTAGTGCCAGTGAGGATGATACAACAGAAAGGCATCACCTTCTGGGGATGGCCATCCTGCATTCACACTTGTTGTGTGCCTAATTCTCCAGCTGAATAGTAAAGTGGTCCCTCATCTTGTGGAAAAGAAGAATGTGGCCAGAAACTGAGCCACTTGTACATATTGTGTCTGAGAACCGAGCTTGCCTTGTAACAAGGGGACAAAGCCTGTGCTGGGACCCTGGAATGTTGAAGAAATAATTACTCATGATACTTGTAAGGCTGAGTTTACTCAAGAAGTGAGGGCTGATACAATGAGGTTTTGTAGTTGGGGAGAGAGACTGGGCTCGACTTCAAATACAACAAGGAAAAGTGGAAATTTATAGGCAAGGAACAAGGTGGGAACCTGTGGATAGAAAACCAGTAAGCAGTGAAGTCGAGAGTGGGGAGTTCTTGCTAAATGAACCTAACAAGTGTCTGCTGAAGGTGAGCCAGGATGATCAGACATCACCTAGGAGACGGTGGAGAATGAGGAACTCAATCAGATATCACAGGTGATCAGATTTCAAGGATGGGGATTCTGACTAAACTGGCTTAGCAGGATTCTTGCTAGAATTGGACTCTGCAGGGAAGGATGTTGGAGCTCAAGTTTGGGCCTACGTTTTGTCAAGGAACCACAGAGGGTCTGTGGTCCCATTCACTGACCTTGACTGGAGCAGTTCCTAGGATATGCAGGAAGGAAGGAACCAGAGCTGAGCTGGGTCCCTCAATGTGGCCCTGCCTGGATCTTTGGGGCTCTGGCCTAAGTGCCACCAAAACTGCATACTCCTGGGATATGCATATGATTTCAGAGCAGAGGCCAACCACGTGGGATGATTTGGGCTCTGAAAGACTCTAGGCTTCCCAAAGGCTCCTCACCTTCATCCCTACTCAGTCAGTCATGTTTCCCTTCTCCCACTCATGCCCCAGGTGTTTGCCCAGCCAGCTACTACATCTGCAAGGGTAGCTTCCAGCCAGAAACCCCCATCCAGTGGCCAGAACCCCACTGGAGATTCTAGGCTCTACCCTGGGCTCCCTAGACACAAAAAAATCAACTGATGGTCCCAGGAACCTCCACAGACCCACATGTGGGAAAAGAGGTGATGTAGACAGGGGTGGGCTTGTGGGTGGTGGAGCGTCAGCCTGGAGCAGCTGGACCTCATGAGAAAGGACACACTAAGAACACATAGATACTGTATCTAGTGTTGTGTCAGTCGAAGATGTGGGCCAGGAAGGATAACAGAGACAGCCCCCTGGCGGCCACAGGAAGCAATTTTAGAGGTGCACTCAGGAGATCCCACTGAGGTAGGCAATGGAGGCATATGCTGCAGGTGGGAAGAACATTCCAAGTACAGTTTTTTAAGGCAAGGGTAGGATCAGGGGTGTTTGAGGAAAAGCACAGAGCCCAGCATAGATAGAATGGAGTGAGCAAAGGTATGTGGAGGTGCGAGAGAGAGACTAAAAGAGGTCTGGGGCCAGACCACGCAAGACTCTGCAAGGGGCACATACAATACTTTTGGATTTATTATGTAATCAGATGGGATGCCCTAATTTGAGGAGGAGTGACATAGTCAGACTCACATTTGAAAGGATCTCTTTGGCAGCTCTGTGAACAGGCCAGGGAATGGGGATGGACACACAGCAGTTGGTTAAGTTACTGGAGCAGAGAGAGAGAGAGACTGGTGGGTTGAGGGTCTGGATGGGTTGTCTCCCTAACTTTGTTCTTGACATTCCAAAAACTGCACAACTTCAGATGTAGGAGACTCAACGATATCCTCTGTCTCCCCAGCAGACTAAAATTTGTTCCCAGGACTTCCCCTGTAACACACTTTTCTGAGGATTGAGAGAGAACAAATGTATATCTCACTGGGAAGTTATCTGACAATAGCTTCATTTTTTCCATAGTTATAGCCACTAGTTGTGGTTTCAATTTTATAGCTGTGAGGTTATTTGTTTTGTGTATGGTTTTTGTCTTGGACTATATGTTTCACAGAAGGAAAAGAATTAAAGTGGGGTTACCACTGTAACCCCAGTTTTAGCACAGTGCCTGACACACCAGTTCTTCAAATTGCAATGGGTTCCTATATGTGTGGTAGTGAGAGAGAGAACACCACAAAGAGAAAGACATTGAATATATTCTATAAGTGGAAACTTTGTTGTATTATTCGCATTTTTCCCTTTAGATTTTTGATTTTCTTATTTCTTTTTATCTACTCTGTAGTGATCTTTTCCTTACATCCAAAAGAATGAGAAAAGATTTCTAACTAGCATCAATTCAATTTCTAAAGAGCCTCTTGATGAAGGTGAAAGAGGAGAGTGAAAAAGCTGGCTTAAAACTCAACATTTAAAAAACTAAGATCATGGCAAATAGATGGTGACAAAATGGAAACAGTGGCAGAATTGATGTTGAACTATAGTGTTGGAGAAGACTCTCGAAAGTCCCTTGGATAGCAAGGAGATCAAACCAGTCAATCCTAAAGGAAATCAACCCTGAATATTCATTGGAAGGACCGATGCTGATGCTGAAGCTCCAATACTTTGGCCACCTGATGTAAAAGCCAACTCACTGGAAAAAAAAAACCCTGATGCTGGGAAAGATTGAGGGCAGGAGAAGAAAAGGGCTATAGAGGATGAGATGGTTGGGTGGCATCACCGACCCAATGGATATGAGTTTGAGCAAACTCAGGGAAATAGTGAAGGACAGGGCAGTCTGACATGCTGCAGTCCATGGGGTCACAAAATCAGACAGGACTTAGTGACTGAGCAACAACAACAAACTCAATACCCTGGTGGGGAATTGATAGTGAGGGAGGCTATGTGTGTATATGTGTGCAATGGGTATATGGGTGTCTTCTTAATTTTGCTCTGAATCTTAGACTTCTCCTAAAAGATAAAAAATATTTAATCACAATTTATTCCTGAGAACATACTAGATACTTTCTCCTTCGCAAAAACATGAGACTGACACTAGGGCAGGGACACGACTTTTTCTGAGTGTCTCCAAGTAAAGGTCAATCACTTACATCTAGTTACTGAGTAGAAAACTATTTTACACTTGTTAAAATGCAAATTTACTTTGGTGTAATTTATGTCACCAAAAGACTTTGGAAGATTCTTTCATTTAATTTTGGATTAAACCTTATTCAGTTTAGTAAACATAGCTAGTATGTGTGGTCTTCTTTAGAAACTTTCAAACATTTCTTACACAGTGACCACAAAGTTCCTGAAGTTTTTCTATGAAAAAGCAAAGAAAGATAAGTGTTGTAACTTAGATAGATCTGGGATATAGTCTGACTCTCCTCTGTCTTCCTTTGCATATGGTGGTAAAGTCACTGAGAAGTGACACCCCCCCACGCCCCCTCTCCACAAACACAAATTGAAAGGATGACAACTCTTTTTTGTTTGACCCAAATTTCCAACTTCTTTGGCCACAGAATCTTTTTATAAATCAGAATTCTTTATCATCTACTTTGAGAGCTTTTGCTCTACCATATATAACACAGCATTGCTGAATTACTGCAGCCTCCCCAGTAGAAGGTGATTCTAAAATGGAAGATTCACAGGAAAGTGAAGAGTGAATGACATTACAAGAATTGTTTTTTTTTTCTTTTTGCATTAGAAATGGTTTTCAAATTATATTAGACCTAAATAAGCATATTTGACCTTACTGCTTTAGTAGAATAATTGCACTTTGAAGTCATTTTGGATGAGATATTTGTTACTAAGAAGATGTCATCAAAGAACATGAGCGCTACTAGTGTGTGGCTGCCAACCTTCCCCCCTCAGCTCACTCCTTCCAGGGCTCTTCCAGCCTGGACAAGATGATCTTTAGTTCTGTGACTCTATGAGATTACGCGAATCTATGGAGAGTGACTTCTGCATGTTACCAGCTCTCAGAGGCTTTGGTCCGTAAGTGAAATGGTATCCGATACCGCCATTGCTTCATCGTGGGTCCCTGGGACCTCTGGTCAGGTTGAGTTGGCTGTAAAACTAAGACCACACTTACAGAAAAAAAAAATGTACTTTGTTATTTGAGCAAGATGATTTTCGCATTGGTCATCTACTTCTACGCTGAGATTGTAAGAGGCACTGATAAATATGACTTCAGCATGTGTGTACTGTGTCCTATCAAACAGAGCTAGTTCACAATATAAAACCCCTCAGTTAGAGATGATGACATGTGTCTATCTGGATAGCACGAGACAGCAGCTCCCCACATTGTCCTGAGCCTGAGAAAGAGATCCATGGCTTGAGGGCCTACATGGCAGAAGCCACACAAAGCTGGGGGGCCCACAGCAAAATACGAAGGAGGAATACTACTCATCAGGCCCAGATGCATTGTGTCCTTCATTCACTGTTCGTTAGTGAAAATTCTTTTAGACAAATACAAATTGTTGTTCCAAAATAAATATAGTGTTGGACCCTCTCCATACTAGAAAGTTAGCAGGACCAATATTTTTCTGGCATCTCTGTTGGATAAAATTTTATCATTGAAAAGTCTCAGAAAAGAATTTCTTGTGCCAATGCCTTCCCTGAACTAGTCAAAATGTCATCTGGTCCACAATATTGAAGAACTCACCAGCAGGTAAACAGGTGGTTGAATGTGATTTAATACCCATGTAAGTAAAACTGATCATATTTATTATCTGAAGGAAAATACAGCTAAGCCTCACAGCGGTGATAACAGACATTGTTGTCTCTCTGTGAGATCCCGTCACCTCTCAGCCTTAAAGCACCTTAGTGGAAAGGTGGGGTGTGTGGGGTGTGTTAGTCGCTCAGTTGTGCCTGACTCTTTGCAACTCCAGTACATTGTAGCCCACAAGGTTCCTCTGTCTGGGGAATTCTCCAGGCAAGAATACTGGAGTGGGCAGTCATTCCCTTCTCAGGGGATCTTCCCGACCCAGGGATTGAACCAGGGTCTCCTGCATTGCAGGCAGATTCTTTACCATCTGAACCACCAGAAGGACAAGTCTCAATTCTGGGAATGTCCTGTGCTTCTGCTGCTTCTTCTCTGAAGTACCCAAAGCCTTGCTCTCCACACAGAAACAGTTTCCACTTATCAGAGATATAGGAGGGAATCATGATCTTGTCAGATGACTCTTAATTTCAAGGATGTGGCTTTTAATTTTCAACTTTTTTTCTGTTCCTAAGGTTTTAGAGCTTTTCACTAACCCATCAGGAACATTTAGAAAAGGTCAGGTGACTTTGAATGGTGAGCCTGAAATATAAATACTTCAGCTAAGTATGTCCTTAAGGCTGATTTTTTTTTCCTCAAGGAACTCTCTTTCTCTCCTTTGTGATATCGAAATAGAGAGCTTAACTTAATAATACACAAGCGAAGTCCTTTCTAAATATTGGCATTTTCACAGCTGATTCTTAATATTTTCTGGTTTTTGTAAAGAAGGAAGAAAAAGTGGTAAATATCCTTTTAGGTAAGTGCCAATATTACATAAATAAATAGAGCCAAGCCTAAGTCTCTAAATTTCCAAGTTATATAAAATTTTATAAGCTTGTATCTTAACTCTTTTTCCTGGGGATGAGAAATTATCTTTGAAATGAACTGATAAAAGTTGGTATTAAACTTAGCTGCAAATTAAAAGAAAAATCATAAATTCAAATGACTTTGTTGTTGTTGTTCAGTCACTAGGTCACATCCGACTCTTTGCAACCCCATGGACTGCAGCACACCAGGCCTCCCTGTCTCTCCTATCTCCCGGAGTTTACTCTAACTCATGTCCATTGAGTCAGTGATGCTATCCAACCATCTCATCCTCTGCCACCCTCTTCTCCTTTTGTCTTCAATCTTTCCCAGCCTTAGGGTTTTCTTCCAGTGAGTCAACTCTTTATATCAGGTGGCCAAAGTGTTGGAGCTTCAGCTTCAGCATCAGTCCTTCCAATGAGTATTCAGGATTCCCTTCAGATGCCTTTACCATAACTCAAAGGCCTATCACCAACCCTAGGAGGTGAGGGATCCTAATAAGAGAACCAAGTCCTCATTCACCCAAGCAGCACCTGGAAAGAGGGACCAGTAGAATGTGCCACTCAGATGACCATCCCCTCCTTCAGCCCCTGCAGCCTTATAGGAACCTGAGGAAGTTTCAGAGAAGTGGAGATGGAGTAGGAGTTTTAGAGAGTGCTTTCAAGGTTCTGTAAGTGCACCGCCAACAGGGAGCATCTAGGAACCAACTTTGAGAACCTGCCTGAGTCTTCTTGGCATTTGAGGAACCCAAGGCATGACTGTCTGACTATCCTGGAGACGTGGGGGAGAAGCTGGCTGAAGTGCCAGGAGAAACCGTGTAATAAGAAAATCTGACTCCACGTTAAACCTGTATCTTTAACCTTTGTATTCTGTGGTTTTTGCTTCAGGTTAAGAATGTTGCCTACAGCCTGAAATATACAGGATAGCCCATCCTCAAGACTCTGACCCTTAAAGGGTGTAACCCTTTCCCATTTATATGGAGATAACGTGTTGCAGAATAGAAAATAACATTTGTGTTGCTGACTGAAACAAGTGAAAACAACATTTGGAGGTTTACAAGAACGTCAGTAACCTGACAGTAAAGAGTTCCAGCATCAGGAAGCTTGCAACCACCAGCCACACTCCCTCCCCCTTTGTAGTATACGAGAAACCTGAATTCTGACTGGGGGAGGATGGTTCTTTAGCACAGTAGTCTGCGATCGTGGTCTGCTGGCCTTCCAGATAAAGCCTTTATTCCTTGCCGCAACGACTCTTCTCTCAGTTGATTGGCTTGTCACCTGGCGAGCAGCACGAGCTTAGACTTGGTAACAAGTGCTCGCTCAGTCTTGGGACTGAAGGTGTTTCCCTGCTGACTTAACGTGGCGCAGCTCGAGAGAGAGGAGGAGAGGGCAGCCACATGAGTGCCGCTCAGTAATGGGGAACTGTGGGGATCGACCAGAGGAGATGCTTCCCCAGACAATGCCCTGTGAGTATGAGGCCCCTGGAAATGACATAAAAGGCTCACAAGAGAAAGTCCACTCTCAACCTCTGACAAGTGCAGGTGGTACCGTGGTGGGCTTCCAGCAGAGCACTGCAGGTAACATGAGCCTTTCTTGCTTATTTACTCTTCCTTCCTTCCCTCCCTCCCCTTGCTAGATGAAGAGAGGTCAGAATTCAGGATGAGTAATCTAGGGAGCAGCTGAGCCTAGCAGACAGGGCTGTGAAGAAGAGGAAGCAACTACAAGTGCAAAAGGAGAAGTTCAGGTGCTCCTGGCCCAGCTCTGCACTGAAGCATCTCCATCTAAGGCGGGCTCTTCTCCTGGAGGACAGGCACTGCCTTGCATTGAAATGCAACATGGCATTTTGACTGTTACTCTGGCCTGTGTGATTTAATTGCTGAAATCAGACTTCCTCTTGTTACTGAAAATAACTAGAGGACCCCTGGATTTTACCTGAGACCTGGGGGTTCAGCACCAAGGAGCATGTATGAACAGGTAGAGAGAACAGAGTTGGCTTTGAAGTACCCAGTGAGTACAGCTTGTTCAAAGTGAAAGAAGCAATGGCTTTGGGGTTGCAGAAAGAGTCATTTAAAATAAACCTACTTAATATTTAGTATTTGGAAATCTACTAAATACTGTGGCAAAAAAATGAATTGAAAATTATTTGAAAGAATATTCAGTTTATTTTCTCAGACAGGATTTTTAATTTTTAATACATATAAGACAGTAGCTTTTGTGATAGAAAATTTTCATTGCTTAATTCTATAAAAACAGTTAACCGTGTATACTTTAATAAATAACGAGCAACTTGGTAATAATAATATGGAAAAATAAAAACGACAAAAGTAACAAAATGGTTCAACACTAGCCATGCAGTGTTTTAGTATTCTAACTCATTTTCCCTTCACTGCAACTCTGTTACCTTCGAGCCCCATTTTCCAAATGAAGGAAACGAAATTTGGAGGCTCTGAGTGGCTTGCCCAAGTCATAGAACTGGTAGGTGAAAAGTTTATCTAACTCCAGGGACCATTCTCTGCAAAATAAATTTACACACTCTATGAAATATTTATTGACACTGGAAATAGGCGTGTGATGTGTCACCAGCATAAAATTGTGGCGGGAATGAAAAGAAAAGATGGTGGTCTTACTTCTGAAGTTTAAGGGCAGTACGTGAGCTGGGAGAGGTCTGTTTGGTTGCAGTGTTCATTGGAAACAAAGAGCAGAAGTTGTGAAGCCACATGGAGCAGGTTGTACTGAGTGCAATTTCAGGATTCAGAGGAGAAAAGAAGAGCTTCAGACATCATTACAGGGAGTGAGGGTGAGAAACTGGAAAGCAAAAAAATGCTTCAAGTCAGAGAGCTGTGTCACCCAGGTTCGCTATGAAAGAGAGGGCATGTTCTACATCTTCATCTAATGGGTCTGGCACAGCATGATATTGTAGCTACCTGAAAGTTATTTTCTTAGGTGCCACATGCATATCTGTGGTACAGTGTGGCTGTGGAGAGCACAGATTGCTTATCCCTGGAGAAATTGCTCTACTGGTCATCGCGGTGTGTGGACACAGCCTGACTACAGGATGAGGGAGGGTGCCACAGTAAACCTGGGTGACGGAGACGTGCTGTTCTAAGTCACTTCAGCCGGGTCTGACTCCATGCAACCCTATGGACTGTAGCCTGCCAAGCTGCTCTGTCCATGGGGACAGTGGGTTGTCATGCCCTCCTCCAGGGGATATTTCAGAGTAATTCGACCTTATGCCTTCTTGGGAAATGGAACCATTCACATGGATAGAGACCAGAGGCATAATGATAAAGAAGAATCCCGTTCCACGAATAATTATGAATCTAACTGATCTCAGAAAGGCAATGTCAGTTATGAAGATGTTGGATCATTCAGACCTTGATGTTCCCTGCTCGGTCCATGGTGTTAGTATGGCAGAAAGTGTGACTGTATATATGCGGGAACACTGCCAACACACTTCCTGTGGGAGCTCCTTATAAAGTAAAAGTGAACACAGCATTTTAACCTATCGAGGGGAGCTCTTCAGAGTCAACATTGTAGATGACTTTTTGTATTTCTTTTCTTGTTTATCCATTTGGAAAAAAAAGTTACCCCCTGGAGTATTAAGAAGTCATCACATAATTGCACCCTCTGCTTTTTTTTTTTTTCCCCTAGAATGCCTGGTTCATTATAATCAGTGTGAGAACTGTTTTAAATATACATCGATTCAAACCAAACTGACAATAGATCCTGAATATCATGGAGACAATCTTTTATCTGTAGATTAAAAACCACTTCATTTTCAGTAAAATGTTTTCATGTGAAAAATGGCAAAAGAAAAGGATTTCCTTTCGTTACTTTCTCCATTATCTTATTTTTTTCTATTTGGCAAATATACATGGTAAAAAGTTTACAGATTTTCTGTAGGTGAATCTTGTTAACAATAAACAAGTGACCATAAAGCCTGACAATACTGACAATGTTTTTACAATAGAATCCCCTTGATTGTTTCATCCAGGGTAAAGGTGCAAGTTTATGCCGTGAAAATTGGACACACAACTCATTTGAGGTAACATGTGATAGATGCGGGTGCAATGACGAATGAGAACATTGCTTTAATGCACATTATTCATTGCAGTTTTGCACAGTTTATTAAACTATGCATTGCTTCTGAGGGACAATCACATTCACATGTTATCGCAATAAACTATGATGGACATTTGTCTATGTTTTCAGTTTTAAGTTTGTTCAACTTAAATTCAAAGGACTGAACAATAATCAATATAATACTGTTAAGACAGTCAACTTGAAAAGTACACTTTACACTTTGTAAAGTGTTTCCTGTGTGGAATTTTTTCTTACTTGTTATGATCATTAAACTTATCTGCATAACTTTTACTACAAAAAAAGTATCACCCTATAGAATTCTACAGGATGCCACAACTATATTCTATCATGTTGCGATTCAATGAGATTGTAAGTTAGGTAGAAAATTAGTTATAAATTTGTAAATCATGGGAAATACAAGGAGGAAATTTTTGTTGAAATAAGTAGGCCAAAAGAGTCCTCACATCAGTTCTGCTTTTCTTAGAGGAGGGGCTGTCATCTGATGGATAATCTGACTTAGCAATGATAAACACATGACAGCTACCATTAAAGTAGATATTAACAAGGCAAGGAAAACTAGTTCCTTACTAGTTACATACTAGTGTATGTAATATCACTAAAATGCTCCTTTGGGAAAGGGCTTGGTATACAATGTGAGGATTTTGATGATTGATGTACACTTTGTGTATGTTAATGTACACTTTGATTATTTATGTAAACTTTCTTCCATTCAGATGTGGAGACAGCCTTCTGGTCATTTTATTAAGCCATGTGTATACATTAAGCATAGATTAAATGATATCTTTTGTAAGATTCTACAGAATTTGAAGCAAAGTGTCCTTTTTCAGCCCTATAATGAATGTAATATAGAACCTGTCCTAGTCTTAGAGATTGTACATTTTAAAAGATTTAAGAAATGAATCCTAAATAGTTCATCAGTTTAAACTATGGTTCCTGGACATTAGGATTTTATCATGTCTTAGAAATATGCATAATAACATTTGAGGGCATTGCTACATTTTGAGAAAACAAATAAGTATATTTCTTGCCAGAGGACAAAAGAGGAATATTGGCAGATATATGATTTATTTGAAAAGTCTTCACATAATTTTAGCCTGTTTCATTTAAAAATAAAACAAACCCAAGCCTGACACAAGCTGTTATATACGAAATGCTGTGTTAGTTGCACAGCCCTCTGCAAGGTGAGACTCTACACACCTTGTTGCTGGTTTATTTTATTCCTAGAGCCCATTTGCTGCAGTCCTTTACCCTTGTTTCCAAAGTAAAGAAATCTGCATCTTGAGTTCAGATCTGGTCCCCCAGGAAAGAAAAAAATAAAAAAATATGATATTGGCACCATCTGACTAGAAGATGACTGAAATGGGACAAGTAAGACGCTTGCATTGGAATTTGGCAGCATTTTACACATGCTTCAAATTTGTGTTTCTCTAAGCCATGGGACAGAGCTCAAGCTAATGAAGATTTGTGTAGGAAAGACTTTTGCAGGTCTGCACACGGAACATTGTGAATCTTCAGTTCAGAGACAATGGTTACAAAAGGACAAAAGGCATGAGCATTTCCCCAAGCAGAGGACCCTGTTTAGGGTAATGCTGATGACGTCTGGATATCTTGGAGTTCTGGGGGCAGGGAGGGTTGGGACTGGCCCCATCACTGGTCCTTCTCCTGTGCTGCCAGTTTGTTATCTGACATCAGACCCACCATGAAGGACCTGTCAGTGGGTGGATACTCAGATCCTAAAGAACACCTGTGAGGTGTGCTGCATGGGAGGTCTCACAGCGAGGTCTCTGTGGGATGCTCTGAGCGGTCTCTGGGTGAGATTTCTCAGAATGGGTGTGTGGGAGGTTCCCTTGTGGGGTTAGTGTGGGTCTTTGTGGGGACTCTTAGTGGAGGACACACCATTGCTGGCCTTTCTGCCCACTAAAACAGGAAAAGGGCTCAGGAACTGGCTGCTTCTGATTTTCTGCTGTTCTGTCAGTGTCTCTCTGTGTCACTTCTCCCAACAGGCGTCTTGGGGGTCAGCTCCCCTCATCCCCAGCACTCACCTCTCGATGCCTCTGAGAGGACCTGGCATCAGCCAGTCTCAGGGTCCCTGCTCTGTGTGCCCCTCTCCTGAGCTCTGGAGGTCACTCTGTGACCTAGGTCCCAGCCCTTCCCTCAGGCCCCAGCTGAGTCCCTACTGCTATGCCCACCCTGGAGGATGAGACCCAGAGTTGGGACTTGGGTCTAAGGAGAAACCACAGCACAAGCAGGCCTGTGCCCTCTGCCCCAACAGCACCCTGGTCTTGGTCCCGTATGTTGGAGTCCTGACAGGCATGAATCATGGCAGGGCCAATCCTGCTGTCTCCTGGATCAGGGACCCCTTCTGAAGTGGGATTCTCCACCCTGGAAGTGACTGTGACACAGAGCCCCAAATTGCTCTAGGGAATTGCTCCTGTCTCCCCATTTTCCTGTGTGAACAGGCCCCGGCGAGGAAAGCTGACGGCACCCTCATTCTCCACAGGTCACTCCCCACCCGCTCGGTGACACATCCTGTCTGCTGGTCTCTTCCCTCTCTGGGCTCTGGGAGGAGCAAGGCTGAGAGAAGGTGAGACTTGCTATGACCCCTGCACAGCCCCTGGGCCTGTTGAGTCCCCCACCTGTCCCCTGGGAGCCTCCTTGGGCCACATGAGTGGGTAGAGGTCACAGACCACAAGTCTGATCTGAGCACCCGGTCCTACGAAATCTGATTATTTACACTGTGGAGAAGTGAAGCTTCCCTCCTCAGAGGCTCTGCTGCCTCTGGCAGCCTGGCCCTTTGTGGAGGTGGTCTAGGTGTTCTCTCTCTGTCTGGGCTCTGGGAGCTGAAGTAGGGGAACATTCTGGGGTGGGGCTGCCAGGAGCCACCAGGCCCCTAACTTCTTTACTTAGGGCCTGTAGATGGTAGTGGGATGCCAGGGGCTCCTTGGTCACTGCGCCATCTATGGGCACCTCTGCCACTTGCCTCCTTCCTTGCATCCCACCCTAGGGTCACAGAGTCCCACCTTCAGATCATGAGGTGCCTGTACACAGTCACGACCTTGCTCATTCCCTGGGGGGAGGTGGGAGCCATGAGCAGGGCTGTCCTCTCCTCCAGGGCAGGGGTGAACTGGCCCACAGGGGCCTCCATGCTCCCCACCGCACATCCTCAGAGCTGGGAGTGTGTGGTCCTCATCCTTGCCTCTGCTCCGGAGCATGAGAAAGACAGAGGGAGGGTGATACTCCTGGCTCATCTCAACTCAGCTCCTTCTGGGAGAAGAGGGGCTTCCAGGGCAGCATCATCTAATCCCACCATGACACGGGGACAAGATTTCTCCCTCCTCTGGACTCGGGACACACTGCCCCCTAAATAAAATTCCCTCCTTAGTGAACTTGTCTCTGACACTTTCTGAGCCAGAGGGGAGTTTCAGCCTGTGAAAATCCCTCTCCTACAGCCCCACAAGTTCAAAGTAGAGCAGAAGACAGAGCCAGATCCTGAGATGGGGGAGGTCTTTAGATTTAGTTCACTGTGACAAGTCTTGAACGCTATTGCTTGTTTCTGTAAAGCTGGTATTATGGAAACTGAGATGTATTGAGGGAATTGGGGTGAGGGTGAGTATTCCATACTGAGGTAAACCTCCTTCCATGGCCCTGTCCCATCTGGAAGTCAAAGCAGGCACCTGGGAAGAGCGGACCCTGATCCCTTCCCTTCCCCCAAGCAGGGCACAGACAAAAGTCACCACCTCTCATGAGAAAAAGTATTTATTTCAGGAAATAAGAAAACATGTGGTAGGAAGAAGTCATTAGCACAGAGAGGATGTGCTAATAAGAGAAAAACATGTTTTTATCTGCATGGTATACATTTTTCTCTTGGAGAAGACTTTTCCTACTAGGAAAGCTGTGACAAGCATGTTCTGATTGAGAAGAGGCATTTTTCTGAAGAAGACAGTGCCTTGGACAGTGGGAGGAATGGCCTGCAATAGTTGTCATTCTTGATCCATGCTGGCAGGCTCTACCTGGAAGGGGACCTGGCTTCCTGGGTGGGAAGGTCCACGTGCTGTCCCCGGGACTGGTCCACTTACTCTTTATAGGATAGCTGCGGCCCGTGGGCATAGCTTGCTGATGGCGGGCTGCTTGTCTCAGCACTCTCTTTTGTCCTTTATAGGAGAGAAACCTATGGTAGCAGTAAGGTGGGCCTAATGGGGCCTGGACTTCTACTTTGTACCAGTTTAATTCTGAGGCATGTGGTCCACAGTGAAGTGCTAGCTTCTCCTCTAAGATCTGTCCGACAGCTGTCATGAGAGCCTGAGCCTCAACAGCCTCACTGTCTGTAATCAGATGTCTTTTGACAGTTCCATGGCTCTGGGCAGTGTCTGCTGCAGGCTTGCTTTTTTGCAGGGGCTCTTCCAGTCTTTTGCCTTTACTGGGGAAAATCCACTGCAGAAAGTGCTTAATCCTCTCTCTGAAGTGATTTTCTGAAGAAACCTGTCCCTTCTTCATGCGGAACTTGCTTTGTAGGGACTCCACTGATTCCTTTTTCTGGCCAGGGTGGCTCATCCTGCGGGCCTGGTGGGCTCTCTGTACCGCCAGCCCTTTTCTATGCTGTCCTACTTTGGGCCTCCTCTTAGTCTCTGTTGCATCAGTGGAGACCAACTTCCTGCTCCGACTCTTATGTCGGGGCTGCCTTCTCAGGGCCTCCTGCTGTCCTTGGCTGTTCCCCCCACTCGACGTAACATCATAGAGTATCTGGGAATTGGATGTGTCTCCACTGGACAGGGTCTCAAAACAGGACAGAGATGCCTGAGATGCCAAGGTGTTTGCGGCAGTGAATATATCTGAGTGACAGTCTTTGAGAAGCCTCTCAGTGGCACAGTCTTGAAGGAGCACACCAGTTTCACAGTCTTGAAGGAGCACACAGGTGGGCCGGCCTTGAGCCTGTTTCTGCCAGTCTGTGAACCCTTGGAACTCAAGCTTACGAAACCGTTCATCAAAGTATACGTCTTCTGGGTTTGAGTCAACAGACTTGGTGTTCAAGGAAGGATTTTTATTGGACCTTAGAAACTGTGATTTCCTCATATCAATATGGATGATTTGGGATTTGATTACTATACTTGGTTCAAAATTACCTTTCCTAGCTGTGTCTCCCTCCACAGCCTCTTGTTCTCTGAAAGATTGTGAACACTCATCGAGGTCCATGACTGTCACACTAGAGCAAGATTCTGGGGTGGTCCATCCCCTGGATTTCTCCTGTGGCACATTCCTGGCCATTGCTGGACTTGGACTGGGCTCCAGGCTGCCTTTGTCAGCCTCCATGACAGATTCACTGTGCCAAATTCTGCCCACAAAGTTGTATGTGGTGTCCTGAGAAGGTGGCTTGACTTTCTGTCCAGTCAGAGGGGCCTTTGAGGGTTTCTGCATATTGCCAGGTGGGGGTCCTCCCAGAGCCTGCCAGGTTTCCTCAGTCGCCCATGAAGGGGCAGTGAGGGCACTCTCCAGGTGGGGAACTGCCTCTGTTTTTATTACTTTCTTTCCTGGATGGGACTGAGGATGTTTTCCCAAGTCCTTGGTTAACTGGGCTTTTGGGTGGTCCCCAGGGTCACTGGTGGCCTTCAAGGTGAATCTGGGAAGGTGTGTGTGGTAAGCATTTTTCAACTTTAAGTTAAATATAAACCTGAAGACCTTGAGAAGTAGGACCCATCTGTGCCTCACCCGAAACTGTAATATATGAGCTTCCAGCTCCTGCTGAATATAAGGACTGACAACAAGAGACTCATGGGAGGTGTTCATAGTGGCTTCCCCATCCCGAGACGAACCTGTGTTTTCTGTTCCTATAGGAGCATTTGACTCTTCAGGAAGGTCTAAGAAGTGGTTGGCAGCAAGTCTTGAACAATGGACGTTTACAGGGATTTGACCCTCACAGATCTGCTGTGCCTTCATGCTTACAAGGACTCCCGAGAATTTTTCTGGATGCTTCCTGCCTGGGCTCAACTCTGTTTCTGACTGAGGTTTTGCTCTTGGAACCTTCGTTGGGTGGTTTGCTGATGCCATGTATAGAACTTTATGGGTTCCCCCCATGCTCTGCCCTACATCATGGTGCAGGTCTTTCCTTGTTGGGATTTGTGTTGGGCACTTGGACCTCATCTTCTGTGCAACCTGGCAACTTTTGCCTAGACCTGCAGAGGGACTTGAGTGCCCCTCCCTGCCCTGTGCCTGACAAGGCCTTGGGAATTGATCCTGAAGCTGCATCAGTTTTTGAGAAGTTTGGATTCTGCAGGGCAGGCTGCTATCTGGTTCCATGAACCTTTTGGAAATGTGGAGCTCCAATTTCTCAACCTCAGGGCTGATCAAATCCCCAGGAAAGATGGAGACAGAGGTGTGGGCCTGGGAAGACCTGCTTTCCTGGGGAAGGTTGGGAATGACCTGGCTAAACACTTGCTGAGATTTTTTAACCAAAGAGGGTAAAGTTCTCCTATTTTCTACTTGCTTTTTCAAGAAGTGATGTTCTAGGGTATGAATTGCTCTTGGGATGAAAGATTGTGCCTTATTTTGGACTATAGGGCAAGATACATCATAGTACCTAGTCTGTGGTTCAGAGGAAGATTGTTCAATTGGGAAAGAGTGTATAAGATGGCTAGTGGTCTCTAACGGAGCCCAAAGTAGTGCCTGACCTCGGGGCATGGTTGGAATGAAGGGTTGGGGTCGCATCTGGGGCTCCATGTGAGCCCAAAGTGGTGGTGATTGATGTTGGGCCTTCGCTGTTGTCAAGGGTAGGGGTTGGGCTCTGGTCTGCATATGAGCCGGAGGTTGTGGTTGAGAGTGAGGCATGGTTGGATTCAAGGGCTGGGGTTGGGCTTGAGCCTCCCTATGAGCACAAGACGGTGGTAGCTGAAAATGAGCTGTGGTTGGAGTCAAGGGTTGGGGACAAGTCTGGGTCTCCATATGAGCATGAGACGGTGGTGGTTGAAAATGAAGCACGGTTAGATTCAAGGGTTGGAGTTGGGCATGGGTCTCCATGTGAGCCTGAGATGATGATTGACACTGGGTCATGGTTGGAGCAAAGGGTTGAGGTCTGACCTGGGTCTCCATGTAGGCCTGAGGTGGTGGTTGAAAGTAAATCATTGTTGGAGATAAGGGTTTGGATTGAGCCTGGGTCTCCACATGAACCTGTGGTCGTGGTTGATGTTGGGGCATGGTCAGAGTCAAGAGCAGGGGTGGAGCCTGGGTCTCCATGTGAGCCCCAGATGGTGAATGAAAGAGGAACATGGTTGAAGTCAAGGGTAGGGGTCGGGCTTGAGTCTCCACATGACCCACAGGTGACGGTTGCAATTGGGGCATGGTTGGAGTCAAGAATTGAGGTTGAGCCTGGGCCACAGAGTGGGTCAAGGGCTGGGCCAATGACAGTTGTGAAGTTACTCTAGGTTGAATTTGGAATTTTTCAGCCTCAGAGCATTTATTGAATAAGATACGGCATAACTGTAGAGAGGACCCAGGTACTGTGACAGTAGCTACCAGAGACTCACTGTGCAGAAAGGGGAGACCCCAGAAAAGCTGGCTGCATGTCTTCTGTAGATGGTACCCCAAAGTATCAGGATATGGGGGCTTCTTGGGAACAAGCTGCTGTTCCAATTTGCCTTTTATGCACCAGAAATGTTGGTGACGCAAGGTGTCCTGCTTGTCACTCAGTGACTTGATCCTTTTCCCCAAAGAATTCCGGTGGTAGCCTGCCTCCTCCTTGTTTTCTTTCTCCTTCCAAGTCTTCAGTTCTACTCTCTTGGTGATTAGTATCTCCAGCAGCTTCTGGACATCCGGGTTGACAAATGAGAGGGTACTGGCCTCTATCTGCCTGTTTTTGGGGTGTCCCCCAAATAAGGCCTCTGGTGGATGGCAGGGAAGGTGCTTTTGCTGAGACTCAAAGTTTGTCATGGTAGAGAGACTCCAAGATTTGGCAGCCCCATGCCACCAAGATAGGGCTGAAAGGGGACAGCTTGAGCGGACAAGCCCTGAGATGGCTGGTCTCCAAGGAGATTGTGGAGACAAGCTGTGTGGGATGGTGCCCAGTGGGAGTGACATGGAGGCACCCTGATTGAGACCCAGCACAGAGCTTAGTGGTGGGGGCTCAGAGGAGGCTCTTCGAGGTGGAGGACAGGCCTCCCCATTACTGGGGCATGGTGGGGAAGTGGAAAGAGCAAGTAGCCAGGGTGAAAGGCTGTCCGGGGGAAAGAAAGGCTCTGATGGCTGAGAGGCACTCTCAGATGTAAGTGAGTGAACAGAATCTAAGGAAGTCACTGAGTGTGGAGAATGGGTGGAGTTCTGAGATAGAGGCCATTTGATCAGAGAAGGTGGGGACATGGTGGGAGCAGCCTCTTCCTTACGTGGCTGGTGGGGTCCAGCCGGCACTGCTTTGCACACATCCCCAGGGGCATCTTGACTGGATACCTGATGAAAACTGCCCTTGTCAGAGAACCTCCTCAGATGTCTGCACAAGACATGAAGAACAAGCTGTAGCCAGGAACCCTGGGGTCAGGTGGGCTGGGGAGGCCAGGCAGGGGTCGGCACCTGCAGCCCATGGCCCTACACGGTCCCCATGCTGACTTAACAATGCTCCTGCTGTCCCTCCCTCCAAGGCTTTAGCCATACTCTGCCCCAGTGCTCCCCCTTCTAGCTCAGCCCCAGGCTGCTTGCAGCCCTGTGGTCATACCATAGGCTCTAGGAGGAAGAACCGCCTAGGAGAGAAGGGGAAGATTCTTTACCTTTGCAGAAGTGAAGTCAGGTCCCAGACCTCTTCCAGTGCTTCCAGGCAATCTCTGCAAGCTGGAAATAATCAGACTGGGTCATAAGGATGAAGGCAGGAGCCTAGGGGACTTATGGGAGGTTGAGTGTAGGTCCCTTGAAGGGGTTGCAACTGGGAGACTGGAGCCCAAGTGCCAGCATCCAAGGCCATATGATCCCTGACAGTGATGGTGAAGTGAAGCTCATGGAAGGGTTTGTCATTTACAAAGTGTTTCCATATCCTTTACTCCTCACTACCCTCATAATCCCCTGTTGGGGAGAATGGGCATGGGTCACCTTGCAATGACATCTGAGCAAAGTTAAACAAGGTGTCCATAGTTGGACTTGGAGGTCCCACCTCCCAATCCAGGCACTATTGGTCCAGTGAAGCCCACACATGTCTGCTGGGAAACACCCATTTCCAGTCCCCTTGCGGCTTCATTCTATACACAGAATCTAGGAAATATCTGGGTTCTGCTCTCCTTCCCAGAGCTTCCCTGGGTGTTCTGTTTACTGTTGAATGGCCCTGCCACTGATCTCCTTGGAATTTGTGGAACTGGGCCATCATGGCTGGAGAGGTGAGGGCTAACACCTGGGGCGCACAGGACTGAATGTCAGAACCTACCTTTCAAAGCTCCATTTCTTATACTGCTCCTGCTTCTTCCCCTCCACTCCATTTGATGCTGAGAGATAGAAAAAACAAGGACCTGGGACCCAGTTCTCTTTCTCTCCTCTCTAGACAAGCATCAAACAGTGTCCATACATAATATGACTTTCTATGTTTCACTAACAGAATTCTATGGTCTTTTATTCTTTAAACTCATATTTAAAGTGTATAAAAATATTTTCTATTTTCCTTTTTTGAAGAATATAAGGATTTTCAGGGATTCTATGATAGCTCAGTTGATAAAGAATCTGCCTGCAATGTGGGAGACCCCTGTTCGATTCCTGGGTTGGGAAGATCCGCTGGAGAAGGGATAGGCTACCTACTCCAGTATTCTTGGGCTCCCCTTGTGGGTCATCTGGTAAAAAAATCTGCCTGTAGTGTGGGAGATCTGGGTATGATCCCTGGGTTGGGAAGATCCCCTGGAGAAGGGAAAGGCTACCCAATCCACTATTCTGGCCTGTGAGAATTCCATGGACTGTATAGTCCATGGGGTCTCAAAGAGTCGGACACGACTGAAGTACTTTGACTCACTCACTCACTCACAAGGATTTTCAAGTGAGATTCACCCTGGATCTTTCAACACTGTTCCTATGTTCCAAAAACACATGCACTCACAGACCTATGGGTGAATCTGAGCTCCATCAGGTAAGTCTCTGCTTCTTGAAGCCAGAACTCCACTCCAGCCCCTGCTATGAGGCTCTTAGGGTTTCAGCACTGCCAGCCAATCAGCCCTTGTCCAAGACATCTGTTCATGACTGGTGAACTGGTGCTTGGAGTTCTGTTCTCTGGCTGACATTGAACTCAGTGTCCAATCCTCCACCCCTGGCCACTTTGTTTGGGGCATGCTCTGGAGCTCCTACTGCACCAGGAAAACTGGTCTGAGATCCTTGGGTAGTAATCCTAGCATTCACTCTCTTCCCTGCCCAGCCTGGTTTGTCCCTAGAGGCATGATGTTCTATTCTTCCTTGAAAATAGATGCCCTGTTCTTTCTCATTTCAAAAGTCTCTAGTTGATTTAGAAAAGTGGAAATAATAATAGAAAAGAAGAAATAATCATGTGCTTGTGGGTCTGGGCCAAGTTTCCTTACCTTTCTGATGTTTCCATGTTTCCTAGGGGGAGGAAAGGATGGGTTATTCTCGATATAGGGAAGGATCAGGAAAAAGAGCCCCAGTCCACACAGAAAGGCGAGGATGGTATCTATCACCCAGGAAGGGGAACTGGAGTTCAGCCAAATATCAGAAATGTTTTTCAGAAAAAAGAGAGGATTCTCCTTCATCTGAATCACACAACTGCCCTCAGGAAACTGAGCCAGGGTGTGCACTTGGGGACTAAAGTACTAGGCTCACTTCATAGAGATGTGGTCTGGTCACAAAGGGCTCTTGAGAGTAAGAGGGAGTAGTAGAGGAGGAGGCTGGACTTGTAGCGCCTCCCTAACCATCCAGCCCTGCAGCTTCATTCATCTCCCTTCTCTGAGCCTTCCCATCCTACCTTCTCATCCTGTTAGACAGAAATATTAGTCAAGTTTCAATTCATCCTATCTGGAACTTAGACAATACTGGGTTTTTTTCCAAATCTCAACTTGAGCCCCATTAATGGCTTTTAAAAATCTGGAGTTGTCCCTATAGTTTTGGTTGATTCCAGGAATTCTTACTCTCAGGATTCCCTTGTCTGTAACTCCAAATTTTCCACATAGTATATTTGTGCCTTGCATCAACCTAGGCATGGAACTGAGTTTCTTTCATATTTCTTTAGCCATGTGAATTTTGAAAATGTTAAGAAAATTGCAAAATTTCATTTAATTTTCATTAGATGTAGATACAGGGTCTTAAAATTAAATCAATAACCATATTAAATTGACAAAGTTATGAAGTATAAAACAAATTCTAATAGTTAAAGCTTCAAAGTAAACTTTTTCATAAGTTTCCAGCATCCTTGTTTCTGAAATCAATAAACTGAACAAAAACTTTTGGAACATTTTGTACAGATACACACTCATCTTTAACGAATCAGTCCAGTATTTTAAAATCTAACAGAATCAAGCTTTTTTTTCCCCCCTGTTCAAATGTCTTCCTTCAGTAATTATTAAAAGTTGGAATGTTAGCAGAAAATTCTCCTAGTTTTTGTTTATCTGAGAATATTTTTATTTTGCTGTATTTTTTGAAGGACAGATTTTCTAGACATAGAATGCTTGGTTGACATTTTTTTCTTTCAGTTCTATGAACGTGTCATCCCATAGCCTTTCTTCTGCTGTTTCTGATTGTCAGTTATTAATTTTATTGAGATCCCCTCGTATATAGAGAATGGCTTTTCTTTTGCTACTTTCAATATTTTTACTTGGTTTTTCAACACTTAAACTATGATATGTCTTAGAGTGGATCTGTTTGTTTTCATTTTAATAAAGATAAATATTGACTCTGTCGATTAATGTTTTCCATTAGACTTGGTAAGTTTCCAGCCATTATGTCTACAAGTATTTTTTTCCTTCCTCCCCTTTCTCTTCCTGCTTTCTGATACTCTTTCCACATACGCCAGTGTGCTTAATGGGTCCCCTAGCTCATTTTTTCTCAAAATCTTTTCATTTTTTACATTGATTTCTATTAATCCACCTTCAAGTTTACAGTCTTTCGTCTACCATCTTACGTGCACTGTTGAACTTCTCTAATCATTTTTTCATTTCAATTATCATATTTTTCAATTCCAGAATTTATATTTGCTTAATTTTTAATTAATTTGTGGCTGTTCATTGAGTTTCTCTATTTGTTGCCTTATTATCATATTTTCATCTAATTCTTTAAATATGGTTCCTTTTTTTTTATAGTTATACTTATTTTTAATACTTTAATCTTTTCCTTCATACTGGAATTATAAATGGTATACTTACATGACTTATAAGTGATATGGTATATAGATGCTTTTCTCACCACCCTTACAACGTTGGAGTTTTCTGAATCTAACTGTTTACTTATCTGTCCCAGGGAGTTTTATACTTTGACATATTTTTCTTTTACTAATTAACATCTTTTTATTTCAGGTTGTAGAACTTCCTTTAACATTTCTTGTAAGATTGATCCATTGGTGATGAAGTCCTTCACCTTTTGCTTGTCTGGAAAGTTCTGTCTCTCCTTCATTTCTGAAAGACAACGTAGTGTGGCACGTGGGATTTCTTAGTTGTGACATGTGGGATCTTGTTCCCTGACCAGGGATTGAACCCAGGCACCTTGCACTGGGAGCAAAGTCTTAGTCACTGGACCACCAAGGAAGTCTCCCATAACTTTTTTATTTGTTAAGGAAAAAGAATTCTCTTTGAAAGCTCACATATCTAGTCCACACAGAAGTAGCCAGCAGTTAGTCTTGTCATGAAGATATATACATGGATCTGGCTATCAGAAGCCAGCCTAGAACAAGAACAATAAGCCATAAGGAGATAGAAAGCCAAGGATTATGAGATTTTCCTCTTTCAGGGTGTAGGTTCCTGTAGTATTTTATTTTTAATGGGGGTAAACATAGTAAGTTTTTTACAGATTCACCCTGGTTGAGAAAAGGGATTTGGTACTTGTTATACAGAACTAATTAGAATGTGACAAAAGGCTGAAAAGGTTGGATGATATTAAAATACAACTTTGAGTTTGGACTAAATGTTTACTTATTCTCTTTAACTTAAATATTGGCATAAAAACTTAAATTCACATATGCTTGAAGATCCTTCCCCAAGTCATTAGCTAGAAATGCATGCTGGTTTCACTTTAAAATAATCCGTCACTCCCTATAATCCATCACTCCCATGCCTGTGACTTCAGTCAACACCTATGGGCTAAGCAATTATACAGCCTCAGCCTCAACTTAAAAGTATTGATCACTTGTCAGCCATGTTAGGGATCATCAAATACACATCTACTCTGCCATATTTGAAATTGAATGCATGATCACACAACTGGCAATATACCTAATAGGTTAGGCTAACTAAAACCCCAGCAGTCATGTCTGACATCTTTGTCTCTTAATATGCAGTTATTCTGGTCTTTTCATAAGTATATTTCAAATTTGGCTACATAAATTCTTCTCCCTTAATGTCAATCAAATCCAAGTTACCTGTTTTCTTTGACTTCTGCAGGAAACTCATAACTGTTTTACCTGCAACCACATTTGACTCCTGTCATATCTTTTCCAATCACAGCTGGAGTAGTCTTTTCAAAATGTTTATCAAATTGGTCAACCCCCTTCATAATACATTTAATGGCTCTCCATTGTTTATGGGCTAAAAAGAAGAAAGACCCTTAACAAAACCTGCACGAGTCCTCAGGATAAGGTATCAAACTCCACTTCTAATGTCACACTCCCCCAGTGTATAGAAGTGTGGCTATATATACATACACTTATCATAAAGTATTAGAGTAGGAAATAGCAACCCACTCTTGTATTCTTGCCTGGAGAATCCCATGGACAGAGGAGCTTGGTAGGCTGCTGAGATATCCAAGGGTCAATGGTATAGGTATAATGTTAATTATAATGATAAAATTGTATTTAATGTGTGTAATAATTATATAATTCATAAAAATACTTATGTATTATGTATAATAGGGTTTCTCAGGTGGCAATAGTGGTAAAGAACCCACCTGCCAATGCAAGAGACATAAGAGATGCAGGTTAGATTCCTGGGTTGTGAAGATCCCCTGGAGGGAGGCAGAGCAACCCACTCCAGTGTTTTCACCTGGAGAATCCATGAACTAAGAAGCCTGGCAGGCTACAGTCCATAGTGTCCCAAGGAGTTGGACAAGACTGAAGCAACTTTGCATGCACATTATGGATAGTAACTACATATAGAAACAACCACTGAAAGAACTAGTTGGTGTTGTTATTCAGTCACTAAGTGGTGTCTGACTTTGAAACCCCATGGACTGCAGCACACCAGTCTCCCCTGTCCTTCACCATCTCCCAGAGTTTCCTCAAACTCATATCCATTGAGTCAGTGATGCCATCCAACCATTTCATCCTCTGTTGCCCCCTTCTCCTCCTGTCTTTAATCTTTCCCAGCATTGGAGTCTTTTCCAGTGAGCCAGCTTTTTGTATCAGGTGGCCAAAGCATCAATTCTTTGGTGCTCAACCTTCCTTATGGTCCAACTCTCACATCCATACATGACTACTAGAAAAACCATAGCTTTGACTATGCGGACCTTTGTTGGTAAAGTGAGATAAATATCATTAATGAAAACATAATAAAACAGTCAAAAACATTATTGAAATCCATTATATGCACCCTGGTCCAAACACACATTACAAAGATATGAAAGGTGTTCTGCTTCTCCTTTAAATGATCCAGTCTGGGAGATGGGCTTCCTCCTGTTTTGAAGACTGAGACTAATTGAATTTACAATAAGGCTACATTTCTTCAGAGAGAAGCTACCTACCCTTTCCCCTGATATCTGTGAAGATTATGTTTTTTTACTGAGGTAAGTTCACATGACATGTAGTTTACCATTTTAAAGTGTACGATTCATTGGAATTTAGGTTCATTCATGATTTTGTACAGCCATTACTCCTGTGTGCTTAGTCACTCAGTCATGTTGGACTCTTTGTGAACCCATGGACTGTAGCCCACCAGGCTCCTCTGTCCATGGGGATTCTCCAGCCTAGAATACTGGAGTGGGTTGCCATGCCCTTCTCCGGGGGAACTTCCTGACCCAGGAATCGAACTAGGCCTGCATTGCAGGCAGATTTATTGCCCCCAAAGGAGATCCCATGCCATTAAACAGTCACTTCCTATCGTCCCCTTCTCTCTCAGCCTCTGGCAGCCACTAATCTGCTTTCTGCCTTTATAGATGTGCCTATTTTCAACGTTTCATGTAAATGGAATTTTAAATATGTGACCTTTAGCATCAACCTTCTTTTACTTATCTTTGTTTTTTTGAGATCATCCATGTTGCAGCTTGTCTCAGAATTTTATTGCATGTTATAGCTGAATAATCTTTCATTATATGGCTAGACCACATTTTATTTATCTATATCCTGAATATACTCTCTGTGGGATTTTCTGTCTTCACCCAGTTCTCCTTAGGTACTGGTTTCTCCTGTGCCCTAGGGCATTTGTATAGTACAGTTTCCTAACTAAAAAAAAAAAAAATTCACCGTTACTTAACATCAAGCTAATCAAATTCTTTAATACAGAGTAATATAATCTTGTGTATGCAGAAGACCAATGGTTTCTTATGTTATTTTTCTACCTTCATCCTCATGCTATTTCTATTCCCTTCTCCACAAAAACTCTCACTTTAATATGTTTGGTATATGGCTGCAACCTTGTGAAATATGTGATTGTTCTGAGCATGTGCTTTTAATCTATGTTGATGATTTCCATTAGTATAACCCTTAGTACTAGACATAGAACAATGGGCTGGTACAAAATTAGGTAAGGAGTACGTCAAGGCTGTATATTGTCAACCTGCTTATTTAACTTATATGCAGAGTACATCATGTGAACTGCCAGACTGGATGAAACACAAGCTGGAATCCAGCTTGCTGGGAGAAATATCAGTAACCTCAGGTATGCAGATAACACCCTTATGGCAGAAAGCAAAGAGGAACTAAAGAGCCTCTTGATAAAGGTGAAAGACAAGAGTGAAAAAGTTGGCTTAAAATTCAGCATTCAAAAACTAAGGTCATGGCATCCAGTCTCATTACTTCATGGCAAATAGATGAGGAAACAATGGAAACAGTGACAAACTTTATTTTCTTGGGCTCTAAAATCACTGCAGATGGTGACTGCAGCCATGAAATTAAAAGACACCTTCTCCTTGGAAGAAATGCTGTGACAAACCTAGACAGCATATTAAAAAGCAGAGACATTACTTTGTCAGTAAAGGTCCATCTAGTCAAAGCTATGTTTTTTTTTTCAATAGCAATGTATGGATGTGAGATTTGGACCATAAGAATTGACACTTTTGAACTGTGATGTTGAAGAAGACTCTTGAGAGTCCCTTGGGCTGCAAGGAGATTAAATCAGTCAATCCTAAAGGAAATCAATCCTGAACTGATGCTGAAGCTGAAGCTCCAATATTTTGGCCACCTGACGTGAAGAGTTGACCCTTTGGAAAAGACCCTGATGCTGGGAAAGATTGACGGCAGGAGGAGAAGGGACCGACAGAGGATGAGATGGTTGGATGGCATCACCAACTCAATGGACGTGAGTTTGAGCAAGCTCTGGGAGATGGTATAGACAGGGAAGCCTGGCATGCTGCAGTCCATGAGGTCTCAAAGAGTTGGACATGACTGAGTGACTGAACAACAATAACAACAACCCTTGTTCTGTATCTTATCCTTTTTTCTCAACACAATAGATCTACCTATGTTGCCATATGTACTTCTACTTTAGTGTTCTTTGCTCCAGAGTATTCTGTAGCTTGCACCACTCACAGTTTTCCCCATCCATTCACTTAATAATAAAGATCACATTATTTTTAATTCCCTGTCACAACGAACCAAACTCTTGTATGTGTCTCCTTAAGGACCTGTATAAAAATATCTCTGGGATACATACCCAGAAGTGGGATCACTGGTCATAGGATACATACTTTATTTCATTGAATATTAGGCAGATTCATTTCCAGAATACTCTGTAATTTACACTCACATAGAAGGGCTTGAAAAATTCTGCTTTCTCACATTTTGGGCCAACACATATTATTATTATCCATCTTATTTGTAATTTGTTTTTCAGGTCATTAATTTTATTTATTTTTTTACTTTATTTTTTAATCAAAGGATAATTGCTTTACAGAATTTTGTTGTTTTCTGTCAAACCTCAACATGAATCAGCCATAGGTATACATATATCCCTTCGCATTTGAACCTCCCTCCAATCTCTGTCCCCATCCCACCCCTATAGATTGATACAGAGCCCCTGTTTGAGTTTCCTGAGCCATACAGAAAATCCCGGTTGGTTATCTATTTTACATATGGTAATGTAAGTTTCCATGTTACTCTTCCATACACCTCACTCTCTCCTCTCCCCATGTCCATAACTCTATTCTCTATGTCTATTTCTCCATTGCTTCCCTGTAAATAAATTCTTCAGTATCATTTTTCTAGATTTCATATGTATGTGTTAAACAAAATATTTATCTTTCTCTTTCTGACTTATTCTGTATAATAGACTCTGTATAATAGGCCCTAGGTTCATCCACCTCATTAGAACTGACTCAAATGTGTTCCTTTTTATGGCTGAGTCATATTCCATTGTGTATATGTAACACAACTTCTTTATCCATTCATCTGTCAATGGACATCTAGGCTGCTTTCATGTTCTAGCTATTGTAAATAGTGTTGCAGTGAACAATGAGATACATGTGTCTTTTTCAATTTTGATTTCTTTAGGGAATATGCCCTGGTGTGGGATTGCTGGGTCATATGGTGGTTTTATCCCTAGTTTTTTAAGGAATCCCCATACCATCTTCCATAGTGGATGTATCAATTTACATTACCACCAACAGTGCAAGAGCATTCCCTTTTCTCCACACCCTCTCCAGCATTTATTGTTTGTAGACTTTTTGATAATGGGCATTCTGATGGGTGTGAGGTGATATCTCATGGTAGTTTTGATTTACATTTCTCTAATAATGAGCGATGTTGAGCATCTTTTCATGTGTTTGTTAGCCATCTGTATGTTTTCTTTGGAGAAATGTCTATTTATGTCTTTTTCCCATTTTTTGATTGGGTTGTTTGTTTTTCTAGCATTGAGTTGTATGAGCTGCTTGTATATTTTGGAAATTAATCCTTTGTCAGTTGTTTCATTTGCTGTTATTTTCTCCCATTCTGAAGGTTGTCTTTTCATCTTGCTTATAATTTCCTTTGCTGTGAAAAAACTTTTAAATTTAATCAAGTCTCACTTGTTTACTTTTGTTTTTATTTCCACTACTCTAGGAGGTGGGTCATAGAGGTTCTTGCTTTATTTATGTCATCGAGTGTTCTGCCTATGTTTTCCTCTAAGAGTTTTATAGTTTCTGGTCTTACATTCAGGCCTTTAATCCATTTTGAGTTTATCTTTGTGTATGGTGTTAGGAAGTGTTCTAATTTCATTCTTTTACATGTACCTGTCCAGTTTTCCCAGCACCATTTATTGAAGAGATTGTCTTTGCCCCATTGTATATTCTTGACTCCTTTGTCAAAAATAAGGTACCCTTAGGCACATGGGTTTATTTCTGAGCTTTCTATCTTGTTCCATTGGTCTACATTTCTGTTTTTGCGCCAGTACTATACTGTCTTGATGACTGTAGCTTTGTAGTATAATCTGAAGTCAGGAAGGTTGATTCTTCCAGCTCCATTCTTCTTTCTCAAGACTGCTTTGGCTATTCTGGGTCTTTTGTGTTTCCATATGAATTGTGAAATTTTTTGTTCTAGTTCTGTGAAAAATGCCATTGGTAATTTGATAGGGATCACATTGAATCTGTAGATTGCGTTTGGTAGTATAGTCATTTTCACAATATTGATCCTTCCCACCCAGGAACAAGGAATATCTCTCCATCTGTTTATGTTGTCTTTGATTCCTTTCATCAGTGTCTTATAATTTTCTGTGTACAGTTCTTTTGTCTCCTTAGGTAAGTTTATTCCCAGATATTTTATTCTTTTTGTTGCAATGGTGAATGGGACTGATTCCTTAATTTCTCTTTCTGTTTCATCATTGTTGGTATATAAAGATGCAAGTGATTTCTGTGTATTGATTTTGTATCCTGTAACTGCTAAATTCACTGATTAGCTCTAGTAATTTTCTGATACTATCTTTTGGGTTTTCTATGTACAGTATCATGTCATCTGCAAACAGTGAGAGCTTTACTTCTGCTTTTCCTATCTGGATTCCTTTTATTTCTTTTTCTTCTCTGATTGCTGTAGCTAGGATTTCCAGAACTATGTTGAATAATAGTGGGAAAAGTGGGAGCCCTTGTCTTGTTTCTGATCTTAGGGGAAATGTTTTCAGTTTTTCACCACTGAGAATAATGTTTGCTGTAGGCTTATCATTTATGGCCTTTACTATGTTGAGGTAGTTTCCTTCTATGTCCATTTTTTGGAGAGTTTTAATCATAAATGTGTACTGAATTTTGTCAAAGGCTTTTTCTGCAACTATTGAGATGATCATATGGTTTTTATCTTTCAATTTGTTAATATGGTATATCACATTGATTGATTTGTATATGCTAAAGAATCCTTGCATCCCTGGAATAAACCCAATTTGATCATGGTATATGAGCTTTTTAATGTGTTGCTGAATTCTGTTTGCTAAAATTGTCTTGAGGATTTTTGCATCTATGTTCATCAGTGATATTGGCCTGTAGTCTTCTTTTTTTGTGTTGTCTTTGTCTGGTTTTGGTATCAGGGTGATGGTGGCCTTATAGAATGGGTTTGAAAGTGTTTCTTCCTCTGGAATTTTTTGTAAGTGTTTTAGAAGCATAGGCATTAGTTCTTCTCCAAATATTTCCTAGAATTCTCCTGTGAAGCCCTCTGGTCCTGGGCTTTGTTTTGGGGGAGTTTTTTTTTTTTTTAATCACAACTTCAGTTTCAGTGCTTGTAATTGGGTTGTTCATAATTTCTATTTCTTTCTGGTTCAGTCTTGGAAGATTGAACTTTTCTAAGAATCTGTCCATTTCTTCCAGGTTATCCATTTTTTTGCCATATGTTGTTCATAATAGCCTCTTATAATCCTTTGTATTTCTGCATTATCTGTTGTAACCTCTCTTTTTTCATTTCTAATTTTGTTGATTTGATTCTTCTCTCTTTTTTTCTTGATGAGTCTGGCCAAAGGTTTGTCAATTTTGTTTATCTTCTCAAAGAAACAGCTTTCAGTTTTATTAATCTTTACCATTGTTTCTTTCATTTCTTTTTCATTTATTTTTGCTCGGATCTTTATGATTTATTTCCTTCTACTAATTTTGGCGTTTATTTGTTCTTTTTCCAGCTGTTTTAGGTGTAAAGTTAGGTTGTCTATTCAATGGTTTTCTTGTTTCTTGAGGTACGATTGTATTGCTAAAAACTTCCCTCTTAGAACAGCTTTTGCTACATTCTGTAGGTTTTGAGTTGTCATGTTTTCATTGTCATTTGTTTCTAGAATTTTTTTTTAAATTTCCATTTTGATTTCTTCAGTAACCTGTTGGTTATTTAGAAACATATTGTTTAATAACCATGTGTTTGTGGGGTTTTTTACAATTTTTTTCTTGTATTTGAGATCTAGTCTCATAGTGTTGTGGTTGGGGAAGATGCTTAAAAGGATTTCAATTTTCTTAAATTTACTGGGGATTGATTTGTGACCCGAGATGTGATCTATCCTGGAGAATGTTCCATGTGCACTTGAAAAGAAGGTGCATTCTTCTGCATTTGGATGGAATGTCCTGAAGATATCAATGAGATCCATCTCATCTAATGTACCATTTAAGACTCGTGTTTCCTTATTAATTTTCTGTTTTGATGATCTCTCCATTGGTGTGAGTGGGGTGTTAAAGTCTCCTGCTATTATTGTGTTACTGTCAGTTCTCCTTTTATGTCTGTTAGTGTTTATCTTATGTATTGAGGTGCTCCTATGTTGGGTGCATAGATATTTACAATTGTTATGTTTTCCTGTTGGACAGATCCCTTGATCATTATGTACTGTCCTTCCCTATCTCTTATAATCTTCTTTATCTTAAGCTCTATTTTGTTTGGTATAAAGATTGCTACTCCAGCTTTCTTTTGCTTCCCATTTGCATGGAATATATTTTTCCATCCTCTCACTTTCAGTCTATATGTGTCTTTAGGTCTGAAGTGGGTCTCTTGTAGACAGCATATATATGTGTCTTGTTTTTGCATATTTTCAGCCTGTCTGTGTCTTTTGGTTGGAGCATTTAATTCATTTACATTTAAAGTAATTATTGATATATATGTTCCTATTGCCATTTTCTTAATTGTTTGGGGTTGATTTTGTAGATCTTTTTCTTCTCTTGTATTTCTTGACTATATGAGTCCCTTTAACATTTGTTGTAAAGCTGGTTTGGTGGTACTGAATTCTCTTGACTTTTGCTTGTCTGAAAAGCTTTTTATTTCTCCATCAATTTTGAATGAGATCTTTGCCGGGTATAATAACCTCAGTTTATATTTTTCCCTTTCAGTACTCTAAATATATCCTGCCATTCTCTCCTGGCCTGCAGTTTCTGCTGAAAGATCAGCTGTTAAACTTATGGGGTTTCCCTTGTATGTTACTTGTTGCTTTTCTCTTGCTGCTTTTAATATTCTTTCTTTGTGTTTAGTCTTTGTTAGTTTGATTAGTATGTTTCTTGGTGTGTTTCTCCTTGGGTTTATCCTGTATGGGACTCTGCACCTCTTGGACTCAATTGACTATTTACTTTTCCATGTTGGGTAAATTTTCAACTATAATCACTTCAAACATTCTCTCATACCCGTTTTCTCTTCTTTTGGGACTCCTATAATTCAAATGTTTCTGTGTGTATTTTCCCAGAGGTCTCTGAGACTGTCCTCAGTTCTTTTCATTCTTTTTGTTTTATCTGCTCTTCAGAAGTTATTTCCACCATTTTATCTTCCAGCTCACTGATTCGTTCTTCTGTTTCAAATATTTTATTGATTCCTTCTAGAGTATTTTTAATTTCGGTAATTGTGTTGTTTGTCTCTGTATGTTTATTCTTTAATTCTTCTAGGTCTTTGTTAATTGATTCTTGCATTTTCTCCATTCTGTTTCCAAGGTTTTTGATCATCTTTACTATCATTATTCTGAATTCTTTTTCAGGTAATTTGCCTATTTCCTCTTCATTTATTTGGACTTCTGTGTTTCTAGTTTGTTCCTTCATTTGTATAGTATTTCTCTGCCTTTTCTTTTTTTTTTTTTAACTTATTGTGTTTGAGATCTCCTTTTCCCAGGCTTCAAGGTTGAATTCTTTCTTCCTTTTGATTTCTGCCCTCCTAAGGTTGGTCCAGTGCTTTGTGTAAGCTTCATATAGGGTGAGATTCGTGCTGAGTTTTTTTTTTTTTTTCCCCCTCTGCTGGGCAAGACTGAGTAAGGTGGTAATCTTGTCTGCAGATGACTTTTTTTATATTTTTGTTTTGTTTGTTGTTTAGATGAGGTGTCCTGCATAGGGTGCTATTGGTGGTTGGGTGATGCTGGGTCTTGTAGTCGAGTGGTTTTCTTTGTGTGAGTTCTCACTATTTGGTACTCCCTAGGGTTATTTCTCTGGTAATCTAAGGTCTTGGAGTCAGTGCTCCCACTCCAAAAGCTTAGGGCTTGATCTCTTTATCTAGGACTGATGAGATGAAAACAACCTATTTGTTTTTCAGATTTCCTGTTGTAGTTATTTCCAAAATCTGGTGGACTACATCTTCAGTTTCTCTGCATCCAGCGTGCCTCGGGAGCCACAGTTCCTCTATATTGGCCTTATTCGTCATTTTGATGGATGTGAAGTATAGCTCATTGTTGTTGCTCTTCTTGCATTTGCTTTATTTAACATTTTCCCTTTTTAAACTGTAGATTCAGATCTGACTATATGATTGCAGAGTTTTAAGTATTTTTTTCTCTGCAGAATTATAAATCCTTCATCAGGTGTAGGTATGAAATATAAATTGCAAAAAAGTAAATTATTCCATTTTCATTGCAAATTTAACTTTAATCCTGTTTTTATCACAGAATGACTTTCATGAACATAAACTATTATATAAAAGGTTAATTTGGTCCTCTGGCTTTAGAAGTTGGTGAACCCTCCACAAAATTTTAGTCAATAGAAAATTATATAACAAGCTTATGTTTTTAGTATAAAGCTAAACTGGGGCTTTCCTGGTGACTCGGTGGTGAAGAATCCGCCTGCCAATGTAGAAGACCAGATTCGATCCCTGAGTTGGGATGATCTCCTGGAAAAGGAAATGGCTACTTATTTCAGTATTCTTGCCTGGAGAATCACATGGAGAGAGGAGCCTGGAGAGCCACAGTCCACGGGGTCATAAGAGTCGGACACAACCTAGCAACCAAACAACAGCAATGACTTTAATTATTATTTGGGAATTCTACTTTGATTAGAGTCTATATAAAAGGACAAGAAGTAAAAAAGCATAAGAAAATAGACCCTTTTTCTGTTTAAATTAACAAATGGCAGATTCACAGTGAGCTGGAATAGAAACAGCAGTGCTCCTTAGAAACTCCAGAGTTTTGGATTGAGATCACTGGGTGTTCTTCCACAAGCCATTCATCAGTGCCCCAAATCCTGAGCTGAAGGATCTTCCAGGGCGAGCCAGTGTGGCATTTCTCATGCCTGTTCATCTTTTTGATGATTAAGCCCTCAGTAAAGGCTAAAAGCATTCATATTTCATAAAATCCTTGAGTGAGATCTCTCATTCTCTGTGGTTCCTTCTGTTCTAGGTAGGATGATGTCATCTTTGAAGTTGTTCCTAGAGACAGAAAGTGGATGACAAGGACTAGAACATGAGCCACAACAGATTTGTGTGAAGAGAATGTACATAATATATGTAAGGCAGAGGCTTTCTACCTCCGCGGCTGGGGGCATCAAAAACACCTGTGCAACTTTCTAAAGGGCTTAGACCCCTTTCCCTTCCTCCAAAGGTGGTGTTGCTGGCGAGTGTGTCTGGGCAAAATTTCATTGGCTTTCAGATGTGTGCTGGAGAACAAATTATAGGTATAAAGTTTTCACCAGAAGCATTCACAGCCTGTATTTTGCAGAGCTGGAGATGACTGATCAGTGGTGCATTTTACAAGATTGCTGTTTTAAGAATTACTTATTTGGCCATCCTGGGGGAAGACTGCACAGAAAATGGTCATGAAGTTAGGAACCCTTGTTTATTTAATGAGGGTATCAAAGGGTACAAACTTCCAGTTATAAGATAAAAAGTACAAGGGTTGTAATGTACAACAGGGTCGATATAATTAACACTGCTGTGTGTTATATATGACAGTTGTTAAGAGAGTAATTCCTAGAGTTCACATCACAAGGAAACATATTTTTTTTCTATTTTTTTTGTATCTATATGCGAAAATGATTTTCACTAAACTTATTGCAGTAATTATTTCATGACACATTTAAATTAAATAATTTTACTGTAAGCTTAGGCAGTGCTATATGTCAATTATATCTCAACAAAGCTGGAAAGACAAAAATAAAGATAAAAGGATTTGTATGTCCTGAAAAAGAGAGACCATATTGAAAACATTCACCTTAGCAACTTCTGATAGAGAAACAAAACTGATTTTAATTTACTACTGATTTTTATCAGAATTTTAAGTTTTAGTTTAACATTTAACAGGATCACAATTCCTTTCCCCAGTTACTAACACTTTGATTGTCTCAAATTCCCAAAAAGAAGTCCAAAATATCATGCTGTAGAATTTTTTATGACTTAGAATCTGCACTGTTTTTCTGCAAAGAAGCCAATATCACCCACAAAATGCCTCTATTCACTCTTGGAGTCATAGATATTATGCTTTTCAGTATACTCTTGGACAAGATCTAGTACCAAGTAGTGAGTGCTCTAACTCCTTCTGAGGGCTTGCTGTGTCTTTGTGAATAAGATGTCATTGGTGATCCATTCATTCACCAGAAGAAAGTTGTTCTGATGTTTTCACAGAACATCTGGTTCACAGATGAATTTCTGAACAACAGTTCCAGCCTGGGTAATACCTATGAGCTCATACTTTCTTACAATTTGGGTGAAATCATCATTCTTCCACAGGTTGGGATCACTGAAGGACCCCAATAAATCTGCCCTATACAGCAATGATACCTTTGGCACATCTTTTGCTTCTGACCCCACGGATTTTTTTTGACCACAGTCTTGACTTTGTTTGGCCAACTTCCTCCTCCATTCAGGTCTGGTATAGGTGAGTCCTTCTGGTGATCACAGCTACTAGCCTCCAATTTCTTTCGATGGTGTCTGAGCACTTTAGCAGTCTCTAGCCACTCCTTCTGAAGGCTTTCCCGTGCACCCACTTCTACCTACTTTGAATTCTTGGTGGCAAGATATGCAATGACAACTCGGCAATGGGCAAAGAAGAGTTTGGTACTTCTTATATACCTTGCTGACAGGATAAATTGTGCCTTGTCTAACTATATTTTCCTATTGCATTCATGTAGTCCTTGACCAGTTCAAACAAACTGAGGTGCATGTTGATGACTGGAATAAAAACCACAAGCAAGGAGAACCACAGCTGTCTTCTCGGAACTCTCTAGGCTAACAATGTTAAGTTGTTGGTCTAAGTGGAAAACCCTGATACGTCCTCTGTCATTCTTACAAAGGAAATTCTGTCATTCTGAAGCGTTTTTCAAGGTTGGCTATCGGAATCATTCCAACTTGTGTGTTACAAGTCTTCTCCAAGGTGAGCTAGAACAGAGGATTCACATCCACGTTGTAACTCACATCCTCAAGGTTGACTGACAAGAATGCTTGTATCTCATTGCTTTAATTTACATATCTTAGTTTACCAAATTTTAAAGTTGTTTTCTGGCAGTTGCCCATCCACATCCTTTGTTGATTTTTTAAAATAGGAACTCCTTAACTTTATTGCTTTTGAGTTGTTATTTGTTGTCATCTTGTTGTTGTTGTCATCATCTTAGTAGTTCATTTGTAAGAATTTTTGGATATGCTAGACTTCGATTTATTGTCCTTTACAAATGTCTCAAAAACTTACAGTATGCTTCATACATGTTGTTCCCTGTCTGTTAAAGTGTTTTAAAACACACTGTGGGTATCAACTGTTGTTTAAAAATATTAATTGTCTTTAATGTTTTTGGTGTATTTATATTGTTTTCCCTATCCTTAGGTTAGCTGTATATTTTTTTCTTACTTTTAACTCTTTAATCTATTTAGAGTTCAATTCTGTCTTCAACAACTAAATAAATAAAGAGGCGAAAGGGGAAAAAGCTTCCTTACAGAAGACTTCCAATTAATAAATGTGGGCAGAATGAGGAAAACAGAAAATTACCGTTAGAACATCACAGTTACATTGTTGCAAGCAATATCCATGGATGAATGCCAAATATTTATTAATTACTATGGTGATTGTAACATATGTCTGCAAGTTCTTTGTTATTTCTCTTCAGGAGGTGAAGGTTAATTCCCTTCTGTTAAGTGTGGGCTGGACTGAGACTGTCTTCTAATAAATAGAGACCAGAAAGGAAAAAATAGTAACTTTATAGCAGAAAATGTGGGCAGACACCAATTAACCTAGTGATCTAATTAAGGTTTCCAGTAATAAGTCATTTTGACATCATACATCTTCTGATAAAATGTGATGAGACAGGTAAATCACCCTTACAGTATTTTTATAAAAATAGATTCTCCCTCTAATTTTTCCAAACTCCATCTAATCAAGGGAAAACAATAGACAAACCCAAACTGAAGGACATTTTACAAGATACCTGACCAGTATTCTTCAAAAGCAATAGGAGAAATAGGACAGATTGATAAACCATCTGATTAAAGAAAATTTGGAAATGTGATGACTAAATGCAGTGTACAGTCTTGAGAAATCGTGGAAAAATGGGTTACATTCATATAAACTTTAGTTGATAGTAGTGTATCAATGTTAATTTCTTAGTATTGATAAATGTCCAATGGTTATGTAAGGTAACACTAGGGGAATCTGAATGAAGGATATAAAGAAACTCTTTGTGCTCCTGGAAACCCTTCTGCAAATCTAAGTGAAATTTGTCTGAATAAAAATGTATTTCCAATTAAAAAACTTTTTTTATAAAGCCTTGCAAGTAGTATAAAAATCTCCGGGAACTTTTCATAGCAATATGGTGTGGGAGGCATTTTGGAGACTGACAAACTTGACTAAAAAATAGTCTTTCAGTAAAAACAACAGGGCAAAGAGACATACTTTACTTAAAACCAATAGTTAATAAAACAGGAGATTGTACAATACTATGCATAGAAAGGGATCTTGGATTCATAGTATCCTGGACACTTGGGATCCTGGGCACTTCCATAGGTAGGAAGGTGCTTTCAATGAGCTTGAAACAACTTCATTTCAAAGTTATTGTGAGCATATCTCACAGCTTTGTGCTGTCCCTGAGTGCTGGGGGTGCAAGTCAGAGTGACTTTAGTCATTGTCCACGTCTTGTTTTGAATCCTCGATTCTAAGACAATGGTCATAAAGACTGAATAGACAGCAAAGTGACACATTAGTTTTCAGAATTTTGAGTGTTTCTGATTCCTGCATCTGTGGTGTTGCCTGTTTCCCTTTCCAGCAGCTGGGGTACTCAGCTTGAGAAAACCACTTGAGGACAAAATGTTTCACCTCACTTGTTTCTAAAGACCTTGTGATTCTCTGAGAGGGATGGGAAGACTAGGCAGGTGCTGTTCTGATGAAGTCAGAGGAGTATGCAGGGAGGAAGAGCTACTCTCCACCACTGTGTCCAGGCCTTACCCATCCCTCCCAATCTTGTCACAAAGGTGTTTGGGAACTTCCAGAGGGAAAGACCAGATGAGCCTTATCCCTCAGTGAAAGAGAAGGAAAATGGAACTTAGGTCACCTCCACCACATCAAAGATTGTGTGGCCCCAGGTATGCACTTTCTGTCTAGCTTCTACTGGGTTCTCTCTTTCTGTTGACAGTAAACGCTGCAAATGTTTTTGGAGTAAAAATCATTGTCATTTCTGAAAGCAACTGCCCCTGCAGGCTTCTTTCTCCTATTTTCTCAATCTCTAAACTGTAGGGTCATTCTTCAGATGCCTTTCAGTTATTGCAGACTCTGAGTACTCCCTTGTTAATCTATTTCCTCATAAATCCTTCTTGTAAAATCAATTTCTTCTTTTGCCCTCCTACAGTCTGCTCATATTCTTTAATTCAAACACTTATAATAATTTATTAATTCATCATACTACTTCTTAGCTTCTTCAGCCTTTCCTAGGAATAGCTGAAAAAAACAATTTTTTTGTATAAGCTATGGCTTGATAGGCACATTTTCAAGCTATCTTGATTCCAGAAGCTTGTGATTCATCCAGTCTGACATTTCACATGATATTCTCTGCATATAAGTTAAATAAACAGAGAGTGACAATATACAGCCTTGATGTATTCCTTTCCCAATTTGGAACCAGTCTGTTGTTCCAAGTCTGGTTCTAACTGTTGCTTCTTGACCCACATATAGGTTTCTGAGGAGACAGGTAAGGTGGTCTGATAGAGCCATCTCTTTAAGAATTTTTTACAATTGTTGTGATCCACACAGTCAAAGACTTTAACATAATCAATGAAGCAGAAGTAGGTGTTTTTCTGGAATTCCCTTGCTTTCTCTATGATCCAATGAATGTTGGCAATTTGCCCCTGGTTCCTCTGCCTTTTCTAAACTCACCTTGTATGTTTGGAAGTTCTCAGTTCATATACTGCTAACGCCTAACTTGAAGGATTTTGAGCATAACCTTACCAGCGTGTGAAATGAGTGCAACCGTTTGTTAATTGGAGCGTCCTTTGACACTGCCCTTCTTTAGGACTGGAATGAAAACTGACCTTTTCCAGTCCTGCGGCCACTGCTGCGTTTTCCAAATTTGCTGACATATTGAGTGCAGCACTTTAACTGCATAAATCTTTCAGGATTTGAAATTTCAACTGGAATTCCATCACTCCCAGCAATCTTAGTAGTAAAATGCATTAAACTTTATCCATTTATTTTATCTATGTTGTCGCATGAATCAATGGTTTGTTCCTTTTGTTAAAGAATAGTACTCTACTGTATGGAGGTACCATACTTTGTTAATCCACTCACCTGTTGAAGTACTTCTGGATTGTTTTCACTTTTGGGTGATTGTGAAAGAAGCTAGGTTGGAACCAATGAAGGTTGGTTATCCCCACACATTCACCTTCCCTATTGGCCCTCCTGGCCACCAGCTGTATCTGAAGGAAGAAAGATAAAGGGAAATACGGTTTTACCCTACCTGCTTCCTTGCCTCTGAGGGTAAAAGCATATGGGCTGGAGGAAAAAAAAAACCTTAGAGGATAGCATCAAAATCATTTACTGCTCACATAATGAAAGCCATGGCAAAATGTGGAGGTTGAATTCTCCTTCATAAGGTGAGAAAAATCAGCCAGAAAGTAGAGACATATTGTAAATTAAGACTTCGAGGTTATTGACTGAGGTATATTGGAGGAATGCCTTGGTCATACTTTGCTGTATTTCTATCCTTTGGAAAAATTCTCATTAAAAATGTCCCTCAAGTCCTCAAATTCTCACAAACTGTCCAAGAAGTTAGTTCTGGTTATATTTCCTTGAGTTAAGTGTGGATACAGGGTAATGAGAAATAAAACGTTAAAGTTGAGAAATAGCATAGGTAAAAAAGCAATAATGTAAGACAACAGAGGATAATTACATATAGGTCTTGAACTAGAAAGTAATCCAAGTTCTTAACTCATTTATTCTGATGCAATTTAATAAAGGACTGAGAACTCTTCAAAAAGTTATAGAGAAATGAGATACTGCAAATTAAATTTACGTTGGAAATGTTAACACACTTATCTAATATATATCCACAGGATATTCTGCACTGTGTAAATCTTAAGGGTGGATTTTTGATTTTGTAAATTAAAACACTGATTCCCACTTAAACTGGATAGTTGGCCTTAAAAGTTGAAATCTGTGACTCAAATGAAATTGTCTCCAAATCTCCTCCTCCTCCTCCTTGTCTTCTAGTGTTCAGTATATATTCCCCAGTGCCACCTCTGATCTTTGTTTTCTCTCATATGTTGACCTTGCCTTCTATCTCTCCCGTTCATTCACAACACATCAGTTATTATTACAGTTGGCAGTTAGATGTATGGTTCTTGGCCCATAATTCTATCATGTCTTCATTCATTTTGAAAACCTCCACTGACTCCCTTTTACCTGGGCAATGAACCTGGATGTACTTGACATGCAAGGCCCTCTACACTCCAATCCCAGATATTTCCTAAATGCACATTGTAGCCCACACTCCAAGCAAATCAGTCATTGAACGGAACCAGCAGTCATCAAAAGTCACTGCAGGAAGCACTCTTCTCTGCCACTGTTTCTATGACTGGCTATAACATCTGCTTAGAATGGCTCTTTCCTACCTGTACATATTCAAATCCTCTATATATTTCAAAATGCAGTTTGCCATAAAGGCTATTGTTATGGACTGTAGGAAATAAAACTGTACAATATGAGCCAAAGCAGTAGTCCTTATACATGTACCATCTTGTGAACTCCATCTCCAGAATCAGATCATGCACATCTGTGTCTTTTAAATATCTTTCTTAAGCGATCCTATTAACCCCAAATTCAGCCCTGTGCAGGCTCTGTCGGTGTTTGGGAGGCACTGGATTAAAAATAAGAGGATTTGATCGATGGCACAGGTGTTCACATCAAAACTTTTGGGACTGAGTACTTTCGTGAGTATATAGGGAACAGAGTAAGCTGACTTATTTACTTTGTATTGAAGCTCCAATACTTTGGTAACCTGATGAGAAGAGCTGACTCATTGGAAAAGACTCTGATGCTGGGAAAGACTGAGAGTAAGAAGAGAAGGGGGCGACAAAGGATGAGACGGTTGGATGGCATCACTGACTCAATGGACATGAGTTTGAGTAAACTCCAGGAGATGGTGAAGGACAGGGAAGCCTGGCAGGCTGCAGTCCATGGTGTTTCAAAAAGTTGGACATGACTTGGCAACTGAACAACAGCAAATATATTTCATATCAAAGTAGGAATATAAAAGCGCTGATAAATGTAACAAGAAAGCCCTGCAGCTTAAACTATACTTAATAATGAAAAACTGAAAGGTAAGGAAACAGGCAAGGATATCTGCCCTCCTGATTCTTATGCCATATTGTACTGGAAGTTTAGCAATTTCAACAAGTCAAGGAAAAAATTTTTGAAAAAGGATGAAATAAAATATTCTGTTTGTGGACAACATGATTGTCTATGTAGAAAATTATTATTGTTTAGTTGCTGAGTCATGTCTGATTCTTTTGTGACCCCATGGACTGTAGCCCACAAGATTCTTCTGTTAATGAGATTTTCCAGGCAGGAATACTGGAGTGGGTTGCTGTTTTCTTCTCCAAGGGATCTTCCCAACCTTAGGATTGAATCCACATCTCCTGCACTGGCAGGCGAATTCCTCACCACTGAGCCACCAGGGAAGCCAGAAAGTTCCTAGGACTCTACAAAAAAGTTCCTAGAATGCAAAAATGAGTGAGCAATATTGCAAGTTAAAAGTCAACTTGAAAAAATGAATTATACTTCTACGTTTGAAAGAGTATTATTTAAAGTATTATATATATAATATAGTATTATATTATATTAAAGTATTATATATATAAGTGATTTATATATATATGTGTGTATATATATAATTCTTAACCAGAGGTTCATAATGTCTGAAGGCATTTTTGGTTGTCACAATGGGGGTATGCATACTACTGACATCTAATAGGTAATGCCAAAGATGACACTAAGCATTTTGTAATGCTACAGGGTAACCACTCATAACATAGAATTATCCAGCCCAAAATGTCAATTGTGTTGAGGCTGACTAACCATAGTAAAAACCTAATGAAATATGCATAGGATCTATATGCTAAAAACTGCAAACACAGATGAAAGCAATCAAAGACGGTCTATAAATAGAGACACATACTGTGTTCGTGTATTGGAATATTCAATACAGTTAAGATGTCATTTATCCTCAAATTCATCAATAGGTTTAATGCAATCCCAAACAAAACAGTGACATAAATTTTTATAGATAAGACAAGTTGATTCTAAAATCCATGTGAAAATTTAAAGCAGGGGTCACCACACTACAGCCCTCCAGTCAAATTGGTCCTGCAATCTGTTCTTATATGGCACATAAATGAAGAATAGATTTTATGTTTTACAATGTTAGGAAAAAATCAAAAGAAGTATATTTTATAAGTTAAAATTATTTGATATTCATATTTCAGTGATCATAAACAAACTTTTATTTGAACACAATCAATCATACTCATTTATTATGAATTGTCTATGGCTATGCCAGGCAGCTATGCCCTCATAGCTGCACTAGGTGTTGGCCTCACCTTTTGAAACTGAAGTCAAGTGGACCTGTTCCCCCACCCCATCCCTGCTCTCTGGTCCTTGGGTGGGTGTGGCAGCCCTGATGATCTCTGAAGTATCTTTAGAGTCTTTCCTCCCTTGTCTTAAAGAGTAATGCGTATTCATAGCTGAATATGGTCAACCATGTAGGGTCTAAGAAGCCTGGCAGTTTTCCTTCATTTTGTCTTATTTTTCCAGCTTGCAGTACTTCCATCGGCACAATTCCGTATCTACTCCTGGTTTTTGTTAAGATGATTAAGTCCCTGGTTCTCACCCACTCTATTCTCCTTATCAAAAAGTTGGTTTGCCACATTGTTTGTGTCCATTCCCAAACAAAAATTTTTGTAATATGAACAGACTGATAATTTCTGGTTCCTTTTTGCTTAACAAGTCCATCTGCAATTTATCTGTCTCCTATCCATTTTACTATAAGCAGCCAGAAAGACCCAAATGACTCATTCAACACTTAGCTTAAAAATCTCCTCAGCTAAACATCCAAGTTCATTGCTTGAAAGTTCTACTTTCTACAAAATGTTAGAGCACAAACACAGTTCAACCAATTTATTTGCCATTTTATAACAAGGATAAAAGTTGTAATCATTGTCCAATAACACGTTTCTCACGTTCATTTGAGACTTCATCAGAATGGCCTTTACTGTCATGTTTCTACCAATGTTCTATTCACAGTAATTTAGGCATTTGGTTGGATGGCATCACCAACTCAATGGTCATGAGTTTGGGTGAATTCTGAGAGTTGGTGATGGACAGGGAGGCCTGGCATGCTGTGGTTCATGGGGTCGCAATGAGTTGGACACGACTGAGCGACTGAACTGAACTGAACTGAAGAAGATGAAAACTTTCTCTACAGCTCTTTTTTATTTCTGAGCTTTTACTAGAATCATCTTTGGAAGTCTGTTCCAAGCAATCTAGACTTTGCTAGCGTGCACTTCAAAAGTCTTCCAGTCTCCACCCATTCTCCAGTTCCAAAGTCATTTCTACATTTTTTACGGTATTTTGTTACAGCAAGACCCTTACCTCTTGGTAAACAATTTCTGTCTTAGACAATTTAGGCTGCTATAGTGGAATACTGTAGAGTGAGAAGCTAATAAAAAACACACATCTTTCATTGCTCTCTGTAGTCTCAGTACATGGGCATAATCTCTGTGCTCCAAGTGTGTCTTTGACCCAGATGCTCAGGTTAGGCAAGATTGGGATGGATGGTCTCCTGAGACCCCTTAGTTTCTTTAGTGAACACAGAGACCCATTTACAAAAAATTAAATCACCAATCCCCACTTTCCAAATGCTGTCATATTCAGACATGGGCATTGTTGATTATGAATATGCCAAGTATAGAAAGCTGTGCTAAAATGGTAAAGAAATGAACTGGAAGCATTTTGGAAGTAAACATACCAAAATAACTCATCTACTTTAAGAGGGTTAGAATGTCAAAGGACTTATATTTTCTCCTACGCACATTTTTAAAATTTCATAATTTTTATAACATACATTACTTTTGAAAATAAAAAAGTTAATTTAAAAAATTAACAGTGGATTCCTATACAAAATCAGACTTCCAATGTTCAACATACTTTTTGTTTGAGTATGTAGTTGTCATTTTCATGTGGGTTGTGGCCCATGCTCTATTACAAGATTTGATTTACCCCATGGGGTCAAAGAGAAAATAGAAATTCCATCTGTGGGCAGCCAACAATCCTAGGAATGTCCCTTTTCTTTTGGAGCCTCTGCCATGCACAATGTCACACCCAGGTCATCATTCTCTTATTAACTAACATTTGTGCAATGTTGCACAGATCTTGACAGCACTTTTCTGTGACTCACTCATGCCCAAACAAACCTGGTTCTGCACTCATTCTACAAAAGGCTGTCCAGTTAGCAAGCACATTCATATTATTAATTAATTCAACATCAGTGGTTATCTAATTTAGGCAATAAATAAATGAGAAAAGATAAAACCAATTTCTTGGCTCAGGGCAAGGAATGAGAAACATACTCCATTAGAGTAAACGTAAATATAAATATGGATACATATTTGTTATATTTATGCTGCATACCAATAAATAATACTCTGCATCTGCAGTGGTTAATGACTCCTAATTTGTAGTATCACTGTTGGTTTCTCTCCACTGAGAAATCAGAGAAGACCTTCCTCACAGTGGTTTTAAGATTCATTTTTGTTCTAGAGTTCACACTCTGCCGTACCACTCACCCTTGTGTGTAGAAGGTGTTGTTGGCACCTGCATTTCCGTAATGCTAAGGGTTTATTGCTACAACTCCCAGGGCTCTGAAACTTTCTCTGCCTATGAAAGAGCATGTCTAGCTTATATATATATGGAAGATCAGAAGTGCCAGGAAATTAATGTTCCTGGGTTGCTGTCTCATTCCTCAGTCAATGACACAACTGGTGGTGCAATACTCCAGCTACTTCATCCTTCAGCTGGGACAACTCAGGTGTGTTGTCCTTCAGGGACCCCTGTGTGACTGAGCCATTTCTCATAGTAGCTACCTGCTCATCTGTGCGTCCTGAGCTGCCTTCCTTTCTTCCCTCTCACTTCGTCACATGCCCTTCTCATGCTTCTTTGGAAATATCTCCCTAATATTCCACCCACCCTCATATGCTGATCTCGCACTGCTTGGGAGAACATAGGCCTCTCTTGTCCCATGCAGGTCTGGTTACTGTGGCTGCCCTGTGTATTTGAGACTTTAACATCCATTTCAGACATGGCTTTGTCTCTGTTTCTGTGGATCCTCAAAGTTTAGTCTTTAACATTAGCCACCTGATGTGAAGAGCTGACTTGTTGGAAAAGACCCCAAAGCTGTGAGAGGTTGGAGGCAAAAGGATAAAGGGGCAGTAGAGGATGGAGGTGATTAGATAGCATGACTGACTCAATGAACATGAATTTCAGCGAACTCCAGGAGATAGAGGAGGATCGAGGAGCCTGGTGTACTACATTCCATGAGGTCACAAAGAGTCAGACATGACTTAGCGACTGAAAAACAACAACAACAAGAGAACTTTTTTTATTTACATTTAAAACTCCATTTTGCCACTATATTTAAAATAGATAACCAAGAGGGACCTACTGTATAGCACAAGGAACTTTGCTCAATGTTATATGGCAGCTTGGATGGGAGTGAACTTGGGGGTGAATGGATACTTGTATAGGTGTGGCTGGGTCCCTTTGCTATTCACCTGAAACTATCACAACATTGTTAATCAGCCATACTCTAATAAAAAAAAAGTTTAATAAAAAATTAAAAATAAATGAACTCTGTTTTACTCAATAAAGTTTCAAAATACCTGTTGGTGATCTTCGTCCAGCAGTGGAATCCTTGGTGGTCAAGCATTCAGTGTTTTCTTTCACTCCCTCAACTTCTCCTGAGTCCATATTTCAGTGGTGGAACTTCTAGCACAAAGAGATGGCCAGATTAGGTCCACATGACCAAGCTCCCACCCAGGATTGAACTGGAGGTGTGTTTTGATGTTTGCAGTATTTTGCTATCACCAGTTCCCCAAGTGAATGCTGTCCAGTATCTAGAATTTGATAGAGGAACCCCAGATCTTCTGACTCCTTAATCCTATTTAGTGGACATGGTTTTAAAAGTCTTTCTTGAGTTAATGTTTGAATCATGACCCAAATATATATCACTCATCTGCAGGAATAGGCTGAATAAGACTGCTGCTATCGATGGGAATTTGTTATCACCTAGCAATACACAAGTATCTGTGACCACAGGCTTTATCGAGTCAGGACTAACTGAAAGTCAGGTGGTGCTGGTGTTATATGAAGAATATAAGGATGTAAGGAAATTACTCTGTATTGGTTGCACCTTGGGGAGACACAGCCTGCTTCACTACTTCAAATCTCATTCACATTTACTGTTGCTAAAACAAGACTCCAGTTCATTAGTGCCCTACTGTTTGCTAGGTTTCTTCTAACCAAGGACTATTCAAACATCTCACAAGCAGGACTCCCCGCTGAGGCAGTTTTAAATAATGAACACACAAATGGTTTTTTCTTCCTATTTGCTAAAGATTTTATAGTCTTTTCCATGGTAAATATAAAGACTTCTAATTTTTTCATACTTTATAGCATAAAAATACATCACTATGGAGTAGACAGCAAGAGATTGGTATTATTGACCAAAATTTCTGTTATTTATACTATTTGCTTTTAACTGAACAGTCCTTTACTAATCAACGTCTATGATACATAAAGGGGATAAACTATTTTTGGCCCATATCAATTTTTTGTTAGCACTTCAGTGAAGATACTTGGAGTTTTGAACATCTCATATTTTGCTGTTCATATCCGCTTTGGGTAATCTTTTAATATCTCCCTTGATATCTAATTTTCCAGCACTTTAATCAATGTCTGTCATCTTCCAAATCCATTTACAAGTGATTATTCACTTTCTTTACCAACTAGAATTCTAAACAGCCGGCAGTCAGTGGTCACTGAAGCTTTTAATAAAGGATTTGATCAATATTTGTTGTATCAATGAATAAGTCAATTAATAACTCAGAGTACTACTTTTCTCTAAAGTGACCTCTGACTCATTAAGGACATATTATTTTTTGTATTCTTCAGGGTGAATATTTCTTGCATTGTACTCTTCATTTAATCTCTGCATGCGTGCATGCATGCTAAGTTGCTTCAGTCATGTCTGACTCTTTGCCACCCCATGGACTGTAGCCCATCAGACTCCTCTCTCCATGGAATTCTCTATGCAAGAATACTGGAGTGGGTAACCATTCCCTTCTCCAGGGATCTTCCTGACCCAGGGATCAAACCCGGATCTCCTGCATTGCAGTCAGATTCTTTACCATCTGAGCCACCAGGGAAGCTGTGCATATAATTTAACTATTAAATTTTCTAAGCCATTATAGATAATGTACTGAACTTGCACTCTACTCTAAAAGAGCTATACAAACATAACAAGCCAATTAATGAGTTATTCGGTTCAGTTCAGTTCAGTTGCTCAGTCGTGTCCGACTCTTTGCGACCCCATGAATCGCAGCATGCCAGGCCTCCCTGTCCATCACCAACTCCCGGAGTTTACTCAAACCCATGTCCATTGAGTCGGTGATGCCATCCAACCATCTCATCCTCTGTCGTCCCCTTCTCCTCCTGCCCCCAATCCTTCCCAGCATCAGGGTCTTTTCCAATGAGTCAACTCTTCGCATGAGGTGGCCAAAGTATTGGAGTTTCAGCTTCAACATCGGTCCTTCCAATGAACACCCAGGACTGATCTCCTTTAGGATGGACTGTTTGGATCTTCTTGCAGTCCAAGGGACTCTCAAGAGTCTTATCCGACACCACAGTTCAAAAGCATCAATTCTTTGGCGCTCAGCTTTCTTCACCATCTAAATCTTACAACCATACACGACTACTGGAAAAACCATAGCCTTGACTAGATGGAACTTTGCTGGCAAAGCAATGTCTCTGCTTTTAAATATGCTATCTAGGTTGGCCATAACCTTCCTTCCAAGGAGTAAGCGTCTTTTAATTTCATGGCTGCAATCACCATCAGCAGTGATTTTGGAGCCCCTCAAAATAAAATCTGACACTGTTTCCACTGTTTCCCCATCTACTTCCCATGAAGTGCTGGGACCAGATGCCATGATCTTAGTTTTCTGAACGTTGAGCTTTAAGCCAACTTTTTCACTCTCCTTTTCACTTTCATCAAGAGGCTCTTTAGTTCTTCTTCACTTTTTGCCATAAGGGTGGTGTCATATGCATATCTGAGGTTATTGATATTTCTCCCGGCAATCTTCAGTCCAGCTTGTGCTTTATCCAGCCCAGCGTTTCTCATGATGTGCTCTGCACATAAGTTAAATAAGCAGGGTGACAATATACAGCCTTGACGTACTCCTTTTCCTATTTGGAACCAGTCTGTTGTTCCATGTCCAGTTCTAACTGTTGCTTCCTGACCTGCATACAGGTTTCTCAAGAGACAGGTCAGATGGTCTGGTATTCCCTTCTCTTTCAGAATTTTCCACAGTTTATTGTGATCCACACAGTCAAAGGTTTTGGCATAGTCAATAAAGCAGAAATAGATGTTTTTCTGAAACTCTCTTGCTTTTTCGATGATCCAGCGGATATTGGCAATTTGATCTCTGGTTCCTCTGCCTTTTCTAAAACCAGCTTGAATATCTGGAAGTTCACGGTTCACGTATTGCTGAGGCCTGGCATGGAGAATTTTGAGCATTACTTTACTAGCGTGTGAGATGAGTGCAATTGTGCAATAGTTTATTCACATTAAAATATCCCTCTATTTTGCTAAGCAAATGAAAGCAATCCTTCTTTGTTTATAGCTCATAGAAACAAATTAATAATTTATTTTTAAACCAGTTAGATGTCAGATTACAAAGATGAGAGAAAGATGGTGTAGAGGGACTTTTGCAATGATGTGTCTGTGCCTAGGGTGGAAGTACTACAATTTAAAAAAAATGTGAGAGGTCAAGAAAAAGAAACCAAACAGGAAGTGATTCATTACAGGGACAGAGGCATTTGAAAAAATCGGATGATATTTGTTTAACTTGCGCTATGAGTTGGTGTGTTTGTTTATTTGTTTGAAGTATAATTGACCTATGACACTATGTTAGTTCCTGTTATACAACATAGTTATTCAATATTCCTATATACATTTCAATAAGTCTAGCTCCAATATGTCACACTAAAAAGATATTACATAGTTTTATTGACTTTATTGACTATACTCCCATACATACACTTCATATTTGTGAATCATTTATTTTGCATTTGGAATTTTGTACCTCATAATCTCTCTCTTCTATTTCTGTCCTCTCTCATCCCTCTCTGGTCTGTAACCTCCTGTTTGTTCTCTGTATTTAAAACTCTCGATTTTATTACTTTTTTGTTCTTTTTTTTTTGGTTCCATACATACTTGAAACCATACCTTATTTGTTTTTCTCTGACTCATTTCACTTAGCATGATACCTTCTAGGTCCATCCATGCTGTCACACATGGCAAGATTTCATTCTTTCTATGGATGAGTAATATTCCACTGTGTGTATGTACACCACGTATGCTTTATCTACTCGTCTCCTGATGGGCACTTAGGTTGCTCCCATATCTTGGCTATTGTAAATAATGCTGTAATGAACATAAGGGTGCACATATTTTTTCTAATTTGTGTTTTTGTTTTCTTGAGACAAATACCCAGTGGGCTTCCCCAGTGGCTCAGCAGTAAAGAATCCACCTGCAGTGCATGAGCACAGGAGATACAGGTTCAATCCCTGCGTCAGGAAGATGCCCTGGAGAAGAGCATGGCAACCCACTCCAGTAATTTTGCCTGGAAAAGTCCCACGGACAGAGGAGCCTGGCGGGCTACAGTCCATGGGGTTGCAAAGAGTTGGACACGACTGAAGTGACTTAGCACACACAGACAGATACCACGGAGAGGAATTGCTGGATTATATGGTAGTTCTATTTTTCTATTTTTATTTTTTTAAGGTATCACCACACTGTTCTCCATTGTAGCTGCACTAATTTACATTCTTACCCTTAGTGCATGAGTGTTCCCTTTCTTCCACATCTTGACTAACATCTGTTATTTCTTGTTATTTCTAACAGCCATTCTGACAGGTGTGAGGTGATATTCCACTGTGGTTTTGATTTGCATTTTCCTGATGATTGATGGTGTTGAACATCTGTTTAATGTACCTATTGGCCATATGTACATCTTCTTTGGAAAAATGTACATTCAGATACTCTGCCCAATTCTTTTATTTGGGTTGTTTGGTTTTGTAATGTTCAGTTTTATGAGTTCTTTGTAGGTTTTGGATATTATTTTAATTAGGAAACAAGGGTCAATGTTTTGTCCTTAAAGTGAAACCTCAAGGAATAACATGAGAACGTTCTAGTCTTCCAATATATACCAATATGCACCATCAGTCTTGCTAACAATACCTAGAAAAATACAAAGATTTTATTTTTAATGACATTGGAGGGCTATAGAAAGCATGACAAGCAGGTAAAGTACAATTGTCAAGAAAGGATGACAATTCCAGGCAAGCTGAGAGTTTCCCTACCCCTAAGGGGTATTTGCTAGTTCTGGGCATTGGCTGAGAAACCGGGCTTGGCCAAGGTCAAGGACAACCTCTGGGAAAAAGAGAAAGTAGCAAAGCTCTTGGCAGTTTCACGGAGTCATACAATGGGAGTCTTCAAGGGTTTTAAGCACATTCTGGCTTTCCTCAGAAGACATTACCTGAATTTTGCATGGAAGGTGAAAGAGCTATGCCAAAACTTCTGAGAAACAGAGTAGGACTTCTGTAGTCTCAGGGTCTTTAGGAAACAAGGACCTATAGTAGTCAGGGCCTGGAAATAAGATATCCTGAGATGAGACCTCTAGGGGGAGGAGTGAGTTGACCCTGAGGCTCTATCCTTGCTTCTAGCCTGAGACTCTGTGCTACATTTGGCAGAAGATTTTGCTGGGGGACAGTTGCAGGGACTAAAGTGACAGAGCTGGGGACTTGAGGGACCTGTAACATATAGTGGGTTCTTCACTGAAGACATTTGTGAGATTTTGAAGCTGTTGTCTGGCTGGCTCAAGAGTAAGCTGTAAAGAGGATATGGATCTTCTGCAACCACTAGATACACTGGACTCTCAATTGAAAGGAACTGAGGGAAACTGAACAAAAGTAGAAAGCTCACTAAAACTGCTACCCAATCCTGATGGAGTACAACTCTGACATGTGTAAAGGTGACCATCATTTAAAAAAAAGGTAAGTTTAAAATTTACCTTGCTGTCCAAGATCAAAATAATTTCATCTTCCTCACTCCTCTTTTGCGTTTTCTTTAGAAAATTTGAAATTGTAAGTGCTTTTTCTACCTCTATGAGATGTATACACATTTTTTAACTTTATTTTTTAATTGGAGGAAAATTGCTTTACAATGTTGTGTTGGTTTCTGCCATGTAGCGTTAGTCACTCAGTTATGTCCGACTTTTTGCAACCCCATGGACTGTAGCCCACCAAGGCTTCTCTGTCCATGGGATTCTCCAGGCAAGAATACTGGAGTGGGTTGCCATTTCCTCTTCAGGGGATCATCCTGACTTAGGGATTGAACCCAGGTATTCCACATTGCAGGCAGCTCTAATTATATGCGTATCACCTCTTTCTAAAGCCTCACTCCCCCTGGCTACCCACCCTTTTAGGTCATCACAGAGCACTAAGCTGGGCTCCCTGTGTATGCACATCTTTTTGAAAGTTAAATGAGACTCTTGCTGTTCTTACATGCTAGGAATGCCTTTCTTGGAGATTTGGGAGCTATCTCTTCGAAATACAAATAACAAGAAGCAAGTACTCCTTGTTGTTTGTATTTCAAAGAGATGTCCTCCTCTTTTGTCCTCCTGTCTCTGGGATCTCAGGCTTAGACACTTAGTTTCAAGTTGTGACTTCTTGCTTATTGAAAAATATGACAGAAGTTTATTTTTCTTTTTGATACATAAAGACAATTTACATGTATGCAATGGGTAGTGTCTGCCTGGTTATATAAAAGGCCTCTTTTACATATACCTCTGTGGAGCTGTTTTCTGGGTTGGCAGATTTTATTTTTAAGTATTTTTCCAGAACCTGACATAGGGAATCAACCCTCATGCTTTGTGTATAGCAAAGGAAAGCATCTTCAATAGTGGAAGATGTCACTGGGTCCTCTAATGATGCGCCAGGCACACTCTCAAATTCCAGACATGTAACGAAGCAAGATAGTGTAACTGGTAATCATGAGAAAAAAGCAACAATAGAAACAGAATCACAGATAGACCAGCTCTTACCTGTGGTTGACAAGGACTTTAAAATAACTAATTGAATTATGGATTTCTCTAGATATATGCCCGGGAGGAAGATTGAGATCATATTCAAAAAGATACATGTACTCCAGTGTTCACTGGAGCACTATTTACAATTGCCAAGACCTGGAAGCAACCTAAATGTCCATAGGCAGATGACTGGATAAAAAAGATGTGGTACATATATACAATAGAATATTACTCAGCCATATAGAGGAACAAAATTGGGTCATTCATAGAGATATGGGTGGACCTAGAGTCTGTCATACAAAGTGAAATAAGTCAGAAATAGAAAGACAAATATTGCATATTAATGCATATATGTGGAACCTAGAAAAATGGTACAGATGAGCGTTTTTGCAGGGTGGGAATAGAGAAGCAGAGGTAGAGAAGGCACATGTGGACATGGAGGGATGGTGAAGGTGGGACAAATTGAGAGAATATATACTGCCATGTGTAAGATAGATAGCTAATGGGAAGATGCTGTGTAGCGTAGGGAGCTCAGCTTGGTGCTCTGGTGATCTAGATGCGTGATTGGCGGGGATGATGGGAGGCATATCTGTTTTGCCAAAAAGTTTTCACTTTCATCTCAGATTCAAAGGATTTTTTAACAAACTAAGCCATTTGTTTTTTTTTTTTTTTTTTTTTTTTTTTTTGCGTTATATCCTTTATTTTATGAAACCATCTCTCCCCTATTTTGCAGTAACCTTGCTGAATTCCTGTGACTCAAGGGGCATGGGGGGGTGGTTATCTCCCCCTGATAAGCCACCTGGTGAGCCTGTCTTTATTTTTTTATTTTTTATTTTTTTAATTTTAGTTGGGGGCTAATTACTTTACAATATTGTAGTTTTTGCCATACATCGACATGAATCAGCCATGGATTCACATGTGCTCCCCCTCCCAAACCCTCCTCCCACCTCCCTCCCCCTCCCATCCCTCAGTGTCATCCCAACGCTCCATCCCTGAGCATCCGTCCCATGCATAGAACATGGAATGGTGTTCTGCTTCACATATGACAATATACATGTTTCAATGTTATTGTCCCAGAACGTCCAACCCTCACCTTCTCCCTCAGAGTCCACAGGACTGTTCTATGCATCTGTGTCTCTTATTCTGTCTCATATATAGGGTTACCATTACCATCTTTCAAATTCCATATACATGCATTAGTATACTGTATTGGTGCTTTTCTTTCTGGCTCACTTCACTCTGTATAATGGGCTCCAGTTTCATCCATCTCAATAGGACGGATTCAAATGTATTCTTTTTAATGGCTGAGTAATATTCCATTGTGTATATGTACCACAGCTTCCTTATCCATTCGTCTGCCGATGGACATCTAGGTTGCTTCCATGTCCTGGCTATTGTAAACAGTGCTGCGATGAACATTGGGGTACACGCGTCTCTTTCAATTCTGGTTTCCTCGGTGTATATGCCTAGCAGTGGGATTGCTGGGTCATATGGCAGTTCTATTCCCAGTTTTTTAAGGAATCTCCACACTGTTCTCCATAGTGGCTGTACTAGTTTGCATTCCCACCAACAGTGTAAGAGGGTTCCCTTTTCTCCACACCCTCTCCAGCATTTATTGCTTGTAGACTTTTGGATAGCGGCCATTCTGACTGGTGTGTAATGGTACCTCATTGTGGTTTTGATTTGCATTTCTCTAATAATGAGTGATGTTGAGCATCTTTTCATGTGTTTGTTAGCCATCTGTATGTCTTCTTTGGAGAAATGTCTGTTTAGTTCTTTGGCCCATTTTTTGATTGGGTCGTTTATTTTTCTGGAATTCAGCTGCAGGAGTTGCTTGTATATTTTTGAGATTAATTGTTTGTCTGTTGCTTCGTTTGCTATTATTTTCTCCCATTCTGAAGGCTGTCTTTTCACCTTGCTTATAGTTTCCTTTGTTGTGCAAAAGCTTTTAATTTTAATTAGGTCCCATTTGTTTATTTTTGCTTTTATTTCCAATATTCTGGGGGGTGGGTCATGGAGGATCCTGCTGTGATTTATGTCGGAGAGTGTTTTGCCTATGTTTTCCTCTAGGAGTTTTATAGTTTCTGGTCTTACGTTTAGATCTTTAATCCATTTTGAGTTTATTTTTGTGTATGGTGTTAGGAAGTGTTCTAGTTTCATTCTTTTACAAGTGGTTGACCAGTTTTCCCAGCACCACTTGTTAAAGAGACTGTCTTTTCTCCATTGTATTGTATACTCTTGCCTCCTTTGTCGAAGATAAGGTGCCCATAGGTGCGTGGGTTTATCTCTGGGCTTTCTATTTTGTTCCATTGATCTATATTTCTATCCTTGTGCCAGTACCACACTGTCTTGATGACTGTGGCTTTGTAGTAGAGCTTGAAGTCAGGCAGGTTGATTCCTCCAGTTCCATTCTTCTTTCTCAAGATTGCTTTGGCTATTCGAGGTTTCTTATACTTCCATACAAATTGTGAAATGATTTGTTCTAGTTCTGTGAAAAATACCATTGGTAGCTTGATAGGGATTGCATTGAATCTATAGATTGCTTTGGGTAGTATACTCATTTTCACTATATTAATTCTTCCAATCCATGAACACGGTATATTTCTCCATCTGTTTGTGTCCTCTTTGATTTCTTTCATCAGTGTTTTATAGTTTTTCTATATATAAGTCTTTTGTTTCTTTAGTTAGAAATATTCCTAAGTATTTTATTCTTTTTGTTGCAATGGTGAATGGTATTGTTTCCTTAATTTCTCTTTCTGTTTTCTCATTATTGGTGTATAGGAATGCAAGGGATTTCTGTGTGTTAATTTTGTATCCTGCAACTTTACTATATTCATTGATTAGCTCTAGTAGTTTTCTGGTAGAATCTTTAGGGTTTTCTATGTAGAGGATCATGTCATCTGCAAACAGTGAGAGTTTTACTTCTTCTTTTCCTATCTGTATTCCTTTTATTTCTTTTTCCGCTCTGATTGCTGTGGCCAAAACTTCCAAAACTATGTTGAATAGTAGTGGTGAAAGTGGGCATCCTTGCCTTGTTCCTGACTTTAGGGGAAATGCTTTCAGTTTTTCACCATTGAGGATAATGTTTGCTGTGGGTTTGTCATATATAGCTTTTTATTATGTTGAGGTATGTTCCTTCTATTCCTGCTTTCTGGAGAGTTTTTATCATAAATGGATGTTGAATTTTGTCAAAGGCTTTTTCTGCATCTATTGAGATAAAATCATATTGTTCTTATCTTTCAATTTGTTAATGTGGTGAATTACATTGATTGATTTGCGGATGTTAAAGAAACCTTGCATTCCTGGGATAAAGCCCACTTGGTCATGATGTATGATCTTTTTAATATGATGTTGGATTCTGTTTGCTAGAATTTTATTAAGGATTTTTGCATCTATGTTCATCAGTGATATTGGCCTGTAGTTTTCTTTTTTTGTGACATCTTTGTCTGGTTTTGGAATTAGGGTGATGGTGGCCTCATAGAATGAGTTTGGAAGTTTACCATCTTCTGCAATTCTCTGGAAGAGTTTGAGTAGGATAGGTGTTAGCTCTTCTCTAAATTTTTGGTAGAATTCCGCTGTGAAGCCGTCTGGTCCTGGGCTTTTGTTTGCTGGAAGATTTCTGATTACAGTTTCGATTTCCGTGCTTGTGATGGGTCTGTTAAGATCTTCTATTTCTTCCTGGTTCAATTTTGGAAAGTTATACTTTTCTAAGAATTTGTCCCATTTCTTCCAAGTTGTCCATTTTATTGGCATATAGCTGTTGGTAGTAGTCTCTTATGATCCTTTGTATTTCTGTGTAGTCTGTTGTGATCTCTCCATTTTCATTTCTAATTTTGTTGATCTGATTCTTCTCCCTTTGTTTCTTGATGAGTCTGGCTAATGGCTTGTCAATTTTGTTTATCTTCTCGAAAAACCAACTTTTAGTTTTGTTGATTTTTGCTATGGTCTCTTTTGTTTCTTTTGCATTTATTTCTGCCCTAATTTTTAAGATTTCTTTCCTTCTACTAACCCTGGGGTTCTTCATTTCTTCCTTCTCTAGTTGCTTTAGGTGTAGAGTTAGTTTATTTATTTGAGTTTTTTCTTGTTTCTTGAGGTACGCCTGTATTGCTATGAACCTTCCCCTTAGCATTGCTTTTACAGTGTCCCATAGGTTTTGGGTTGTTGTGTTTTCATTTTCATTCGTTTCTATGCATATTTTGATTTCTTTTTTGATTTCTTCTGTGATTTGTTGGTTATTCAGAAGCGTGTTGTTTAGCCTCCATATGTTGGAATTTTTAATAGTTTTTTTTCCTGTAATTGAGGTCTAATCTTACTGCATTGTGGTCAGAGAAGATGGCTGGGATGATTTCAATTTTTTGGAATTTACCAAGGCTAGATTTATGGCCCAGGATGTGATCTATCCTGGAGAAAGTTCCATGTGCACTTGAGAAAAAGGTGAAATTGCTTGTTTTGGGGTGGAAAGTCCTGAAAATATCGATTAAATCTAATTTGTCTATAGTATCATTTAAAGTTTGTGTTTCCTTGTTAATTTTCTGTTTTGTTGATCTATCCATAGGTGTGAGTGGAGTGTTAAAGTCTCCCACTATTATTGTGTTATTGTTAACTTCCCCTTTCATACTTGTTAGTATTTGCCTTATATATTGTGGTGCTCCTATGTTGGGTGCATATATATTTATAATTGTTACATCTTCTTCTTGGATTGACCCTTTGATCATTATGTAGTGTCCTTCTTTGTCCCTTTTCACAGCCTTTATTTTAAAGTCTATTTTATCTGAAATGAGTATTGCGACTCCTGCTTTCTTTTGGTCTCCATTTGCATGAAATATATATTTTTCCATCCCTTCACTTTCAGTCTGTATGTGTCCCTAGTTTTGAGGTGGGTCTCTTGTAGACAGCATATGTAGGGGTCTTGTTTTTGTATCCACTCAGCCACTCTTTGTCTTTTGGTTGGGGCATTCAACCCATTTACATTTAAGGTAATTATTGATAAGTATGGTCCCGTTGCCATTTACTTTGTAGTTTTAAGTTCGTGTTTAAACATCCTTTCTGTGTTTCCTGTTTAGAGAAGATCCTTTAGCATTTGTTGGAGAGCTGGTTTGGTGGTGCTGAATTCCCTCAGTTCTTGCTTGTCTGTAAAGCTTTTGAATTCTCCTTCATATCTGAATGAGATCCTTGCCGGGTACAGTAATCTGGGTTGTAGATTTTTCTCTTTCATTACTTTAAGTATGTCCTGCCATTCCCTTCTAGCCTGAAGAGTTTCTATTGAAAGATCAGCTGTTATCCTTATGGGGATCCCCTTGTGTGTTATTTGTTGTTTTTTCCCTTGCTGCTTTTAATATTTGTTCTTTGTGTTTGATCTTTGTTAATTTGATTAATATGTGTCTTGGGGTGTTTCGCCTTGGGTTTATCCTGTTTGGGACTCTCTGGGTTTCTTGGACTTCTGTGACTATTTCCTTCCTCATTTTAGGGAAATTTTCAACTATTATCTCCTCGAGTATCTTTTCATGGCCTTTCCTTTTATCTTCTTCTTCTGGGACTCCTATGATTCGAATGTTGGGGCGTTTCATATTGTCCCAGAGGTCCCTGAGGTTTTCCTCATTTCTTTTGATTCTTTTTTCTTTTTTCCTCTCTGCTTCGTTTATTTCCACCATTCTATCTTCTACCTCACTTATCCTATCTTCTGCCTCTGTTATTCTACTGTTGGTTCCCTCCGCGTGTCTTTTATCTCCTTTATTTCATTATTCAAAATATATTGACTCCTTTTTATTTCTTCTAGGTCCTTGGTAAACATTTCTTGCATCTTCTCAATCCTTGTCTCCAGGCTATTTATCTGTAACTCCATTTTATTTTCAATATTTTGGATCATTTTTACTATCATTATTCTAAATTCTTTTTCAGATAGATTCCCTATCTCCTCCTCTTTTGTTTGGTTTGGTGGGCATTTCTCATTTTCCCTTTACTTGTTGAGTATTTCTCTGCCTTTTCATCTTGTTTAGATTGCTGTGTTAGGCGTGGCCTTTCTGTATTCTGGTAGTTTGAAGTTCCTCTTTATTGTGGAGGTTCCTCACTGTGGGTGGGGGTTGGATGGGTGGCTTGTCAAGGTTTCCTGGTTGGAGGAGCTTGTGTCGGTGTTCTGGTGGGTGGAGCTGGATTTCTTCTCTTTAGAGTGCAATGGAGTGTCCAGTATTGAGTTTTGAGATGTCTATGGATTTGGTGTGCCTCTGGGCAGCCTGTATATTGATGCTCAGGGCTATGTTCCTGCGTTGCTGGAGAGTTTGCGTGGTATGTCTTGCTCTGGAACTTATTGGCTCTTGGGTGGAGCTTGGTTTCAGTGTATATGTGGAGGCTTTTGGAAGATCTCTTATTAATTAATGTTTCCTCTGGCTTTCAGTCTTATTCTTGCAGTAGCCTCAAGACTACTCCATCCATACAGCATCAATAATAAAACTTTTAGGTTAATGGTGAAAAGATTCTCCACAGTGAGGGATACCCAGAGAGGTTCACTGAGTTACATGGAGAGGTGAAGGGGAGGGAGGTTGAGGTGACCAGGAGGAGAGGAGGGGGACTCAAACGTGGGGAGAGCAGTCTATCCAGTAAGCACTTCCCTCTGTGCTCTCCACAGTCTGGAGCCCTCAGAGAGGTTCACAGAGATACATAGAGAGGGGGGAGGAAGGCAGTAGAGGTGAGGATGAGTAGAAAGGGAGGAATCAAGAGGGAGAGAGAGAGATCTGGGCAGTATTCTGTTCCCGAAGTGTTCTCCGGTACCCAGAACACCCTCAGAGATTCACAGAATTGGGTTGAGAAGAGAAGGAGGAGGGTGGGAGATAGAGGTTCCCTGGGGGGAGAAGAAAGAGCGTCAATAGAGGGAGAGAGTAATCAGGCCAGTAATCACACTCTTGAGTAAAAATGGGTACTAAAGATTGTATTCTTAAATGCACAAAATTGATATCAAATATGTAAAACAAAAATTAAAAATCTGGAGTAGAGGTTAGACTCTTATAAATCATACAATATAAAAAAAAGAAAAAAGAAAACAGTATAAAAAGAAAAAAGACAGTAAAACAGTATAACAGTAAAAAAAAAAAGAAAAACAGGAAAAAAACAGTAAAAAAAAAATAATAATAAAAATAAAATAAAATAAAAAAAAAGAAAACGCAAAAAGCATAAGATATATGTACGCAGTTTGTTTTAAAAAATAGGGTTTTTTTTTTTTTTTCAAGGTAGTGGTGGGTTATGAAAATGAAAATTAAAGGTGTAATAGAGGTCTTAAAGAAAAAAGAAAGAAAAAAAAATAAAAAAAAAATAAAATAAATGATAATAGTAAAAATATATATCCCGGACTTTCTCTGGAGCAGTTGTGAGCCGTGTGGGGTCTCTTCAGTTTCAGATAGATCCTTGTTCCTGCTTATACTTTTCAAGATCTATAGGCCCCTTTCAATGCAGTCAGTGTTAACTACAGGGATTTTAATCTGTTGGCCTGTCCCTTCCAACGCGCTTCCCTCTGTTTATTTGGCTTTTGTTTGGAGGTCTCTTCAGTGTCTAATTTCCGCCCTGCCACAAAGGGGCGGAGGTGGTCTCTTTTAGGTTCACTTGCTCAGTCCTGCTGTGGGGAGAGAGGACCACTGCAACCAGTATCACTGGCGTGTGTGTGGGAGAGCTTACAGTGTCTCGGCCACACTGGGTTCACCCCCGCTCACGGCGTGTGTGCTTTCCCCCGTCTACCCCGCTCAGGCTTCAGGTTACTCTGCCGGGGGGTGGGCCCAGATATGCGCGCACTTCCCAGGTTTTAAACTGCTCAGGTTCAGGTTCCCGGGTACTCCACAAAGGCGCAGACTCGGTTGGGCCGGCGGTTTGCGCCGTTTCCGGTCGGAGCAGCTCAGGCAGCCGCGGAGTTTGGCGAGCGCACACACTCCCCTGTTGGGGCGATGCGGGCTTATCACCTCCCTGGTCCCCGCCTCAGTTTACGGGCGCGCTTCCCTGGTACTCCACCGAGGCGCAGACTCGGTTGGGTTCGCGGTTTGCGCCGTTCCCGGTCGGAGAGCAGCTCAGGCAGCCGGGAGTTTGGCGAGCGCACACTCCCCTGTTGGGCGATGCGGCTTATCATCACCTCCCTGGTCCCCCCGCCTCGGTTCGCGGGGCGCGCGCCCCGGGTACTCCACCGAGGCGCAGACTCGGTTGGGCCGGCGGTTTGCGCCGTTCCCAGTCGGAGCAGCTCAGGCAGCCAGGAGTTTGGCGAGCGCTGCCTCTCCCCTGTCGGGGCGGTGCGGCTTATCACCTCCCTGGTCCCCGCCTCGGTTCGGGGCGCGCTTCCCGGGTACTCCACAAAGGCGCAGACTCGGTTGGGCCTTGGGCGGCGGTTTGCGCCGTTCCCCGGTCGGAGCAGCTCAGGCAGCCAGGGAGTTTGGCGAGGGCACCGCCCAGGTGCGGCTTATCACCTCCCTGGTCCCCGCCTCGGTTTATCGGTTTACGGTACGGGCGCGCCCGGCTCCGGCTCCTGTGTGCTTTGTGTCAGTTCTGGGGAGCTGGTCTCTGGCTGCGAACGCTCCCCGGCGGCTGTAGACCCTCCGGGATCTCAGGCTGTCTTTGCTTAGAAACTGGGAGCCTGTTTGCAGTTTGGTAGAGGAGGGTGCCCTCTCTGGAGCCGAGTTCGCCCCTTCCGGCTCTGGCTGGTGTCCCCGCCTGCCCGCTGTGTCCGGGGGGATGGGGCGGTCCGCAGCCGGCTAGCTCTTCCCCTGTATCGCTCAGTCCTTTGTTCTGTGAGCGGGCCGGCAGTGCCTTAGCTTTGGGTTTTTCGCAGGGTAGTTCTCTCTCTCTGGCTGTCCCACAGTTTAGGTTACTATCTCACGTTAGCGGTCCCCGGTCCTTACCCTAAGCAGTGCCACCCGCTCCTCTCTCCGCCCAGCCCCCACTTGCTAGGTGGCGATGATGCGGGCGTCTGGGGTTCTTTACTGGAAGTTGCCTTTAGGCACGTAATCAGTGGGGTTTTATTTATTGATTCTCCCGGTTATGTTGCCCTCCGAGATTCGAAATCTTCCCCCCAAACCCGCCGGTGAGAAGGTTTCCTGGTGCTTAGAAATTTCTCCTCTTTTACGACTCCCTCCCCAGGACGGGTCTCCGTCCCTAACTCTTTTGTCTCTCTTTTTATCCCTAAACTCCTTTTGTCTCTTGATTTTTATCTCTGCCAGCATTAGTAATTTTCTCAGCTCAGATGTTCCTTCTGAAGATAATTCCTCTGCCATCTTAGCCCCGCCCTTGCCATATATAATGTCTAGTCTACTTTCAACACACTAACTTTAAAAGCAAAAAAAGAAATAAAAACAGCAGAGGAGAGCAATAGTACATAGATCACCAAATTGGATTTGCCAGAAGACTTAACAGCGTGAAGCTTTGTAACAGCTCAGCTGGGAAAATTCCCAGATGCGTCTGTTTGAGACTTCGGATTGCTGTCTCTCAGGCCCTTGCTTATAATCCCCATGTCACAAACCTACATCATTATTAGTTTGTGAGCAAAACTGCAGCTCTGGTATTATGTTAATTTTTTACAATCCTGTTTGCTTTGTCCTGCAAATCTTGGAATGTTGCTAAGTCCAGGGCGTAGTTGGCCAGACCTCCTTTAGGCACTTAACAAATTCCAAGATCCTCTCCTTATCTATCACGTTTTCCTTAGGACACTCACAGCAGGTATGGCTGACACCCACAGCAGTACTCTACTCTTTTGCCTCTGAAGCCTGAATAAGACTATTTAATTTTACTGACAACATCCAAGAGGGAGGGGATATATATATATACATATAACTGATTCACTTCATTGTACAGAAGAAACTAAAGTAGAACTGTTAAGCAATTATACTCCAATAAAAAAGAATAAATATAGTCATATGTATGTTTAACTGAGTCACTTTGCTGTATACCGGAAACTAAAACAACACTGTGAATCAATTATATTTCAATTAAAAAATAAAAAAGTGAAGGAACTGATTCATTTAAGAAATAAATGAAGAGAAAAATGGAAGGTTTATCAGAAAATTTCAGTCTATAAAAAAATCCAATGGTCATTCTATAACTGGAAAATACAGTATCTGAAATTATGACAACGGTGAGCTTAAGAGCAGTTTGAACAGGATTGTTGAACTAGAAAGCAAATCAATAGAAAATATCTGAAATGGATAAGAGAGTGTGGGGGCCAGTGTGAGGAAAGCAGGAGAGACTCCATCTTGAAGCCTGTCATCCATCTTAAAGACAGGATTGTGTGAACTGGGCCTGAACCCTGCCCAAGAGTGAGGAAACTGTTGCTAGTGAAAACCAGGTCTCTTGGAGACTTCCCTCCCTACAGATGACAAAAGGAGATTGTAGTTGAGGTCGGGCTGCCCCTGTTAGATTAACCATGGAGACATCGCCCTTGATGTATAATCATTGTCCTCCCCTCCCTTTAACCTTAATTGTTTGTTCTCTTAGTACCTATTTGTTGTAAAACTCAATCATATACAACAAAGAGGTTGCTAACATGTAACCAGCCATGGAGAGAAGGGTATAAAACTAGGCCTCTCAGAAACATCAGAGTCCTTGTTGGGAACTGATTCCCCTTGGACCCGCTGGTGTAATAAACCGTAATCCACTGTCTTGAGCGTCCTCCTCCGAGGTGTGTTTTGAGACTCCAGATTCCACAACAAGAAAAAATAGGAATCAAGGAAAATAAAATCATAAGAGACTTTTAAGACATTCTCAAAATTTCCAAGATATGTGTAATTGGTCTCAATAGGAGAAAAAATAATAAAGCAGAGGCAAAATTCAAAGTATTCAAAGAGATACTAGCTGAGAATTTTCTGCGATGAAAAATTTTAACACAGATTTTTGTTAAATCTTAAACAGGATAAGGAAAATAATACATTGGTATTTCCTAGTCAAACTATTAAAAGTTAGTGACAAGGAGAAAATATTATATGCAGCTAGAAAATAGTCAAAGCATTGAAACATGCCTTGCATTTCTCATTGCTTTACCAAATCATTTAAAATATGATTACAAATGAAACTGCCACATAAAGAATAATCAATATTCTATTTGAAAATCATAAATATAGACTTTTAAAGGTATTTGTTCATAATCAGTAAGATTTTTAAATTAAATTTTGAGTTTATTTTGCTCATATGAATATGGCTCTGAGTGCAGGATCTACAACAAAAATGGTTCCTTTGAACAAGAAGGTAAAAACCATAAAGCACAGATATTGTCAGGTGGAAAATCATAAATATGAAACTCCAAATGGAAATGTTCAGCATAAAAAGAAATATGATGCAAAATCAAAAGTGGAGATAGAAACTGAGACTCCAGATGAATTGGAGAGTTGGAGCTATACATTTTATTTCTCTGATTTATTGTGCAAGGCATTGCTGTGATTTAAGCATTTAAAAATTTCACTGAAAAAATATATATCTCCTTAAATTGAGTTATTTATAGATGTGAATACACTTTCAAGGAAAAGTATACTATATGGCAAGAAAGGATGTGACATAGTTGCTTGTCATCTGAATTTATGCAAATACAAATATCCTGAAGTTCATTGACTGATGTCTTTTGTATATCAGGTGTCCTCTCAAGTGATGACTACATAGGAAAACTGATGCCATTGATTCTGCCACCATCTTCCATAAAACCAAAAAATAGTCTTCATAATGTATGGCAATTCTTCATTATTGTATTGCAACAGACACTCCCTGTAGATCAGAAAAATAGGCCGAGAAGGCTCAAGTTTGAAAGTGACCTAAATGGTGATATTGGAGAGAATTGTAACCAGGCATGAGGACTGTTTTCATTGTTGCTATTGGACTGAATCTCAGGAACTTGAATGATGGAGACATTGTTACACAAAGACGCTCAGGACCTTGTAATATCAAAGCTTCATTTCAATGCTCCCAAAAGTATTAGTGCATATATTTAAAATTTTCATTTATCACAGGAAAATTTAAAATTGATTCATAAAAAAATCACAATTTTCAAGATTTCAAAGGATATGTAAAATTTAAAGTATAGCATTTTCCTTCTTAAATGCTGTTTTTCCTCCTCTGATTCTGCCACCCCTATGTTATCTACTATTAATGAAGTTTTGTGCACATCCTGTTGGGTTTATTGATCAATTAATACTCAAGGCATTTTGGGGGATCTGTATATACTAGCTACAGATTTTTCTATGCAGAAAATGTGATTTGACACAATTCAATTTAAATCACTTTTGTGAGTCACATATATTCTAACCAAGTTGATCTAATATACATTTTTAAAAAAAATCAATAGACTATACTAATTTAGCTAAAACAATATGATAACTCAAGTCTTTGTGGTCAATTCTGAGCCTCCTGATAAAAACTGATCAAAAAAGAATACTCAATGTATTCTTCTTCTATCACTGAAGACAGAAAACATTACAACTCTCCTTTGTCTTGCTTACTTCCCCTGATAACTTTGTAATTTCTTTCTGGCTCATCTTCTCTGGCTCTGGTCAGTGGGAGAGCTGGATACATGAGTTCTAATGAGAACAACACTATACACAGATCTAGTGAAGGCTCAGGATTCTGCCCAGATAAGCCTGCAGTTTATGGTGATAGAAACACTGAATCTAAAGGCAATACATAGAATCAATAAAAATATTTAATGGTGGATGTAAATATCATATTTTATTATAGGAAATCTTTGAAAAGTAATACAAATAATCATGTCATTTGACTATGAAGATACAGTCTCCATGTCCATGGAAACCTGGTATAGTAGAAAGAACATAAAACCAACAGGAATTCAAAACCAGTTCATTTCTTCCTGGGTATGTTATCCCTGCAAAGATGGGTCAGATTTTCTAAGTATTAATTTTGTTATAAATAAAATCAATGAATAATATTTACTTCCAGGGGATGCTCTGAGAACTAATAAAGAGAAATAATGAGAAATCTTTTAATACAACACCTGATACATAGGTTATAACCAAATGTCATTCATTCTTTTATTCCCCATCCTGCCTCATTCATAAGGATACACATACATAGAAAATAAAGTCATCACTGGAGAAAGGTAGCATTAAGACAAATGATCATATTTATATTGTTTATTAACTAAAAGATCTGAGAAGCACAGAGGTAAACTTCTCCCTCAGTTTGAGTTTTATTCCTAAATCTTGTCCTCTTGTCAGAAGACCTGCTTGGATTTCAGTTCAGTTCAGTTTCAGTTCAGTTCAGTCCCTCACTCGTGTCTGACTCTTTGCGACCCCATGAATCGCTGCACTCCAGGCCTCCCTGTCCATCACCAACTCCCGGAGTTTACCCAAACCCATGTCCATCGAGTTAGTGATGCCATCCAACCATCTCATCCTCTGTCGTCCCCTTCTCCTCCTGCCCCCAATCCTTCCCAGCATCAGGGTTTTTCCAATGAGTCAACTCTTTGCATGAGGTGGCCAAAGTATTGGGGTTTCAGCTTCAACCTCAGTCCTTCCAATGAACACCCAGGACTGATCTCCTTTAGGATGGACTGGTTGGATCTCCTTGCAGTCCAAGGGACTCTCAAGAGTCTTCTCCAACACCACAGTTCAAAAGCATCAATTCTGCTGTGCTCAGGTTTCTTCACCGTCCAACTCTCACATCCATACATGACCACTGGAAAAACCATAGCCTTGACTAGACGGACCTTTGTTGGCAAAGTAGTGTCTCTGCTTTTAAATATGCTATCTAGGTTGGCCATAACTTTCCTTCCAAGGAGTAAGCGTCTTTTAATTTCATGGCTGCAATCACCATCTGCAGTGATTTTGGAGCCCCCAAAAATAAAGTCTGACACTGTTTCCACTGTTTCCCATCTATTTCCCATGAAAGACCTGCTTGGATTTGGGGAACTGGAAAAGAGAAAAATAACTATTGATAGAATTCAATAGAAAAAATTCAGTCCAGAATTGAGCTCTTACTTTTAAATTTAGGCTTTCCTCATGGAAAAAAGCTAAGTCACTAACAGCTACTGTGTATAGATGATTTAATTTGTTGCTGTTATTTGTTGCTAAGTTGTGCCAGACTCTTTTGCGACCCCATGGACTGTAGCCCGCCAGGCTCCTCTCTCCATGGGATTTCCCAGGCAAAAATACTGGGGTGGGTTGCCATTTCCTCCTCCAGGGGATCTTCCCAACCCAGGGATTGAACCCATGTGCCCTGTGTCTCCTGCATTGGAAAGTGGATTCTTTATCACTGAGCCACCAGGGAAGCCCAGTGGTGATGATCTAATATATGCCAGGAACTCTGAGTGTGAATGTAGACTCATTAGTTCATTTAGTCTGCACACGGTTCTGTGATAAATGTATCATCAACTTCATTTTACAGGTGAGGAAACTAAAGCCTAGTGTGATTAGATAAATGTGTCAAAATCACATTGTCAGCCTTAACCTTTTGAATTGCAGAGCCTGATTTTTTTTTTTACAGCATCTTTTTGATAGAAATCCCAAAAGACCAATATGAGGTTCAAAGGTTTCATAATAAAAAATTGTAGTCAAGGGAATACTTTCATTAGAAAGGAAGAAAGGAAGGAAGGAGAATAGGAAGGAGGGAAGAAAGGAATGAAGAAATGTTTTTTTATGGCTTAGAATTTTTTGGTTTTGATTTAATGATTTTCAATTTATAGATATTTCTTAGATTCTCAAAAATATAGGACATTCCTTCTACTAAATCCAAGGCAAAATTAATATTATGCTTATTTAACTCAACAGTCTTGCCTGGCAGGTCAAATAAAGCTGGAGTCTTGTCATTATTGTCAAGCAAGCAGGGGAGGATACCCCTGCTGCAGGATCCCACCACCAAGAGCAATAGTCCCAGGGTGTCAGCCCCTTGCAGGGCTCACAGATGTTGGGGTTGCCAGAAAAGAGTCAATTTATACAATCACGGGATGGAACAATGCTCTACTCACATAACGAAGAGACAGATCAAGATTAGCCTCAACAGTGAATGATCTCCTATGGCCACTGGGTCTCATCCACAGCCCATGTAATGTGATGTTGTGCACACACTCCTCTTGATTTCAGGGGAACCACTTCCCCCCTGGTGGGAACAGATAAAGCAGTGGGGCTGGCCAGATGTCATGTGATGTACACGTTTAAACAGAACAAAGAAGAACATGCTAAATTTAGAACAGGTGAAGATATTCGCAAACCAAGTAAGAAGTCCAATACAGGCTATAAGCAAGGAAATCTTCCAAGCCTGAGGCCACGCTTATTAGATTATACAAGAGATGGCAGGTTATGCACTATCATCTTTCCCAACAATACTATTTATTCAAATAATACCTCTATTTAGGTATTTTATAGGATGAAAAAGATTATATTTTTCCTCTGAAGAGTATATGTAGGGTGATTTTTTATTGGGTCAAGTGATCATTTATAAACAGTTTAAAATATATATCATAAAAACATGATGGTAGGCACATCTAAAACTACCTAATTTGTAGTGATTTGTCTGGTAAAAGGAATCAAGCTAAATTAGAGTTGACAATACTAATTGATTGCAGGTAAAAATATTGCTGAATCACATAGTTTGACGGTATTGAAAATGGCAACATAAACATGCAAAATTTTATAATTGGTAGAAATAACTGGTCCAAAGTAATACTGACAAAAGATAAAATGCACATGGTAAAACATTTTGGGTAAAAGTTGACAAATTTTAAATCTATAAGACCTTGGATAAGTGCAACTGATTAACTAAAGTAATGTCCACACACACAAACATGCACTATGAGAAAAACTGGATGAGTAAAATATTATATGATGTTACAAAAGGAAGAATTAATAAATCAATGATTTATCTACAATTAACATAGAAAGAAAGGAATGGAAATTATTGAAACACTTAGAATGAAAAAAAAATAGTAATGAAAAAAATTTAAAACTGCACTGCAAAATCTTTGATCAAAGAATTAATAGGCTATAAACAAAATTTTATTGGGAAAATAATCTTTTGAGATCATTGCAATTGAACATTCTGTTTACAGTACCCTCAGGGAGGAAATAGCAAGGTCAAAACCTGAGTTAAATGAAAATGGCAGGGACCAAAAAGTGAAATCAAGGCAGCTTGTAACAGCAGCTTTCCTACCCTTTGCCTTACATTTTAGAGGCTTTCATCTTTCCCTGATAAAGTAAACAAACTTCAAAAGAACCAGAGCCCTTGACTTGTCTCTGAAGATATGGAGATGACTTTTTTTCCCTACCAAACCCAACACACTAATTTCTTCTCTTTTAAAATGACTTTTAAATTTTGACATCCTTTTAAAAGATTTTTTCCATATTCAACTTGTTACTGTGAATTGGCCTCAATTCCTAACTCCTGAATATTTTTCAAAAACATCTGAGGAAACCTAGAAGTATAAATTTACATTTTGGAAATGGCAAGGATAAGTCAGACTTGATTGAAAATCTGGCTGTACATCTTGCTAGCTATATAACTTTAGAGAATTATTTTCATTTCTCGATCCTCAATTTCTAAATTTGTAATAAGGAGACCACTCGGCATATGTGATAAGGATTAAGTAAGACAGTTCTTATAAAATGCTTTATGTGCAATTAATATTCAATGAATGAGCATTTTTTCTTTTTTCCCATAAGACCAATTGTGAAGCAGACCCCATTCATTAGTTCTTTACTTAAACATATCTTCATTCATCTTTACATTCCAAATGGCTTACTATTCATATTATAGTTTCAATATTTTAACTTACAAATCTCATTGTTAAATTCATGAACTCTTTTACATGTGTGACTCTGGGTTCCATGCACTCTTTGGATTAAGAGTATCATTATTTCAATGAGTATTTGTTGTAGAGAGGTGTATGCTTTAATAGATTTTATTACTATTTAATTTTGGGAAGGCCAAAAGATCAGCAGATGATGGACATTGAAAAGATAGTTTATTATATTCACAGATTACAACAGGAGGGAACACGCCACACCATGGAGAGCCACATGAGAATCACCAGAATGAGGGCAGGAGGCAGAGCAAGTGAATGGAAATTATGGACAAGAGATTTTATTGTGGTTTCCTTGGGAAAGAGCAGGCATTTCATGGTAAGCAGGCTTAGGACTGGCTACTTGAAATAATTCCAATGGGCTCTGAGGCAGAGGAGTTGTTCTTAATTTTCAGCTACCAGGTCCTGGTACTGGCAAAGAGTCGGACACGACTGAGCGACTGAACTGAACTGAACCAGGCCCTGGAGCAATTAAGGCAGGGGACTAGTGGGCAAACATGTGAAAGCCCTGTAAGGGAAATGACTGGATGTGGAGTTAATAAGCTGTTCAAGAATGGGAACTGATTGGCCTCTAGCTGGAGCTCTCTATGCTGGATCAAGATAACATTTTAAAAAGTTCATCACAGTGTGATGGCATCATTGACTCAATGGACACGAGTTTGAGTAAACTGGGAGATATGAACAAAGCTAGTGGAGGTAATGGAATTCCAGTTGAGCTATTTCAAATCCTCAAAGGTGATGCTGTGAAAGTGCTGCACTCGATATGCCAGCACATCTGGAAAACTCATCAGTGGCCACAGGACTGGAAAAGGTCAGTTTTCGTTCCAATCCCAAAGAAAGGCAATGCCAAAGAATGCTCAAACTACTGCACAATTGCACTCATCTCACACGCTAGTAAAGTAATGCTCAAAATTCTCCAAGCCAGGCTTCAGCAATACGTGAACCGTGAACTTCCAGATGTTCAAGCTGGTTTTAGAAAAGGCAGAGGAACCAGAGATCAAATTGCCAACATCCACTGGATCATCAAAAAAGCAAGAGAGTTCCAGAAAAACATCTATTTCTGCTTTATTGACTATGCCAAAGCCTTTGACTGTGTGGATCACAATAAACTGTGGAAAATTCTGAAAGAGATGGGAATACCAGATCATCTGACCTGTCTCTTGAGAAACCTGTATGCAGGTCAGGAGGCAACAGTTAGAACTGGACATGGAACAACAGACAGGTTCCAAATAGGAAAAGGAGTATATCAAGGATGTATATTGTCACCCTGCTTATTTAACTTATATGCAGAGTACATCATGAGAAACGCTGGGCTGGAAGAAACACAAGCTGGAATCAAGATTGCTGGAGGAAATATCAATAACCTCAGATATGCAGATGACACCACCCTTATGGCAAAAAGTGAAGAAGAACTAAAGAGCCTCTTGACGAAAGTGAAAGAGGAGAGTGAAAAAGTTGGCTTAAAGCTCAATGTTCAGAAAACTAAAATCATGGCATCTGGTCCCATCACTTCATGGGAAATAGATGGGGAAACAGTGGAAACAGTGTCAGACTTTATTTTTGGGGGCTCCAGAATCACTGCTGATGGTGATTGCAGCCATGAAACTAAAAGACGCTTACTCCTTGGAAGGAAGGTTGTGGCCAACCTAGATAGCATATTTAAAAGCAGAGACATTACTTTGCTAACAAAAGTCCGTCTAGTCAAGGTTATGGCTTTTCCAGTGGTCATGTATGGATGTGAGAGTTGGACAGTGAAGAAAGCTGAGCGCCGAAGAATTGATGCTTTTGAACTGTGGTGTTGGAGAAGACTCTTGAGAGTCCCTTGGACTGCAAGGAGATCCAGTCAATCCATCCTAAAAGAGATCAATCCTGGGTGTTAATTGGAAGGTCTGATGTTGAAGCTGAAACTCCAATACTTTGGCCACCTCATGCGAAGAGTTGACTCATTGGAAAAGACCCTAATGCTGTGTAGGATTGGGGGCGGGAGGAAAAGGGGATGACGGAGGATGAGATGGTTGGATGGTATCACCGACTCGATGGACACGGGTTTGGGTAGACTCCGGGAGTTGGTTATGAACAGAGAGGCCTGGCGTGCTGCAATTCATGGGGTCACAAAGAGTCAGACACGACTGAGCGACTGAACTGAACTGAACTGAACAAAGCTGCAGTAATCAAAACAGTATGGTACTGACACAAAAACAGACAGATAGATCACTAGAACAGAATTCAAAGCCCAGAACTAAACTCACACAGTTTGGTCATTTAATCTATAACAAGGAAGGAAAAAATGTACAATTGAGAGTCTCTTCAATAAGTGGTGCTGGGTAAAATGGAAAGCTACATGTAAAAGAATGAAATTAGAACATTTTCTAACACTGTAGATAACAATAAATACAAAATTGATTAAAGACCTAAATGTAAAACTGGATATCATAAAACTCCTAGGTGAAAACATAGGCAGAATACTTTTTGATATAAATCAAAGCATTATTTTTTGGATTTGTCTTCTAAGGCAAAAAAAAAAATAAAAACAAAAATAAACAGAATTTAATTAAACTTAAAAGTTTTTGCACAGTAAAGTAATCCATAAGCAAAATGAAAAGACTATGTACAGAATAAGAGAAAATAGTTTCAAGTAGTATGACCGATAAGGGATTAATAGCCAACATAAACAGGTCATACAACGCAGTATTTTAAAAAAAAGAAAACCAAGTAACTTGATTAGAAAATGGGCGGAAGAACTGAATAGACATTTTTTTTTCAAAAAAGAGATGCCTATGACCAATGGGCACATGGAAAGATCCTCAACATTGCTAATCATCAGGGAAATGCAAATCAAAACCACAGCGAGATATCATCTCACATCTGTCAGAATGGCCATCATCAAAATGTCTACAAATAACAAATATTGGTGTGGATTTTGAGAAAAGAGACCTCTGTACACTGTTGGTGGGAATATCGATTGGTGCAGCCCTATGGGAAACAGTATGGAGGTATTTCAAAAAATTAAAAACAGAACTACAATATGACTCAACAATTCTACTTCTGGCTGTATATCTGGTAAAAACAAGAAGAGTAATTTGAAAAGGTACATGCACCCCAGTGTTCATAGTTGCATTGTTTTTAATAGCCAGACATAAGACCATCCTAGGTGTCCATCAACACATGAATGAATAAAGAAGTGATTTATATATATACACACACACACATACACAGTGAAATACTACTCAGTCATAAGAAAGGAAGAAATTTTTGCCATTTTCAGCAACATTGACGGACTTGGAGGGCATTATGTTAAATGAAATAAGTCAGAAAAAGATAAATATTTTATGTTATCACTTATATGTGGAATCTAAAAACACAGTAAACCCTAGTGAATAGAACAATAAAGAAGCAGAGTCACAGATATAGAAAACAAACCAGTGGTTATGGGAGACAGGGGCAAGAGGTGTGCGGGAGTGGAAAGTACAAACTATTGGGTGGAAGAGGAATTCAAGGATATAGTCTGCAACATGGGAAACATAGATAATATTTTGTAATAATTGTAAAAGGAAAGGAAACTTTAAACATTGTATAATTAAAAAAAAAACCCAGAAACTAAATCAGGGAGCTCAGGAGACCCAGTGCAGCCTGAGAATTTGGGCTGTCTTATTGCCCCTTCACTGGGGAAAGATACTGACACCAATGTGCCATTCTTAATAGTTGAAAAGTCACAGAATAAATCGTCAACTCTTCTTTCATGCCATGTGCTAAAGACTGCACTGACAATTTGGAGAAGGAACATAGGTAGATTTGTACTTCAGAGGAGAATACATTTCTTCCTGGATCTTTGACTAAGCTAGAATGCACGAAAGAATATGGGATGCAGGAAATTAAGTAGTGCACCTCTTGGGAAAAGCATTTTCTGCTGAGAAAAGAATTATGTAGCTGTGATGTCTGTCTTTCCTGTGTGGCTGCTGGATTTTGTCTAAAACAGTCTAGTGATAACAGACATTGGCCAAAACATTGTATTTCTCAGTGAACACTTGAATCAAGTTAAAGGTAGCCATAAGTGGTAGCACATTTCAAAACAGTATGCAATTAACAACAGTTTCATCTGAAGCTCCAAATTAGGCCTGAAATTTTAGTGTAAAGATGAAGAAAATGAAAATTCACAAACCTGTGTTACATTTTTACCTTTTTCATCCAGGGCCTATTTATCTATGAGATATGACAGGCCATTGACCTGGTTTAATTTTCATTTCTTTTAAAATTAGGAGAAAGCATGAATATAATAATAATGTGTTTCATAAAAAGTTGAGCCTGAATTATATTTGTCTTTAGACTAAGACAGTCATACAGTGTATCTGTTAATACTTTGTAATGGAGGAAGTAGCCCACCAGACAAAAGTGCTCACTATGTTAGAGAGAACGATGACCCTAGAGATGCCCACAGCCTAATCCCTGGAACCTGTGAGTGTGTTACCTCCAACGGCAAAAGGAACCTTGCCCATTAATGATTCTGAGATGGTAAGAGAATCCTGGACTACCCCAGGGGCCTCAGTGTGATCACCAGGGTACTTACAAGACAGAGCAGATGTAAGAGAAAGAGGGAGGAGATATGATGACAGGAGCAGAGGTGGGAGCAATGTGTTTCATAGTTTGAGGATGTGGCCATGAGCCAAGGAGTGCGGGCTTTCACTAAAAGCTGGAAAAAGCAAGAGAATAGATTCTCCCAGAGCCTCCTGCTGACAGCTTGAATTTAGTTCAGAAGACTCACTTCAGACATCTGAACTCCAAAACTCTAAAACAATTGTTTCTATTGTTTTAAGGTACTAAGTTTGTGGGAATTAGTGATAGCAGTCATAGGAAATGAGTAAACCAATGAAAGTCATAAAATAGTCCTATCAGGACTTAGGCAAATCCCTTAAACAATCTGGTTTTAATTTTCTCTTTTGTCAAATAAGAGGACTGAAGCAAATCTCATTTCAAACTCAGATTATTTCAGGGGCCAGACATCCAGCATAAATTGGTAACACTAGACCTATATTAGGAGAATAAATTTGTGGGCCTCTGGCAACACTGTACTTGCCTGGCCAAAAGACACTTAGAAAAATATGTGGAAAAGAATAATATAGAGTTCCTCTTAAATCCTTACAGACTTTTAAAGGGGACAGGTCAAACCCTCAAAACTGTAAATAAACTTGGAGCATTTTCACATTGTGTGTGTGCTCAGTCACTTGATTGTGTCTGAATTTTTGCAACCCTTTGGACTGTAGCCCAACAGGCTCCTCTGTCCATGGGATTTTTCGGGCAAGAATACTGAAGTGGGTTGCCATTTCCTTCTCCAGGGGATCTTCCTGACCCAGATTGAACCTGCATCTCCTGCATTGCAGGTAGCTTCTTTACACCTGAGCCATCAGGGAAGCCCTTTTTCACATCATATTAAATAATAATGTATACCAATGCAAGATTTTACAGTGTAATTATTATCTATATATAGAAAGTGAGTTCTGAGATCCAGCAGAATATTTGGCATAATGTGTGTATTACTGAAGAAATTGCTTTGAAAAGAGAAAACTGTCTTTAGATTAAAGTCCTGATTTACCACAAAATCAGACCCTTTCCCATGTGCATTTGCAGCCCATCTAGTTTCATTTTGTAAAATGAGAAGTGCTTGCTTTATTTGCTTTTACAAATGATTGGAATCAACATATATGTATGTGTGTGTATATATATATCTATATATATATATTTTTTTTTCTTCCTTTAGGGAGAAGTAAGGATTCACTCAGCTCAATTTTTTTCTGGACTCTCCCTTTCTTCTCAGAATCAAGGTTGTATTCAAATTTGCATCTTGATACCACCAAAAATGACCCAGTCAGTATTGGCAAGTTGTGCTTCCTGCAAAATGAGAGTTCTGCATTGCAGATGAATGCAGCTTTTTTCATCTGAGTGTAGTACATTTGATGAGGAATTTAAATTTCACTTCATAACAGTTAAATCAAATAAAACGTATAATTGTTGCCTAAAATCAAGCAATCTTCTATGTCAAAATAATTCTGAAGTTGTGTAGTTCACCATTTTGAAAAGAATTTTTTTTTAATTTTAAGGATTTACTCTCTTCATAAAAATCAGCAAAAAAAACTTATATGGCTATCAGAGCTAAAAAAGAATTAATACAGGTGACTTATTAAGTACCTACAAAATATTTTCTCATGAATTAAATTATGTTAAATGCGTAATTTTGAATCCCTATCCTCCTAACCTAGTTGCACTTAAATTATAACAATAATAACAATAGACATTTAAGCCAAGTTGACTTTTCAGAAATATATAAAAAAGTTGATTTCTAGTATACATTAACACCTAAAATTAAATAAATTTAATAATTATGGAAATATTTTGTTAAGAACAATGCCACAGTTACACCAGAAGATTTCTTCTTAAATTTTAAAGCTTCAATTGCAATAGTTTTCATTGATTTGAGAATTTCTTTACTAAGGCTTTCAGCACTAAGTCTTTTTTATCAGTTTCAGAAAAAAGGGGAACATGTATTATTAGTGTTTAATATCAAAATAACTTTGGGAAAAAATAGTTCTGCACTTTTCAAAATTAGTTCAACACATGATACTGAAAAATCAGTAGTAGATGGGCGGAAAACCAACAGAACCTAACATATGAAATTAGAGTTTCAGCTAATTATTATTGGTGATGGTGGTTGTTTAGTCACTAAGTTGTGTCCAACTCTTGTGACCCCGTGGACAGAGGAGCCTTACAAGCTACAGTCCATGGGATTCTCCAGGCAAGAATACTGGAGTGAGTTGCCATTTCCTTCTCCAGGGAAGAAAGCGGAACACAAATAACACAACTTATTATTGAACACAAATCCATAAATATGCTGATGTTATAAATCAAACAGTAGAGAGCAATAGTTGATAGAGGTGCAATAGTTGATGGAGGCAGACTTCTAATCAGTGATCAGCTCAAAGATCAATATTTAAACAGATATTCCCAAATATTTTCTTAACCAAAACATGAAGGATCAGTGGTAAGGAAAAAATTAGAGTTTCTGTCCCCATGTAGTCACCAACTCCTAGGTAAGGTAGCCTCAGAAAGCAAAACTTTAAATAACATATCAGCAAGTTTTTTTTAATCACAAATGATTTGAAGGTAAGAAGCAAGTTTAGGAGAAAATTGGGGAATCTTATTTGCATAAGGAAAAGTGCTGTTCCTGTTCAGAGTTGAATACCATTTTGGAGCCAGTCAAGCCAGGCTGAGGAAGCACATTCTAGGCGGAGGGAATAAATACTGTATTATTCTATCTATTTGATAATTAAAATCCTCCTCTGCTGAGATCACCCTTTGAGGAACATTCACACAAGACACACATATCTTCACGTCTTTCAACTATTCAAAGAAGCCTGTCCACATACCTCTTCCCCGATTTTCTTTGTGACCAGTTTACCAATCATGACTTTTTCAAGTCCTTGATCATTCAGCATGTCTGACCATTTCTCCTCCCAAGTGTTTTTCCCTTAGCCAAGCTCACTGCCTCAAGTTCTGTCCCCAGGGAGGATTTCCCTTCACCACTGTCCTTCAGAGATGTCCCAAAGATAGGCTGAGGGCAGCAGCTGTCCACTTTTAGGTAGTGCCTGCATATTGTGCAGAACCATTCATGAACCAGGCTTGCCTGAGTCTTCCCCTGTCAGTTCTCCACCATAGTGGGGAAGACCCCCATGGTCACAGGTACAGGATGGGAGAGAAAAGGTAGTGTAGCAGAAATGAGGACTGTGGGCTTTTGAGCTACTTCCTCATGTAATTAATTGTGCCTTCTGGACCTGCTCTGGCCTGATCACATACATACCACTTCCATTTGATGCTGGAGTGTTGCTATGCGAATCCTGTACTGCAGCTAGGCGGTTAAGAAACCACTTAGTTCATGATGGGCAGCTCAGGTCACATGGTGACTTGATGGCCCAAGGTTAAGCACTCAGTTTCTACAAAGGTTGCAGATGTTTTATTTCTCTAAAGCAGACTGGTTACCTACATGATAGAAGGACCTTGCTCCATAATTCTTAAGTCCTGTGCATCAATTCACTTTTAAGGGCCTTCGGAAGGCTCCAAAGGATGTCCATAGCTGCCTCAGACACATCAAGCACCATTGGATCTTCTGAATCTTATGGACCAAAGCAGCCAGCATGGCAACCTGGACCTATTACACAGTCCTCTCTTGTTCTGAGTTCCATTCTAAACTAGCAGCTTTTGGAGTCACTTCATAAAAAAGCCTGGAATTATACATCTAAAGGAGGAATATGCTGCTTCCAAAACCCAAAGAAGTCACTAGGTGCTGTTCCAGTTTCTTGGTTGGGGCCAGATGTCACAACTTATCCTTTACCTTAGAAGGGAGATCTTGACATGTCTCACACCACTGGGCCCCCAGAAATCTCACCGATATAGAAGGCCACTGCCTTTTGTATGATCTATTTTCCATCCTTTGGCACATAAATGCCTTACCAACAAATCTAGAGCAATTGCTATTTCTTGTTCGCTAGAGCCAACCAGCATAGAGATAGCAATGTAACAGACCTGTGTGATATCTTCTGAAAGGGAGAGTCAATCAATTTTAGACCAAAGTAAATTACGGTGTCAGGCTGGAAAGTTGATATACCCATGAGGTAGAGCACTGAAAGTATATTACTGACCTTGTCAGCTGAAAGCAAACTGCTTCTAGTGGGCCTATGGACAAGGATAGATAAAAAGGCGTTTTTCAGATTAAATACATAAACTTACATACCATTTACCAGGGTGAGTGTTCACTTGCTCAAGCAATGAAACCACATCTGGAACAGCAGCTACAACTGGAGTCACCAGCTGGTTAACATTATAATAATTCACTGTCATTCTCCAAGATCCATCTTGTCTTCTGCACAGGCCAAACAGGATGTGGCAGGAATTGCCACCCCTGCATCCTTCAAGTCCTTGGTGGTGGAAGTAAACTCTGCAATCCCTCCATGAATGTATTGTTAAATTTTATTTACTATTTTTCTAGGTAGTTCTCATAGCTTTTACTTCCCTCTCCTCCATAATAACCCTCCCTCCACAGGTCAGGGAACAAATGCGAAGAATCTGATGCTGTGAAATATGTCTATTCCAAGTATACATTCCAGAACTGCAGAGATAGCCGCATGACTGGTTTGGAGACCCCCTGGGCTCACCGTGAGGCAGAACAGAGCTATAACTCCATTGATCAATTGACTTCCATAAGGCTCTATGCTGACTTTAGGGCCACTGCAACATTTTAGGTCTCCTAGAATTAGTATTAGTTCAAAGCCAGTCAGTGGTTTCCAAAAGGTCTAATATTTCCTTTTCCCCAATGCATAGTTACCCTGGTAAAAGGCCAAAAGTCATCTTGGGGAAGGCTGAGATAAGGATTGACAGTACAAACTTTAACTAGTGCACGAGGGTCCTTCCTCAAGCAGACCCAGCCTCACCTTCATTACAGGAATTCTGGGTGCATAAACTGGCTTGTTTTGGGGAATGGATTGAAGGGATATAATGATCTGTTTTTATGATTTAGGCTAGACTTTTACTCCCTTGACCTGGAACTCTTCTGCTTATACACATAAATATAAATTTAGTAGGCTCCCCATCTATTTCACTTCCAGGAACACTGTGATCAACATTCTGATTGCTGCTTTGACCCTACTGTTCATTAAGGTAACCAGGCCCACTTTGCTTTTGATAATTGAATATTGCCACTTGGCTCCTACCACCCCGGATTCAATTACCTTCATTGCATTTAGGTTTCCCAATGCAGTGACGGAGTGAAGCAACAACAGTCTTCAATGTGTCAACTGAAAAAAAAAAGCACAACCTGAAAGTGCAGAATTATGTCTTATTTGGAATATCGCTGAGGACTTCCTGGGCTACATCTTCTCTGAGGACTGTTTCAAAGAGAAATAGGATGTATAGGGGTTTCTGAAAAAAGAGAAAACAGAAAACAAAAAACCCAGGTAGGAAAATAACAAATGCCAATAAAAAGAAAACAAACAAGCAATAAAACAAATATCTCAAGTTAATGAATTTAGCACTTTTCTATGTATGAGAAGCTGTAGGAGTCTGGGCTTAATAAAATTATTCCTTTGATATACATCTTAACCATCTAGGGCCAGGGCTTCCCAGGTGGCGGTAGTGGTAAAGAACCCATATGCCAATGCAGGAGACATAAGAGATGCAGGTTCCACCCCTAGGTCAGAAAGATCCCCTGGAGGAGGGCATGGCAACCCACTCCAGTATTCTTGTCTGGAGGATCCCCTGGACAAAGGAGGCTGGTGGGCTGTAGTCCATAGGGTCACAGAGTCAGACACAGCTGAAACTACTTAGCACAGATGCACATCTAAGGTCAATATCCTGTTTTTCTACGTCTTGAATCCCCTCAGGGTACACTATCAGTGGTGGCCCCAGTGGCTGATGGCTTGATGGCTGCAACATCCTTTGTCTAATGGTATGGCAGGGGGCATTCTTTGTCTACAAAGGATATTGATGGTCTTCTCATAAATTTATTCCTCATAGTACAGGTGGAAGGTAAAACTTCTGGATTCCACTCTCCCCCCACCACTGTCAGGTGTGTATGTCTTAAATGATAAATCCACTCTAACATTCCTCTCTCATTAAGCTTTTGCAGTTCTTCTCACCATTAAAACAACGCAAGTCCAGCATTTCCAGTGTATTTATGCTGGTGGGGGGGTGGGGGGGTGGCCGAGAGGCCACCTTTTGGCCTATGTATCAGCTAACCAACCAGCCAAATTTTCTAGAGTTCTTTCTACGCTGCAAATTAAATGCAGTCTTATTTAGTGAACCCATAAATTCAGCCTCATCCAGTCTTGTAAGGCATTCTTTCTTCCATCATCCCACACCTTTAGTACCCATTTCCACACATTTCCCAATATTTTTTCTGTGTAACTTAGAAAGTCATTATTTTGGAATTTAACACACTTCCTCATGAGTCAGAGTGTGTATTCCACCTTTCGGGACCTGCTGGAGCTAAGTCTAGTAAAAGTTCCACAAGTAAAGAGATGTGGTAGGGGTGGGTCCTGAGGAGAATAAGCATTGTCTTACATGACGCCTGTGTCAGGGGAGGCTACTTCTACTGGGGTTGAAGAGTCCATCTACGTTGGGGATGGGGCCACTGGTAAGAAACATTTATTACAATTTAGGGGCTCAGTGTCCCCAGCTTCATCAGGATCTTCCCACAGATACCCATCCCAACTTAGAGTGTCCAGTTCTTCTCAAAGTCCTCATGTTAATTCAACATGAGATGCCCTTTCAGGCAGCAAGTTCAACTTGCATTGCAATTCAACTAGATGTGTGTAGAGGTTCTGTGCTTGATTTTCAGCCCTGTACTGCAGGAAATAGTAGTGTCCTTTAGGGCATACATAGAAGCTCTCAAGTCATTTATGAGGCACTTGAGCTGGGAACTCAGGTTCATCCATTTCTTTCAGTGACATAAGGAGCAACAGAACAACATAACTACATACATTAGTTTTCCAAAAATGTTCAAAAATGTCATTACATTCATCCCAGAGAAACTAAATCTTATGTCCATGAAAATATTTGTACATGATTGTTTCTAGCAATTTCATTTGTAATAGCTCCAAGCTAGAAACAACAAAAATGTTCTAGAATAAGTGAATGGTTAAACAAATTGTGGTGCATGAATACCACGAAACACTGCTTCTGCTACTGCTGCTGCTAGGTCGCTTCAGTCGTGTCCCACTCTGTGCGACCCCATAGACGGCAGCCCACCAGGCTCCCCCGTCTCTGGGATTCTCCAGGCAAGAACACTGGAGTGGGTTGCCATTTCCTTCTCCAATGCATGAAAGTGAAAAGTGAAAGTGAAGTCGCTCAGTCATGTCCGACCCTTAGCGACCCCATGGACTGCAGCCCACCAGACTCCTCCGTCCATGGGAGTTTCCAGGCAAGAGTACTGGAGTGGGGTGCCATTTCTTTCTCCACCACGAAACACTGCTTAACAATAAAAAAGACTAACTACTAATATATGAGAGTACGTGGGTGGCTCTTGTGCCAACCTTAGAGGTTGGTATTTGAAGGCCATATATTATATGAATACAATATATAACATTCTCAAGAAGACAAAAAGGGAGATTGATAAGTGGTTGCCAAAAGTTTAGGGATGGTGCATGGGGGCCAGGATGGGAGGATGGTAAGTATACCTATATAGGAGCAACAAGAAGAAGACCTTTGTGGTGATGGAACAGGTGTGTATCTTGATTGTCGTGGTGCCAACACATGTGATAAAATGATACATCTACATTGTAGCAATGTCCATTTCCCAGCTTTGATAGAGTCCTATTTTTATACAAAATGTAAGCAATTAGGAAAACTGGACCAAGATTCCTTGAAGTCTCTGTCCTACTTTAGCACATTCTTGTCAGTCTATAATTATCACAAAAAAAATCACTAAAAAAAAGTAATGTTCTCAAATAAGAAAAAAATCTATATAAAAGTTTTTTCTTGAGGATGCTAAACTGTTCAAGACAACTTCAACTCTGAGGCAGTCATTTTATCATTGGTAACATAATAAAAGAAGAAAAAATTGTATTAGGGGATTATATTTGGAAATTTTAATGTAATTTTTGACACACTATATTAGAAACATTACTTTCTGCTGAATAATATTTTCCAACTTTTGAGGTAGGTTAACCACAGGTGGATAAATCTAGTAATTAATGAACAACATTAGGATAGAAAGGCAGTCTCTTAAGATAAATGATATCATGCTATATGGAATTTTTCATTCATTTAAGCAACTCTGTAGATCTCTGATGCTAAGGTAAGTGACAAGCCCAAAGTTGCTGAAAACTAATGACGATTACAAGAGGTTACATGGTAAATTGTGGCAAGCTGATTAATCGATGAAAACAAAGATTTACAGAGCTAGTACAGAATTTAAAGTCTTCATGTATAGCTTGAGAAACTCTGAAATTATATTTCCAAGTTTGCTCAGGACTGGGGACCAGGCCAAACCCAGACTATTTGGCCCCTAAAATGTGATTGTCCCCGAGAACCATACTCTGTTGCATTCCTACACATGCCTCTCTCCTCACAACTTGCCTTCATAGCACTGTGCAGCTTTGGCCAAATTTCAGGGTACAGAGGGGCCTTTGCAGGTGGCTCAGTGATAACAAATCTGCCTGCCAACGCAGGAGACATGTTAAGACACGGGTTTGATTCCGGGGTCGGAAAAGATCCCTTGGAGGAAGGACTGGCAACCCAATACTCTTGGTTGAAAATCCCATATGCAGAAGAGCCTGGCAGGCTACAGTCCATGGGATCACAAAGAGCTGGACACAACTGACCACACACGTACAGGGCCCAGGGAGTCTGCCTTGAACTGAGAGCATCTCTCACACACAGGCACCTGAGGGCTGGCATGGCTCTGCTTATCTCTAAAGAACCCATCTTCAATGAGCTCTATTACAGTTAATGAGCTTCTCTGCAGCTTAAAATACCTTAGAAAGAAAATTATTTTAGAAAGTATCTAATTGGAGCTATCCCAATCACATAGTTTTCATCATCAGCCTTTGTGATTCCAGGCTTTTATAAGCCCAATTATTCTGACATATTTTTAGGGAGAAAGGAGAGTGGGTTTTTTTTCCCTACTTTAATTATACTCCTTAAGTCATCATAGTTTCATATTATTGAATGTACAGACAAAAAACATCCACACATTCACATTTGGAAAGATTTACTTTAGAAATGCTCTTTGAATGCATTTTCACTACCAAAAGCACAAAAATATCTTCTGTAATAGGGAGGAAAATGTGACTTGTTTCTCTGTAAGACCAAATATGATATTGACCAAGTGGTAGGCACTCAATGAACATGACTCCTGAGACCATGTGTGGTGGGGACAAAGGCCTGGGATAGGAGTGCTGGACAGATCCATGGTCTCTGATTGAGTTCCCTTCAGCTTTTCCATTACCCTTCATGGATTATAGCATTGTCATGGTGAAGGGGCTTGCATAACTCAATAAAGCCATGAACCATGCCTTGCAGGGCCACCCAAGATGGATGGGTCATAGTGAAGAGTTCTGACAAAATGTGGTCCACTGGAGGAAGGAATGGCAAACCTCCTCAGTATTCTTGCTGAGAAAACACCATGAATGGTATGAAAAGGCAAAAAGATATGACACCAGAAGATGAGCCCCTCAGGTTGGAAGGAGTCCAATATGCTACTGGGGAAGAGCAGAGAGCAATTACTAATAGCTCCAAAAAGAATGAAGCAACTGGGCCAAAGCAAAAATGACACTCAGTTGTGGCTGTGTCTGTGGTGAAAGTAAAGTCTGTCTGGTGTAGAAATTAAAGCTCAATGCTATAAAGAACAATATTGCATAGGAACCTGGAACGTTAGGTCCATGAATCAAGGCAAATTAGATGTAGTCAGGCACAAGATGACCAGAGTGAATATAGACATTTAAGGAATCAGTGAACTAAAATGGACAGGAATGGGCAGATTTAATTCAGATGACCAGTATACCTACCACTGTGGGCAAGAACTTCTTAAAAGAAATGGAGTACCCTTCATAGTCAACAAAAGAATCTGAAATGCAGTACTTGGGTGCAATCTCAAAAACAACAGAATGATCGTGGTTTGTTCCAAGGCAAATCATTCAACATCATAGTAATCTTAGTCTATGCCCCAATCACTCATGCCAAAGAAGCCAAAGTTGACCATTTCTATGAAGATCTATAATAACTTCTAGAACTAGCACTAAAAAAAGATGTCCTTTTCATTATAGTGGATTGGAATGCAAAAGTAGGAAGTCAAGAGATTCCTGGAGTAATAGGCAAGTTTAGCTGTGGAGTACAAAATGAAACAGGGCAAAGGCTAACCGAATTTTTCCAGAGAACACATTGGTTATAGCAAACATCCTCTTCCAACAACACAAGAGACAACTCCACACATGGATATCACCAGATGGTCAATTCTGAAATCAGATTAATTTTATTCTTCGCAGCAGAAGATGGCGAAGTTCTATACGGTCAGCAAAAATAAGACTTGGAACTGACTGGCTCAGATCATGAGTTCCTTATTGCAAAAATCAGGCTTAAATTGAAGAAAGTAGGGAAAACCACTAGGCCATTCAGGTATGACCTAAATCAAATCCCTTACAATTATACAGTGGAAGTAATGAATAGATTCAAGGGATTAGATCTGGTAGACAGAGTGCCTGAAGAACTATGGACAGAGGTTCATAACACTGTGTAGGAAGCAATGACCAAAAAAGGAGAAGAAATGCAAGAAGGCAAAGTGGTTGTCTGAGGAGTCTTTACATCTGGTTGAGAAAAGAAGAGAAGTGAAAGGCAAGGGGGAAAGGGAAAGGTTAAACCCAACTGTATGCGTAGTTTCAAAGAATAGCAAGGAGAGATAAGAAGGCCTTCTTAAATGAATAATGCAAAGAGGAAAACAATAGAATAGGAAAGACTAGAGATCTCTTCAATAAATTGGAGATATCAAGGGAACATTTCATGCAAATATGGATATGATAAAGGACAGAAACAGTAAGGACTTAACAGAAGCAGAAGATATTAAGAAGAGGTGACAGGAATACATAGAATTGTACAAAAAATCTTAATGACCCAGATAACTGTGGTTGTGTGGTCATTCACCCAGAGCCAGACATTCTAGAATGTGAAGTCAAGTGGGCCTTAGGAAGCATTACTAGGAATGAAGCTAGTGGAGGTGATGGAATTCCAGCTGAGCTATTTCAAATCCTAAATAATGCTGTGAAAGTGCTGCACTCAATATGTCAGCAAATTTGGAAAACTCAACTGCGGCTATAGGACTGGAAAAGGTCAATTTTCATTCCAATCCCACAGAAGCTTAATATATTAGAAAGTGTGAGGATTCTGTCATTCAGTAACAAATATTTGGAGCTTACTTTGTGACAGTCACAATGAATGTATAAGGCTTGGATGGTGTTCCTAGGTAGCTCAATATTTAGTGTGGCATCTTCATTCCAGTTCTGCTATTAATTAACCATGTGAGCACTTGAGTCTGTTTCATTGGCACTAAAAAGGAAAATGAGAGCACATGGCCCGATTCTCTCAATAAATATGTGATTTATTTAACTTAATTTTTTAAATTTGATTCTTCAATTACATTCTAATTCTAATAGAGTTTGTTTACAGTAGGCAGTCCTATAGACAGCTCTCTTCTGGGAAGACATGAAAATACAGCAAGAGTAACATTAGCCCCAAGCCAGGCATTGTTTCAAAAGCTTTAAATATATCATTTCATTCAGCCTGGTGATGAATGAAGGAGGCAGATTTCCTTTCTTGGTGTTCCTTGCAGCCAATGTGAGGGCATGAACCTTCAGCTCTGCCAACGGGATCCTGCAACCCAAGACTACAGTTAGGAACAAATGGAGTAAAGCTAAAGGAGCATGGGATTTTGCTGTGGTGATGGAGGTTATGAAGTCCTTTGAGGGGGGAGGGTGCAGCCAGCAGGAGCCATGGCCTATTCAGGTATACAGATAAATCCAGGAATCAAACTCGTGTCTCCTGCTTTGCAAGTGGGTTCTTTACCCATTGAACCACTGGAGAAGCAAAGTGTGTATATGAATAGATGCAAATTTGGAAAACTGTGCTTATTATTTTTTGATTGTCTGACACCCACTGTTCCCTGGCTCCGGGGAATTTCTCCAGATATTATTTTCTATTGAGAGGCAATATGCTTCCTGCTACTATGGAAACCACTTCATTCTCCCTGCAGATAAGAGTAGGGTTGTGACCTGCCCTCTGTGTTAAGCAGGTTGTTGGCTTTTTCTTCCACCATTATTACTTGGGGATAAGAATACAACATAAGATCTATCTCCTTAGCAAATTTTTAACAGCACAACACAGTGTCATTAAAACTAAAAAGCACTACGCTGTAGAGATGACACCACTATAATGGCAGAAAGTGCAAAGGGACTAAAGAGCCTCTGGATGAAGGTGAAAGAGGAGAGTGAAAAAGCTGGCTTAAAACTCAACATTCAAAAAACTAAGATCATGGCATCTGGTCCCATCACTTCATGGCAAATAGATGGGGAAACAGTGGAAACAGTGACAGACTCTATTTTCTTGGACTCCAAAATCACTGCAGACTGTGACTGCAGCCATGAAATTAAAAAGCGCTTGCTCCTTGGAAGAATAGCTATGAAAAACCTAGACAACGTATTAAAAAGCTGAGACATCACTTTTACCAACAAAAGTCCGTATAGTCAAAGCTATGGTTTTTCCAGTAGTCATATACAGATGTGAGAGTTGGGCCATAAAGAAAGCTGAACGCCAAAGAACTGATGCTGTCAAGCTGTGGAGTTGGGGAAGACTCTTGAGAGTCCCTTGGACTGCAAGGAGATCCAACCAGTCAGTCCTCAAGGAAGTCAGTCCTGAATATTCATTGGAAGGACTGATGCTGAAGCTGAAGCTCCAGTACTTTGGCCACCTGATGTGAAGAGCTGATTCAAGGGACAAGACCCTGATGCTGGGAAAGATTAAGGGCAGGTGAACTGGTGACAGAGGATGAGATGGTTGGATGGCATCATGAACTCAGTGGATATGAGTTTGAGCAAACTCTGGGAAATAGTGAAGGACAGGGAAGCCTGGCATGTTGCAGTCCATGGAGTCACAAAGAGTTGGACATGACTGAACGACTGAACAACAATGCTGTGCAGAAGATCTCTAGGACTTACCATCTTGCATTACTGAAACTTCCTTCCCTTTAACTAACACTTTGACTTTTCTGCCTCCCTTCAGCCCCTGGCAATCACTATTCTACTCTATGCTTCTGTGAGTTTGACTATTTTTAGAATTCTCACATAGGCAATATCATGCATTATTTGTCTTTCTGTGTCTAACTTATTTCATTGAGCTTAATGTTTATCACCAACTTAATGGACATGAGTTTGAGCAAGTTTCGGAAGTTGGTGATGGACAGGGAAGCCTGGCATACTGCAGTCCTTGGGGTTGCAAAGAGTCAAACATGACTGAGCAACTGAACTGACTGAATGTCCTCCAGGTTCATTCATATTGTCACGAATGGCAGAATTTCCTTCTTTTAAAAGACTGAATAATACCCCACTGTGTATACCTCATATCTCTTTTATTCATTCATCTGTTGATGGACATTTAGGTTACTTCCATATCTTGGCTATTGTGAATAATCTTGTTGCAGTGAATATAGGTGTGGAGATGTCTTTATGAGATTCTTATTTCGACTCCTTCAAGTATATGCCCAGAAGCAGGGGAGATTCCTCAAAAAACTAAAAAGAAGAGGATTGTTGGCTTTTGGTTGGTTCTGAACAGGCAAAGATAAAAGAGTGCAGCAGAGTCCCACCAAAAGGCAAATATGCTTCTGCCCCTGTACCCACTCCCACCCTTTATCCAGGGTGTTTGGTTTCTACTTATTTCCCAAATCCAGTCCTTCAGCCTCTCGTTGATTCTGCAAACTCATATTTTGATAAATTCCCCTTTTCTTAAGAAAAATTGTCAAATTATGTTGCTCCAACAAAGAATTATATTGCTCCTTACTGTCAAAAGGAATTATAACATTTATAATTGAGTTTACTGAATCGCAGTGTAGTACAGTCAGGCCTTGTAGTTTCATTATTAAGGAAATCCTGGTTTAGTCCTTTAAAAACTTGTGACCTAAAGTAGGAGTTGAGTCAAATAATTATGAGCAAAAAAGATGAGTTTTGTTCCTGTAAAGTTTTGATAAATGCCTTAAGAAACTTAAGGATATCAAAGTGATTTAGAGAATTTCAGTAAATTCCCCAAACACATTTATAATGATATTCATATTCTAAATTGAGAGATGTGTAATACAGTTGTATTATTCTGTGTTGAAATTAGTAACACAGAGAGGTTTGTCCCATACTTTTTGATCATGAAACTCCAGCCCCAGGAATTCTGGCCTCTCAAAGAAACCAAAATACCCCATAAAAAAAAGCCTTGGGCTGAGACCTGGGGATCCCATCCCAGTGTATGCCTTTATTTGATATTATTACTTGTGTTGTCCTCCATCCCTTTAGTTGCCTACAATAAAAAACTTCAAATGTTGCTTATGAGACTGAAATTCCAATTATTTAAATCAGATGAGAATCTCAGTCTATTATGAGTCCTTATGCCCTTCCCAGCTCTTGGTGTGTAGAATAGGCAATTATGCCACATGGTATTTCCATGCAAATTCTAGCAAAGCATAAGCATGTAAGTGATGACGAAAACTGAAACTATGACTTACCTTTATAAAATACGTTTTGAGATAGAAAGATATATGTATAAACCCAGTTGTAAATTCAGGATGAATTCTGAAAGGTGGTTATTATTCAGACATTGAAAGTGGTTTTTTTCCCCTTAATTTATTTGCTTATAGTTGATTTACAATGTTGTGTTAATTTCTGTTGTACAGCTAAGTAATTCAGTTATACATGTATATGCTTTCTTTTTCATATTCTTTTCCATTATAGTTTACCACAGGATATTGAATATAGTTCCCTGTGTGATACAATAAGACTTTGTTGTCTATCCATTCTGTATATAATAGTTTGCATCTGCTAATCCCAAACTCTCAGTCCATCTCTCTCTCACCTTCTTTCACCCTTGGCAACCACAAGTCTATTCTCTACATTGAAAATGTTTTGAATATTTTGGATTAAATAAACAGAAAAACAAGAATTCCATACTCTATCAATAAGAATCAGAAAAAGGAATCATGTAGATGTGTTCCAAATTTTGAAATTTTAACTTCAATCAAATGTGAATACATATCCTGAGCTTCCCCTCTAACAGATTTACATTTAATTGAGAGTAGGAACAAAAAGTATGTTCCAAAAGAGACAGTTTATGGAAATTGAGGTGATTACTTCTGAGGGTGAGAACAGTATTTACAATAGTTGAATGCATTAGGATTCTGCTATGACCAGGCATTGTACTAAGTCTTTTATACATATTGATTCATTTAATGCTCACAGCATCTCTGTGAATCAGATATGTTAGTACCCTCATTTTACAAATGAGGAAACTGAAGCACAGACAGGTAAATGACTTGCCAAAAATTGCATGGCTGCTATGAAAAGCTAATTTTCAAAGTAAACATTTTAGTGCTATTTGACTTTTTTAAAACCATGTGCCTCTATTATTTTTAACTAAAATTTAAAAATTCCAATTGAATAGAGATTTATTGCTTCCATTATATTTTTTTATGGAAAAAATACTATTAACTTTGCCTGCAAATATCACTGAATTGAAAATTTGTTTTTTTACTTATACATTCAATACTTAATGCAACGCTGAGATCTAAAAAGAACAGGCAATATTTTATTTATTTTTTAAAATTTATTTATTTAATTGGAGGATAATTACTTTACAATATTATACTGTTTTTAGAAGGCAATGGCACCCCACTCCAGTACTCTTGCCTAGAAAATCCCATGGAAGGAGGAGCCTGGTGGGCTGCAGTCCATGGGGTCGCTAGGAGTCGGACACAACTGAGCGACTTCACTTTCACTTTTCACTTTCATGCATTGGAGAAGGAAATGGCAACCCACTCCAGTGTTCTTGCCTGGAGAATCCCAGGGACGGGGGAACCTGGTGGGCTGCCGTCTATGGGGTCGCACAGAGTCGGACACGACTGATGCGACTTAGCAGCAGCAGCAGCAGCAGCAGTAAAAGAAAACAAGGAGTAACATAAACTGAATTAGCTTGCCCCTTATTTTTGTTGTTTTGTTTTTTCTTTTTTTCCTTCAAGGAATTTCTTCAAAGAAAATCAGAAAATTATATATATGTTTAGAAAAAGTTTTATCCATATCATAAGACCCAGGACTTCATATGAAAAAGGTTTTATAGATAATCTTCCTCCTCTTGAAATATTTATAATAATTGAGGACATACCTTCTGGTCAATAATATCATCTAAATAAATAATAATTTTAGTTTTCATTACTTATTTAGTACCTATGAGTATTATATAATGTAATTTAGTCCAATTTATAGGATGAAATACAAATTTAAATATTTGAATTTGGTTTATAGTGCATCTTTATTTCTTTTAAACATAGACATATACTTTACAAATTAAGCTTTATTAACTTTACATGGACATATCTCTTTGGAAGTAGAATATTAACTTAATAGAATAAAGGTTTAGAAATGGATATTGGCTAATATACATATGCACATGTTATAAAAATAATTTTGTTTTATTCACTAAAACATCATGTCTATGATTTTGCCCTGGAAATCATTCCAATGTAAGTCCATGCTTTAAAATGTATATGCTAATAAACAATGCTAAATGTGCTACAAAAATAATTTAGTTATTTTTTTTATGAATTTCCCTTCTAGTTACCTCATTTCAGTATTTATAGATCATAGGAATGAAGTACAGGAAACTCTGAATTTTACCTTATGGAGACCTTGCACGCAGGAGCACTGTATACCATAGCCTGCAGTGATTGCCTAAATATGATTAAGAAAAAAATGTATGAACTTACTTGCAGAAATTCTTCCATCTTACAGCTTACAGAACATTAAAATTTGATCTATATGCACATATAACAAGAAAGTTTTTAATCCCACTTCTGGACATACATGTGGAGAAAATCATGATTTGAAAAGATTCATGCACTGCGATGCTCATTGCAGCACTATTTACAATAACCAGGATATGGAAGCAAACTAATTGTCCATCAACAGAAAACAGATAAAGAAGATGTACATACATTCGATGGAATATTATTCAGCCATTAAAATGAATGAAATAATGCCATTTTCAGCAGCATGGATGGGCCTAGAGATTCTCATACTGAGGGAAGTCAGGCAGAGAAAGACAAATATCATATGATATATGTGGAATCTTGAAAAAAAGGGTACAAATGAACTTATCTACAAAACAGAGATTTACAGGTGTAAAAAGCACAGTTATCAAGGGGTAAGAAGGTGGGGAGGGATAAATTGGGAGAATGGAATTGACATATACACACAACTGTACATAAAATAGATAACTAAAAAGGACCTACTGTAGTCTATTCAGTAATCCTATGGCCTATATAGGAAAAGAATCTTAAAAAGACTGGGTATATGTATATGTAACTATTTCACTTTGCTATACACTTGAAACTGACACAACGTTGTAAATCAACTATACTCCAATAAAAATTAAAAAATAAATTATAAAAGCTTAAAACTAAGAAAGCTTTATAGAATGTGCCTTTGAAATTCAGTTGTTCTATACAAATGTTTTTACAAGAGTAAGTTTAAAGAATATGACAAGAATTTAGAGTACCAGAGTTGTTTTTTTTTAATTGTCAGATGGTTAAACATCTTTGTGATAAAGCTACAGTAAAGGCACTTATGTGAAATGTACATGTATGTACATGTTTGAGGTGTAAGAAGGGGGTCTCCTCTCCTGGCTACACTACTGTCAATGGCTATTTCAGTCTTATGAATTCAAACAGATAATTGGTTGATGTTCTAAGCTTAGAGTTCAAAACCACCCATGTGTCATTTTTCAAGTTTAGATTAAATCTCCCAGGATCATAGGTAATACTAGAAGGAGGTTGGGAGGATGTTACATGGAGCACAAATGGAACACAAGTACAATGAAATGTAATTTTTCATTTGATGAAAGGAAGTTGATCTAGAAATTTTGGAAGAGAGAGTACAAAATCATCCCAAATACCAGTGATCTAAAGTCCCTGTTAAAAGTTAGGTTTTCATAGGATATTTAAAAAGAATTAAAGGCGTATATCCACTACCACATGTAAAATGGATAGCTAGTTGACTCATTGGAAAAGACCCTGATGCTGGGAAGGATTGAGGGAAGGAGGAGAAGGGGACGACAGAGGATGAGATGGCTGGATGGCATCACCGACTCGATGGACATGAGTTTGGGTAAACTCTGGGAGCTGGTGATTGACAGGGAGGCCTGGCGTGCTGCGATTCATGGGGTCGCAAAGAGTCCGACACGACTGAGCGACTAAACTGAACTGAACTGAGTGGGAAGCTGCTATATAGCACAGAGAGCTCAGCTCAGTGCTCTGTGATGACCTAGAGGGGTGGGGTGGGATGCAGGGATGGGAGGGAGGCTCAAAGGGGAGAGAATATATATATAGCTGATTCACTTTGTTGTACAGCAGAAACCACCATAACATTGTAAAGCAATTAGACTCCAGTTAAATAGTAATCATTTTATCAGTCTTAGTTCTTTAGCTTTTTTTTTTCAATAAGATAGCCTCAATTTAAAATAATTGCACTAATTCAATTTCACTCATGTAAGAGAAGGCAGTTCTGTGCGATCAATCTGTCAAACACGTACCACAAAGTAAAACAACCAAAGAAAGTAATCAGATTCTCCAAAGAGTCTTCCTTTCTGTTGCTCCCATGTTTCTTCTAACACCTAATTTCTTTCTGGAGGCAAGCCTTCCACTTAGGGTGATGCTTATTGTAGGTGTCCCTATACTCCAGATGTGCATCTGTTCTTTATTTCTCTCAATTCCTTCTGATGATAAAGCTACTCATCTCTTACTGAGGTGATGACAGGAATGGATATTTGTAATGCACTCCATGTTTTGTATGTCCTTCATTAAAAGCAGCTGAGTTGGTAGCTTCATGAAGGAGGATGCATTCTTCCACATTTGTGTGTGTGCACGTGTGTGTTTGGGGAAGAGGGTTTTGTAATTGTTTTCATTCAAAAGTAAATACTGAAAGCTTCACTCCAAATTAACATTGTCATCAGTAGTGACGTATGAAAATCTTGCTCACTAGTCTGTGATCCGGAGGGAAAATATTTTAATGACTTTCGGTCAATGCATTTGTGATTCTTGTAACTATCATTGAAAAATTTTTTAAAAATTGATGTTTACTCTGGAATTTTATGCCTTTAAACATTATTGACTTCCAAGAAGGAAGTCAGATGTTAGAACTTCAGGAATAGAAAAACTACTAAGTGTTACTTAATTAAATAACACAGATTTAGGACATTTACTTTTTAGCCAAATGTATTAAGGTATAATTGACATAGGACTACAACTCACCCATTTAGAGTGTACAGTTCAGTAATTTTTAATATACTCACAGATATGTACAATCATCACTATGGTTAACTTTACAATAATTTTGTCACTGGAAGAAGAAATCCCATGCCCTCCCAACCCTAAGCTATCACTTACTGTATTTTTGTTAAATCTTTAAAACCTTCATGAATCAGCACTTTGCTATGAATCTCCAACTCTCTCTGCTATTATTTGTAAATCAAAAAACTTTATTTGTTGAGCAATGTTAGGTTTACAGAAATATTAAGCAGATATGCATAAAGATACCATATATTTTATTGACAATACCCCTTCCCCCTTTCCCCTGTTACTAACACCTTGCATTAGAGGTACATTTTTACAATTGATGAGCCAATACTGATATATTGTGATTAATTAAATTTTACATTAGTTCACTATTTGTGTTGTTTGTTCTATGGTTTTGAATAAATGTATAATGACAGATATTGGCCACTACAATCTCATACAGAATATTTTCACTGCCCTACCCTAGACATTCCTATGATCTACCTGTTCATCACTGCATCTCTTTCCCTAATTACTGACAACTCCTAATCTTTTTACTGTCTCCATAGTTTTGCCTTTTCCAGAAAGTTGCAGAGTTGGAAGATTTTCTCTCATATTATCTTTCAGAAGTTTTATAGCTTTGTGTTTCATATCTGTGTGCGTGCATGCATGCTAAGTCACTTCAGTCATGTCTGACTCTTTGTGACCCTATGGACTGTAGCCAGTCAGGCTCCTCTGTCCATGGGAGTCTCCAGGCAAGAATACTGGAGTGGGTTGCCATGTCCTCCTCCAAAGGATCTTCCCATCCAGGGATGGAACATGTCTCTTGGGTCTCCTGCATTGACAGTCAGGTTCTTTATCACTAGGGCCACCTGGGAAGCCCATTTTATATTTAGATCTGTGCTTTATATTTAGAGCTTCCCTTGTGGCTCAGCTGGTAAAGAATCAACCTGCTATGTGGAAGACCTGAGTTGGATCCCTGGGTTGGGAAGATCCCCTGGAGAAGGAAAAGGCTACTCACTCCAGTATTCTGGCCTGGAGAATTCCATGAACTGCATAGCCCATGGGGTTGCAAAGAGTCGGACACGACCGAGCGACTTTCACTTTCACTTTTATTTTAAGTAAAGTCTTCCCTGGTGGCTCAGACGGCAAATCATCCGCCTGCAATGCAGGAGACGGAGGTTCGATCCCTGGATTGGGAAGATCCCCTGGAGAAGGAAATGGCAACCCATTCCAGGACGTTTGCTTGGAAAAATCCCATGGGTGGAGGAGCCTGGGAGGACTGTAGTCCATGCGGACGTAAAGAGTCGGAGACGACTGAGCGACTTCACTTTTATTTTTAATGTTTCTAAAAGGTGTAAGGTTTATCTATAAATTCACTTTTTTTTTCTTTCTGCATGTGGATGTCTAGTTATTCCAGGACCACTTGTTGAAAAGACAATCTTTGTTCTTCATATTGCTACTGTTCCTTTGTCAGAATCAGTTTACTGTATATGTTTGGGTCTATTTCTGGGCTGTCTGTGCAGTTCCATTGATATATTTGTCTATTCTCATGCCCATACTGGAGAAGGCAATGGCAACCCACTCCAGTACTCTTGCCAGGAAAATCCCATGGACAGAGGAGCCTGGTGGGCTGCAGTCCATGGGGTCGCTAAGAGTCAGACACCGCTGAGCAACTTCACTTTCATTTTTCACTTTTCATGCATTGGAGAAGGAAATGGCAACCCACTCCAGTGTTCTTGCCTGGAGAATCCCAGGGACGGGGGAGCCTGGTGGGCTGCCGTCTATAGGGTCGCGTAGAGTTGGACACGACTGAAGTGACTTACAGCTTCAGTATGCCCATACTACACTGTCCTGATTACTATCACTTTATAGTAAGTCTTGATGTTGTTGTCTCCAACTTTGTTCTTCCTCTTCAATATTGTGTCAGCCATTCTGGGTTTTTATAAACTCTGGAATCAATTTGTCAATATCCGCAAAATAACTTTTGATTTTGATTGGGATTTTTATTGGGATTAATTAAATCTATGGGCTTCCCAGGTGACTCAGTGGTAAAGAATCTACCTGCCAATGCAGGAGATGCAGGAATTGTGGGTTTGATCCCTGTGTCGGAAAAATTCCTTGGAGAAACAAAGGCCCATCCACTCCAATATTCTTGCCTGGAAGATTTCCATGGACAAAAAGCCTGGCAGACTACAGTCCAGGGGAATGCAAAGAGTTGGGCATGACTTAGCGACTGAGCACACACATATTAAATCTGTAGCTCAAATTGGGAAGAACTGGCATCATAACACTTTTTGTCATCCTATACATGAACATGAAGTATCCCTCCATTTATTTAAATTATTTGATTTCTTTTCTCAGAGGTTTGTAGTTTTTCCTCATATGGGTATGGTACATATTTATATCTAAGTATTTCATTTTGGGTGCTAATGTAGATGATAATTTTTTTAAAAAATTTCAAAACCCAATTGTTCATTGCTCGTATGCAGGGAAGCAGTTAGCTTTTATATGTGAATATGTATCCTGCAACCTTGCTATAATTGCTATAGTTCCCAAAGTTTTTTTGTTGATTCTGCAAGATTTTCTACATAGCTGATCATGCCAGCTACAAAGACAGCTTTATCTCTTCCTTTTCGATTTATATATTTTTAATTTATTTTTAGTCTAATTATATTAGCTGTGAATTCTAGGACAATGTTAAAAAATGTGTAGAGAAGGGATACCCTTGCCTTGTTCTTAATCTTAGTGAGAAAGCATCTAGGTTCTCACTGATCAATATTGTATTATCTGTAGGTGTATTAGAAATTCTCAATACCAAGTTGCAATAGCTCCCTTGTGTTTCTAGTTTACTGGAAGCTTTTGTCATGAATAAACGTTGGATTTGTCAAATCCTTTTTCTATTTCTACTAGTATCACTTTATAGTTTTTTTTTTCTTTAACCTTTTTATATGATGAATTACACACATTTGTTTTCTTGTGTTAAACCAGCTTTGTATATCTGGAACAGGACCCACTTGTTCATGGTGTATGATTCTCTTCATACATAATTGGATTTGATTGACTAGTATTTTGTTCAAGATTTTTGCAACTATATTCATTTGTCTGAATTTTTCTTTTTTTTATAATGCTTTGTATGCTTTTGATACTAGGATAATGCTGGCTTCCTAAAATGAGTTAGAAAGTATCAATTCTAGTTCTATTTTTAGAGAATAAGCATGCATTTTTCCTCAAATGTTTTGCTAAACTTCACCAGGGAACCCATCTGGCCCTAGTGCTTTTTTTTTTGGCAGGTTATTAATTATAGTTTCAAATCTTTTAGTATATATAGGCTGATTGAGATTGCCTATTTCTCTTTATGTTATTTTGGTGCTGGAACAACTGAATATCTGCATGCCAAAAAAGTGAATCTAGACAAAGACCTTACAGTTTTAGTATATGTTAAATGGATCTCAAAATGGATCACGGAATTCAATGTAAAGTGCAATAGGTCTTAATTAAAATAAAATACTTCTGCTCTACAAAAGACACTGTTAATAGAATGAAAAGTCAAGCCACAGACTGGGAAAAATATTTGTAAAAAGATATCTGATAAAAGACTGATTTCTATAATATACAAAGAATTCTTATAACTGAACAATAGGAAAACAATTAAAAATGGACAAAGATCTTAAGAGACACTTCACCAAGGAGATATACAGATAGCAAGTAAGTGTATGAAAAAATGCTTAACATCATATGCCATTAGGAAATCATAAATTAGATAGGCCATGATGTACTACTGCATACACTTTAGAAAGATGTAAAATCCAAATACTGCCAACACTAAACACTGATGAGGATATGGAGCAACATAAATGCTTATTCCTCACTTGTGAGAATACAAGATGGCACAGTCACTTTGGAAGACAATATGATGGTTTCTTACAAGATATTCATACTCTTAACATATAATCCAGCAATTATACTCCTTCATATGTGCACAAATGAGTTGAAAACTCATGTTCACATGCAAACCTGAACATGCATGTTTATAGAAACTTTATTCATAATTGCTGAAACTTGGAAGCAATTAAGATGTCCTCAATAGGTAAATTAACTATGTTATATCTGGACAATAAAATAATAGTAGCCATTGAAAGAAACAAGCTGTTGAACCACAAAAAAACATTGAAGGACCTTAAAAGCACATTGCAAAGTAAGAAACCATCTTAAAAGATTGCATACTACATGATTTCAACTATGTGACATTCTAGAAAAGGCAAAATTATGGAGACAGTTTAAAGACTGGTGGTTGCCGGGGGTTAGAGGTGAAGAAAGGATGAATAGGTGAAGCAAAGGGGGTTTTAAGGGAATAGAACTACTTCTTATATATCGGGGTGGATTATATCATTATACTTTTGTTAAACCTATAGAATGTGCAGCACAAAGAGTGAACTCTATGTAAAGTATGGACTTTAGTTAATAATAATGTATTAATATTAGTTCATCAACTGCAATGTATCATATATATATATATATATATATGCAAAAGTAACTTTGGTTTCAGATTGTGAATTTAAAATCATTGTAACTGAGCTCAAACACATCTTATTAATCAAAATAGGAACCATTACAATCAGAACGTATTTGCCAATGAAAAATAAGTTTGTTTATTCCTGTAGCATAAAAATCTGTGCTTCAGGATTCTACAAAACTCTTGAAAAGCATTTTCTGCATCCTGTGGAAGGGTTTTCCCTGCAAAAAGTTGTCTAGATGCTTGAAGAAGTGCTAGTCAGTTGTCTAGATGCTTGAAGAAGTTGTAGTCAGTTGGTGAGAGGTCAGGTTAATGTGGCTAATGAGGCAAACCCAATTTGTTCAACCTCTGAAGCATCGATTGTGCAATATGCAGTCGGGTGATGTTGTGGAGAAGAATTGGGCCCTTTGTGTTGACCAATGCTAGCTGCAAGTGTTGCAGTTTTCAGTGCATCTCATTGATTTGCTGAGCATACTTCTCAGATATAATGGTTTCACCAGGATTCAGAAAACCAGTGAGTCAGATGGACAGCAGACCACCAAACAGTGACCATAGCCTTTTTTCGGTGCAAATTTGCTTTGAGAAGTGCTTTGGAGCTTCTTTTTTGTCCAGCCACTGAGCTGGTCATTGCTGGTTGCTATATACAATCCACTTTTCATCACACATCACAATCCGATTGAGAAATGGTTCATTGTTGTGCAGAATAAGAGAAAATGACACCTCAAAATGACAATTTTTTATATTTTCCATCAGCTTATGAGACTTTTTCACCTTTCCAGTTTGCTTCAAATGCCCAACGACCATAGAATGGTTGATGTTGAGCTGTTTGGCAACTTCTTATGTAGTTGTAAGAGGACCAGCTTCAATGATGGCTCTCAATTGGTTGTTGTCAACTTCCAATGGCCAGCCACTATGCTCCTCACCTTCAAGGTTCTTGCCTCCTTTGAAAAACTTCCTGAACCACCACTGCATTGCGCGTCTGTTAGAAGTTCCTGGGACAAATGAGTCATTGATGCTGTCAGTTGTCTCCACTGCTTCATGACCCAGTTTGACTTAAAATAAGAAAATCGCTTGAATTTGCTTTCTGTCTAATATCATGTCCATAGTCTAAAATAATATAAAATAAACAGCAAGTAATAAGTAATTAGCAAAAAAATATAAAGAGTGATATGTGCATTAAAATGATGTATAACATAACCACATTTACTAAAGAATGTATTCCAGTATCATCTGGCAAATTTCAACAATGCAAAACTGCAATTATGTTTGAACCAACTTAAATATATAGTATTTCTTGTATATATGTTTTCTTTATAGAAAAACAGAGAGAGAAAACAAACTAGGGACTTCATTTTGAGAAGGAAAATGGTGACAAGAAGAGCTACAAGGAAGTATTTTACTGCCTTTCACATTGGGAAATGAGTTAACTGCCCCGAATGGTAAAATCTTAGAAGAGGGAACTCTATTTCAAGCTAGTATTTATAATTAAATTTTGAATGCAGTGTAAAAAGCTATTCTTTGACTCCTTTTCATGTAAAGCTAAAACACTGGATTTTTTTGTTTGTTTGTTTGTTTGGTAGATGCTGATCTATGAAAACTCTATTTATGTAGCTTAAAATGTTTTAACATTATTAGCTTTGAAAGTCAACCAGTTACATATTAACTTTCATTAATTTCAGTGATACTGATTCTTAATACAATATTCATAAAAAGGTAAACCATTAACATTTTCAAAGATTAGCAAAGCCTTTCCTAGAGAAGAAACTCTGATAACCATCATACTTGATTGAATCTTAATCAACAAAATAATTCATGTTTAGCAATAATTTATAATTAACTGCTATGCTGAAGACATTGAAATTTTAATCAATAAAACTTTAGATGTAAGAATTGTTTGAAAAGATGAAAAGTCTGTATTCTGGTCTTCAGTATACATGTGATACATTAGACAAGTTAGGGGGGGTAACTTCTAAAAACTTGCTCTCTTACTCTCTCACATAACTCACTTTTACTTTTATTTTCACATCCAGCTGTATATGATTTCTTTGTAAGAAACCTGATATTAAAAGAAAAGGAAAAAAATTGCTATTGAGTTAAAGGTGTTATGTTTTTATTATTGTTATTATTCTTTGGTTCTGAAAAGTCTGTAATATCAAAGATAACAGTTTTTCATCTATAAATCACTTGATTTTTTGATTTCTTTGTGTGTTTTGTGTGTGAAAAAAAGTGGCAAAACAGACTGTAAATTTTTGAAATAGTCGATCTTATACTCAGTGCATGCAAAGGTGTATGGAAGAATGCATCAAGTCATGCTGCCCTGCTGGGTTGGGAGAAAGGTGTTTCAGTGAAATTAGTGCAGATTGGTGAGTGGTTACTCTCAAAGGCTCAGTTCATTTGGTGAAATCCAAAGCGAGGATTCTTTTACCCAAGGAAAAAGACTTCTGCAGTTCAGCCAGTCTTTCAGGGTATAAGCTTCATAAGTAAATTTTTGCTATTTTTTATTGTCTTGGAAAAAGCAATACTTAATTGAAGCAACTTCCAGAGTCCTGAATTCCTAAATTCATTCAGCACCAACCAAGGGACATGTATTTGAACAAAGGAAAAGCAGTACAAACCAAGAATTGATAGGGTACACCTAAAAAGCTAGACAGTTTACACAAGATTTCCTCATTTTAAACTTATAATAGCTATGTGCAATAGGTTATTTCACAGTTGAAAATATTAACATTAAAAAAACAGAGCTTATAAAAATGGCAAGGCATGTGGTTAATATATGCACAAGAAACAAGGGACACAGAGGGACTTCTGTACCCAGGAGGGACCTGCAGTTCCTGCTAGGTTTCAGCTGTGGCCTCTGCCATAAAGATGGTTGATTAACTCCCACACTGTGCCACAGGGATGTTGTACACTCTATAAACCTGAGGATCTATAACCTCAGGTTCTATAAACCTGAGGACCATGAACATTTCTGTGATAGAGCCACAGGCTGCAGAAACAGTAGCAGCAAAACGTATTTGGTGAGGTCCTAGTGGGTCTCTGGCTTTTAGAAATGCTGCCATCAAGATACATGGTCCTAGGCCAAGACACGCGACGCCTTTCCCTCAATGTTGATGATAACCCCTGTTTCCTGGTGAGTTAAAGGTTCTTTCTTTATCAAGAAAGATTTCAGAGATGAAGCAAGGAAGCTAAGAAAGTAAAATGAAAGTTTATTTGAGCAAGAATATGCTCTGAGACAGAAAGTAGGCAGACAGGTGAGGAGCCGCTGCCCTGGGTTTCTTTAGCAAGCCATTTATGAGGGGCACACAAATGAAGGGGTGGAATATTCACTGGGGAAGGAGGAATTTGGATGTTGTGTTCCCTGATTTTCATCCCAGCTTGATCTCCCCAAGGGGAGGAGGGAATTTTGACCTTATTTAGCTTAGATCAGAAATGTCATGGTGTCATTGCATGAAGGGGAACTTGTTATCTACAAGGCTAATTTTATTGGAGATAGTGAAGGACAGGGAAACCTGGCATGCTGCAGTTTATGGGGTTGCAAATAGGTGGACATGACTTAGTGACTGAACAAAAACAAATTTCATTGTAATAATAGCATAATGAGCAACATGTTATGTTTGGATGCAGGAGATTCCTATCTTTCTTTACCTTTATTTTTGTCTACTTTCCAACACGTATGATTTCCAGTCAGTCTGGAGAGTGATGCTTGTCTGCCCATGCACCCCTGCTGTTTACAAGATGTGTGATTTCCTGCTACCTGACCTGTGCCCCCTGTCCTTTCTCTGCTCATATCTAGCTCCTGTTTGCTCTAATATCCTGACTCAGTTCAGTTCAGTCTCAGTCACATCCAACTCTTATGACCCATGGCTGCTGCACGTTAGGCTTTCCTGTCCATCACAAACTCCTGGAGCTTACTCAAACTCATGTGATTGAGTCGGTGATGCCATCCAACCATCTCATCCTCTGTTGTCCCCTTCTCCTCCCACCTTCAGTCTTTCCCAGCATCAGGGTCTTTTCCAAAGAGTCAGTTCTTCACATCAGGTGGCCAAAGTATTAGAGTTTCAGCTTCAGTATCAGTCCTTCCAGTGAATATTCAGGACTGATTTCCTTTAGGATAGACTGGTTGGATCTCCTTGCAGTCCAAGGGATTCTCAAGAATGAGAGTCAGGAGATAAATGGGCCCCTGGGGCAAACAGTTGGAGTCCCTTTTCTGTTGACAAATACACCAATTATCTGGACAATCGAGGGTAGAGGCTGAGCCCTGCCCAGATAGAAGATAAGAGACCACTTATTTCCTATTCTTGAAGTCAGGAGACCTCCCTGACTACACAAGCATAGAAAAGCTCCTTGGAGGTCAAAAGGGGAGTGATACTAACTACCCATAGACCTCTTAGAAGGATTCTGAAATACACCAAAATTGGACTCTGAACCAGGCAAACAAAAATGATTGGACAAAGGAAACTAGAAGAAATGCTCTATATAAGAGATTTAAACTTCCATGAGGGTGTGAATCTGAGTTCGAGTATGTCTATCCACAGGCACTGTGCCCTTTTCCTCGTGATAAACACTTTCTTTATTTCACTACTTTCTGTCTTTGTGGGAATGCTTTCTGCAAAGCTGAACAGCCTGGGCCTTGTCACTGACCACTGGTTTAGTGGTTAGGATTTGATGTCCTCACTGCTACCACCCAACTTCAATCTCTGGCTGGGAAACTAAAGCCCTGCTTCAAGTAACTGCAGGTGAAGGCCAACCAGAGATCATGTTGGTATAGGTGTGAAATTCAAGCCATACATTAAAATATGTTTTCTAACTTCAATTCCTAATAGGCACAAAAACCCCAGGTCATCTTTTTTCCTTGCTCTTTCAAGCAGTTTTTGGACCAGCTGGAGAAGGCTTCTTTGCTCTTTTCAGAAAACCTCACTACATATCACTTCATAACCTCTTGCTGTGTGTATGTGTTTGTATGTGTGTATGCATTTGGGAAGAAGGGACATCATTTTTGACATACAAACCAAAGTTTGGGTGGAAGTTCATCCTGTCTCTGCAATTTGTTGGAAACAAATGGTGTTGGAACATGCTGTCTAGATGATGACCACCACCACTCCAGGTCTGTATCTTCTTACTTGGCTTGCTAACTTGCTCTGTGCCTCCTAGTGCTTCATTGCACTTCGTTGCTGACTGCTGGGAAGTTTCTATGTTTAAAGCTGTGCTGCCTTGTCCTGCATTTTCTTAGTCTTACTGAGTCTCTGTTACCAATATATTTAACTGATCTGAGTCATGGAAGAAAAGTCTGATGATGTAAAGAACAATACTGCATAGGAACCTCGAATGTTAGGTCCATAGATCAAGGCAAATTGGAAGTGGTTAAACGGGAGATGGCAAGAGTAAACATCTACATTTTAGGAATCAGCGAACTAAAATGGACTGGAATGGGTGAATTTAACTCAGATGACCACTCTATCTACTACTGTGGGCAAGAATCCCTTAGAAGAAATGGAGTAGCCATCAAAGTTAACCAACGAGTCCTAAAATGCAGTACTTGGATACAGTCTCAAAAATGACAGAATGATCTCTGTTCGTTTCCAAGGCAAAACATTCAATAGCACAGTAATCCAAGTCTATGCCCCGACCAATAATACTGAAGAAGTTGAAGTTGGATGGTTCTATGAAGACCTACAAGACCTTCTAGAACTAACACCACAAAAAATATCCTTTTCATTATAGGGGACTGAAATGCAAAAGTAGAAAGTCAAGAGATACCTAGAGTAATGGGAAAATTTGGCCTTGGAGTACAGAATGAAGCAAGGCAAAGGCTAATAGAATTTTGCCAAGAGAACACACAGGTCACAGCAAACACCCTCTTCCAACAACACAAGAGAAGACTCTACACACAGACATCACCAGATGGTCAATAGTGAAATCAGATTGTTTATATTCTTTGCAGCCAAAGATGAAGAAGCTCTATACAATCAGCAAAAACAAGACGGGGAGCTGACTGTGACTCAGATCATGAACTCCTTTTTGCCAAATTCAGGCTTAAATTGAAGAAAGTAGGGAAAACCTCTAAACCATTCAGGTATGACCTAAATCAAATCCCTTACGATTATACAGTTTAAGTGACAAATAGATTCAAGGGATTAGATCTGATAGACAGAATGCCTGAAGAACTATGGACGGAGGTTCATGACATTGTACAAGTGGCAGTGATCAAGACCATTCTCAAGAAAAAGAAATGCAAAAAAGACAAATAGGTTGTTTAAGGAGGCCTGACAAATAGCTCAGAAAAGAATAGAAATGAAAAGCAAAGGAGAAAAGGAAAGATATGCCCATTTGAATGCAGAGTTCCAAAGAATAGCAAGGAGAGATAAGAAAGCCTTCCTCAGTGATCAATGCAAAGAAATAGAGAAAAACAGTAGAATGGGAAAGACTAGAGATCTCTTCAAGAAAATTAGAGATACCAAGGGAACATTTCAAGCAAGTCGGGTACAATTGAGGACAGAAATGGTATGGACCTAACAGAAGCAGAAGATATTAAAAATAAGTGGTAAGAATACACAGGAGAACTATACAAAAAATATCTTCATGACCCAGATAACCATGACGATGTGACCACTCACTTAAAGCCAGACATTCTGGAATGTGAAGTCAAGTGGGCCTTAGGAAGCATCACTACGAACAAAGCTAGTAGTGGCGATGGAATTCCAGTTGAGCTATTATGAATCCTAAAAGATGATGCTGTGAAAGTGCTGATCTCAATACACCAGCAATTTGGAAAACTCAGCAGTGGCCACAGGACTAGAAAAGGTCAGTCTTCAGTCCAATCCCAAAGAAAGGCAATGCCAAAGAATGTTCAAACTACTGCACAATTGCACTCATCTCACACGCTAGCAACGTAATGCTCAAAATTCTCCAAGCCAGACTGCAACAGTATGTGAACCATGAACTTCCAGATGTTCCAGCTGGATTTAGAAAAGTTAGAGGAACCAGAGATCAGATTGCCAACATCTGTTAGATCATCAAAAAAGCAAGAGAGTTTCAGAAAAATATCTACTTCTGCTTTATTGACTATGCCAAAGCCGTTGACTGTATGGATCACAACAAACTGTGGAAAATTCTGAAAGAGATGGGAATACCAGACCACCTGACCTGCCTCCTGAGAAATCTGTACACAGGCCAAGAAGATACAGTTAGAACTGAAGATGGAACAACAGACTGGTTCCAAATTGGGAAAGGAGTATGTCAAAGCTGTGTATTGTCATCCTGCTTATTTAACTTATATGCAGAGTACATAATGAGAAATGTTGGACTGGATGAAGCACAAGCTGGAATCAAGTTTGCTGGGAAAAATATCAATAACCTTAGATATGCAGATGGAACCACCCTTATGGCAGAAAGCAAAGAAGAACTAAAGAGCCTTTTGATGAAAGTGAAAGAGGAGCATAAAAAAGTTGGCTTAAAACTCAACATTCAAAAAACTAAGATCATGGCATCTGGTCCCATTACTTCACAGCAAATAGGTGGGGAAACAATGGAAACAGTGACAGACTTTATTTTTTTGGGCTCCAAAATCACTGCAGATGGTGACTTCAGCCTTGAAATTAAAAGACGCTTCCTCCTTGGAAGAAAAATTATGACCAATCTAGACAGCACATTAAAAAGCAGAGACATTACTTTGCCAACAAAGGTTTGTCTAGTCAAAGCTTTGGGTTTTTCCAGTAGTCATGTACTGATGTGGGAGTTGGACTATAAGGAAAGCTGAGTACTGAATAATTGATGCTTTGGAATTGTGGTGTTGGAGAAGACTCTTGAGAGTCCCTTGGACTGCAAGGAGATCCAACCAGACCAGTCCATCCTAAAGGAAATCAGTCCTGAATATTCATTGGAAAGACTGATGTTGAAGCTGAAATTCCAATACTTTGGCCACCTGATGTGAAGAACTGGCTCATTGGAAAAGACCCTGATGCTGGGAAAGATTGAAGGCAGGGTGAGAAGGGGAAGACAGAGGATGAGATGGTTAGATGGTATCACCAAGTCAATGGGCATGAGTTTGAGTAAGCTCCAGGAGTTTGTGATGGACAGGAAAGCCTGGAGAACTGCAGTCCGTGGGGTCGCAGAGAGTCGGACGTGACTGTGCAACTGAATTGAACTGAACTGATCTTCCATTATCTTTGAGCTCTTCTGCTGAACTAAAACCCCCACCCAATGAAAGATGTTGACTACCTGACAAGCACTCTCCATTCCAGAGAGGCTGCAGTTTGCCATCATCACCTGATGCCAAATACATTTAGGACTGAAGAAATGTGGCCCCTGCAGACACCTTGATCCTTATTGGCAATCCTTCCTCTTGACTATAAAACTCCTCACAACCACCATGCCCCCAACCCAGGTTTGGGCACCAGTGTTGAGGGCATTAGTCCACTATGCCCCCCGTTTCCTGGCAAACCAATAAAGCTATTCTTTTCTACTTCATCCAAAACTCTGTCTCCAAGATTTAATTTGGTGTCAGGGTACAGAGGCTGGATTCAGCTTTAAAATCATGTCGATGTATGGCAAAAACCACCACAATATTGCGAAGTAATTAGCCTGCAATTAAAATAATTTAATGTTTTTTGAAAAGTGCTACAATTCTGCAGGACAAAGTGAGCATATCATGCAAAAACACTGTTGAGTGGAAAACAACATTTATTGTAGTATCCTTTTAAAAAATTCCAAGAACAAACAAACTCAAATAATATGCTCTTTAGACATGCACATGTATTAGCAACAGGGAACATTATGAGGAAAAAACACATTGAGGATGTTTTACTTCTTGTGCTCCAGGGTAGCCTCAAAATATTTGCTATTTATATTATTTTCTGTTATTTTAATAGAAATATTTTGATATTTATTAAAATATTATATTTGTTAATAAATTTATTAAAATAAGTCAAATTAAGTTAACAAAATTAAATTCAGGCAACATATGAACCAATTACCACTAGGATTAGAATGGTAAACACTAATTATCTATTCAGTCAAAGGACAATCTGAATTGCTTTGTAGGCTTAAGATTTTAATAAAAAAGAAAGCTAAGATTCTGGGAGCTTCAGTTACCAGTTCTGTAAGGTTCAAACTCATTGTCACAACTTCTCACTGCCTCCGGGGCCTCTGTAGCCCCTTATGTATCCTCCTAGAGAGTTCTTTCTAGTTTTTTCACCATATTCATTTTTACTATATTTACTTTTATTTTAAAGGATCGTGTGACAGAGTTTTTAAACCTCTCAGTTACACTGTTTATCTGTCATGATCCTGGCAGTGTAATATGCCACAAATTCTCCTGGAGTCCCTGTCATGCCCCACCACCATCTTCTACAGTAGAGCAGATGCAGTGTCAGAATTCCCCACATCACTCAGGCAGGCCAGGGGGCGCCATTCAGATTGAACCAGAAGAGCCACATGCTTACAGAGGTGCAGTCAACAATGAAATACTGATGGTGTACTTTTTATTTACATTTTTAGAGTTCAATTCTTTATAAAGGATAGATAAGAATGATTCAACCCCAGGAAGCTACAAAGAAAGGTCAGGGGAAGTTGGATACCTCCTGAGAATGAATTTCGTTTTCTTCAGTTTCTAGCTTTGATGGGTTTTTATTTGGTCATTTTCAATACCAGGAATATAGCTTTTGTTTTTTTAATTATAACTCCTTCCTTTGTGGGGAGCTTCCTTTGATTAAATGGATATATTGTAATTATCTTAACTCCTAAAGTTGAATGCAAGCTTAAAGTAAAAGGCATTTCTGTTTTGTTTTCTTCTGTTAATTTGTCAGTAGGAAAGAAAATTAGTCTCTAATGACTTTTGGACTAAAAATAATGAACAAAAAATAAATAATAATGTTTGATTATGTAGCCATTATGTGCTTAGATTTTTGTACAGGCACTTGAAAAGCCATAATGAGACTTCAAAATCTCTTATTCACTTACATAAACAGAAGCCAATTTACATTTTAGAGCATGCTTACTGTATTCAGAATATACCACATATATTCACCAACACCAAGACTATACTAATTTTGTCAGAACAATTTATGGAAACATTAAATCCTGTTTCTTTCTGCATTTTCCCTTCCTCTCTCATTTATTCTGGTAACCCAGTTTTCTAATTCCTTGCTTGGGGCTCTCTGCAGGGCCTAATGCAAGAGAAGACAGTCTTTAGGAGCAAGTTTGGTGTCTGAGAGGGTCAGGGAGAAAGACGAGAGAGGGACGGGAAATCCAAGAAGGCAGCAAGATTTCAAAAGGTGAGCAATGTGTATACCTGCAGAGGCTGTGTACTAGGAGAGGAGATCCCTTGGAACTCATTGCAGGGGCAGCTGGAACCTTGATGTTACTCTGGTTGAAGGGAGGGAGGGACAAGAATGATGGGGTGTTACTTTCTCTCACCTACGTCATTGAAACCTGAAATCTCAGCTGAGTGGATTTAAGAAATATAAATATTATAAATGTTGTAACATTTCCTGAACTTCTCAGTTTTGGAACTGAGAACATTATTTGTTATACAACCTATAGTATTTTAAATTATGACACCAGGTATCTCTATCTATACTACTTCCCTGTCCTTTAATTTCTTTACTTCTTCCATCAGTTTCCACTGCATCACACCCTTAGAACTATGATAATCACTAGAATCTGTGCCATTCCCAAAATATATTTATTAAGTAGTTCAAATTTCAACCATATGTTCTATCCTTCCAGTGCAATAGCTTCAGAATCTCTACCCCCAGATTTCTATCTCCCTGGGAAGCTGGACAGAGCACTAAGTGATTGTTTTTCAACAATGCTGTTGCTGCTGCTGCTGCTGCTAAGTCGCTTCAGTCGTGTCCGACTCTGTGCGACCCCATAGACGGCAGCCCACCAGGCTCCCCCGTCCCTGGGATTCTCCAGGCAAGAACACTGGAGTGGGTTGCCATTTCCTTCTCCAATGCATGAAAGTGAAAAGTGAAAGTGAAATCGTTCAGTCGTGTCTGGCTCTTCGCGACTCCATGGACGGCAGCCCACCAGGCTCCCCCGTCCCTGGGATTCTCCAGGCAAGAACACTGGAGTGGGTTGCCATTTCCTTCTCCAATGCATGAAAGTGAAAAGTGAAAGTGAAGTCGTTCAGTCGTGTCTGGCTCTTCGCGACTCCATGGACTGCAGCCTACCAGGCTCCTCCATCCATGGGATTTTCCAGGCAAGAGCACTGGAGTGGGTTGCCATTTTCAACAATACTTGCTTTTATTTCCCTCCTTGTTCAGGTTAGACTCCAACATACAACATTATGATCTCTTCCTCATAAATACTCTTAACTCTTTAAATCCTTTCTGCCTCCATACATTTGCCTCCCCCTAAACCCAATCCTACCTGACAACAATGTGAGTCTTTCTGCACGTGGGGAGAAGGTGGAACAGATCTCATCACTGGATTGATCAAACTGACTTTAAATTTTTGATCACTAATCAGAAACAGACAATTAACTGTGCTATGCAATCCTACTATACTTTCCAGTAAGTTGCTTTCTAAACATCTATGAAAACGTCCTACCAACTAGCTTCTCTTTCATTCTCAGCTAACAGCTTTAGTTCACACTTAATTAAGAAAACAGAAGCATTTTTCTCTCCTCAGATCCTTCATTCTTACTGGCAACTGCAGTAGAATAGACACAACTGAGTGACTGAACAACAAAAACAAACAAACAACAAAAAAATCCCTGTATTTTTCAATCCTTTACTGTCCAAATTATCTTTCTTCTTCTGGGTGAAATGTTCATGAAATATTTGCCTGTGTTTGTTGTGTCAGTTTTCTTAACCTTTATTAACTGTTCAACTGACTCACATATGGCTTTTGTCCCAGGACTTGCATGAAATGACAAGGTCACCAAGGTCACCCATGACCTCCATGTGGCCAAGCACAAGGGACACATTCACTTCTTTCTCATCTTACTCAGCCCATCAATACTCTTGCCTTCTGGAAACATTTAACTGTCGTGTGTGGAAACAGATGCAGACCAACCAAATTAAAACAAACTATTGATTCACTGTAGCAAGGGAGTCAGCCACTATCACTTGGGTTTGGTGGAGATGCAAAGGCAGACAGAAGGGCAAATGGAAAATAAAGGGAAGTCTCAGGTGGCCCTGAGTGGAAGCTCTTGGTGTGGATAAGTTGCAGATAGCTACCTAGCAGGGTGGCATTCCAGGTGATTAGTTAGGGGAACATATTTGGTTTTCTCTGGTGGGTCTGAAGATGGAAGTAAGACACAATTTTTAGGGAAGCTGCCAAGTCCTGAGCATTTTGAACTGGTTATTGCAGAAGTTATTGTTTGGTTTCCTGTATTGCTTATAGAGTTAAAAATCTGGCTTATAGCAGAATGCCTGTGGAGCGGGTATTACACAGAAGTGGCTGGTTTCCTGGTCAGGTCACTATATATGGTCTGGCCAGTTTTCCATTTGTATATTCAGTCTCTGTGTTTTATCCTGCATTCTTCTGATTTCCTTTACCAGCTGCCCTTCTCAAGAGTCTTGCTGCCATTCTCCCTCATCTATTCCTCCTTTTCATGGTGAAATATCTTATGAATGAGTTCAGTGTCCCGGGTTCTGGTCTTTTTCTCGTTACACACCCTTTTGTTGTTGATCGCCTATAATCCTGCATCTTTTCATGGATTTCAATATCAATCAAAGTAATTGCAATGAAGTTGACTACAAGGGAAATAGCTCCATCAAAGGAGGATGTTTAGACTTGTTAAAAGAGGGGCAAAATGAAGGGGAAAGGAGAAGCAGTACTGTACAAGAAATCTCCCTAAGAAAGGGGGAAGACTGAAAAAAAGGAAGAGTGGGTCAGTGGTAGAGGTTCTCCCTAAGCTAACAGTGGGAACAACCATGCCACGGAAGTGCTGGTGAGTAAGGACATCTCAGCATTGAGGAAGCGTGGATTTGTAGGCTGAAACTTTCCAGAACAAATCTCAGCCTTGGATGGGAGCCTGTTATCAGACACACTTCAAGGCACTAGGCATTAATTCTTTTATAGAAAAGGGCAGAGTCCAAAATCTCAATCAAAAAATATACGAGTGTAAAACAGATCTGAGCCTGCACAGTTTTAATGGAGAAACTTCACATATCTACTAGATATTGCAAAGTCTTAGCTCTTATGAACCAAAATAAAAGCAGGGGAAAGATGGCAGAGATACTGTTTGAAATGACCAGTTTCCCAGTGTATGTGTCCATGCAGGTGGCTCTTTCTTTGTATGCCCATGGTTTATTGACTGGTACACCTGGTGCTACTCACAAGGGCTCTTTGCCAAGATACCATTTTCATGAATTAAACTCGTGACTCTCATGCAAATGTAAATGAGATTTAATGAACTCATTAATAAGAGACCTGGCATGATGGTAGTGCTGATTCGAAAGAACCGGATGGGGTAGAAGCATTTATAGTACCTAGAGGAGAGAATTCTTAAATAGGATTACTGCTTTTAGATAAAAAATAGCTAATATTCTATAGGGAAAATCAGCTAAATTTTTGATTCAGATCAAAAATCATTCTGAATTTTGGAGATTATCTCTTCTATCAGACAGGAATCATTTGTATCCAAACTGGACAGAGTTTATTTGAATTTCCATCTGACAGAAAGCAAGGTAACCCCTTCAGAATTACAACATACTTTTTATCAATAGTGAATAGCAAGTTCTCTAAACAAAGGTACATGCCTGGAGATTCAGATAATCCACAGGCAGGCCTGATAATAAATTCCTTGCATAATATAGAAAGAGTAGGCAGAAGTCCCTTTAGTTTTTTTTTTTTTTCTCCTGGCTTTTGGATAAGTTTTCTTAGCACCGTTTTACAAAGGTTTTTCTCTTCCTTATCTTACTGACATCAAGGAGACTAGAATTACCGGGAAGAGTATTCCCAGAAAAATTATCAAGCTGCCCTATTGTAAAAAACAAAACAACAACAACAAAACCCTACTGAAGCTATCTGTATGATTAAAGAAAATCCATGCCATGTGGGGGATAATTTTGAGTGAGAGCAGAAACTTCTTTTAGAAAGCACAGTATCAGTGAATTCTTACAGGCTCCCAAGTAGCTGTGCTTAGTCGTTCAGTTGTGTCTGAGTAGCAGCAGCAGAAGTATTTTACCCTTGTTTGGTGAATATGAGGGAGTGCAGAATTGCTTTTGGTGCAGTTGAGAGGCTGACATTGATACTGTGTCTGAGATCCAGAAGCATGTGGTGCTTTATCAAAACTCTGCAGTGTGAGCTGTACTGCCTTAGAGCTTAAAACAAGAATTTAATGACTTTAGCTTGAATAAGATTAAAGGGAGGTATGGAAATAGTTTCTAAAATAATACCAGCATACAGGTCTGGTGCTGGAAAAGACTCTTGAGAGTCTCTTGGACTGCAAGGAGATCAAACCAGTCAATCTTTTTTTTTTTTTTGAATAAATTTATTTATTTTAGTTGGGTGCTAATTACTTTACAATATTGTAGTGGTTTTTGCCATACATTGATATGAATCAGCCATGGGTTTACATGTGTTCCCCATCCTGAGCCCCCCTCCCACCTCCCTCCCCATCCCATCCCTCTGGGTCATCCCATTGCTCCAGCCCTGAGCATTTGTCTCATGCATTGAACATGGAATGGTGTTCTGTTTCACATATGATAATATACATGTTTCAATGCTATTCTCCCAGAACGTCCCACCCTCACCTTCTCCCTCAGAGTCCATAAGACTGTTCCGTGCATCTGTGTCTCTTATTCTGTCTTGCATATAGGATTATCATTACCATCTTTCAAATTCCATATATATGCATTAGTATACTGTATTGGTGTTTTTCTTTCTGGCTTACTTCACTCTGTATAATGGGCTCCAGTTTCATCCATCTCAATAGAACTGATTCAAATGCATTCTTTTTAATGGCTGAGTAATATTCCATTGTGTATATGTACCACAGCTTCCTTATCCATTCGTCTGCTGATGGACATCTAGGTTGCTTCCATGTCCTGGCTATTGTAAACAGTGCTGTGATGAACATTGGGGTACACGCATCTCTTTCAATTTTGCAAACCAGTCAGTCTTAAAGGAAATCAACTCTGAACACACATTGGAAGGACTGATGTTGAAGCTGAAGCTCCAATGCTTTGACCACTTGATGCAAACAGCTGACTCATTGGAGAGCTTTCCTTGTGGCTCAGCTGGTAAAGAATCTGTCTGCAATGCAGGAGACCTGGGTTCGATCCCTGGATTGGGAAGACCCCCTGGAGAAAGGAAAGGCTACCCATTGGAAAAGACCCTGACTCTTGGAAAGACTGAAGGAAGAAGGAGAAGAGGATGACAGAGGATGAGATGGTTGGGTGGCATCACTGATTCAATGGATTTGAACTTGGGCAAACTCCAGAAGATGGTGAGAGACAAAGAAGTCAGGCAGGTTGCAGTCCACGGGTTTGTGAAGAGTAGGACAAGGCTTGGAGACTGAACAACAAGAACAACAAAGATCTCACATTGGAGAGAGCAGGTTGCATTTCTGGACACCGCAGTGCTACCAGATATCACGAGAAATAGCATCAGAACAAGAATACCAAGGGAGAGTTGCTCAGAATACAAGACTGATGTGACCATTGAGGTGATTTAATCAACTCCAAAGTTTATCCCCACGTCACTACTAAAACATTTTTCCCCCTTTATTGCTAAAGTCTGAGAGGAAATTTCTTGCCTCAACCCTCTTAGGCTTATCTAAGAGGCTTGCAAATTAAATTATCAGAAGACAGAATAATAGGAGAAAAAAACCATAACATTTTATTATTTATTCATATTTCATATGTAGGAGAGTCCAAAAGAAAGGAAAGTGAAAGTTGAATGTTTATTAGTGAAGTTATATTTTTTTATCCCACTATTTCCCTACAAAGAGGAAAGTTGCCTGGATGTTGTCCTGCTCTTTCTCAACAGGCATTTGGCTAGTTCCCATGAGCTTCCTGTTTCCATTTTCCTGATTCTGCAAGTCTTTTTCCTTAGCAAACTAGACGGTTTGTTTTTCTTAGTGTAAGACACACTTTCACAGAGTGGAGAGTGTTATCTGACCCTTTGAAATGAGACTTAGGAGCTTATTCTTTTTTAAGACCAAGGAGGACTCACTGGAAAGTTTCACTGAAAAGTACCATTTGACAAAGTGTCCTTGGGGATTCAAACTCAGGAAAAATAATAATGCTAATTACCTAATATTTTAACTTTTTTTTGCAAGGAGATATTTCCTTTTTTAACAATTTTTTGAAGGTATAATCAATGTTAAATAAACTGTACATATTTGAAGCATACAATTTGATGCTTTGAAATCAAAGCATGGCACCATGGCACCATCTTGCCAATCAAGATAAAAAACCTATCCATCTCTCCAAAGATTTTTACTGTTCCTTTATAAACTTTTTCTTCCACCCCTCTTTGCCCTTCCCATCAACTGACCACCAAGGATGCCAGTTTAATTTGCACATAGAATTTTATAGAAATAGAGTTATATGCACAGTTTTTTTTGCCTCATTTCTTCCATTATAGTTATCGTGTAAATAATCAACACTCTATAACTTACCTACAATGTGTTTATCCTTATTATTGAATATTCTAGTATATGGATATACCACAATTTGTCTATCCTTTCAAATAATAATAAATATTTGTGTCATTTCCAAGTTAGGCGCTATAAATGAAACTTTTGCTATCACAAGTCTTTTTAATCTTAACCGAATAGATATATGTAGAATACAATTGGGAATTTCATTTTCATGTCTCTAATGAGTATGATATAGAAAAGCCTCTTATGTGATAATTTGCATCCCATATATCTTTGGTAAAATGCTTATTCCAAATTTTTGAACATTTTTTCAAAAGAAGTGTTGTTTTGCTTTTACTAATATTTTAAAAAATTGAGGTAAAATTCGCATTAGTTCAGTTCAGTTCAGTCGCTCAGCCGTGTCTGACTCTTTGCAACCCCATGAACCGCAGCATGCCAGGCCTCCCTGTCCATCACCAAATCCCTGAGCACACCCAAACCCATGTTCATTGAGTCGGTGATGACATCCAGCCATCTCATCCTCTGTTGTCCCCTTCTCCTCCTGCCCTCAATCTTTCCCAGCATCAGGGTCTTTGCAAATGAGTCAGTTCTTTGCATCAGGTGGCCAAAGTATTTGAGTTTCAGCTTCAGCATCAGTCCTTCCAATGAACACCCAGGGCTGATCTCCTTTAGGATGAACTGGTTGGATTTCCTTGCAGTCCAAGGGACTCTCAAGAGTCTTCTCCAACACCACAGTTCAAAAGCATCAATTCTTCGGCACTCAGCTTTCTTTATACTCCAACTCTCACAACCATACATGACCACTGGAAAAACCATAGCCTTGACTAGATGGACCTTTGTTGACAAAGTAATGTGTCTGCTTTCTAATATGCTGTCTAGGTTGGTCATAACCTTCCTTCCAAGGAGTAAGAGACTTTTAAGTTCATGGCTGCAGTCACCATCTGCAGTGATTTTGGAGCCCAGAAAAATAAAGTCAGCTACTGTTTCCACTGTTTCCCTATCTATCTGCCATGAAGTGATGGGACCAGATGCCATGATCTTAGTTTTCTGAATGTTGAGCTTTAAGCCAACGTTTTCACTCTCCTCTTTCATTTTCATCAAGAGACTCTTTAGTTGTTCACTTTCTGCCATAAGTGTGGTATCATCTGCATATCTAAGGTTATTGATATTTTTCCCAGCAATCTTGATTTCAACTTGTGCTTCATCAAATCCAATATTTCTCATGATGTACTCTGCATATAAGTTAAATAAGCAAGGTGACAATATATAGCTTTGACGTACTCCTTTCCCAATTTGGAACCAGTCTGTTATTCCATGTCCAGTTCTGCTGCTTCTTGACCAGCATACAGATTTCTCAGGAGGCAGGTCAGATGGTCTGGTATTCCCATCTCTTTCAGAATTTTTCACAGTTTGTTGTGATCCACACGGTCAAAGGCTTTGGCATAGTCAATAAAGTAGAAATAGATGTTTTTTTGGAACTCTCTAGCTTTTTCAGTGATCCAGCAAATGTTGGCAATTTGATCTCTGGTTCCTCTGCCTTTTCTAAATCCAGCTTGAACATCTGGAAGTTCATAGTTCATGTACTATTGAAGTCTGGCTTGGAGAATTTTGAGCATTACTTGGAGAATTTTGAGCATTACTTTACTAGTGTGTGAGATGAGTGAAATTGTGCAGTAGTTTGAACATTCTTTGCCATTGCCTTTCTTTGGGATTGGAATGAAAACGGACTTTTTCCAGTCCTGTGGCCACTGCTGAGTTTTCCGAATTTGCTGGTATATTGAGGTCAGCACTTTCACAGCATCATCTTTTAGGATTCGAAATAGCTCAACTGAAATTCCATCACCTCCACTAGCTTTGTTCATGGTGATACTTCCTAAGGCCCACTTGACTTCACATTCCAGGATGTCTGGCTAGGTGAGTGATCATACCATCGTGGTTATCTGGGTCATAGAGATCTTTTTTGTGTAGTTCTCCTGTGTATTCTTGCCACCTCTTCTTAATATCTTCTGCTTCTGTTAGGTCCATACCATTTCTGTCCTTAATTGTGCCCATCTTTAGAAGACTTTACACATGGACATCCCCAGATGATCAACACTGAAATCGGATTGATTATATTCTTTGCAGCCAAAGATGGAGAAGCTGTATATGGTCAACAAAAACAAGACTGGGAGTTGACTGTGGATCAGATCATGAATTTCTTATTGCCAAATTCATACTGAAATTGAAGAAAGTGGGGAAAACCACTAGACCATTCAAGTATGACCTAATCAAGTCCCTTATGATTATACAGTGGGAGTGAGAAATAGATTTAAGGAACTAGATCTGATAGACAGAGTGCCTAAATGAACTATGGACGGAGGTTTGAGACATTGTACAAGAAACAGGGATCAAGACCATCCCCAAGAAAAAGAAATGCAAAAAAGCAAAATGGCTGTCTGAGGAGGCCTTACAAATAGCTGTGAAAAGACGGGGAGCAGAAAGCAAAGGAGAAAAGGAAAGATAAACGTATTTGAATGCAGAATTCCAAAGAATAGCAAGGAGAGAGAAGTAAGCCTTCCTCAACAATCAATGCAAAAAAATAGAGGAAAACAACAGAATAGGAAAGACTAGAGATCTTGTCAAGAAAATTAGAGATACCAAGGAAATATTTCATGCAAAGATGGGCTCAATGAAGGACAGAAATGTTATGGACCTAACAGAAGCAGATGATTATAAGACAAGGTAGCAAGAATACACAGAAAAACTATACAAAAAAGATCTTCACAACCCAGATAATCATGATGGTGTGATCACTCACATAGAGCCAGACATCTGGGAATGTGAAGTCAAGTGGGCCTTAGGAAGCATCACTAGGAACAAAGCTAGTGGAGGTGATGGAATTCCAGTTGAGCTATTTTGAATCTTAAAAGATGATGCTGTGAAAATGCTGAACTAGATATGCCAGCAATTTTGAAAGATCAGCAGTGGCTACAGGACTGGAACAGGTCAGTTTTCATTCCAACCCCAAAGAAAGGCAATGCTAAAGAATGTTTAAACTACCCCCCAATTGCACTCATCTCACATGCTAGTAAAGTAATGCTTAAAATTCTCTAAGCCGGGCTTCAGCAGTACTTGAACCGTGAGCTTCCAGATGTTCAAGCTGGTTTTAGAAAAGGCAGAGGAACCACAGATCAAATTGCCAATATTCACTGGATCATTGAAAAAGCAAGAGAGTTCCAGAAAAACATCTGTTTCTAAATTTTGACTATGCCAAAGCCTTTGACCATGTGGATCACAACAAACTGTGAAAAATTCTGAAAGAGATGGGAATACCAGACCGCCTGACCTGCCTCTTGAGAAACCTGTATGCAGGTAAGGAAGCAACAGTTAGAACTGGACATGGAACACCAGACTGGTTCAAATAGGAAAAGGAGTATGTCAAGGCTGCATATTGTCACCCTGCTTATTTAACTTATATGCAGAGTACATCATGAGAAACGTTGGGTTGTAAGAAGCACAAGCTGGAATCAAGATTTCTGGGAGAAATATCAATAACCTTAGATATGCAAATGACACTATCCTTATGGCAGAAAGTGAAGAAGAACTAAAGAGCCTCTTGATGAAAGTGAAAGAGGAGAGTGAAAACATTGGCTTAAAGCTCAACGTTCAGAAAACTAAGATCATGGCATCTGGTCTCATCACTTCACGGCAAATAAATGGGGAAATAGTGGAAACAGTGGCTGACTTTATTTTTCTGGGCTCCGAAATCACTGATGATGGTGATTGCAGCCATGAAATTAAAAGATGCTTACTCCTTGGAAGGAAAGTTATGACCAACCTAGACAGCATATTCAAAAGCAGAGACATTGCTTTGCCAACAAAGGTCTGTCTAGTCAAGGCTAATGGTTTTTTCAGTGGTCATATATGGGTGACAGAGTTGGAGTATAAAGAAAGCTGAGTGCCGAAGAATTGATGCTTTTGAACTGTGGTGTTGGAGAAGACTCTTGAGAGTCCCTTGGACTGGAAGGAGATCCAACCAGTCCATCTAAAGGAAATCAGTTCTGGGTGTTCATTTGAAGGACTGGTGTTGAAGCTGAAACTCCAATATTCTGGCCACTTGATGCGAAGGGCTGACTCATTTGAAAAGACCCTGATGCTGGGAAAGGTTGAAGGCAGAAAGAAAAGGGAACAACAGAGGATGAGATGGTTAGATGACATCACCGACTCAATGGACATGAGTTTGTGTAGACTCCGTGAGTTGGTGATGGACAGGGAGGCCTGGCATGCTGTGGTTCATGGGGTCACAAAGAGTAGGACATGAGTGAGGGATTGAACTGAACTGAACTTGCATGAAATGCTCCCTTGGTAGCTTTAATTTTTTGAAGAGATCTCGAGTCTTTTCCATTCTATAGTTTTCCTCCATTTTTTGCATTGATCATTGAGGAAATCTTTCTTATCTTTCCTTGCTATTCTTTGGAACTCCACATTCAAATGGGTATATCTTTCCTTTTCTCCTTTGCCTTTAGCTTCTCTTCTGTTCATTTTTAAATTGGATTATTTGATTTTTCTGCTATTAAGTTGTATGAGTTCCTTATATATTTTGGATATTAATTATTAGTCAGATGTGAGGTTTGCAAATATCTTTTTCCCATTCCATAGGTTGCCTTTTCTTATAGTTTACTACTTCCTTTGCTGCTCAGAAGCTTTTCATTTGATATAGACTCATTTGTTTTTCATTTTTTTTCTTGTGCTTTAGGTGTCATATCCAAAATATCATTGTCAAGACCGAGGAGAAGAAGTATTTTTTTTTCTGTTTTTTTTTTTTTTTAATGGAGTTTTATGGTTTCATGGCTTGCATTCAAGTTTTTAATCCATTTTGAGTTAATTTCTGTGTATGGTGGAAGATAGTAGCCCAGCTTCATTCGTTTACATGTGGTCGTCCAGTTTCTCCAGCACAATTTATTAAAAAGACTGTTTTTCCCCATTGTATATTCTAGGTTTCTTTGTCACACATTAATTGACCTTATACTTGTGAGTTTATTTCTGGGGTCTCTGTTTTTTTCCATTCTCGGCAGGTGGGTTCTTTACCACTAGCGCCACCTGGAAAGCCTGTGTTTATTGTTCAACAGTGATTAAATCTTTGGGATAGAAATGGGTGACACCAAATGCATTAGGTTATAAAACATGTTCTTATTAGATTCGTGGATTTATTTGTATTAGTATTTCTATGAGCCATTTTATTTATTTATTTATTTATTGGAGTACTTGTCTGGCCTTGGTATCAAAGTAATGCTGCCCTCATAAAATGAGTCTGAAAGTAGTCCCGTGTCTTTTATTTTTTAGAAAAGTTTGAAAAGGATTGGCATTAATTCTCCTTTGGATGTTTGGTAGAATTTACCAGTTAAGTTGTCTGGTTCTGGACCTTTATGTTGGGATGTTTTTGATCATTAATTCAATCTCCTCTTAGCCTATTCAAATATTATTATTGAGTTTTATTAATAAGAGTTCTTTAAATGTTCTGTATAGATACAAGTTCTTTATTAAGTATGTTACTTATACATATCATCTCCAGTCCATAGCTCCTAAATTTTCTTAACTGTGAATGCTTCTTTCAAAGAGCAGATATTTTTATCATGATGAAGTAAAGTTTATGATTTTTTCTTTTATGTATTGTTATTTGGTGTCATAGCTAAGAAATAATTGTCTACTCCAAGGTCACAAAAGATTTTATTTTATCTTTTCTTCTAAAAGTTATATTATTTTAGGTTCTGCATTTAGGTCTACAGTCCATTTTGAACCAATTTTGGTATAAAATGTGAATGAGTGAAAGTTTATCTTTTATTTGCATAAGGATTAAATTGTCCCATAATTGTTGAACAGACTATCTTTTATCTACTGAGTTGCCTTTGTACCTCAAAATCAAAACTATTGTGTCATGAATTTTGCCTAAAACCAGTCACATTCCCATTTTGAAAAGTCCACCTTAAACTGTTTCTGTTTAGACCCCAAGTCTTGTAAACATGTTCCCACAACTCCTGCTTCTGACTACTACTAAGATTCTGCCAAAGTGCTGTTCTTACTCACTGTTGGAGATCTCATAAATTTAGTGGTGCTTCATAGAAAGATAACCGACAGACCAGTTCCAGTTCCACTCAATAATTTCCTTATTTTAAATTGAAATAATTATTTAAGAATATGTTTAGATGGGAGACGTCATGCTTAAAGTTCATTTTGTCAGGTGCTATTTCACAAGAAAATTTTAAATCATAACTTATGATTTACTGTTGTGAAGAAGGTTTGACAGTAGATTTTGAAAAGCACAATGAATCAATTTTGCACTTAAAATTATAATTCTTTCGTTTTTAAACTAGGACTGCTTATGCTTTAATATTTAATAAAGGCTCCATATGAGTGCTTCTCACTGTTATTTGTTTATCCATAGAAAAATTACTCTTGGGAAACATCAGTCTGTAATATTGCAACTGGAAACTACAGGAACTATAGGACCAAAAACACTAACATTTCATCATAGCAACTACTGGAAAACATACAATTTAGGGACCACAATGGTATAGATTAAGTCTCTGAGATAGAAGCAAGTTAGGTGATAAAACATGTTTTTATTAGATTATTGTATCTATTTCTGTTAGTAAATATATAAGTAATTATATTTATTGAATCTCATGATATTTCTGACCCTCACCATTTTCCATGAAGGATTTTTATAAAATCCAGAGATGACTTTATTCTCATATCAAAAATATTAAAACAAATGGAACCTAATTTAACCTAAAAGCTTTTGCACAGCAATGGAAACCATAAATAAAATGAAAAGACAACTCTCAGAATGAGAGAAAATATTCACGAAGAAAGCAGCTGACAAGGGATTAATATCCAAAATATGCAAATAACTCAATATCAAAAAGCAACTCAATCAAAAAAATGAACAGAAGATCTAAATAGACATTTCTCCAAAGAAGACTTGGAGATACATGTGAAAAGACGCTCAACATCACTAATTATTAGAGAAACGCAAATCAAAGCTACTTGAGGTATCTATCACCTCACATCAGTCAAAATGGCCATCATCAAAAAATCTACAAACAATAGATGCTTGAGAAGGCATGGGGGAAAAAAGGAAGCCCTCCTATACTGCTGATAGGCATGTAAATGTGTATAGCCACTATGGAGAACAGTATGGAGATTCCTTCAAAAACTAAAAATAGAGCTACCATATGATTCACCAACCCCAAGCCTAGACACATATCTGGGAAAAACTATTATTCAAAAAGATACATACACCCCAAAGTTCACTGCAGCATTATTCACAATAGCCAAGACATGGAAGCAACCTAAATGTCCACTAACAGAGGAATGGATAAAGAAGATGTGGTACACATATACAATGAAATGTTACTTAGCCATAGAGCAGAATAAAGTAATGCCATTTGCAGCAACATGGATGGACCTAGAGATTGTCACACTGAGTGAAGTAAGTCAGACAGAGAAAAGACAGACACCATATGATATTGCTTATACGTGGAATCTATAAGTGGCTGCAAATGAACCTATCTACAAAACTGAAGTAAAGTTACATTTGTAGAAAATAAAAGTGGAGTTCCAAGGGAGTAAGAGGGGGAGGGCTAAATTGGAAGATTGGGATTGAAACATATACACTGCTACATAAAATAGATAACTAATAAGGACCTACTGTATAGCACAGGGAACTCCACTCAATACGCTAACGACCTATATGGGAAAAGAATCTAAAAAGGAAAAAGTGAATCTGTTATACAGAGTGAATCTGTTACACAATATATGTATTCGTATTACAGATTCACTTTGCTGTATATCTGAAACTAACACTACATTGTAAATTGGTTATACCCCAATAAAAAAAATTTTTTTAAGTGTGGAGACAAATTTAGCGCACTCTGGTGAGGAGGAGAGCTCCAACGCATTTGTCTGCTAGCCTGTTGGACTATGTACCGTATTCTTCCCTAAGTCCACGGAACCTCAAGTCTATTGAAACCGATTTGGTCCTCTTGTCTCAATATCAACCATCCTGTTTTCTTATGTGTTCTAATACACGATCCAGGTCAAGGCTTGGAAGATTTGTATGCAGGGTTATTTCCCACACATATTTAGGAAACCCATCCATGTGTCTTCTTTGGTCTCTGGTCGTGGTGTTGGCAGTAGGCTGGGTTCACTCCAACACTGTCGCTGAGCCTCTGAGTCAGAGTCCTGGCGGCTGAGGCACTGTCACTCAGGACTGCCTTTCTCCTTCAATACTTCATAGTCTGAAAATTAAATCCACACCTTTTACAGGTAGATTAGAAATAGAATTTTCTTCTCTATACTTTTTTGCTGGCTGACTAGGTTTTAAAGCCTCTAGTCACTGTGTGAACAGTCTTATGCTATCCACCCACCAAATGGCTTCAGTCCAGGGTCCCAGGAGTGTGTTGGTTTCCTGAGGAATGAATCCTACCTTCCAATAGAAAGGTTACTTCTGGCTAATCACTGGCACATTACAGAGTCTGCATACCTTGCCTTTCCTTTCTTTTCTTACTCTTACTTCGCTCAGTAGTCTGTACATCTTATTCTCCTGAACTGCTGCAGTCGAGTCTGACTCTTCGCGGCCCCATGGACTGCAGCCTACCAGGCTCCTCTGTCCCATGGGATTTTCCCAGGCAAGAGTACTGCTGCTGCCCTCCATTTCTTCCAGAACCATAGTTTTTCCACATAAGGTTAAACAAATAAAATGCCCATTTATGCCCCATCTGGTTAGGAAAGTCGCTTCAAATGTTGGAAAGAGTGAGTATTGAGAATGACAGTGTCATTTTAGGAGTTCAACTGGGACAAAAGATTGGTCTTTTTTTTTTTTTTTGCTGTTGTTAAAGGGCCAGATAGTAAATATTTGGCCTGCAACTACTGAACTCTGCCACTGTAGAGTGAAAGCAGCCTTGGACTGTACCTATCAAATGGGTGTGGTGGTGTTTCAATAAAACTTTAGATAGGAACAAAGCAGATTTGATGCCATGCCAGAGTTTGTTGACCCTTGCCCTAGAAAAAACTCTGAAATTTCACATTCATTTTTTATACTCCCTCTCCATGACCCTCCTTTTTAAAAGCATCTTTCATCTGTGTGGTGCAGTCAAATATTGAGTTACCAGATTTATATTTATGTGTGCATGTGTTCAGTCATGTCTGACTCTTTGCGACTCCATGAATTGTTGCCTGCCAGGCTCCGCTGTACATGGAGTTTTCCAGGCAAGAATATTGGAGTGGGTAGCAAATTCCTACTCCAGGAGATCTTCCCAACCCAAGGATTAAACCCGTGTCTCTTGTGTCTCCTGCATTGACAGGCAGACCCTGGTGGCTCAGATGGTAAAGGATTTGCCTGCAATGCAGGAGACCTGGATTCGATCTCTGGGTTGGGAAGATTTCCTAGAGAAGGGAATGGCAACCCACTCCAGTATTCTTGCCTGGAGAATCCCATGGGCAGAGGAACCTTGTGGGCTACAGTCCATTGGATTGCATCGAGTCAGACATGACTGAGCGACTAACACTTTAGTGCCACCTATATATATTTATATGTTAATCATGTTTCCCAAACTACATATTTATATGAAATTCAAGCTTATCTGGGCATGGTGTATTTATCTGGCAACCCCATCCCAATGGTCGTGTTTCCCCATATCCCACCTTAATCTGGAGTTTGATGTCCTTTTCTAGATCACAGTCTTCTCTGGAAAATGGAAGTTCTTAGAGAACGGATGAGGGGAAATTTAGGGCCACATTGCCTTTCCTACTATTGCCTTTGTCGCAGGTTGGAACATTAATGAGGAAAAAGAGCAAAGTTTTTGTCTCAGGCTAAATACAAGCACATTTGAACTTGGCAAGAGAAGTTTGATGGAGTCTGAACTTTATTTCCATTCCCTGAACATCTTCCCTGTTCATAGGTTACCTATTGTTTCTAGGTAAGGTGAATCCTGATGGAGTCTACATGGAGGACAATATTCAGAGAAGAGGAGTCATAAAGGACACCTATAGATTGTTTTAAATTTTAGTGTTTGGCAGCATTATGATATGATACAAAAGAGAACCTACCTAGTACAAAGTAAATGCTTTAGTGCATATATGTTCCTTGGGCTTCCCAGGCAGTACTAGTGGTAAAGAACCCACCTGCCAGTGCAGGAAACATAAGAGGCCCAGGTTCAATTCCTGGGTCTGGAATATCCCCTGGATGAGGGCATGGCAGTCCACTCCAGTATTCTTGCCTGGAGAATCCCCATGGACTCTGGAGCCTGGTGGGCTACAGTCATAGGGTTGCAAAGAGTCAGACATGACTGAAGCAACTTAGCATGCATGCATATATGTTCATTACTATTCTCTCGTTCTTTAACATCCCAGTTATTTCAATTCATTCAGCATAAAAAATTCAAAGAAAAATTCTACTTGTATACTTTGTGCTTGGTTGATTAATAAACACAGTTAAAGCTAAAATTTAGAAAAATGTGAGTATACAAAGTAGTTTGCCGATCTCACAAGATTAAGGTATTATTTCAGTCATTCTAAATGATATTGGTATTCGAGTTCAAATTACATTCCAGGCTGGCTCTGAAACGGGCAAAATTGTTTTCCAGAAAACATTGGTAAAAGTTTGCTAGACTGTGAGAAGTCAGTTCTCATGTTCTCTGGGGTGTGAGAGAACACTGTGTCTTTCCCCAGAAACACGGAGGGAAGGCTAATGGGCTCTGGGGACTTCCTGACAGGGAAGATAATGGAAGGTGCCTTCATACCTGGGCTGTTCAGCACCATTAACCTTCCCTGTAATTGAAACATGTGAAAGGGAGTGGTAAGTGAGAGGCAAGGCTCTGGTCTATTTCCTGGCAGGTACAGTTACTTAAGCCTCCAAATAAAGGAGTGACTTTAGATTCCCACTTCAAGGTACTGCTTTTAAATCATTCTTCACAAAAAAATCAACTAGAGCTGCCACTTTTTGTTTTTTAACTCTAATAGTATAATCATTTCTTTCTTTTGATTTGTGTTTGTGGATTAAAAGCATATCCACCTCAGTAAGGTGGGTGATGGCTACTTAATTAATGTAATGAATACAATCTACAATGTAGAAAATGTTACCAGAAAAAAAGAAGTCTTAAAGGTTTACCATAGTAGACCAATATAGGATTCAAAGTAGTTTTAGACCGACAGGCAAAAAGAGTATTTCATTTCCCACACATGAAATCACTTATGGAAATGAAAAATGGAAATGCAAAATTTTAACCTAGTTTAAACTGAGGAATAACATCATTTTGTAATCACAATACAAGGACAATGAACCTAATCCTATAAATGTGTGTATGGACATGAAGAAAGACAGTTATCATCATTATGTCAATGACAAAACAATAGAGCAATGGAATTGTGTGTGTGTGTGTGTGTAGGGAGTTGTTATTAACACTTCTCTATGCCAATTATACTTGTACATACAAGCATGTATTTCTGTGATAAGACAAAAACATCTAGAAAAGCATTTTAAAAAGTAGTTATCTTTGCAAAAGCTACAAGTTCCTGTAATTAAAAAGTCATCCAGCTCATGTCACATACTCAGAGTATCACCTAGTGGCATTTATATCAGAACTTGCTATTACAAGTTAGAGTCTATTTGCTTTTGAATCTACTTGAATTATGCAGCAATTATTTGAACTAAATTAGAAAAATGTTAAACATTTCTATTATCTAAATCAAGATGAAACTGAAAGAAAGCAAGATCTTTCAAAGTTTCTGGTACAATTTTAAGTGAAAATGGAGAGTAAGTGAAGTTACCAGGTGGGAAATAGTCAGATGGGATATAAAACAATAAAGGCCCTATATGATAAGCCCTTTACTTACATTATGTTCAATGAAAGCTTTTCCTCTGATATCAGGAACAAGAGAGGGATGTCCACAGATGCCACTTTTATTCAATATAGTATTAGAAGGCCTACTCAGAGTAACTCGGCAAGAAATCAAAGGCATCCAGTTAGAAAGGAAAAAGTAGCATTCTCAATATTTGCATATGATGTTATTATACAAACAAAATCCTAAATACTCCACCAAAAAGTTCTTAGAACTAATAAACAACTCTAGTTGCAGACTGCAAAATCAATATACAAAAATTGGTTGCATTCCTATACACTAGTACTGAACTATTAGGAAAAAAAAATTAAGCATCGCATCAAAAAAATAAAATACCTATGAATAAATTTAACCATGGAGGTGAAAGACCTGTACTCTGAAATCTATGACATTGATGAAAGCAACTGAAGAACACAGAAATAAATGGAACAATATTCTGTGGCTCATAGATCAGAAGAATTATTGTTAAAATGTTCATACTACCCAAAGCAATCTACAGATTCAATTCAGTTCCTATCAAAATTCCAATGGTAGTTTTCACAGAAATAGAGCAAAAAAAAATCCTAAAATATGTAAGGAGCCACAAAAGACCTGAATAACCAAAGCAGTCTTAAGAGAGAACAAATCTGGAGGTATCATGCTTCCTGATTTTAAATTGTATTACAAAACTATGGTATGGTATTGGTATAAAAACAGGCACATTGATTAAGGGAACAGAATTGAGAGCCCCAAAACAAATCCGCACAGATACAGTCAATTTATTTATCACAAAGGAGCCAAGAATATGCAATGTGAAAGGACAATCTCTTCAATAAATGATGTTGGGAGAACTGGACAGCCACACCCAAAAGAATAAAACTGGGCTACTATCTTACACCATACAGAAAAAATAACTCAATGGAATAAAAACTTGAATGTAAGACCTGAAATCATTAGACTCCTAGAATAAAACATACACAGCAAGCTCCTGCACATTAGTCTTGGCCATGATTTTTCATATATGATGCCAAAAGCAAAGGCAATAAAAGTACAAATAAACAAGTGACACTACATCAGACTAATAAGCTTTTGTACAGTGAAGGAAGCCATCAACACAATGAAAAGGCAGCCAGCTGAATGGGGGAAATATTTGCAAATAATGTATCTGATAATGGGCTAATATCTAATATACAGTAAGATCTCACACAACTCAATAGCAAACAGACAATCTAATTAAAAATGGGCAGAGGATCTAGATAGACATTTTTCCAAAGAACACATACAGATGACCAACATGTATAGAAAAAGATACTCAACATCACTAATCATCAGGGGGATACAAATCAAAACCACAATGAGCTATCACCTCACACCTGTTAGTATGATCATCTTCCAAAGGTAAGAAATAACAAGTGTTGACAAGGATGAGAGAAGGGAACACTCGTGCACTCTTGGTGTGAACACAGATTGGTGCAACCACTATGGAAACTCATATGAAGTTTCCTCAAGATGTAAAACTGAGAATACCAAATGATACAGCAATTTCACTTCTGTGTATTTATACAGGAAAAAAGAGGAAAACACTAACTCCAAAGGACATGTGGTAGAGGTTGGGATGTGGGGGTGGGAAGTAGGTGACATGAGTAAAGGAGGTTCAAAAGGTATGCATTTCCAGTTATGAATAAATAAGATATGGGGCTGTAATGTATAGCATGTTGAATATAGTTAACAATACTGTATTGCATATTTAAAAGTTGCTGAGAGTAAATCTTAAAAGTTCTCATCACAAGAAAAACATCTATGACTGTGTATGGCAATGGGTGTTAACTAGACTTACTGTGATGATTATTTTGCAATATATACAAATATGAAATGATTGAATTGTATGTCTGAAACTAATATAGTGTTCTATGTCAATTATACCTCAATAGAAAAATTCTTATATCAAGATCAGATGTCTATTTTGGTTTTAAATTAGAAAAGAACTTTGAAGGATACACTCAACTCTGCCTCCCTCTTCCTTCCCAACAGAAGTAAAGAAAAACTGTTACCTTTATGCCTTTCATAAAATTAGAAATTTTGTTTAAAGAGTATATCTTAATTTTTAAAAAATTGAATACAAAGGATATTTTTCCCTGGGCCCTTATGTTGTTGATTCTGTGAATTTACCCTTCTTTGTGATGTGACTGAAGGAAGTTCTAGAACCTCCCTTTTCTTTACATGTTTGCACCTTAGCTACTGCCATCAGTGGGCATGTGTGCAAGATGATATTGGAGACTGTGGTGGTTGACTTGGGTGGAATGCTGGCTAGCTGACTCTGTATTTCATTTTAATTTTATGTTTTTCTGATTCTATTTGTGCCAGAATGTCAGGAAAAGTATCTGTGTTGTTTATCTGTGTGCAATCATTTGAAATGTTTATTAAGCAGTTTTGGAAATACCAAGAAGTATTGCTGTTACACTTTAAGATCTTAGCTATGATTTTCCTATCTTAGACATCAGTATCTATTTTAGATGTGCTAGTCGTTTCAGCCATGTACGACTCCTTGTAACCCCATGGACTGTAGCCCACCAGGCTCCTCTTGTCCATGGGATTCTCCAGGCAAGAATCCTGGAGTGGATTCCCATGCCCTTCTCCAGGGGATCTTCCTGACCCAGGGATCGAATCCACATCTCCTGCGGCTACAGGATTCTTTACTGCTGAGCCACCAGATAAGTCGGTATCTATCTTAGATACCAGTGTTAGTCCCCCAAAGTCTTACTAGATTGAAGAGGGCTGAACTGGAAAGAAATATTGTAAGCAGATAAGGTAGGAGGGTTCATGATGGCATAGCTTTCTTGACATAAGAGAAGCCATTTTTGGTCCAAGTCATTTTCTAATCAAAGTCTGGCCACAATACTTGCCCTTGAACAGGTCTCAGTAATTAAGGATCTTAAGTGGAAAAAAGAATTCAGACTGTTATCAGGCAAGACAAGTAACAATAGCAAAGATAATATCAGTTTTAAAGACTTCCGGTTCTGTTTCAGTGGTAAAGATTAGCCTGAAGTGCTCAGCTACCTGGTCAAGTGGAACCTAAGGGATGATAGCGTTGACTTTTTCTGACCCTTGAGATTTCAGTCAACTAAAGGCTGGACTCTGCCTACCTCCCAAGCCTCTTTATGAATACACACATACCCTTAATATAAAACTTCCCCAGTTTTGCTGTTCATGGAGACATTGCTTTGGGACCTGTTGCTGGTGTTCTACTTACTTGTTGCAAGTAATAAATCTTTCTTTCTTCCACTCTTTGCCTTGGTTGTGTTTTTTAAGCTCAACATCCACCAACAGGCAGACCCAGTTTTTCGGGTAACAATATGAGGTTGACAATTCCTGTAGCTGAGATTTACATAATTAGATGCATTATCCTTTGGTTGTTAAAACCCAAGCTTCCAAGGACTAATTATAGAGAACACAGCTCATAGGAGAGAACCTGCGAAGATGCTGTGCACTGTCTGTTTTATATTGTGCAAGTGATGTTTATTCTCACTGGAGTCTGTCTCTCCATTATTGTTCTTCAGGATTTGTTGCCTGGGGGTTTATGGGAAAAATTACTCCTAATAGAAATACTATTATATTTTATTCACAGTATTCTAACTTTCAGAGGATTTGATGACAGAACTGTTCCCATTACCAGAGTAAAGCTAAACATATTTTCAGATTTAAATAAAACAAGCAGAAATAATTTATAGGGAGAAAACTATTGAATGAAGAAGAAAAATGAATGGAGTCGTGTTTGATCTATGGAGAGCACTGAGAAAGAAATTCATTCAGGTGGGGCAAGCTCATCTTTCCTCCTCTCAGGTTAGGGAATCCTGAGTGCAGACACTGCTCCCAGTGAACAGGAAACAGGAAACCAGAAGACTTTAGTCAGCAATTGTTACCGGCGTAGTTTCGGTTAAAATATACTTTCCTGAGGGTGGGACATTCTGAGAGAATAGCATTGAAACACGTATATTATCATATGTGAAACAGAACACCATTCCAGATTCGATGCATGAGACAAATGCTCAGGGCTGGGGCAATGGGATGACCTAGAGGGATGGGACGGGGAGGGAGGTGGGAGAGGGGCTCAGGATGGGGAACACATGTGAACCCACGGCTGATTCATGTCAATGTATGGCAAAAACCACCACAATATTGTAAAATAATTAGCCCCCAACTAAAATAAATAAATTTATTAAAAAATATATATATATACTTTCCTAGGCAGCCTGTCTGGTTTTACACATATGAGAGTCCACACACTTCTGAACATCTGCAGTTGATTTCTTGTCTTCTGTTTTGTGACTCTTGCCGATTTCAAGTCCTCTTTTTTGTTTTGTGTGAACTCTGCAGTCACACATACACACACATCCATGATTTTTAGAGCTTGAATCATCACTTATAGAAATGTGCAAGATTCTGTCTACACATTTTCTTCATCTTTTTTTTTCAATTTTTTAAAGCATTTAATTTAATTTTATATTGGAGTCATGTTAGTTTCAGGTGTACAGGAAAGTGATTCAGTTATATATACATATATTCATTTTTTTTCAGATTCTTTACCCATATAGGTTATTACAGAATGTTGAGTAGAGTTCCCTGTGCTATACAGTAGGTCCTGGTTGATTATCTATCAACCTTCTTATATAAAAGAACAAAGTGCTGTGGAAAATGGTCAGGGAATGTGGCAGCCTATCCCTGACCTGTGGGGATTTTAGCTTGAACTTGGTGGTTCTGTTAGGCATCCTTTCTCGTCTGTGCCCAGAGCTCTACCTGATCTAGGTCCCTGTGAAAGCACGTGATGTTAAGTACTTGAAATTCCATTTTCTCCTGTAACCCTTGGATCAGTCCTCTGTTGGTAAGACTTCCATTATCTTATGAAACAGACAACGAAGCTGAGGATCACAGGTGTTGAGCAGCTATGAGGGTCTCACAGGAGGACATCAAGTCCCAGGGCAGCTGTGTGGCTGGTATATGGATGGAATGCTCATAGGCTGCAGTACTTCGTGGGGGTTTAACATCTGTAATTTCATAATGGCTCTATGATTGGTTATCATCACCATTTTACAAACAAGAAAGGTGAAGCCACAAAGTCTCCAACTAAAGAAGTGTTAGTTGCTTAGTCGTGTACCACTCTTTGGGACCCCATGGACTGTAGCCCGCCAGGATCCTCTGCCTGTGGGATTCTCTAGGCAAGAACACTGGAGTAGGTTGCCATTCCCTTCTCCAGTGGATCTTCCTGACCCAGGAATCAAAGCCGAGATGCAGGAGATGACTCACATAATGTGGCATTAAATGAGCTAATACTAAATGATGACAGCACAAAAATGCAGGAGATGCATTGCAGACAGATTCTTTATATTTGAACAACCGGGGAAACCCAACTAAAGCTGGCAGCTCCAAAGGGTAAAACTAGGAATTTTACATCAGCTGTCTGCTAGCAAGTCCCTGCTTTGGGCACTGCTTTCAACCTTCCTCATTTAGGGCTTCCCTTGTCTTAGAAGGTCATGCAATGGCTCCAGTGCTGATGTCTATCCAGAGGTCAATGTTGTACACTGCACAAGGGCATCTGCCTGCAAGTCTCAATCTCTTGAATGTTGTGTTTCAGCTCTTATTTGTGAAACTCCATCCTGAATGTCTGCTCAAGACAGCATTGCCCTTTTGGGTTTTAATTTACATCAATTATTGAGATGCCCACTAACCCATTTTAAATGGATTTCCGTTAAAGATTAAACAGTTTTCATGGGTGACAACTTTTCTGTTTCAGACACCTTGAGGCCCATGAGAAGGGGTTTCAGAGCTCAGCTGATCTGGTTTCTAAGTCTGGCTTGCTTTGTGACACATCCTTTAAATTCTCTGAAGTTAGTCTGCCTATCCATTAAATGGGCTTATTATAACACTTACTTCAAAGGGATGCTGTGACTATTTATTTAGATCACACACACACACACACAAACACACAGACTAGTGCATAGGCTTAAAAAAATAATGAACATTTAATGTAAATCATTACTTTATTTTAAAATTAGAAATAAAATATTCAGGTCCTGGGATATGTAGTAGGTACTGAAAATATGCGTGTTTAATGAATGCAGGTCATTCTACTGCTTGGGGCTTTTTTCAAGGTTCTAACTGCACCCTTCAAGCAAGATTTGCTGTCAGTGTTTCCCCGGGCCTGTTGATTAATGGGATGGCTGGGTGGGTGGGAAGAGTTCATGATTCCCAGGGGCCCTGAATAGGAATGGAAAATCTAGAAAGTTGAGATCAAAATCTCCATAATTGGGCAAATTCTCAGAAGCTTTACTTGTAAACTCTTGTGACCTTGCCAAGTTATTTTCATTTTCTATTCCTGTTTTTGTTTTTTACTCAGGTTGCAGAATAGAAATAATAGAAACACCTTCTCTGATTTGTGTTCAGGCGTATAATGCCCTGCTCAAAGCTAAAGTTCCTTTCATGTTCTGATCACTTCGGATGGCGCAAGAATGCCTGGAACCTGTTCATAAGTCTCAGCACATTGCTACGAGTCTGGTCACAGTTTTAGGAGAGTATTGATCCTAGTGATGCTATCCTCACACTGCCTTCACTTACGCTTGCTGGCAGCCTCTTCAGAAAATAGAGGAGGCCGCCAGGCTTATTTCAAAGTCATGGATCTTGAAATTTTCTGACTCCATGAAACAACAGGACTCTATCTATCTGTATACTCTGAAATCTTTATTTGTGATGCCTTTTATATTGCTTTATTTTTCAGTATGATGCTTTTGGGAATTATTATTGAAGAATTTGAGTGAAAAGCAATACACACACAGTATACAGAAGTTGATACAAAGCTCTTCATTCATCAATTAAGTGTATTTAATTTACCTCCTTAATGTAAGGTCACTTCCATGATGATGTTTGGAATAAGATTCTTTCTCCCAGGGTGCCAGTTTTTAGTTTTCTGTATCTGCAGACCTTAACTCTCAAATCTCCAAGTAGGAATACACATAATAAAATGATGACATTATAGTAGAAGTGGGGTAGTTTTTAAAATTATTTATTTAATTTTTATTTCCCCTTTATTGAAATGTGTTTTGACATATAACACTGTATATTTAACTCTACATATTTTGAAATGATTACTACAATAAGGGTTTTAAATATATGAATCATTAAATGAGTTGAGAAAACAAAAACAGTATTTTTTGCAACAGTTCTCAATACATGTAAATATTTCCTTCAAACCTGATTACTTGTCCTACCTTCTTTTCAACTAAAAAAAACAAAACCAAAAACAAACTCTTTTCCTAGCATCAGTGTTCGTGCTCAAGCATCATCACCATGGTGAAGCTCGGTCTCCTTAGACTGAAGCCCACTGAACCACTCAGCTGCTCAGAGTGGGAAACCTGCAGGTGAAGGAGCTAGGACCCGGGATCCAGAGAGACCTCCCCAGCGTCTCTGTAGAGGGTTCAGGTTGAAGACCGTCAAAGATCTGACTCGTACTTCCGCCCGCCACCGCCAGGGGCGCCCGGGCTTTGCGGAGCTTGCAGCGCGCCAGGAGCCGGTTGTGGGGGGTGGGGTGGGGACGGATTGTGGTGGGGGTGTGGCTGCAGGTTGGGGCTTCCGCCCCGCCGGCTGCGCGGGTTCGCAGTGCGCTGAGGAGGAAGCGCTGGAGACCCCGAAAGGGAGGGAGCAGGCAGACCCCAGCTCAGAGCACCTGCCTGGACACCTTGGGTTTTTGGGGTGTGGGAGCCCCGGTGACTTTGAGCATGGACCCCGTCGCGGGAACCTTTCTCAGGATGCTGTTTCTTTTGTCTGCCCAGCCCTGGAGTACATTGGCAGCAGGGAATACTTGTGAGTACAGCACATCTTTTAAAACTTATGCTGACAACTTAGAACTCGTGTTATTAAAAAAAAAAATAATTGAATTTTACAAATGGACTAGCTGGCCTGTTTCTGAAAATGAGGCATTTAAAAAACCTCGCAAAGTCCCAACGCTTGGATAGGACGGTTTACAATGGTTTTCCCACTTGTCAGGTCTATGAAACACAAAGCCTGTTTGACTTTTTGTCTGTGAGCTGAATTTTGTCTGTGTGCTGCTGTTTTGAATATTCATTGAGAAAGCTCAAGTTCTAGTAAAACCTAAAATTAGCATGAGGATATTGAGGCGGACAGAGACCAGAGAGAGAAAGAAGGAGAGAAGATCATGCCAATGTGGTCATTTATTTCTTTTTAATACCAATGCATTTTGTTGGATTTATGTAAGAAAGAAAATCGCTGGCCGACCTGGCCGGGTCCTGCATTAGCATAGATGGTTGCTGCTGGGGCTCTGCGGAATTGGGTACCAAGAACTGGGGCGCTGCACAGGCGGGCGGGCTCCGCTGCAGAGCTCAGATGGCAAACCTGGATAGTCAGAATCCCGGTAAGGATAGACCCTTTAAAGGTAGATGGCTTTTGCTGAAAGGAAAAATGAAACCTGCCATCCAGGTTCATTTGCAAGTGTACATGGTTGTATATTGTGATCTGTTGTATTTCTGATTTTGTTGGTTCCGAGAAGATGTATTAACCCCTCAGTTCTGAACTAGCACCGTGAGTGATCTGAACATGCTAGCCAAATTGATTCAGCTGACCTCAGGGCATTTTAATCTGAAAATCAGTAAAAGTTTTCCAAGTGTTATTCAGATTAAAATCTCCATCACAGGGCTTTTCTTTCCTTGAGGGATTTTAAGAAAGCCCCCATGTCCTCCTTCCACACCATATTGAAGAATTTAAAAAAAAATCAAGTTGTAGGGAGTAAGGTAAGCTAGTATGCATTTCAAGAAAGTGCTAGTAGGCATGTTTAGAAACTGACCTTGTTTCTCGGTTTGCAGATTTAGCTGGAGTGGGGGAGGGGAAACAACTCTGCCCTCACAGTGAAGTTTGCACTAAAGTGAAAAGCATTTTGTACAAATACAGTTACCCTTCCAGCATTCATCCATACATGCCCAGTCTGTGATACTTTTGTGCTGTCATCATTTAGTATTAGCTCATTTAATGCCATATTATGTGAGTCACTCCTAAAAATGAGCATTAGCAAATACTGCCCTGTGTTTCAGACACAATTTTAATTATCTTTGTGTACAACTTATGTGAGTTAATTAAAATGGGGGCATTTACATGAAATCCTTAGGTCCTGCAGTCACTTTGTCACTTTGCTGAGAACTTAAAAATGACTAGTACTGAATGATTTGCTAGTATGAAAGAATTATAGAATAATTGAATGCAGTACCCTGAGGTGCAATTAAAAAGTCACTGGAGGTCACTCTTGCTTAAAGGAAGCAGCTTCAACAGTCCTTCCCTTGTAAGACAAGCAGAGTTCTGCGCTGCCGTTCTTGTTTCTTTAGTTGTGATTACAAGATACTGGCAAGATCAGTTGTTTGTATATTTCGTTTTTTCTGTTTGTGTTTTGTCCCCTGAAATCCACAGAGGTACAATGTTCTTCATACTGAGCATCTTTTTAACAGTCACATGCTCTGAAGTGCTCCGTGTCTGAATACCCAGGCAGATATCCCTTTCTGAGTTGGCTGTGTCTCCCAGCTCAGTCCACCTGGATCTCTGGCTGACTCTTCAAATATCATTGCTAGTTTTAACTTTTCAGCCTCTGTTTTATTTAGATATATTTAGTAGTCTTGTTTAAAGTTCAGTGAATTAGAAGTACCTACGTAAATTTGCATTGTTAAGAACATTTGAGATTCTATAGTTAAAATCCTTGATCACCACACAGATGGCTGTTACAGTTGATCAAGTGTGAAGTATGTATTTAAATGACTTTGCAGACTTAAAGGTTCATAGAGACTACACAAAGTGATAATTTCTTGGTAATCGCATTTGACGGTATCCTTTGTAACCATAGCTTCAAAGGCCAGTGCATCTCATTATAATCCATATTAGCTAACTGGATCAACTGGGTTTTTCCTTAACTCTAGAATGTTTGGGAGGTGTTTGTTTGTATATGTAGATTCATATACAAGCAAGGTGTTTCAAACATGTATTTGAAATTTGTTACTGCTGAAGTCAAGGTAGAGGGGTTTTTTAGTTTGTTTGTTTGTATGTTTTATTTTTCAGTCCTGTCCCATCATTTGAGAAATTCTAAAAAGGAGTTTTCCACCAGGATGGGATTTAGGCTTATGAAGAAGAAATCATAAACATCAGCATTGCTCAAGGCTTTTGATGGCTAACATTTTTATTCCTAAGAAGTATTTTAAGAACTCAAGTAATCCTTTCAGACAAGATTTTAAAGCTAAAAAAAATGAAATATTCTTGAGCCCTAATAAGAAAATAATGATAACTGTATGTAAATTTTAAAAAGGTACAGATCTTTCCCCCCAAAGGATCCAGAGACATTTTTATTCTGTTTACAACTTGTTCTCAGTAGTAAATCATACGGAGGGGTCAGCCTGGGTGAGGTTCTGGCATAAGACATCCTCTCAAGATATAAGACTTGCTTGAAACATTTGGCATCTCAGAAATTACCCATGTTTTGAAATGAATCTTTACAATTAATGGGAAGTTTTAAGTCAGGAAAAGTCTGCATGGAGAGAGTAATGTTTTTAAAGAGCCAAAACCATGGACTTTATGTATCTATCTATCTATCTATCTATCTATCTGTATATATATATATATCCTCTGCCTTTTTGAAGATAAAACAAGTTGAATGGGCAGCATCTCCAAATTTTGACCTAGGGCTTGATATTTAAAAATCATGTTACCTCTACTTGGTTTGCCTTCTAGAACTCTCTGTGCTTAGTCAAGATGAAACTGTTGTTCTAGTGGAGCTCTCCTCTTAAATGGAACTGAAGAGGAAAGTTAGAATATAGATCCCAAGTTAGAGTCCTGTTTGTGAGAAGATGTGAAGACAATGGTTGGTTCACTTACTTCCCACTATGAGCCACAAGTGGAAGAAGGCAGTAGCTCTCTGCTTTAGGATTATCCCTGTGAATCTACTATTTCTTTGTGAATTTCCAGATCTTTGGGGAAAGGGGGAGGAGAAGAAGAAGAGGTATAATCTGAATAAGAAAATTTTAGTATTTTGATTGCATATTTAGTGTTGTAAATCTGTATCCTGGATCACGTATCACTTCGAGGAGTAATGGTCAGTCTTTCCCATTAAGGAACAACACAATTGGAAGTTAATTTACAGCTGAATTATTTTCCTAGAAGTTGCTGTCCTCCCTAACCCTACTCCCCACTGAAAAGAAAAAGGACTGAAGCCCATGTTAGACATTTCAACTGCTGTTGATGGTGATTATTTAACATGAATGATGACATTTATAGAAGAAGGGAATCAATTTAATGAGTATGACCCACTCAACTCCACCTTGTAATTTTCCCCAGAATCTTCATTTTGTTTTCTTCCCCTGTCAAAAGTGTCCTTGTTATGAGGGGGAAAAAAAGATATATTCTGGCCCATGACAGGTGGGGCATACAATTTGAATGACTGTTTTAGGAGTGATAATCAGGATTTGTTTTTATCCATCAATATCTCTTCTCTTAACTCCTGCATATGTGCGAGAGGTCTCTGCCCATGATGGAGGGTTGCTGGCCAATATGGAAAACAGGCCTGTGATCTTCATGTGATACCTAATGCTTGATGTAAGCAACAAATGTATTAGCACCTCAGTTTGAAGATTTGTATCAGATTTGAATCCTTTCTTCATTGGAGGGTTGGCTTCCTTATGTGCTAAAGCATTATTGTATCATCTTTAATGAAAGTTCATTATTATATTCCTCTAACAGATATTGTCACACAATATTATTATTTTGAAATAAAAATAATATAGATAGTATAATAGTGAGACACACTGTATGAATTATCCTAACCCAATAATATGATTAACTTGAAGAATTTGGTATAAAGATAAATGCAAGCAGAATGGAAGAAACGAACATAATGCTACAACTGCTAAGAAGTATAAAATCATGAGAATTTAGGTGAACGTCTAATAGTGTTTTTATCACCTGTGCCTTCTTGAGGATATTGTTTCCAGAACTCTTTGTCATTTCAGTGGGCACAGATTCTGTGTAATTATTTGCTAAGTGTCATTGACATACTTCACTGCTAAGTTAGCACCATCAATCTCAAGTAATGCCATGTGTACTATGGGTCTGTAGTCCATAAAGAAGTTTTCACCTTGGATAATATGGACTAAAATCCTGCTAATGTTTCAATTGGTGCAGGCTTCTTTTTGTCTCATAGTGTGCTTAATGCTTATCTGAAGTAAGGCTGCCCCTCCAAATTAATCAGGATTATCCCTGTGAATCTACTCTTTCTTTATGAATTTCCTTATCTTTGGGGAGGAAGAAGAGATGTAAGCTGAATAGGAAAATGTAAATATTTTGGTTGCATATTTAGATTGAATTATTCAAGTTTTACTTGAATTTTTCCCTTTATACTTATCAGAAAATATTTAAAAGAGCTCAAAAAAGTTTTAAAAGAGCTCAAACAATTTGGAATTAATAGAGCCAGGGTTTACCTGTAATTCTGATTTAAATCCTGAAAAGCAAGTATTAAATTAACCTCTAGATCTTCTCCCTACTTACATTTTAGAGCCCTTAAAGGCTTGGCTTCAACATCTAGAGTTCTTTAGAGTAACTTCTGAAGTGTTCCCACTCCGTTTGCCACCTGTGGCCCGCTGTAGCGCTGATTGCTTTCAGTGTCTGTTGCATAATATTGGATAACTTTAAAAAACTGAATTACTTGTGTCTGCCCATTTCTGAACAGCAATAGACCATGTGTAATACATTCTTGCAAAATATCATACTTGTTTTTCCCAGTTTGAGTTCTGTGGCATAATTTTAAAGTCAATATGCTAAGAACAATTATACACAACTTTTAAGTTAAGCAAAAATTAATCCATTGCAAATCAACTGTACTCCAATACAAAATAAAAAAAAATTAAAGATAATATGATAGCATGATCTTTTGCTATTATGCAGGAAAATTGTTTAATAGACCCACATGATTGTTTAAGTATCTAGAAGAATGCATCCATGTCTGACTTGGTCATTTAGTATTTCATTAGAGTTTGGACACTACAATTGATGATTTCTTTTTCCATCAGGTACACATGATAACTACAAAGGTTGTATTGCCCTGTAGAGCATTGATCAGCTTTTATGTAACCTAGCAATCTCATTCTAACCTTCCTCTAGAAATGCTTGTAAATTCCTAGTGTCTAAAAATACTCTTTTACTGGAGTAGGCATTAATGAGCTTATAAATCTTTAGCATACGTTTGTTCTATATTTGTATGTGTTGTGTTTTTAACTATTTGAAAATATTGCTTTGACATAGAGATTATACATATCTGGCAGGTAAAAATATAATCTTGTGTGATAATAAATATGCTTAGTTTGGTTGTTGTTTTAAAACAAATTTTCTTTCTGGTTCATTGGAAACTTCCATTTTTAATAATAAAATAGGGAGTCTGGCTCACAATAAACAGTAAAAATATTCTCCTTAGTTTCCAGGTAATGGGTATTTTCAATGTACTGATTTGAAATAGAATTGAAACATAAAGTACTTGACATTGTAAGCAGTTTAAAGTTAAAAGCTTTATAATTAAAAAAAATATATATATAATTTAAACTAAATAATTTTTATTTAAAAATATATACCCATTTCATGGGCAAATTTTTAAAAAAAATTCCTCCACGGCTGTTAATCACAAATGAAAAAAAAAGGTATATCCTACCAGAATATGGATTTTATTAAGTTTTTACTCAGTAGTATGCCAGGATATGATACTCATGGAGGATGTGTTAGTTATACCTAACTTATGGAGAGAAACATGAAAAATCTTTGCTCTTTTAACTAGCAAATATAATATTTTCAAATGTGTCACTGTAGTGATATGATAAATGGTGTATCAGATATTTAAATTTACCTGTTCCTAAGTTTTATTGAGGGCTTCCCAGGTGGCACAGTGGTAAAGAATCTGCCTCCCATTGCAGGAGACTCAGGAGACACGAGTTTGATCCCAGGGTAGGGAAGATCCCCCGGAGGATGAAATGGCAACCCATTCCAATATTCTTGCCTGGAGAATTCCATGGATAGAGGAGCCTGGTGGGCTACAGTCCATGGGGTCACAAAGAGTCAGACATGACTGAGCAACTGAGCACATATGCACACCCAAGTTTTATTGAGATGTGGCTTTGATAATGTATTTCTTGTGGTTCCATCACTCGCCTTAGTTGCTCTCACCTGAAGAGAAGGGATTTTTATGCTGCTGTTCACTGGATCACTGTGGGAGGAAGGGGCTTATTCCAAATAAGATTCCACCTTATTTTGAATCTGTGGCAGTTTAAATAACCTCAGTAGCCATATAATGCTGTGGCTTAGACCTTGTGTTCCCACATCCTCATTTCAGCATCATCTCACTACTTACAGTGTTCAAGATTCAATAGAAAGTTTCTCTGGACTTTAGAAGCGAGGATGATATTGCTGTTTAGATGAATACAGGAGTGACCTGCTGCCTTGAGACACAGATCAGGTGCCACCTGTACCTCTCAAGGTTGTAATTAGTTTTTTTATTTTAACATTTTTAAATTCTCAGGCAACCAAAAAGCTTGATAAGGTTAAGCTGAATGAATACATAAGGAATGGTGAATTGGTGGGGAAGTGGCAGAATGATACTTATGTGTGCAGATATGTCTGTGTGTCTTAGGGGACAGACACACAGTTCTCTTTGGTAGGGCAGAGAGAACTGCTGATGGAATTAAAAACTGTCAATAGTTATAAGAGAGGCACAGATTGGATTAGGTGACAATGTAGTTATGTGGAATTGAACTATTTCTTATTTGCTACGATGCAAAAGTAAATATTATTTACTTAGGATTTCTGAGTATGTGAGCAATCAAGAAATGTAATGACATCTGTCCTGACCCAGTTGAACCCAGTTGAATGTATTGCCTCCATGTGTCTGAGGTATTCTGTGTTCTAGGATATTGGTATGCAGTCACCCTTAGAACCAGCAGAACTTAACCTGCCTCTGAGGCCTTCCCAGGTCCTGGTTCCTGTTAATATAGTACTAAGGGATGGCTGGTAGGATTTTCATTTAAAGGCCAGTAGATATGATAAAGGGAATCCAATTAGCATTAGAAAATAATTCAATAATTTGATTCAAGTCAGAGAAAGTCATTTTAATCAAAACTATTATAGAAGAAAAAAATATTTTAATCGCCAGCTGCTCTGTGTTAATAATTGAATGATTTATTTTGAACTCTGGTACAAGGTTAAGAAACATAATATCGATTTTCCAGATTATAAGAATAAGTGTTTCATCATCATAATGTACTATTCTTTGTCATGATGAGCTACTGATCTCTTTTAAGAAACCTGAAAATCTGAACTTTGGGAGATTTGCATTGCTATTGACTGATTTCACTTGTTCTTCTTATAGGTGATATTAATAGGATTTAGTTTTTGGAAGAGAGGCTGCATGTTTGTCTAGAAAAAGATGCTTTTCCTCAATAATTTTGTTGTAAGGTGAGGCAGGAGTGGGAAGATACATCCTGCAGACTATTGTGCACTTGAACAGGAAAAGGACATATGTTGTATATTAATCACCATCCCAGTTTCCTAGGAATAAGACTGGGTTACCCACCTTCCTTTACCCTCCCTCCCAACCCCCAGCATCCACATGCCAGAGCCTCCCATTTTCTTAGATGAGGTGGTGCTGAGTGACTGCCTGGGCCGACTTGCATGGATTTTGTGGTCCTTCCTTTTTCACTACTTCCTCTGGGATCCATCCTGAGGCCTTCTGCTGTTGCTCCATTTTACAGGTGTAAGAAGGACTGAAGTGGGAGGATGGCAGTGAGAATGAAAAAGTGACACTGCACATAAAGAACACTTTCAGAACTTAATGGTTGTTTGATTATATGTGGAGTAATAAGAAATGGGAGTGTCAAGGATTGGGGTATCGGCAAGTGACTTAAACAAAAAGGGGAATTGTTCACATCATTTCATTTCAGGCAAGATTAGATCCAGGTGAGGTGATGCCATCAGTGTCAGCCTCTCTTCATCTTTCAACCCTGTCTTTCCAGTGTTGGCTTGATGCTCAGGCAACAATCTGCTTGGTAGCTCCATATCCAAGTTCAACCTTACTAGCCACAGTGATAGAATGCTTTCTTCTATTTGGACTTTGGTCCTTATCACTTTGAAGCATTAAGCATGCACTTATCTATTTATCCCTTCAACCCAGGCTCCAAGAAAGCAGAGACTTCCTTTTTCTTTTTTGTTGTTTCCACTTCATGGTCCCCAGAGCACAGGGATAAGTCCTGGAAGAGAGTGAGTTCTCAATATATATTTTTTGGGTAAGTAAAAGTGTGAATGATTCTCTTTTGCAAAACATCTAGCAAGATTCCCGGATCTATTATAACTTTCACTGTTTTGACAGTGTTGTGATTGCTCTTTTCCAGCTACTATGACAGGAATGGGTGGCTTTCTTGTGACCAAGGGAGGAGCCAGGAAGTGACTGCAACTTGATCCTTGACCAGGTGCTTTGACTGCATCACTTTGAAAAGAAAGCAAAATGCACCATCCATTTAAGTAATTAGTTTAACACCTATTAGGAAAAGTATTAGTTTTCAGGCTCTTATCTGCTTCACAGAACAGATGGTTGGATAAGTGTCTTCCTCCTTAATCAGATTTTAAACTTTCTAAAAATAGAGTCTTCTTTCTTCGTCCCTACATTGCTCTGCTGTTGGTACTCAGTAAGTACCAAATACATGGAGAAATTAATATGTTTTAAACATGCTACGTTGAAAGTATATGGAAGATCTGCAAAATCCCCCTGTGTATTTTATGATTTTTTTAAAATTTTAGGTGACCTAATAAAAATGAATTTTCATGTGACTGTCCCTGAACTCTCTACCAGCCACTGATTTGTTCATGGAAGCATCCATTGGCTCATTTTGAGTGTCTTATTTTCTTTCAGTAGCAAAATTTCTGACATAATTTCTAGCCCATGGCTTTGCTAAAAAGCATGTTACGTGCTCTAAGAGTCGCTGTGAAGTCCTAAGAGAGAGCTCGAAAAGGCCAAGTGTCAAGAGAGCTACCAAGGACCAACAAGCAGCAAAGAAGAGACCTTCCAGCAAGTGTTATTAGACAAGATGACTGTATCTAAGGAGATCTTGAACTCAGTCAGGTTCCATGTTCAGGAGGAGCCTAAAACAGAGGTGTCTGGAAGCACTGTGAAATTGGCATTCTCCACAAGTCTGGTTCATAGGGTCTACCTGATACTTGAAGCAGTATCTAATCCAGGTGGGAAAGGCTCGCTGAACATCAGGGCAAAGGACATGCAGGTGGCCAGGTGGCCGTTGCACTTCAGTGAGGTGTCCAGTTATCTCTTTGACACCCACGAGGCTAAATTTCTTTGAGCCATACCTGCCTCTGGGAGTAGGAGCCATGGACTCTGTGTCCAGTAACTTGTGACATCAGGAGGAAGTTCCCACTGGGATTCCAGACTTGACCCCCACCCCCGCCCCCAGTCTGGGCTGAGGGATTTCTGAGTCTGGTTATTATTGTCAACAAAATCTGTTATTATCTTTGAAAGTTTTTATGACTAGCTAGCTCAAGGGAGTGACAATATGCACATGCTGTCACACAGAGAATATCTGTAATTTCAAATGAAGATTGTTTCTATTTTGAGAATTACACAGAAGGGCACAGTGGAGGTAATATAAGTGAAGATGATTCCAGCAGCACTCTTTCAAACAGCATAAAGCTACAAAATTCAACAAAACATACTAATGTAATGAATCACACTTTTAGATAGGCAGTAGAGTTGGAGTGGTTATGAGAAGAATGTTTGGATTGGAATTCTGACTTCACAGGTTAATGATAGCTGTATGACCTTGGGTAATGGACTTATCCTTTCTGTATCTCAGTTTTCTTGTCTCTAAAAATGTAAGTAACAATTGTAACCCGTCTCATAGGACTGAAGATTAAATTGGGCTTCCCAGGTGGCACTAGTGGAAAATAACCCACCTGCTAATGCAGGAGATGTTAGAGAGGCAGGTTCAATTCCTGGGTTGGGAAGATCCTCTGGAGGAGGGCATGGCAATCCACTCCAGTATTCTTACCTAGAGAATCCCATGGAGCCTGGTGGGTTACAGTCCATAGAGTCACAAAAGTTGGACACAACTGAAGAGACTTAGTATGCATACATGAAGGTTAAATTAATTAATATACGTAAACATTGTCTGGAACATATTAAGCCCTCAGTGAATTTTAGCTATTATTATTATTGCTCCTGTTGATCTCAAGTGTAAAGTCAGAAATGTGACTTTGGTTCATGACTTTGGGTAGAATAATTAGACAAGCAATTTTAGGGAAAGATGTAAATATCTTTGGGTATTTCTGTTATCCAAAGTGTTGTCACTAATAGTGCAGATTAAGATATTATTACAAAAGGATAATATTAAAAAGAAGTTTATGTTACAGAATTAGAAACTCTAACAGTATGCTGAAATGTTTCAGCTTTCTGTAATATCATATCTCAAAACAATAAAACTTTTCTGATTTGGCTATTTGGATTAATTTGGTATTAGCAACTTTAATCTTTAAAACTTCTTTCAAGTTTTTACATTTTTTCATTAGCTGAGAACAACTCCCCAGATCAAGACAGTATACCCCTGAAATATTAACTTCTTGTTATCTGGCTGTTTTCTTCAAGTCTTCTAAGACATGTAGTATATGACCATCAATACAAATAGTCTAACATTTATGAACGTGAAATGAGTGTTAGTCTCCCAAGTCAAAAATACTTTGGATGCTTTGGAATGTCATCTCTATTAGAATGGGTATGAAAACATTGGTGTGGATCTTTGGAAAGAGAGCATCACTGCTTGATTTTTAAAAGGTTAAGTTTAGCTCTGTGTCTTGAATTTTCTGATGTCCGCTTTCCTTCAGTTATCCCATCACTGACTTGTTCAAGCTCTCCATGTCCCTGGCATTTACTACTGTTTTCTCCATGATTTCCTGTCTCTACCTTACCTCCTTCTAATCCATTTACCATCCTGCTGCCAGAGTAATCTACCTAAAGATGACTTACCTGATGATCTTGCTTTTTGGGTAGAGCTTTTTAAGTCTTCCCTCATATCACACACTCATTCACGCATTTATTCCTTGAAAGGTGACTTCTCTTCACTTATTGCTCCCAATCCCTCTTTTAACTGACCCTAAACTGCAACCGCCTACCTACACTGGCATTCTTACATCAGGACTTTCACTTTCCCCTCCCTCTGCTTATGGCACTTTCTCTTCATGTCTTTCTGTTGAGTGCAGTCGTCTAGGCTTGCAGATCCATTTCCAGGAAACATATGCTCACAATAAAATGAAAACATGAAAAGCATGAGGAACCAAGTCACCATGAGTAAAAATCAGCAGAAATAACAGACTGCTAAATCAAACCAAAGTAAATGTAGATATTGAAATAGATTTAGGATGCAAAATGTTTTATCTGTATAAAGAAATAAAAGATTAAAAGAATGGAAAGAATAAGAGGCTATCAAAGTGATCAAGTAGAACTGAAAAAGAGAGAGAGTAAAGAGAGAGTCAGCAAATTAGAAGACAAAGTTGAGATGAATAACCAGTGTAAACTACAGTCAGATAAAGGGATGGAAAATAGGAAAGCCAAGTTAAGAGACAGGGTGTAAATATTCTACATGAAAAGTCTGCAGACTTTTCAATTACTTATGGAATATTTGTATTTTTACTTAACAATAAACTAGTTTCAATAATTTAAAAATTAGTAGCAAAAAATAAAACTTCTTAAAACTAAAAAGAATAATGTGTCTCAATTATAAAAGCTCATATTATGCTGAGTTAGATGAATGGAAAACAATAATTAAAACAGAAACACACACACACACACACATACACACACCTAGAAACATGGTCACATTTTAAACCACTAAAAATAATGATATAAACTGATTTTCTATGAAAGAATGAGAACTAGTTTGACCTCAGCAAAGCAGTAATACCGGAAGCAGAGAGAAATATAGGAATAAATATGAGTTCTGAGGAAAATAACTTTTTAACTAGAAACTGTTGTTTAAACCATTGCAAAACATGAGCAGAAAACATAAAGAGGGAGTCTAAATTCTTGCTAATATTCTTGGAGAAATAGGTCAAATTTAACTTTAAAAATTGAGATTAAAATTGTGTTATAAATAGAAGGATGGATCAGTAGAAATAAATTAAATGTGATATTTTCTGTGCTTTTCAAAATCATGAAACTGATTTAACTCTTTAGATGAATGTCATGTTTTCTATTTCATGTTTTAATATGATTGCATGTTTTTTAATGAAAAAAAGTTCTTCCTTTCATCTGCTAGCAAGAGTATTCATCGTTTAAAAAGGGATGTTTGTATTTTAGAAAGAGTGAAAGAGTTTATTTAAGCATGCGAGGTTTTTGTTTGTCTGTTTGTTTTACCCAACTTAGTTTTTTTCTGGACCTCTGTTGGCTTGTGGGAGCTTACCCATGAAAACCATAAAGGTTGATGAGTAGCACCTCTGGGAGGATTTGGTTGACACAATTTAATTCACACCTTTACCATCATACTAGTATACTTAGAAACGATCACCAGTTTTATTATTGCTGAGAACTAATTGAAGCATTTTTCTGTGAGTGATTAAAATATTTGGCTATTTCTCAGATTTTTAAATAGAATGAGTTTGGATCTTATTATGCATTTTCTGTAAAAATCTGGAGTTCCCTGAGGTTAACAGATTTATAAAAGACATTTTTTATAAGCTAATTTTAAGTACTATAGTCTTACATAATGCTTATATGTAGTCTTATATATAAACTATAGTCAGGTTTGTGAAAGAAAAGGGCATTTTCATACCTGGTATAATTCAACAAATCCTGTGAATCTTTAACTTCTACTTACTGCTGAATTAAAACATTTTACCTTCTAGCTCACATGAGTGCTGCACACCAGCACAGTTTGGAAGGTTAGTAAAAAACACACTCTTCAGGCACATTTTTAAAGAAATGCTTACTGTACCTTGTGAAAATAATACCAAATAGGTATTTTATCTTTATACATGAATCTAATGAGATATGAGAATGCACTTCTTTATTCAATAGTAATCTAATTCTGTATTTACTTAAACATATGTGCTCATGGGCATGCACACACACATACACAATTCCTAAAATGATTGGATTTTTCACTCTCATAGCAGCAGTGCCCTATACTTTTGAATAAACATGAATGATTAAACAAAATGATTGTTTTATGGAAATTTTTTGGGCAGAGACCCAAGTTTTCAATGAACTGTTACTATTACTATTTAAATATTTTTTAGGTAAACGTTGCATTAAACAGTAATGCTATAATAATAGTGTACCTCAGTGAATTAAATCAGAAAATATTTACCAGGAATTAGTTGTATTAAAACTTTAAGTATCATTTGAATCCAAATTCATAATATAAAATTTTTATTTATCTCCTATGTGATTTGTATACATTCTTGGAACTCTACAAAGAAATTACTATCTTGATTTTTCTTTCCTCCAATAAAATGAGAAAAACAGCATTTTATGGAAGGTCAATAACAAATATTTGTGCTTTGAATGAATTGATTGTACTTCCTGCCATTAGCTATGGACATCATTTTGTCAACTGTCCCTATTAAATCTCATGGAGAAAAGAAAGAAGAGAGGAAAGGAGGAAGACAAGGAAGAAGGAGCAGGCGGGAGGAACAAAAGGAAAGTGTATCCAGATTATATGACAGCATGTGAATAGACTTTTATCTGTAGTTGGACAAGCTTTCTGAAAGTTCCAGCTGATTATTAAAGCACCAAATACACATTTCTTTGCAATGATGTATATTCTGTTTTCTTATTCTACAACAAAGCAGTAAATCTTTACTTTGGAATATGTTAGTTATTTTATTTTAATTTTTTCCAATGAAAATGCCCAAATTACCAAATAGAGTATAAAAAAGTTTCTTGTGTAATCTAAGTCTTGTCCTAAAAATGTAACAATGGCTATTTATGAATCAAGTATTATAGCACCAGGTGTTATATTTTTGTTAAATTTTGTAAGTTTTTAAACTCACATGGGATTTTAGAAGAAACATTCCTATGAACATAAATGAACATCTAAGCTCTTTATTTTCTTGGGCTCCAAAATCACTGCAGATGGTGACTGCAGCCATGAAATTAAAAGATGCTTACACCTTGGAAGAAAAGCTATGATCAACCTAGACAGTATATTAAAAGGCAGAGACATTACTTTGCCAACAAAAGTTCATCTAGTCAAAGTTATGGTTTTTCCAGTAGTCATGTATGGATGTGAGAGTTGAACCATAAAGAAAGCTGAGCGCCGAAGAATTGATACTTTTGAACTGTGATGTTGGAGAAGACTCTTGAGAGTCCCTCGGACTGCAAGGAAATCAAACCAGTCCATCCTAAAGGAAATCAGTCCCGAATATTCATTGGAAAGACTGATGCTGAAGCTGAAACTTCAATACTTTGGCCACTTGATGTGAAGAACTGACTCACTGGATGCTGGGAAAAATTGGAGGCAGGAGGAAAAGGGGATGACAGAAGATAAGATGTTTGGATGGCATCATCGACTTGATAAACATGAGTTTGAGCAAACTGTGGGAGTTGGTGATGGACAGAGAAGCCTGGTGTGCTGCAGTCCATGGGGTTGCAAAGAGTCAGACATGACTGAGTGACTGAACTGAACTGAACTGAAACTTTTCATGTTCATCACAGGGTTTTAAAAAATTTGTGGAGCAGTTTTTAACTGTTGTACAGCTGTATAGTACAGAGGGAAATATGTAATTTTGTCTCCAATTTTCAGTGAAGAAACTTGAGAAATTTGCAGGATGAAAGATGTGTCTAAATTTTAAAAATAAATTATTCATTGAAGAAATATTTATTAGGTACTTGCTCCATGAAGCTGCTTATATAGACACAACATTTATAGAAGGAAACTATATAATTTATAACAATTACAGTAATTTGATAATTCACATGAACAGTGTATGAAAAGAAAAAGAGAAAACTGCATGCTTACTTTATTGAATAAATTTAACATGTAACATTGTATACGCTTAAGGTGTACGTATATGTGTACAATGTGTTCCTTCAATACATTTATATATTGTAATATGATCGCTAAAGTAGTGATATTATCATGTTATTAATTATATAGATAGTCCCTTGGACTGCAAGGAGATCCAACCAGTCCATCCTAAAGGAAATAAATCCTGAATATTCATTGGAAGAACTGATGCTGAAGCTGAAACTCCAATACTTTGGCCACCTGAGGCAAAGAACTGGCTCATTGGAAAAGACCCTGATGTTGGGAAAGATTGAAGGTGGGAAGAGAAGGGGATGACAGAGGATGAGATGGTTGGATGCTATCACTTACTTGATGGACAAGAGTTTGAGTAAACTCAGGATGTTGGTGATGGACAGGGCAGCCTGGTGTGCTGCAGTCCATGCGGTCACAAAGAGTTGGACACGACTGAGTGACTGAACTGAAATGAACTGATAATTATACTACAATACTATGATCTATATTCATTATACTGTTAATTAGACCTCTATGGCTTATTTGTGCCTTGATACAAGTTTGTACTCTTAAGCACCTTCATTCTTATCTCTGCCCATCCCCTAGTAACTATCTTATTTATTTTTTACAGGTTTCACTTTTTTAGATTTCACATATAATGACATCATACAGTACTTGTCTTTCTCTATCTGACTTTCTCTCTTAGAATTGAAAAAAGTGAAAGTGTTAGCCCTGCCAGGCTCCTCTAACCATGGAATTCTCCAGGTAAGAATACTGGAATGAGTAGCCATTCCCTTCTCCAGGGAATCTTCCCGACCCAGGAATTGAACCTGGGTCTCTAGTGCTGCAGGCAGATTCTTTACCATCTGAGCCACCACGGAAGCCCCTCTCTAAGCACTGAAAGTGAAAGTCATTCAGTTGTGTCTGACTTTTTGTGACCCCATGAACTATACAGTCCATGGAATTCTCCAGGCCAGAATACTGGAGTGGGTAGCCGTTCCCATCTCCACGGGATCTTCCCGACCCAGGGATTAAACCCAGGTCTCCCCCATTGTGGGCGGATTCTTTACCAGTTGAGCAATCAGGGAAGCCCAAAAATACTGGAGTGGGTAGCCTGCCCCTTCTCCAGGGGATCTTCCTGACCCAGGAATTGAACCAGGGTCTCTTGCATTGCAGGTGGATTCTTTAGCAGCTGAGCTACCAGGAAGCACCTTAGCATTATGTTGTAGCAAATAGAAGGATATCTTCCCTTCTCATGGTTGAATAGCATTCCATTGTGCATGAATACCGCTTTATCTATTCATCCATTGGTGGTCTTTTGGGTTGTTTCCATATCTTAACTATTGTGAGTAATGCTGTGATAAACATAAGGGTGCATATATTTTGTCAAAAACTTTTCTTTTTTTTGGTCAGGCAAGAAAAGGAAACCTATTAAAAGGGAAATGAGAGGGTGACTGACCCTTGAGAAGAACCAGTGTCCTCCCTTTTTGATGGGGTCCTTCTCATACCCTGCCAATGGAAAATTCTCTGAGGGAGTGATTCTTTTTAATTTAATTATTTTAACGTGTTCTTGAATTTGTTTTGCTAACATTTGGTTGAGAATTTTTATATCTATGTTCATCAGAGATAATAATTTAATTACTATTTAATTTTCTTTTCTTGTAATATCCTTGTCAGATGTTCTCTCTTTTTATGCTGTAATTTCATTACCAAGTTATAGTATCTATGAAAAAGTGAAAGTGTTAGTCTCTCAGTCGTGTTCAACTCTTTGTGACCTCGTGGACTGTCCATGGGATTCTCCAGGCAGGAATATTGGAGTTGGTTGCCATTTCCTTCTCCAATCTCAACCCACGGGTTGAACTCGGTTCTCCTGCATTGTAGGCAGGTTCTTTACTGCCTCAGCCACAAAGGAATTATTTTTAACACTCCTCTCCTTTAACACTTATTGTTAGGAGTTTAACATACTATTCTAAAATAATTTGAAGCATTCTATTTCTTATCTTAATCAAAATTTTGTATACTTTGATCTTTTTGTTTCAGCTTGAAGAGTTCCTTTCAGCATCCCTTGTAAGGCAGGACTGCTGGTGTGGTGAATTCTCTCAGCTTTACTTTGTCTGGGAAAGGCTTTATTTCTCCTTCATTCTGAAGAATAACCTTACTGGATAGGGTATCTTGCATGGAAGTTTTTAATATGTCTTTTTTTCCCCCTGGATGCCTTGAAAATTGTTTATTTATGATTGCTTTTTGACTTTTGAGAGCTTCATTAAAGTAAGTCTTGGATGAGGACTTTTTGTAGTGAGATAATAAGATATTCTGATAGCTTCCTGGATTTGTATATTGAGCTGTACCCTAGGTTTGGGAATTTCTCAACGATTATTTCTTTAAATAAACTCTGCTCTTTCTCCCCTTTCTTCTCTTTCTGGGATAAACATTATTCTTATGTTGGCCTTTCCAGTGGAATCAGATGGTTCTCTTAGGGTACACTTTTTAAAAACCATAGTTCTCTTTCCTCTTCCACTTGAATTATTTCTACATTTCTATCTTTAAGCTTGCTAATTCTCTCTGCTCTGCTCTATTTGTAATGCATTGTAATGCACTCTTTATCTCATTCATTGAGTTCCTCAGCTCTAGAAATCTGATTCCTTTTTATAATTTTAATCTCTTTGGTAAAGTATTCCTTCTGCTTTTTATTTTTACTTCTCATGTCACTGAATTGCCTTTATGAGTTTTCTTGTAGTTCATTGAATTGCATCACAGCAGCTCTTTAAAATTCTTTATAAGTTAGATCACAATATTCCATACCTTTGGGTTTGGTTGCTGGAAAATTGTCGTTTTCTCTTTTGTGATATTGCATTACCATGATTCCCTAAGTTAAAAAGGGAACATGTTTTTTTTTTTTTTTTAATTTAGGTAAGACTCTTTAATCCTAAGAATTCAGCAGGTTGGTAGTTAGGAGATTTCCTTTTGTTTTCCAGAAGATGGCGTTATGCCACAAATTTTTGGTTTATCTTAACTAGAGATGATGCTGTGAAAGTGCTGCACTCAATATGCCAGCAAATCTGGAAAACTCAGCAGTGGCCACAGGACTGGAAAAGGTCAGTTTTCATTCCAATCCCAAAGAAGGCAATGCCACAGAATATTCCAACTACCTCACAGTTGCTCTCATTTCACATGCTAGTAAGGTTATGCTTAAAATACTTCAAGCTAGGCTTCAGTAGTTCTTGAACTGAGAACTTCCAGATGTACAAGCTTGAGTCTGGAAGAGGCAGAGGAACCAGAGATCAAGTTGTCAACATTTGTTGGATTGTGGAGAAAGCAAGGAAGTTTCAGAAAAACACCTATTTCTGCTTTATTGACTACACTAAAGCCTTTGACTGTGTAGATCACGACAAACTGGAAAATACTTAAATACATGGGAGTACTAGACCACCTTACCTGTCTCGTTGGAAATCTGTATGCAGGTCAAGAAGCAATAGTTAGAACTGGACCTGGAACAACAGACTGGTTCAAAATTGGGAAAGGAGTATGGCAAGGCTGTATATTGTCAGCTTGCTTATTTAACTTCTATGCAGAGTACATCATGTGAAATGCTGGGCTGAATGAATCACAACCAAAGTTAACCAGCAGTTTCTAAGATTGGGAATTCACACAGTTAAGAAAACAACAACAAAAGGAAGTTTGCTGGGAGAAATAGCAACAACCTCAGAAATGCAGATGATCCTACTCTAATGGCAGAAAGTGAAAAGGAACTGAAGAGCCTCTTGAAGAGGATGAAAGAGGAGAGTGAAGAAACTGGCTTGAAACTCAACATTCAAAACACTAAGATCATGGAATCCTGTCCTATCACTTCATGGCAAATAGAAGGGGAAGAAGTAGAAGAAGTGATAGATTTTGTTTTCTTGGGCTCCAAAATCACTGTGGACAGTGACTGCAGCCATGAAATTAAAAGACACTTGCTCCTCGGAAGGAAAGCTATGACAAACCTAGACAGTGTATTAAAAGTCAGAGACATCACTTTGCTGACAAAAATCCATATAGTCAAAATTTTGGTTTTCCAGTAATTGTGTACAGATGTGAGTGTTGGATCATAAAGAAGGCTGAGTGCTGAAGAATTGATGCTTTCAAATTGTGGTGCTGGAGAAGACTCTTGAGAGTCCCTTGGGCAACAGGGAGATCAAACCAGTCAATCTCAAAGGAAATCAACTCTGAGTAGTCACTGGAAGGACTGATGCTGAAGCTGAAGCTCCAGTACTTTGGCCACCTGAGGCAAAGAGCTGATTTATTGGAAAAGACCCTGATGCTGGGAAAGATTGAAGTCAAAAGAAATGGTTAAATAGCATCACAGACTCAATGGACATAAATCTGAGCAAACTCTGAGAGGTAGTGGAGGGCAGAGGAGCCTGGCGTGCTGCAGTCCACGGGGTCACAAAGAGTCAGACATGACTGAGAGACTTAACAACAACAACCAAAATTAACCAGTAGCTTCTGAGATTAGGAATTCACACAGTTAAAAACCGACAAAAACAACAACAAAAGCAAAGCATGGTGGCAAATGGGGAGGGAGTGAGATGTGAATAGTTAGCACAGGGCTTTGTGAATGCCCATGGTCTGGTAGAGATAGCCTCAATTTGGGGGGAGCCCCAGATGCCCTTGGGTGATCCTCTTGCCTCCAAGGGCAGCCAGCAGGAGAAACTTTCCTTCAGTTGTCTATTCACTTACCATTCTTTCTGCATTCACTGGAGTCTTTCCTTAAAGAGAGCAACTGGTCCCTCCAGCTGGGACACGCGTGGCTGCACAGATTTCCATTTACTGCCTTCACCCTCCATCTTCTGGCAGAAAGGTTGTGCTTGCTCTGTGCCGGAATAGCCACCTCCTTTTCTACTGTCACTACCTCCTGCCACTAGCTCCTCTGCTACTTCCCTCATTCAGCTACCTACTTCATGGTCCAGTCCACCCACTTTGGGTGCAAAGATGGATGGAGCTCTTGGATGTCCACGCTTGCTGTGCAAAGGTACTTCCCCCCCCCCGCCCCGGTTATGAATGTCCTATTCATTGTAAATCAAAGGAGAGAGGAAAAAATAAAAAAAGGAATGATTCAGTATCAGTGCCATGATACTGTTGTTGTTGTTTAGTTGCTAAGTTGTGTTCGACTCTTTTGCAACCCCATGGACTGTAGCCTTCCAGGCTTCTCTGTCCATGGATTTTCCAGTCAAGAATACTGTAGTGTGTTGCCATTTGCTTCTCCATGATACTGACATCACTCCAGAATTGCATGTTTTATTGCTCTGTGAATATTTCAATAATTTGAACAAAGTTTGTGAAATATTAGACTTTGCCCCTTAAGTGGACATTTCAGGTTTATATGCAAGCAAGGAAGTTCTCCAGTTAATGAGCTATGGATCGTTAGCATCTTTTTAAACTACATATTTAATGTAATATCAATACTAATGTGAGTCAACAGCTGAGTTTCCCAAGTGCATCCTTCTAGACAGTATCTTGATAGGGTTTCAGATTTCTGAATGTGTGTCTTTTACATTTCCCAAGTCTCCGATTCTAGTTTAATATCCACAAAACACAATACAGATGCCAGGGATACTCATATGAAAACTGCAATATAGTCCTGGTGGTCACATTGATGGTCTTTTCAGGAACCGTTGAGGTTTTCATCCACTGCAGAGATTTCCCAGCTTCTGCCCCCAAGCAGTGTACATTCCCTCCTCTGAAGAACAGAGTGTACTTGCCTTAAGTATGTAAGTATCATAAATTGTATCTCAAATACTCTGGTTTGGTGGAACTCAAATGAAATCCTCTCACAAATCAGAATCTCAGGGGCAGAAGTGGGGAATTATCCCTTGGGCAGTTTCAGTGCCTGAAAAACTACTATGTGTGTTTCTCCCCTGAATTTTATTGCACAGAACTTTACAATCTTGATAAATCTAGAGATGTGACTTCTAATGCAGACATGTTCTAATCTTTCCATTTGTGAATTCTTTCTGAAAAATATCTGAGTGTGGTGGACTGTTAAATTTTACCAACATGGCCTATTTAAGCAGGAACAAGAATGTCTTCTGAAATAAACGCTTTGTTGGCAGTCCCTTCCTATTAGTGAGATCTCACTTCTCTATCTATATTTTCCTGGGTCCCACTGTCACACAGCTACCCCACCTCCATGGACATTAAGGCCGCATGAATTTTCTGTTAGGATGAGCTTGGCTGTTTCAATGTTTTAAGCTCAATATATGTCAGGGTTGAAATATAACTTAGGTATGGAGATTTAAGAAAGTTCTCTCAGACTTGTGATCAATTTAATTCAGCAAACATTTATCAAATGCCTACCATGTACCAGGCATTGTGATAGCAGCTGAAGGAATAAATAGTGGTTCTTTTTTTTTTAATTGCTGATCCTGTACGACAAAAAGGTTGATTCATTAAACTGGCACCAGTTGTAATTTTAGAACCACTCCTATCATTGGGAATCTGTTCTTTTTGTCGAATATAATTTTTCAGTGGCCATGGGTGAATAATAATTGAGATAATTAAAATTGACCTTTCAAACAGTTTTAAATCTTTGCCTGCTTAGGGTGCTGAAAATGACAGTCCATGAAAACTGGAACCATTCTCTCTCCATGTATTTGATTCATCTGAAGGTTGATAGAGTCACACCATCTTGCATAATTTTAAAACCATGAAGGGATATACTGAATTCTTTCAGTTGCCAGGCTAAGAGCAAGAACTAAGTTTTATAAAAAGGCTCCTGGATATATAACATAGAAAAAAAAAAACAATGGAAATGTTATCTCTTTTCTCAATGAGTTATTTAAATATAGACTTTATTTTTAAATTAAATTTATTTTTAATTGGAGGATAATTGCTTTACAATAGTGTTGACATTTTGCCATATAGCAACATGAATCAGCCGTAGATATAAATATGTTCCCTCTCTCTTGAACCACCCACCCACTTGATGGATGAATGGATAAAGAGCTGTGGTATATGCACACAATGGAATATTAGCCATAAAAAGGAACACATGTGACTCAGTCCTAATGAGGTGGATGAACCTAGAGCCTGTTATACAGAGTAAAGTAAGTCAGAAACAGAAAGACAAATGTCATATATTAGTGCATATATATGGACTCTAGAGAGATGGTACTAATGAACTGCAAAGCAGCAATGGCGACGGAAACATAGAGAACAGACTTGAGGGATAAGGAGAGGGTGGGCCAAATAGGTCAATCATAACTTTTATTTTTAAGTGAATTCTCAGGGTTCTTGATAAAGAGAAAGCTCCCCTGTCTTTTTAAAAAAACAAACTTCATTTTTTAGAGCAATTTTAGGCTTATGTAAAACTGAACAGAAAGTACAGAGATTTCCCAAATAGCCCCTTCCCTCACACATGCTTAGGCCCATTGGCGTCTTTCTCAGAGTGGTACATTTTTTATAACTGATGGACCTACACTAACATGTGATAATCTCCTCAAGTCCATACTTTATGGCTTATTCTTATTGTTGTACGTTCTGTGGAACAAATGTATAATTTCATGTATTCAGTGTTACATTCAGAGAAGGCAATGGCAACCCACTCCAGTACTCTTGCCTGGAAAATCCCATGGATGGAGGAGCCTTGTAGGCTGCAGTCCAGGGGGTCGCTAGGAGTCAGACACGACTGAGTGACTTCACTTTCACTTTCCGCTTTCATGCATTGGAGAAGGAAATGGCAACCCACTCAAGTATTCTTGCCTGGAGAATCCCAGGGATGGGGGAGCCTGGTGGGCTGCCATCTACTGGGTCGCACAGAGTCGGACACGACTGAAGTGACCTAGCAGCAGCAGAAGCAGCAGTGTTACATTATTGTGAGCATAGTTTTACTGCTCTAGAAAAAATCCTTCATGCTCCTGTTCATTTCTCTTCCCATCCAAACACTGGCAGCCACTCATCATTTTAGTAGCTCCATACTGTTGGTTTTTCTAGGATATCATGTAGCTAGACTCTTACATTTCTCATGCTTTTAAGACTGGTTTCTTTCACTTAGTAATATGCATTTAAGTTTCTCCTGTGTCCTTTCATGGATTGATGGATCATTTCTTTTTGTTACTAATATTTCACTGTATGGATGTACTACAGTATGTTTATCCATTCCCTACTAAAGGATGTCTTGGTTACTTCCAAATGTTAGAGATGAATGGCTAAAGCTGCTATAAACTTTTTTGTGCAAGTTTTAGTGTAGACATGAGTGTTCAACCATTTTGAGTAAATACCAAAGAGGAGGTTTTATATTGCATGATAGGAATATGTTGAGTATTGTAAAAACTTGGCCAGATGGTCTTCCAAAAAGGCTGCACCATTTTGCATCCCCACCAGCAATAAATGAGAGTTTCTATTGCTCTACATCCTCACCGCCATTTGGTGTCATTAGTGTTCCAGATTCTTACCATTTTCATAGCAAACAAGTGCAGTGGTATCTTATTGTTGTTTTGATTTGCATTTCTCTGAAGACATATAACATGGAGCATCTCTTCATATGCTTCTTTGTCATCTGTGTGTCTTCTTTGGTGAAATGTCTATTAAAGTCACCTTTGGACCATTTTTAAATGAATTTTTTTGTTTTCTTATTGTTGAGTTTGAGTTCTTTGCATAATTTGGATAACAGTCCTTTGTCAGTTGTATCTTTTGCAAATGTTTTCTCCCATCTTTTGGCTTGTGTTTTATTTCTGTTGACAGTGTCTTTTGCAGAGCAGGTATTTTTAATTTTAATAAAGTCCATTTTATCAATTTTTTTTTCATGGATTGTGCCTTTGTATTTGCAAAATATTTGCAGAACACACTTTCGTCTAGATTCTCTCCTATATTACCTTCAAGGAGTTTTATAGCTTTGTCTTTACAGTTATATCTGTGATCTCTTTTGAATTAATTTTTTAAAGGTGAAAAGTCTGTGTCTGGATTCATGTTTTTGCTTATGGAAGCCCATTTGTTCCAGTACCATTTGTTGGAAAGACTATCTATACTATGTCGTGTGGCCTTTGCTCCTTTAGCAAAGGTCCATTGATTGTATTTCTCTAGGTCTACTTCTGGGCTCTCTATTCTGTTTCTATTTGTCAGTTCTTTTAACAATAACCTATCTTGACTGCTGTAACTTGATGGTTAGTCTTAAAATCAGGTAGTGTCATTCATACAACTTCTTCATGTTCTTCTTCAATATTGTGTTGACTATTCTGTGTCTTTTGCCTCATCATACAAAGTTTGAATAGATTTAGTGATATCCACAAAATAATTTGCTAGAATTATGACTGAGATTGCCTTGAATCTATTATCAAACTGGAAAAAATTGAAATCTTGAAAAGATTGAGTATTATTGCCCATGAACATGGAGTATCTCTCCATTTATTGATATTTAGATTTTCTTTGATTTTATTCATCAGAGTCTTATAGTTTTTGTCAAATTGTGTTGTTCTTTTAGTCATTCAGTCATGTGTGACTGTATGTGACCTAGGGACTGTAGCCCACCAGGCTTCTCTGTCTACGGAATTCTGCAGGCAAGAATATTGGAGTGGGTAGCTATTTCCTTCTCCAGAGGTCTTCATGACCCAGGGGTTGAACCCAGGTCCTCTGCATTGCAGGTGGATTCTTTACCATCTGAGCCACTAAGGGAGCCCTTCCTCAAATAGATCTAATACATATTTTGATAGATTTATACCTGGGTATTTTTATTTTTAGGTGCTAATATAAATGGCAATAAGGAATTCATGATCTGAGCCACAGTCAGCTCCCAGTCTTGTTTTGCTGATTGTATAGAGCTTCTCCATCTTTGGCTGCAAAGAATATAATCAATCTGATTTTGGTGTTGGCCATCTGGTGATGTCCATGTGTAGAGTTTTCTCTTGTGTTGTTGGAAGAGGGTATTTGCTATGACCAGTGCATTCTCCTGGCAAAACTCTATTAGCCTTTGCCCTGCTTCATTCTGTACTCCAAGGCCAAATTTGCCTGTTACTCCAGGTGTTTCTTGACGTCCTACTTTTGCATTCCAGTCACCTATAATGAAAAGGACATCTTGTTTGGGTGTTAGTTCTAGAAGGTCTTGTAGGTCTTCATAGAACCATTCAACTTCAGCTTCTTCAGCATTACTGGTCGGGGCATAGACTTAGATTACTGTGATATTCAATGGTGTGCCTTGGAAATAAACAGAGATCATTCTGTCATTTTTGAGATTCATTCTAAGTACTGCGTTTCTGACTCTTTTGTTGACTATTATGGCTACTCCATTTCTTCTAAGGGATTCTTGCATACAGTAGTAGATATAATGGTCATCTGAGTTAAATTCATCCATTCCAGTCCATTTTAGTTTACGGATTCCTAAAATGTTGACATTCACTCTTACCATCTCCTGTTTGACCACTTCTAGTTTGCCTTGATTCACAGATCTAACATTCCAGGTTCCTATGCATTATTGCTTTTTACAGCATCAGACCTTGCTACTATCACCAGTCACATCTACAACTGGGTGTTTTTTTTGCTTTGGCTGCGTCTCTTCATTCTTTCTGGAGTTATTTCTCCACTGATCTCCAGTAGCATATTGGGCACCTAATGACCTGGGGAGTTCATCTTTCAGTGTCCTATCTTTTTGCCTTTTCATACTATTCATGGGGTTCTCAAGGCAAGAATACTGAAGTGGTTTACCATTCCCTTCACCAGTGGACCACATTTTGTCAGACCTCTCCACCATGACCTGTCCATCTTGGGTGCCCCTACATGGCATGGGTTAGTTTCAGTGAGTTAGACAAGGCTGTGGTCCATGTGATTAGATTGGTTAGTTTTCTGGGATTGTGGTTTCAGTCTGTCCGCCCTCTGATGCCCTCTCTCAGTGCCTACAGTCTTACTGGGGTTTCTCTTCCCTTGGACGTGGGGTATCTCTTCATGGCTGCTCCAGCAAAGCTCAATCACTGCTCCTTACGTTGGTAGTCGGGCATCACCTTTCGCCTGCTCCACCGCTCGTTGATCCAACTCCTTATTGCCAAGTTCAGACTGAAATTGAAGAAAGTAGGGAAAACCACTAGACCATTCAGGTATGACCTAAATCAAATCCCTTATGATTATACAGTGGAAGTGAGAAATAGATTTAAGGGGCTAGATCTGATAGACAGAACATCTGATGAACTATGGATGGAGGTTTGTGACATTGTACAGGACACAGGGATGAAGACCATCCCCAAGAAAAAGAAATGCAAAAAAGCAAAATGACTATCTGAGGAGGCCTTACAAATAGCTGTGAAAAGAAGAGAAGCCAAAAGCAAAGGAGAAAAGGAAAGATATACCCACTTGAATGCAGAGTTCCAAAGAATAACAAGGAGAGAGAAGAAAGCCTTCCTCAGCGATCAATGCAAAGAAATAGAGGAAAACAATGGAATGGGAAAGACTAGAGATCTCTTTTAAAAAATTAGAGGTATCAAGGGAACATTTCAGGCAAAGATGGGCCCAAAAAGGACAGAAATGGTATGGACCTAACAGAAGCAGAAGATATTAAAAAGAGGTGGCAAGAATACACAGAAGAACAGTACTAAAAAGATCTTCACGGCCCAGATAATCATGATGGTGTGATCACTCACCTAGAGCCAGACATCCTGGATGTGAAGTAAAGTGGGCCTTAGAAAGCATCACTACGAACAAAGCTAGTGGAGGTGATGGAATTCCAGTTGAGCTATTTCAAATCCTAAAAGATGATGCTGTGAAAGTGCTGCACTCAACATGCCAGCAAATTTGGAAAACTCACCAGTGGCCACAGGACTGGAAAAGGTCAGTCTTTATTCCAATCCCAAAGCAAGGAAATGTCAAAGAATGCTCAAACTACCGCACAATTGCACTCATCTCACACGCTAGTAAAGTAATGCTCAAAATTCTCCAAGCGAGGCTTCAGCAATACATGAACCATGAACTTCCAGATATTCAAGCTGGTTTTAGAAAAGGCAGAGGAAACAGAGATCAAATTACCAACACTGGATCATTGAAAAAGCAAGCGAGTTCCAGAAATACATCTTTTTCTGCTCTTTATTGACTATGTCAAAATCTTTGACTGTGTGGATCACAATAAACTGTGGAAAATTCTGAAAGAGATGGGAATACCAGACCACCTGACCTGACTCTTGAGAAACCTGTATGAAAGTCAGGAAGCACCAGTTCGAACTGGACGTGGGACAACAGACTGGTTCCAAATAGGAAAAGGAGTACATCAAGGCTGTATATTGTCACCCTGCTTATTTAACTTATATGCGGAGTACATCATGAGAAACGCTGGGCTGGATAAAGCCAAGCTGGAATCAAGATTGCCGGGAGAAAAATCAATAACCTCAGATATGCAGATGACACCACCCTTATGGCAGAAAGTGAAGAACTAAAGAGCCTCTTGATGAAAGTGAAAAGGAGAGTGAAAAAGTTGGCTTAAAACTCAACATTCAGAAAACTAAGATCATGGCATCCAGTCCAATCACTTCATGGCAAATAGATGGGGAAACAGTGGAAACGGTGAGAGACTATTCTTTTGGGCTGCAAAATCACTGGAGATGGTGATGCAGCCATGAAATTAAATGACGCTTACTCCTTGGAAAGAAAGCTATGACCAACCTAGACAGTATATTAAAAAGCAGAGACATTACTTTGGGGACAAAAGTCTGTCTCGTCAAGGCTATGGTTTTTCCAGTAGTCATGTATAGATGTGAGAGTTGGACTATAAAGAAAGCTGAGTGCTGAAGAATTGATGCTTTTGAACTGTGGTGTTGGAGAAGACTCTTGAGAGTCCCTTGGATCACAAGGAGATCCAACCAGTCCATCCTAAAGGAGATCAGTCCTGGGTGTTCATTGGAAGGACTGATGTTGAAGCTGAAACTCCAATACTTTGGCCACCTGATGCGAATAGTTGATTCATTGGAAAAGACCCTAATGCTGGGAAAGATTGAAGGCAGGAGGAGAAGGGGATGACAGAAGATGAGATGGCTGGATGGCATCACTGACTCAATAGACATGAGTTTGAGTAGACTCCGGGAGTTAGTGATGGTCAGGGAGACCTGGCGTGATGGTCCATGGGTGGCAAAGAGTCAGACACGACTGAGCGACTGAACTGAATTGAACTGAATATAAATGACATTGTGTTTCAGATCCTTAATTCCATTTGTAAATTGGTGGCATATAGAAAGGCAATTGATTTTGCATATTAACCTTGTATCCTTTGACTTTGTTATAACCACTTCTTCGTTCCAGAAGTTCTTTTTTTCTACTCTTTCAGATTTTTTAATAGAGATGATCCTGTCATCCATGAACAAAAACAGATTTTTCCTTCCTAAACTATATCTTTTTTATTTCCTTTTCTTGTTTAATTGTATTAAATAAGCTTCCAGAAGGATGTGGAAAAGGAGTTGTTAGAGGGAAAATCATTGCCTAATTCTTGATCTTACTGGGAAAGCTTTGAATTTTTCACCAGTAAGTGTAGTGTTAGCTGTAAGTTTTTTGTATATATTCTTTATCAAGTTGAGGAAGTTCACCTTTATTCCTAGTTTACCAAGAGTTTTTGACATTTATAGGTATTGGATTTTATCAGATGCTTTTCTACATCTATGCTTGTTGATATGAAGGATTATATAAATGGATTTTTGAATGTTAAACCAGCCCTGCATACCTGGGTCAAATTCTACTTGTTTGAAGTATGTAGTTATTCTTGTACATTGTTGGATTTGATTGCTAATGTTTTGTTGAGGATTTTGCATTGGTGTTCATGGGAAATATTGGTCTGTAAGTTTCTTTCCTTGTAGTATCTGTGACTGTTTTTACGTTGTGGTAATATTGGGCTCATGGAATAGGCATAAATTATTCCCTTGGCTTTTATTTTCTAAAAGGGATTATGGAGACGTGGCATGATTTCTTCCTTAAATGTTTCACAGAATTCCACCAGTGAGGCCATCTGGACTTGGTGCTTTTTGCTTTGGAAGGTTACTATTATATTTTTTAAAAAATTATTTGAATTATTGTTCCAAATTCTTTATTGAATATAAATTGTATTTTCAAGGAATTGGTCCATTTCATCTAGATGATCAAATTTATAGACACAGAATTTCTCATACTATTCCTTTATTATCCTTTTAATGTCAATAGACTCTGTATTTATGTCCTTTATTTCATTTCAGATGTTCATAAATTGTGGCTTTTTTTTAAATCTAAATTAGTCTGCCCAGAGGCTTTTCAGTTCTATTAATCTTTTGAAGAGTTAGTTGTTGGTTTCACTGACTTTTCTCCATGACTTCCTATTTTCAAATTCATTGATTCCAGCTCTAAGAGGAAGGGTTTTCAAAACTGACTTTTTGTATTAGAGCTGCTGATTTTCTGGAAGTTCAAATCAGATCACTAGGCAGGGAGTACTTTTTATTAAAACTACTTACTTAGCTAAATATTCTCTGCCATTTGGATATCAGACTTTGGAATGCACTATTTTATAATTTAAACTTTTCTCAAAAAATATGCAAGGTATTTCATAGATGCAGTGATCTGAAAAAGAAAACTCTACCAGTATGAAACCACTGTGGGGAACATAAGGTATAATTTAATTATAACAGCAATGATTGTTTTGGATTTATACCACAGGCAGCCTAGTAATAGTTTTAATTAATGGGTATTAATTTGCTATGTTGCAGCACTAAAATTAATAACAGGCTGTTCTTGTAGTGTTGCTATTTGATTTACAGTGAAAAGTGAAAATTTCAACCCTGAAGAATAATTTTACATGCAAATTTGAAGTCTAGATTTATTTGTTAAAAGGATCCTAAAGAAGTAAAAGAAGGCTGAGCGCTGAAGAATTGATGCTTTTGAAAACTAAGATCATGGCATCCGGTCCCATCGCTTCATGGCAAATAGATGGGGAATCAATGGAAACGGTGAGAGACTATTTTTTTTTGGCTCCAAAATCACTTCAGATGGTGACTACAGCCATGAAATTAACAGACACTTACTCCTTGGCATTTTCCAGTAGTCATGTGTGGATGTGAGAATTGGACTATAAAGAAAGCTGAGTGCTTAAGAATTGATGCTTTTGAACTGTGGTGTTGGAGAAGACTCTTCAGAGTCCCTTGGACTGCAAGGAGATCCAACAAGTCCGTCCTAAAGGAAATCAGTCCTGAATATTCATTGGAAGGACTGATGCTGAAGCTGAAACTCCAATACTTTGGCCACCTGATGTGAAGAACTGACTCTTTGGAAAAGACCCTGATGCTGGGAAAGATTGAAGGTGGGAGGAGAAGGGGACAACAGAGGATGAGATGGTTGGATGGCATCACTGACCCAGTGGACATGAGTTTGAGTAGGCTCCAGGAGTTGGTGATGGACAGGCAGGCCTGGGGTGCTGCAGTCCATGGGGTCGCAAAGAGTCGGACATGACTGAGCAACTGAACTAAACTGAACTGATAAGCAAGAATCCTCATTAAAGAAAGGAGTGTTTATGACTTGATGAAATGATTATGATGCAAAATTATGGAGGGAAAGAATATTTATTTGTAAATGAAGGACTGATACTGAAGCTGAAGCTCCAATACTTTGGCTACCTGATGCGAAGAGCAGACTCATTAGAAAAGACCCTGATGCTGGGAAAGGTTGGAAGGAGGAGAAGGGCGAGGCAGAAGATGAAATGGTTGGATGGCATCACTGACAAATGGACATGAGTTTGAGCAAGCTCCGGGAGATGGTGAAGGACAGGGCAATCTGGTATGCTGCAGTCCATGGGGTCACGGATACGACTGAGGGACTGAACGACAACAAAGAAGTAAAAATATAAGTGCTTATCTTTGGACTCTGCTAATGGCTAGGCATAGCACATATGCATGTGTGAATTAAATAAATTAACCTGGAACATGGTCCAAGGCTCCGTTTCTGACTTTGTTCTGGCAAAGGTATAAATATGTTCTACTATTAGAAAAGTAAAAGTGTTAGTTGCTCAGTTGTGTCTGACTCTTTGTGACCCCATGAACTGTAGCCCACCATGCTCCTCTGTCTGTGGAATTCTCCAGGCAAGAATACTGGAGTGGGTGACCATTCCCTTCTCCAGAGGATCTTCCAAGCCCAGAGATGGAACCCAGGTCTTCTCCATTGCAAGCATATTCTTTACTGTCTGAGCCACCAAGGATGCTCTACTATGAAAATGCATAACTTATTGGAAAAAGCAACAAATTAGAAATCACCTCTGCTGTCCTCCACCCTATTTCCTATCAGAGTGGGCATTGAGGGTCATGAAATTAAACAACTGGATCTAGTGTAGTTATGCAAGCTCATGGCATGCAAAGAGGTGCCAAAGATAGACCCACATTGGGTAGCTGCAGATATGAACACACTGGGACCTGCTGCAGCACATATTTTTGGGAGCAAGTGAGGGTGGTGGCAGATGAACTGAAGCTGGAAAATTATGCAAGGGTCCCTTGAGTGTCCTGCATGTCAGTCTTATAATCTTAGAATGTCCTGTAGATTCCAAGGGGTCATCAACTCCTCTGCACTGTGTGTGTAGCTGAGGGCTGGAAATTGGCCAGTGCCCCCAGAACAGTTGGCTAAGTTCAGATCTGGAGTCCAAAGTAGTGAAGACATGGATTGTGAATCTGCATGAAAATGGAACCCCAGTTATGTGGATTAAGCACACCACACTGTCCTTTTCATTCCAGGGAGTAGACTCCATTATGCCATGTTGAGGGGTGCAAAACAAACAACAAACAAACATGCATTTTCTATGTTGAGGAATTTTTAATCCAGTTCAGAACATAATACACACTGAAAAGATGCCATTAAAATATAGTTGTATATAAACTGGATTTGAAGTTCTCAGGAAACTAAGAGCATATATTACTAATGAGCTGTAGTAATCCTAAGAGATCTGTCTGGAACTGTTTTTCATTTGTGGAGAAGGGAAAATTTAAATAGTTTTAAGAAGTCAATGGCCTGGAAAACACTGGTAAATAGTGGAGGATTAAGCCACTATCCTGGCTTTCTGGCTATCCCTGTTGTGCTAAGTTCCAAATTTCTAAAATTTTACCTGGAGAGAAAAATATATGTATAATTTTTAAAAACAGAAGCTGAAATATTGTTTTATAATTTCAGCATAATGCTGTTTTGTTGGCAGAACAAACAATAGGCTATTGATTAAAATGTTACAGTTGATACAAATACTAAGGTAAGGTTTGAGCATTTCATAAGCATTAATTTTTTATATAAGCATAAATGGAGAGAGTAGCATGGATGCATATACAATAACATATGGAAATAGATAGCCAATAGAGATTTGCTATGAGACTCAGGGAATTCGAAGTGGGACCCTATAATAATCTAGAGGTTTGGGCATGGGTGGGAGATGGGAGGGAGGTTCAACAGGGAGGGGACATATGTACACCTATGGTTAATACATGATAATATATGACAGAAATCAAACCAATATTGTAAACCAATCATCAGTCAATTAAAAATAAATATTGGAAAAAATAAATTAAAATAAAAATAAATTAAAAATAAATATTGGAAAGAAAAATCTAAGTTGAAAAAAAAATGTTCCTAGCACTCTGAATCATACATAAATCATGAACAATTATGGTGTGTTCATGTTTTCTGTAAAACACATTACACTGGATCATAATTTCCTTTTGGAGTTCCTAAGCTTTTCTGAGAAGCTAACCCTCAGTACAATTGAACTTGAAGGAATAAGTGCATTTCAAAGTTGAGATTATTTCATAGAATCACTAGCACCACCTGGGAAGCCCTTTCTTACTAACGTGAGTGGTTATTACGAAGAGAAATAAACTTACTTTAGCCTATTTAACTGTAATATTATCTATTTTCACTTGTTAATTCCTAGAAGTTTATTACTTGTACTCACTTCTTTTTCCTGCCTAGGTGGTAAACAGTTGTACTTATCAATTGTTTTGCTATCTAATTTGTTAAAAACAATTGTTTATGAATAATTCTTGTAGCTTTGAAGTATTTCAGGATTCACCCTTATTGTGGGATAGTAACAGTATTTATCAGAATATTAAGAATGATATTAAGTGGAAATCAAAAATTTTTTAATAATTCCATAAAAAAATTAAGTTGGGTCTTTAAAATTTTGTCTCCAGGAACTATAGTGTAAAATATAGACATTTCAGATAGAAAACAATAGTTAGGGAGATTTTGGATGGCATCTGAACCATCACATTGCTTGAATGTAATTTACTTAGAAACAGAGTGAATGCACAGAAAGCATATACAGAGTTGCTCTTCTACGTAATGGGACATGGTCATGTTTTTTGATCATGTGCATTCTCAGATTTGACTGTGTGAAATTGAATTGGAACAATTAGAGTTGTAAAGAAAGCTATTACTTTTAAAATTATTTCTCGAAAACTAATATTGCATCACGATAGTGATTACATCTCACTCTTTTTTAAAAAGACTAAGATTCATATGGTTTCTTTTGAAGAAATAATAAAAAATTAAAATATGACTTGGAACTCTGAATGCTGCCTTCTATATCTCTCTATGGAGAAAATGTCCTTATAGACTATTTTGAAGAAGTTTATTCGATGACTTGTGTTACCATACTGAAAGTAATAAAAACAAATACTTTAGTCATCATAGAAACTCTATAGTTGTGTGATTTCCTTTTGTCCAGTTGTGTGATTCAGTTGTGTGACATCCTCATTGCACAGATGATATGACTGAGGCTTAGGGAAGGCCACTGACATCCCAATAGTAGGCAGCTTGGTAAATGCCAAATCCACACCCCATCTGGCTCCAGAATCCACACTTGGTCCTCGTTAAGTTTTCAATCCAGTAAGGAGAGATCCAAAATGGTGAGATGAGAAAGATGGGCCTAAGCGGGGAGCATCTGGCCAGACTTAGAAAGAAAGCTGTGCTGGGGTGGGGTGGAAGCTGGGAAAGGAGCAGGCTTGCCAAGTTAAACAGTTGATGGAAATAATCCTCACTTAGCCTCAAGCAGCTTCGTGACTTTGAGGAGGTTACTTAGATCCCAGGAACCCCTTTTTTAAAGGGGAATATTATGCAGGCTCCATCTCCTCAACAGGCTGTCACCCCTGAGAAACTGTTGTGTTAACATTTGAGTTAGCACAGTTGACTATGGATTGTGGGTAATCCCCATCTTCTGGAATTCTCTGAAAAATGTCCCAGTAATAATAATGTCCCAGTAATATCTCAACAGCTTTGTACCTATAATGTACACACTCACTATGGGAGATTCTTTGCTCTTCTTTGTGCCATGGAACCTTCTGGCACTTTGCTGAAGCTGTAACCTCTTTTCAGAGCAATGCTTGTAAATGCATAAAATGTATACATCTGGTTACAAAGTAAATAGTTATATTGAGATGCTGATATCAATATATTAGAAATTATAATATGTCTTCTTAATTATTAGAGCATTAAATAACAAGATCTAGTGGTGATTTTAATAAATACTGTTATTTTGAAGTAAGGAGGACCATAAACAATGTTTCTAGGTATCTGTAACTTATGTTGGTAACAAATGCATAGCACTAGTGAATACAGTCTCTTTTGTCTACATTTGTGATTGAAGAATATGCTAAAATTGAGCTAGAGGTTAGTGCAAATAAAGATGTAATTTTTTCTATTCATCTTAACAGACCTGCTAAATCATATCTGTACTGCATGTTCTTAAGAACCCTTGAACTGTGCGGTTCAGTGTTTCAAGTTCTATGAAAAACCCTCCTAGGATTTTGATTGAACTTCTAATGAATCTTCAGTTCAAACAAGGGAAAACTGATACCTTAGAAATACTGTCTTCCTAAATGCAATCATTGTAGTCTGAGCTTATGTAGTTATTCTTTAATATCTTTCAGTATAATTTTTGTCATAATCTCCATAAATGTCTTGCAAATTCTGTAAGATTCATTCTTAGGTATTTTATGTGTTTTGTTACCATTTGCTATTCTATTTAATTTATTTGCTAACTATGAATAAGTTTAGAAATGTAATCAGCTTTTTTTTTTTGATTTATTTATTTTAGTTGAGGACTAACTACTTTACAATATTGTAGTGGGTTTTGCCATATATTGACATGAATCAGCTATGGGTTTACATGTGTTCCCCATCCTGAATCTCCCTCCCACCTCCCTCCCCACCCCATCCCTCTAGGTCGTCCCATTGCCCCAGTCCTGAACATTTGTCTCATGCATCGAACCTGGAATGGTGTTCTGTTTCACATATGATAATATACATGTTTCAATGTTATTCTCTCAGAACGTCCCACCCTCACCTTCTCCCTCAGAGTCCATAAGACTGTTAATCAGCTTTTGTATAAGGAAATATGAAGCTAGCCCATGACTTTCAGAATTTCTACCTGTATAATTATAACATCTAGAAATGATAACAGTTCCTTTTTTCCCGCCAATTTTGTGCTTTTATTTTTTTAAATTTTCTTTTATGTCCTAATGGGACTTTTAGTGCAGCGTTCAATAGAAACAGCAGTTAAGGTGTTCTTTCTGACTTTCAGGAAGTCCTTTTAATATTTTCCCATTGAGGAGTATTGTGTCAGTGCCAATTTTTAACACCTATCAAGACCTAATCATTAATTTTCAGTGAATTTTGTATGAAAATACAATCATTATAAAATTAAATTACTTATTAATTTAGTAATTAATTAAATTGGCATAATAAAGTAAATCACATAAAAACAATACCTTCTGAAATTTTGACACTTCTTACTTTATTTTATGGCATCTTCATTTCAGTTCAGTTCAGTCACTCAGTCATGTCCAACTCTTTGTGACCCCATGGACTGCAGCACTCCAGGCCTCCCTCTCTATCACCAACTCCTGGAGCCTACTCAAACTCATGTCCATTGAGTCAGTGATGCCATCCAACAATCTCATCCCCAGTCATCCCCTTCTCATCCCACCTTCAATCTTTCCCAACATCAGGGTCTTTTCAAATGAGTCAGTTCTTCGCATCAGGTGGCCAAAGTATTGGAGTTTCAGCTTCAGCATCAGTCCTTCCAATGAATATTCAGGACTGATTTCCTTTAGGATGGACTTGTTGGATCTCCTTGCAGTCCAAGGGACTCTCAAGAGTCTTCTCCAACACCACAGTTCAAAAGCATCAATTCTTCAGCGCTCAGTTTTCTTTATAGTCCAACTCTCACATCCATACATGACTACTGGAAAAACCATAGCCTTGACTAGATGGACTTTTGCTGGCAAAGTAATGTCTCTACTTTTTAATATACTGTCTAGGTTGGTCATAGCTTTCCTTCCAATGAGTAAGCATCTTTTAATTTCATGGCTGCAATCACCATCTGCAGTGGTTTTGGAGCCCCCAAAAATAAATCCCCTCACTGTTTCCACTGTTTCCCCATCTATTTGGCATGAAGTGATGGGACCAGATGCCATGATCTTAGTTTTCTGAATGTTGAGTTTAAAGCCAACTTTTTCATTCTCCTTTTCACTTTCATCAAGAGGCTCTTTAGTTCTTCTTCACTTTCTGCCATAAGTATGGTGTCATCTGCATATCTGAGGTTATTGATATTTCTCTCAGCAATCTGGATTCCAGCTTGTGATTCCTCCAGCCCAGTGTTTCTCATGATGTACTCTGCATATAAGTTAAATAAGCACGGTGACAATATACAGCCTTGACATACTCCTTTTCCTATTTGGAACCAGTCTGTTGTTCCATGTCCAGTTCTAACTGTTGCTTCCTGACCTGCATACAGGTTTCTCAAGAGACAGGTCAGATGGTCTGGTATTCCTATCTCTTGAAGAATTTTCCACAGTTTATTGTGATCCACACAGTCAAAGGCTTTGGCATAGTCAATAAAGCAGAAATAGATATTTCTCTGGAACTCTCTTGCTTTTTCGATGATCCAGAGGATGTTGGCAATTTGATCTCTGGTTCCTCTAACTTTTCTAAATCCAGCTTGAACATCTGGAAGTTCACGGTTCATGTATTGCTGAAGCTTGGCTCAGAGAATTTTGAGCATTACTTTACTAGTGTGTGAGATGAGTGCAATTGTGTGGTAATTTGCGCGTTATTTGGCATTTCCTTTCTTTGGGATTGGAATGAAAACGGACCTTTTCCAGTCCTGTGGCCACTGCTGAGTTTTCCAGATTTTCTGGCATATCGAGTGCAGCACTTTCACAGCATCATCTTTGAGGATTTGAAATAGCTTAACTGGAATTCCATCACCTCCACTAGCTTTGTTCGTAGTGATGCTTCCTACGGCCCACTTGACTTCACACTCCAGGATGTCTGGCTCTAGGTGAGTGATCACACCATCGTGATTATCTGGGTCATGAAAATCTTTTTTGTACAGTTCTTCCATGTATTCTTGCCACCTCTTCTTAATACCTTCTACTTCTGTTAGGTCCATACCATTTCTGTCCTTTTTGAGCCCATCTTTGCATGAAATGTTCCCTTGGTATCTCTAATTTTCTTGAAGAGATCTCTAGTCTTTTCCATTCTATTGTTTTCCTCTATTTCTTTGCATTGATCACTGAGGAAGGCTTTCTTCTCTTTCCTTGCTATTCTTTGGAACTCTGCATTCAAGTGGGTATTTCTTTCCTTTTCTCCTTTGCTTTTGGCTTCTCTTCTTTTCAAAGCTATTTGTTAGGCCTCCTCAGACAGCCATTTTGCTTTTTTTCATTTTTTTTTCTTGGGGATGGTCTTCATCCCCGTGTCCTGTACAATGTCATCAACCTCCATCCATGGTTCATCAGGCACTCTGTCTATCAGATCTAGTCCCTTAAATCTATTTGTCACTTCCACTGTATAATCATAAGGGATTTGATTTAGGTCATACCTGAATGGTCTAGTGGTTTTCCCTACTTTCTTCAATTTAAGTCTGAATTTGGCAATAAGGGGTTCATGATCTGAGCCATAGTCAGCTCCAGTCTTGTTTTTGCTGATTGTATAGAGCTTCTCCATCTTTGGCTGCAAAGAATATAATCAATCTGATTTCAGTGTTGACCATCTGATGATTTCCATGTGTAGAGTCTTCTCTTGTGTTTTTGGAAGAGGGTGTTTGCTGCTTTATTTTATGGCATCTTACTGTTATCTAATCTCTTGAGGTTATTTACAAACCTTGAATCCGTATGGTGAAAATGCTATATAATGAGGTAATACATGCATTCTCTTTCCATCTTCATGATTAGTGACATCACGTTGATAGCCTTGAATTGGCCACAGTATAAGTATTTACACCAGTGTTTTTGTTTTCTAGTTGGTGAATTGTATCTGACTCTTTAGTGACTCCATGGATTGTAACTCCTCTGTCCATGGGATTTTCCAGGCCAGAATACTGGAGTGGGTTGCCATTTCCTCCTCCAGGGGATCTTCCTGACCAAGAGATCGAACCCAAGTCTCTTGCTTGGCAGGAGGAACAATATACACCATGGGGAAGTGACAAATGCTACCCCTCAGCCCGATGTTAAACATTTACTACTAAACCTCTGATTAAGACTAATGTTTACTACAGACTCTAGCGCTTTCCTAGCCTGTTGATTAAAGGATAGGAAATTAAGGATGAAAAAGATGGAGAGTGGGAGGGGAATGAAAAGGAAATGAAAGTAAAAGGGAAGGAAGAAGACAGGAAGAAAAGACAGAAAAGCATCAATCAATGTGTTAACCAGAATGTGGTGTTTTTCCCCCCAGATAACTGTGATGCTCCTCTGGCGTCCTCCTTGCCCCGGGCTTCCTTCACCAGTTCCTCAGAGCTGTCTAGTAGCCATGGCCCTGGCTTTGCAAGTCTTAATCGCAGGGATGGTGAGTCTGAAATGGTTTGCTTGTTCATCTACCTTTTTAGTTTTAGAGCAGGTTATAGAAGGGTGACTAATCAAGTGTGCTGGTCAGGAATAACTAAAACAACACATGAAGAGCCAGGGTCACAGCCACTGGGGAAGACTGAATAGGCCACTGCATATGTCTGTGAGATGTGAAGCTGCCATAGGATATGATGGGAAAATGACTTCATCCCAGGATTTGGCCTGAGGAGACCAGGTGAAGGCTGCTACTGAAAATAAAGATCCCCTTCCTATTAGTGAGAAAGGAGTTAGTGACTTATTTTTTGGAGAGATATTCATCCACTTTTGCTACTTGAATATTGTTGAGTAAATTACTTTTTCTGTTGCACAAATATTAATTCAGTGGATTAAATACATGAATACATACATGTAAAGCTCAAATGTTTTGATATTTTTTTAAGAGATAGATTTTTTAAATGAAAGATTTATTCAGAAAGTAAAAGTTAAAATTAACTGTCTCATGTAAACACACTGCTGTAAACTCTGGAAATACTACTAGGGGATTGACTGTGTTTCTCCCTCTTTGACATTTTCTAAGATCAGCATTTAAGTCTAGCTTGAATTTACTGTGTCCTTAAGAATCAAATTCCAAAATCTAGTAAGTGATCAATAAATGGGCAGGGAAAAGTAAGAAAACAGGTGAAGAAATTCATTGAGCTCATGGTGGGAAGGCATGTCTGTTAATTGCCCACCTTCATGATCTTTGCCCAGGAAAAGGCATTTTATGGGCAGATATTTACTCCTCAAAGCATTATTCATAAACTAGATTTCAATGAGATCAGTTAAATTATCAAATTACCCATTTTTGGTCTGATGGTTACTCTAATATCAGCTTATCATATAAACTTTCCAGTGGTTGCCCTAAAATTGTGAAACCTAAATAAGCTATATTTAATTAGGTTAAAGAAGCTCAAGGGGCTTGCGTGTTGTGTTTCAAATTTGCATATGTAGAATATCTTTATGATTCAGGACTCTACTACTGTTAGTATAGTAGCACTGGAAAGTTTATAAATATTAGAAGGGAAAATCCGGAAGTTTAAGATGAACTTATTTCTATTATATTTAATTAAAAAATTAATAACTCAGAGTATGATAAGCCATCATTATAAAATGCTAAGTACAAAGCTTATCTTCTATATTTAAACTACTCTCTTTGCAAATCTAAAATTAATTAAAGAGAGTGGCAATCAGCTAATGAGATTTTTTTTTTCCAATGGTTGTTGCTACTCTGATTGCATATAGTGTAGATTTCTCTAAATATTTCTAGATGCTACCACTTGATTTCAGACCCATTTCTAAAGCATGCTTTAGATAGCACAATTTATCAATATTCCTTCTAAAGGATTATTTATGTGTGTTTTCTTTTAAAAGTTGGCATCTTGGATTTTTTTTTTTTTTTTTGGCATTTCCTTTGTCTTGGTGAATGCTGGAGAACATATTAATTCACTTTAGATTATTGTGATGTAAAATATGGATAGTATAAAATGTGGATGAGCAGAATGAGCATAATGATGATGATTCTTCATATATAGTAGTTTTAGCTTTTTAAAAATATTTTGTGTATGATCTAGCAATGAAAATCATGTTGGACTCCCTGCAATATGGTTAAAATTCCCTTGGTCTATGTTATGATATTCACAGGTTTTAAAAAAGGTAGCCTGTCTTACATTCCTAGTTTCTTATTTTGCCCAGAAGTCACTGAACTTCTAGAATGTTCATTAGAATTAGAAATTCCTCCAATATTACAGCTTCCACCAAGAGCTTTATACATAATAACCCATCACTTCATCTACCTGATAAATAAAGGTGATAAGAGAATAATCTATGTATAACTTTTGATTGTGTGAGTGTGTATCTATATATCTATAAATTTGACCCCCTGTATAAACCAAAGTCAAAAAATTCAAAATTGAAGGTATCGATGATTTTAAAGTACATCACTGATTCAACACATAATAGTACTGATTTATTAGAATTTATTGCACATTTAATGCTTTTCATTTTATATATTTTTTGCTTTCACATTTTATTTATGTATTTATTTCATTTTCTATTAATTTATGAAAAGGAGTAAACTATTTCTTAGAGAAGACTTTACAATAAATAGAAAAAAGAGGTCTGTGAAGGATATTAAGAGGGATGAGCAGAGAAGTCAGGGTAGATCCACATGTTTCCAGGGATAGACAGAACCCAAGCAGAGAGTCTAATCATATTGGCTGCTTTTGTTTCCATTAAGTTGATATTTTCTTGAATTATGTTACCAAATATTTTTCATAAAAATAAGATTGTGAAATCTGTATATCCTAAATAAGAATGTTGTAATATGACTTCCTTTTTTTTCTTCTAAAAAATCTCCTAAGGAAACTTTATTCAGTTCATCCAAGTTTTTCCAGACGAAAGTTAAAAAAACAAAACCCAAACCAAAGACTATATTAGGGTAAACCATGCTGGACTTCCATTCTGTATCTTGCATATACAAATAGCCTTTTGTTTTTACAATTATTGTTACTCCTCAGACTGGCTCTGTAGCATTTCAGATGCTGCTTTCCAACATTGCTGTGTTCTCTTTTGTCATGTGATCTGTAAACACAGATGTGATGGTGAAATGTGTGGTTCTGACCAGAAGCTAAATGAAGTTGATTAGAAGGAAGTGTACACACATTTGGGCTTCCCTGGTGGCTCAGCAGATAAAGAATTCACCTGCAGTGCAGGAGATCCCAGTTCAATCCTGGGTTGGAAAGATCCCCTGGAGAAGAGGATAGGCTACCCATTCCAGTATTCTTGGGCTTCCCTGGTAGCTCAGATGGTAAAGAATCTGCCTGCAATGCAGGAGACCTGGATTCGCTCCCTGGGTTGTGAAGATTCCCCTGGAGGAGGGCGTGGCAACCTACTCCAGCATTCTTGTTGCAGGAAGGGGGACTCCTTCCAGGGCCCGAAAGTGGGCTCTTGTCTAACACTCAGAATTAAATTGTCCAAGGAGACACATGTGCTGATAAAGCAAGAGATTTTATTGGGAAGGGGTGCCCGGATAGAAAGCAGTAGGATAAGGGAACCTGGGAGAACTGCTGTCACGTGGCTTGCAACCTCCGGTTTTATGGTGATGGGATTAGTTTCCGGGTTGTCTTTGGCCAATCATTTTGACTCAGAGTCCTTCCTGGTGGCACATGCATTGCTCAGCCAAGATGGATGCCAGCAAGAAGGATTCCAGGAGGTGGCTGGACCCGTGGTGTCACCTTTTGACCTTTCCTGAACTCTTCCTGTTGGTGGTGGCTTATTAATTCTATGTTCCTTACCAGGACCTCCTGTTTTAAAACAACTTATGCAAATATCTACTATGGTGCCTGGCCAGGGTGGGCAGTTTCAGGCAGTGTGCTTCCTCTCTCATTCTTGCCTGGAGAATCTCCATGGACAGAAGAGCCTGGCAGGCTATAGTCCATGAGGTCCCAAAGAGTCGGACACAACTGAGCGACTAAGCACAGCAGCATACACACATTTTGTTTGAGGCCGATAGCTCAGTTTCTCTGTACACTGGTGCTGAATTGAATCTAAGAGACAGAGTTTGGGGTGAAGTGGTAAAGGATAGCTTTATTACTTGCCAGGCAAGGGGGGCCGCAGTGGGATTAATGCTTTTAAAATCATGTGTCCAGACTTTGGAAAGATAATGAGGGTTTTTATAGCAATTGTTCAAAGAGGATGTGATCAGCTCATGGACGTTCTTCTGATGGTTTGGTGATGAGGTAAATAGGAGTCAACCTTCAGGTCCAACTGGCCTGGGGTCTCCAGGGTTGTGGGAAGCATACTGTCATTAATTGCTAACTTCTCTCAACTCGAGGCAGCTTCAATATCTGCAAAATAGCTCAAAGATATTGTTGTGTATATCCATTGATGGGGAAAGAGGACCTTGTCCAAAGGCTGCTCTTGACTGTTTCTTCCTGGTCTCACATCCCTCCCTTCCCAAATTAACAACTGCATGAATCTGCCCATTGGAACTCAGGGGAGGTCATAGAGGCTGAATGAAGGCTGTTTCCTGTAATCAAAGAAATGAGGGACATAGAAAGTTGTGCCCAGGAGCCCCATAGGCCCCTGCATGGTATCATGTTCTTTTTTCTTTCTCCAAAATGCTTGCATAAACCATCATTCCTAGAAAGAGGAATCACTCTATTCATGGCCCAGATGCTGAAATTCATGCACTCTACTGCGGTAAGCCACTTGTCAGTGACAGCGCAAATAAGATTGCTTCAAATTTAACTTGATCAAAAATGACATTTCAGATTGCTATATTGTGTATTGCCAACAGAAAGTAGATGGAAACAAGCTGAAATGACTGGATGTTTTCTTTTCTCTTTGTAATTCTTCACCTTTCTCATACTGAGACATTGATCCTGTTTCCTCAAAATAGAGATGTATTTTGGTGGAGCCAAGAAAGATTTTTGTCTAAAGTTGCAATACAGTGAATGACTAAGCATTTTAGAACTACTCTCAGTTTTAAGATACTTATTTTTCAAGTTAGGAAGTACATTTACTAGTACAAGTTAATGCTGTAGGTTTTAGCAGAAAATAAAGACATATGATTACATTAGGAGAAAATGCTTAGACCTGGGCATTGGATAGTGAACATTTTCTTATAACCTGCAATGTCTGATTATTTGGATTCTGCAGTATCCCAAATAAGATATGATATAAAATTCACTCTTTGTTACAACAAAGTTTTAAAAAAAATAGAAAGCGTGAATAATAATTTAAAATGTCTTGAAGTATGTCAATTCCTGATATAAATCAGAATATTACATCAAAAATTTCTGCTGCAAATCTTATAATAACTTTCCCCTCATATTTTTACATAGAATCATAGTTCTCAAATATTCCTATCTTTTATTCACAGACTAGAAGCCTGGTAGAACTGGTCAGTATTCCCAAATACTAGTCTGATCAATTCAAATTGCCATAAAAGAGCTTGTGAATCAAATTTTTATAGATATAGGAATGTACTGGGAGATTTTTGCCTCTGGATGTCAGATTTTGCATTCTGTTTGTCTGTGCTTCTGAAAGTTTTTAGACCAATTAGGGCCAATAAACATTTTTTCTTGAAGCCACTGTTTTTTTCTGTTGTTATTATTATTTTTTAAACAAGTGATCCTGCAGATGCACTGTGGTTGTTGAGTGCAAGGAATAAGCCAAGTGTAACAGCATCTGTAAAATACACCCACATACTAAAGCCTGGGCAGCACTGTCCTGACAACCATGTAGCTTTATTAAATCACAGCTCCTCTAAAATGCATGACCGTAGGGACTTCCTTGGGATCCAGTGATTGACTCGCGCTTCTAATACAAGAGACTTAGGTTTGGTCCCTGGTCAGGGAACCAAGATCTCACATGCTATGGAGCAAGGCCAGATAAATAAATAAAATAATAAAATGCATGTTAGTAGCATAAGGGAGGAGAAACCATCAAATCCCAGGGGTCATACAGACTGGGCCATAGAGTTGTCACATGGAATTGCACAGAACTCATCTTTTCTGCTTCTTCCATGGTCCTTTTCAAGATCTAGAGTCTTCAGTTTATCCCCATAGAACCTAAGGCACTAGATGACACAAACCAGAACAAACCAAGCATGCTTTCAGTGTTGTCAGCAACCTCCAGGGAGACAGTGTTGTCATTTCTGTCTAGCACGCAGCCCAAATTATAGAACTACCCCTCAAATAAGGCAATCTTCAGTCTCTTTTGGATTCATAGCCCCTTTTGAACAGAAGCACATCTTCCAGGGATGCTCAGATTTCTTTGCTCCTACTTCTTTCCAAGATAGTATTTGGGTTTACAGACGGGATCCTGCCCTCATGGAGCTGAACAGTGGGAGGGGTGACCCATGTTGGGGTCGCAGCTCCTTGTTATCTGCTGAGGGACATTTGTCTGCTCTTAACTCTGGGGATTACTGGGCACCCATTCCTGAAACCTGTGGCAAATATACCTCTTGGTAAGACCATGTTCCCAGGGAATAAGTCACTGTCCCTTTAGGAATCTGTCTGGTGTCACTCCTTGCCTCCCTGAAGCCTGACCTTGAGTCTCATTTGGTTTCCAGCCTGAGTTACCTTGATTACAAGTTTAATTTGTCTTTGTCAGTTAACCTTCTGTTCAGATCCAGTCAGACTCTCATTTAACTTCTATGCTCCCTTTTGATGGCCTGTGGGGAATTCTGGGTCACTATGTGGGGGATGGGGTGGGGCGGGGAATCCTCTGAATGGTTTTGTCCTGTCCAGAAGTGACCTATCACTTCCACTCAGCTTGTTGACCAGAGGTGGTCACATAGCCCCTCTCAACCACCAGGGGGCATGGAAGTGCAATCCTCCCTGTGCCTGGAAGGGAGAAAACCAGAAATTATTGGAAACTGTTAGTAATGACTGCACAGCCCCTACAAGGTGATCTCCCCAAATTCCAAATGGGCCCCAAGAAAGCCTCTCCTCTCCTTGTTTATTCCTCTCACTTTCTTTATCCCCCTGGGACTTCATTCCTGAACAAGGTGTCTGAATCACTGCTCCCACCACCTTTTACCCTTCCTCCATTTCCCCTCTTTCCCACAATCCTCTGGGCTTCCATCTCTTCTTCCTGACAAAGAGGGAGACACCACACATACTGTTTCCTATTTTCTGAGTTGGTCTTTGTCCTCCTTGGCTTCTCTAGGGCTTAAGGGGATAGTGATCACTGGCTAACAGGATTTGCTGGAGAGAGGAGTGAAAAACATAATGCATTATCTTTGCAAAATTATGTCTGTGTTTATAATCTGCACAGTAATTATCTCAAGGTGGCAACAATTTTGCCATAGTATTTTTCCAAGAGTAAATACTACCTATGACGTATTTGGCAACTTCCCCAAAGGTATGTAGAAGCTCTTCTAAGCACTATCCAAATTCTAAAATAGTTGTCTAGAAAATTCAGCTGTTTTTTTTTTCCCCAAAGTAATTCACTTTTATGTTGTGCGTAATATACAGAAATGTTCATGAAAGTTATTTACTTAACAGTATGTATCCTTGACATGAATGAGGGTTAATGGCTTAGTCAGTAAAGAATCTGCCTGAAATGCAGGAGACCCAGGTTCAATCCCTGGATCAGGAAGATCCCCTGGAGAAGGGAATGGCAACCCACTCCAGTATTCTTGCCTGCGAAATCCCATGGACAGAGGAGCCTGGTGGGCTACAGTTCATGTAGTTGCAAGAGTCAGACACGGCTCAGCGAGTAAACCATCACCATCCTGACATACATCATGATGTCATTGTTTACTCCACTTTTAATATTGGCATCCCTATGGAGATATGTTTTGCCCCATCACGTCATACTGCTTTACTCATACAATGTAATTCCATTGCTTCTTGTGGAGATATTCCTTTTAACTTTTTTGGAGTCATGAGGAAAGACATTTCAATTGATGTGGTCTTCAATCCTGCCAAAGGGGTGAGGTTCAATTAGCAACCTTTCATGAGACATCTGGTATGGCTCAAGATACAAGAGTCCCATGTTAAAGCACAGAGGTACCCTGAATCGCTAGTTTACCTGGTGACATAGAAACTGGTCCAGGAAGACCAGAGCCAGTGACTAAGGCCGATGGACTATCTCAGTGGAACCTTTTGCCAGCTGCTCCTGTCTTTGCTCTGAACATAATGAGGAGCTTCTGGACCAGTTTCTGACTGGAAGACGGCATTTCAGGGGTTCCCTGTTCTCGCTACAGTGTGATTTTTGCAGCGGATTCCTCCCTTGTTGCTGTGTTTCCTTCAAGGAAATTCAGTGGAGGGGATTCTCCCTGACAGATAATGGTTCCATACTTTACTGGGGATGAATGCCAACTCCCTGAAAAAAAACGTTCCTTTGTCAGTTGTATTTGCATTTTGTGATGCTTAGATATCATCCTTTTTGCAGTCTCACTTTACTACTCTATTTTATATAACATGTTGTCGGTACATACTCTTTTTATCCAAGGCTTTCACAGTGTGCTTACAAAGAGTAATGAATTCAGCTAAATAACATCACTAAAGAAAATGTAACTTTTACCATCAATGGAACGTTTTCCAGAGGCTTCTGGCTGAGTGAGCAGTCAAGTATGGATGGATAATTTAGTTCTCATGGTTATTTCCCTGACATGATTCTATACTGTATTTAATTGAAAAAGGAGCCATTGACTTAAGAAGTGTAATGGCGTGTCCGTGGGAAGTGGTGGGGGCCTTGGAGCAGAGTGCCTGGCCTCCTGGCCTTCTAGGCATTCTGAATTCCCCACTGTTCTCTACACATCAGAGGGAAATGATGCTTATTCTGAGTGACCTCACGAATGATCCGGACTCATATCTGTTCTGAGTAACTCAGGGGCTCTCTGAAAGATGCACAATGATGCTTTTATAGCATTAGACCAGATCTCAGAGCTGCACCTTTGGTAAACATGAAGATTTCACAGGAGATGAACAAATAAGCTCGGTCATACATGTTAATTAGTCATAATGAAGTACTACATGTTTGGATGGTTTATAGCTTTGCTGGGCAATTCTCATTTTATTTCTAAGATGAGAAATTAGCACAATCATGTTATAGTCTTGTCAGTACAGAACTTCAAACAAGTAAGAACTGAAAAGCCAAAAATCAACTCAACTCTGATTGCCTCTCTACTGTATGTTTTATAATACTTGGTTAGGAGTGTCAGGTTGGTTTATAAAGATTTGGAAGGATGGACTAATTACAGCTCATGCAGGCAGGATATCTCAGGCTCCTGTCTTGTTGTGGCAAGAATTTGAAACAACAGACTGGTTTACAGCTCAGTTACAGCTCAAGAAGACAGATCTTTTATTAGACAATGAATAGTGCACTCCTGAGAGGAGGGAGTACCTGACCATGAAGGAGTGGTCAGAATCCCTCTTGACTTTCCCCTTTTAATACTTCCCATCTTCTCCTCTTGGTTCTCCCCTGTGCGAGGTAGGGCTTGTACCAGCCACCAATCAAGAAAAGGAATGCAAATAGATGTATGCTCAAGGCTGGCTGACAGTTGCAAGTTACTTAACAGTAGGCTTTATTGCACATGTCTTTCCCATAATTTAGTCTGTTATAATCAGATGGATAGATGTATAGAATATTTATGAACCCTTAGTGGGCCCCTGGCTGCCTAAGGTCACTTGAGGACACATCTGTACATCAAGGGCACTGTGTGCTGGAGCTGGAGAAGCCCCTGTGGTTAGGTTGTATCCATTATGTGCCTAGAGTGCTTGCGCAGCAGTTGGAAAAGTCTCTGTGGTTATTTTTGTAGCGTATCTGTGAGCTTTCCTGGGCATGTCTGGGGTGAGATTTAGAGATCAGCTTGCATCCCCTTAGGCTAGGCCATCCCTTGTTGCTAATGCCTAACTCCCTACCTAACATTAGTGTATATGAGAAACAAAACAAAACACACAGTAGCAATAAATTTTTCTTTATTTTATGCAGAAAGAGCTGCAGCAGCAAATGTTAAATGCCACAGGCATTGAAAGTTGTCCCTTGGGATGCTTCAGACAGAACTTCAGGGAGTCACAGGTGAACAGTCACACTGTGTTTTTTTCCCCTTAATACTATTGGCATTTAACTGAAATCACAAATTAATCAATATACAGTTTTTTATTTTATTTTGAATTGTCTTCTTACAAAGCCATTACAGGCTGTGTTTGCATTTAGTACAGGAGCGTGTTTTACTAGGCTACTGTGTGATTTTTTTTTTCCCCCTAATGGATGCACTTTTTGGAAAACGGTCTGTTCTCTCCTGCTCAGGCCACTAGCAGATTGCTGGGAGTGCAGCAGAAATGGGATCAGAAGTTACCTAGACAGGTCCCAGAGGCAAAGTTTCTGTGTTTTCTCTACATCTTGATAGTCAGGAATGGTATATGTAGCTAGTTGAAACTGCTTCTTAAGAAATAAGAGCTGGAGCAAATGCTTAAATTTTCCTCAGCACTGTAGGTGGCGTTGTGACAAAAACATCAGTATTTAGAGCCCAGAGATCTCTGAGCAGGCAGGTCAGAGAGCATCCCCAGGGCGTGCCCACCCATCAGTCCCTCTTTCCTGGAACATTGTCATTCCTTCTTCTCTCATCCTCTCCCTACTCACCCAGCCCTGCCTGGAATCAGTAATGTGTCTTCTGTGAATTTGCTGTTTTGTTCAGTTGTTAAATTGTCTGACTCTTTATGATCCCATGCAGTACGCTAGGCTTTCTTGTTCTTCACTATCTCCCGGAGTTTGCTCAGATACGTGTCCATTGAATCAGTAACGGTATCCAAACATCTCATACTCTGCTTTCCCTTTATCTTTTTGACTTCAATCTTTCCCAGCATCAGGCTCTTCTCCAGTGAGTTGGCTTTTCACATCAGGTGACCAAAGTATTGGAGCTTCAGCTTCAGCATCAGTCCTTCCAATGACTTTTCAGGGTTGATTTCCTTTAGGATTGACTGGTTTGATCTCCTTGCAGTCCAAGGGACTCGCAAGAGTCTTCTCCAGCACCACGATTCAGAGGCATCAATTCTTCGGCACTCAGCCTTCTTTATGGTCCAGTTCTCACATCCATACGTGACTACTGGAAAAACCATCTCCCACCAGGCTCCTGTGTCCATGGAATTCTCCAGGAAAGAACACTAAAGTAGGTAGCCATTCCCTTCTCCAGGGAATCTTCATGACCCAGAGATCGAGCCTGGGTCCATCTGAGCCACCAGGGAAGCCTCTTCTGTGAATTAAGATGCATTTAAGTGAGGGAAAAAACACACAGAGCTTGATAAGATCCATTTTAGACAATGTAATGGAGATCTTGAAGGGAAACTTCCCTTGGTGACATATAGATGCCATGGAGATGGGTGGATCTCTTCACTTCAAATTAACCCATTTGACATTGGTCCCTTGGGTATCTCTCTTCTCTGAATCTTGTTGAAAGTTGAGGAAGGCATGAAATTATTTTTCTTTTCAGCTCTGGGTAATTTTCCTCTCAGCACAAAGCTGGCAATCTTTATGACAGTTCATGCCCCGTGGTCACCAGGAGCAGGGGTCATTGTCTTTGTGGTCAGTGACCAGGATAATTAAGGCCCCAGCTGAGAGTTTCCTGTTCAACCTTTCCTCTCCTCCAAAGACACAAGTCACTGCCTGTGTCTGAGCTGACCAAAGGTGGGGGAAGCAGTCACACAGGAATAAGTAGAGACAAATCTTCCAATATATCTGCCAATTGTTTGCTGTTTTAGTCCCTGAGTCTTGTTCAACTCTTTGGGACCCCATGGACTATAGCCTGCCAGACTTCTCTGTCCATGGGGTTTCCCAGGCAAGAATACTGGAGTGGTTTGCCATTTCCTTCTCCAGAGGATCTTCCAGGTCCAGGGGTTGAACCTGTGTCTCCTGCATTGGCAGGTGGATTCTTCACCACTGAACCACTGGGAAGTCCATGTCTGCCAGTATAGCAATATTAAATACAGTCTGGCTATCAACAAACAAACAATACTGAACAACTGATAAATCACAGAGATATGTTCTTAGAAGGGGTAGAGAATGAAAATGGAGCTAAGCTTTAATAAAACACCCTCATCAGAACCTAAAATGGTTGTTTCTTCTTTGCAGAGACTGTAACACCTGTATTACTTGCAGGATATGTGTCAAGTAACACTTGGAGCATCTGGGAGGGTCCTTAGCACATCCCATGCTTGTGAGAAGTTTTGGCTACTTCATTTTCTCTTGTTTATCTCGTTTATTGCAGAACAGTGGTTCAGCTCTACTGGTCAGTAAGACTGCTCAGTGCTCCCTAACAGTGTTCAGGTTATATTTGTGTATTTCCCACTTTTTCTAATCATTAGAAAAAGAGGCAGTCACCTCAGTGGACTATGTGAATGAGCAAATGCACAGTAACTCACATCATCACCCAGCAGGTGTCTGGGGATTACCCCGTGGCTGTGTTATCTAACTGCAATGAATTGCCCCACGGCACAGGGGATTCTGCAGTTTCATTACTTTAGCAGAGTACCTACTTAATCAAATAGCTTAATTTGCATACCAGTAGCACCTCCTCACCACAGTTAAGGGATATGAAGTGTTCAAGGTCGATTACCTGCAGATGTTGAAGACTGGTTGACAGAGATATAGATGTATCTGTGAGAGAGGCTGGTCCCAAGGCAACATGCTGGAAACATGCTGATACTTTTTAGTCTGTTGTGCTTCTGTACATGTGGTACTCATAATATGTTAACGATACTTCCTGACTTCAAAAGAGATTAAAAATGACACAGAAAGATTGTGAAATGTTTTTTAAAAAGGTGTATCATCAGCACATCCTTTGATACTAACTAATATAAGTCAGAATACAGGACATTTAATAGTTTCTCAGAGATTTAAAAGAATTCATATAAAATTTTGTAAGTAGAACCTCTAAGTTAAAATGACAGCTAAATGCCAACACCTAATATTTGACTTATTTTGGTTACAAAATTACAGGCAATTGCCTAGTAATGTTACTTGGGACTATTAGTTAACCCTCAGCTAGAGCTCAGAGGGACTTCTCACTCATCAGATATTAATTGGGACCTTTGCACAAATGAATAGAAGTAGCAGGAATGTGTTGGGTGATGATCAGTCCTGTAATTAAAGACAAAGAAAGATAGAGAAACTTTCACAGGTTGTGGAACATTAAGGAGACACAGTGACTAAATGCAACATGGGATCTTGGAACAGAAAAAGGGAGTTAGTAGAAAAACCGGAGACATCAAAATAAAGTTTATCATTTCTTAAACCTTGTACCAGTGTTGATAGCTTAGTTTTGATCAAAGTGCCATGGTGATGTCAGAAATTAACATTAGGAGACATTAGGTAAAAAGTAGACAGGAATTCCCTACCCATCTTTGCAACTCTTCTGTAAATCTGAAGTTATTTGAAAATAGAAAGTTAAAAAATGTATTACAGAACAACCAGAAGTATGGCATATTTAAGATTCTGGATCAAAGGAAAAGATATTGTGCTTGTGACAGTGAGAAGAAAATTTATAATGTTGGAATGAAGATTTACTACAAGAAATGAGGAAGTCACAGAAAGAATCTGTAAGCTTTAGATTTTACTAAGGGTTATACATGCAGTGCAATTAACAGAGGACATAGTGAAGTGATAGATGTGCCCACTTGCTGGTGACAGCTCCACACACTGATGTAAGTACCCCACTTCCATTTCCCTTTTTTTGTAACCATGTCACACATCTCCTGATGTGTACTTAGTCATAACAGTTTTAGTAAACAGGATGTGGATGTTAATAATTGCCCTTGATAAGAAGGTAATAAATGTTGCCTACAGTATCAGGCTTTATTATGAGAGTCTCAAATTAGGCGTAAGAATAATGGGAAAAATTTTTTAAAGCGACTTTTTTCATGTTAGGGATTGTTTACATGACACTGTGTTTTCTAGACATGGATAATTAGCAAAATATCAGTTCTAGAATGCATTTCAGATCTATTTCCAAATTTTATATTGCATAATAATTTAAATTAACAAAACATATTATAATATGATATCTAAATCCAAATTCAAAACACATGTTTATAATAAATGGAAAAACAAAATATACCAATAATACATTCTCAGAAATCTGTAATTCTTTGGTTGCCTCCTGTCACTGGAAAAAACAAAGCCCAGTGATTTCTACTCTGCACCTGTTTTCATCAATATGCAAGAAACTCCTTATCATTAACCTCCTCTGGATTCTCATTCATCCTACCTCCTGCCTGTGCAGAACTCTCGCTCCCTGCACAGAAATTAATTTCATCTTCACCACTCCCATGTTGCTTTTCAAGTTATTCTTTGAATTGTTCTCAAGTTATTCTCTCTATTGTGAGCCTGTGAACACCTTGAGTGCAGGTCTATGCCATAACCATCTTTGTTATCCCAGTACTCAAAACTGTAGTTCCTCATGTTAGGAATCTAGAATTAAGGTTTTCTAGTTTTACCATGGTCTGGGTATTTTCCTTATGGCCACCAGAGGGCAAGTCATGCATTAAAGCCAATAAAGACACTAGTTCCAAGCGCTGATGTGATGGCCTGTTGTCCCCCTGTTATATTAGGCACTTTGACTTAGTAGGACCTCCAGACTTCAAAGAGTCAGGGGTTCCGGACAATCCAGTTACTATAAGCTTCATTCATTTACACTTAACTTGTGTTTTTATTTTTTGTTTGTATAAGTGTGTGTAATTATGAGACATTATATAAGGAAGAATTTGAAACCATGATTTTTATAAATTTCATTTATGATACTATTCTTCCAGGTTAATAAAAATTTCAAAGATTTCTCCATGTTTATCATTTTTCTTTTTTCTATTCCCCACAAAAAGGAGCTGGTGGCTGGTCTCCTCTTGTGTCAAATAAATACCAGTGGCTGCAGATTGACCTTGGAGAGAGAATGGAGGTCACAGCTGTGGCCACCCAGGGAGGATACGGGAGCTCCGACTGGGTGACCAGCTACCTCCTGATGTTCAGTGATGGCGGGAGGAACTGGAAGCAATATCGACGAGAGGAAAGCATCTGGGTATGTGCATCTGTTGAAAAGCAGTCTGTCAGAGTATGAACTATGCCAGTTACAACATTTTGCTGCCCAACTGTCGGGTCAAGTACAGAAACAGAGCCTCCTAAATTACTCGAAAATATTCCCCCTGAATGTAAGGCACGTGTGACATCCCAGAATACACTGTCTATGTATAATTTATGAAGTAAGGAAAAAGTAAAACAGTGTAGGGAAAATGTCTTCGCATTATTTCTTTAAACAGTGTATAGTCTAAGGTTTAAATAAGTCACATACAACTTCCTTTATTTTTGTTTAATATCAGGCACAGTAGTTTGTATTGCCTGAGCATTTTTTAATTAAAGCATATTCATTTTTTTCTGTGCCCTCTGATAAATTGAAATTTCTAAAAGACTCAGAACATTTAAAAATTGATGTAACGGAGTCTCTCTGTGGAGGACTTCTTGAGGCATGTGTTTAATTCCTGCTCCAACAAGACCTTGAGCACCGTGTGGCTCCTTGTAATTTATGGACAATATATGGTTAGGATTCTTTGAATCATAACTACTTTAATTTACATCAGTGACATAGTCTCTATTTCTGATCACATATTCATGCTCCTTTTAGAAGAATTTAAATTTTTTTGCTTAACTTTTGGAATTTTAAAATATATGTAGTCGACTACATAGTTAGGTTTTCATATCTTTAAATCACAGTCTGCTCCAAGTGAAAAGCTTCAAAAGTAGAGTGTTGTAAAGATCTGCCCAGGGTTTGCAATTGGGTGATGGGACAACCAATGAGGGGGGTGTAGCCTGAAGAAGGTTTGTCAAATGGAGACAAAATTACTTTATTCTTTTCATTAAAAATGTAATTTAGGAATTCGGAGGAGCAAGGAATGAACTGTTAGTGTTTACTGGGGACAGGGTTTCAGTTTGAGAAGATGAAAAGTTCTGGAAATGGGTAGTGGTCATGGTTGCACAGCAGTGTGAATGTTAATGTCTAGAATTGTGCATTTCAAAATATCTAAAGGGCTAAACGTTGCGTTTTATATATTTTACCAATAAAAAATATACAGTGTGTCTTCCACTTAACTTCGTCTAAGGATGTTGTGTAACTTAAATTTTTTTTTTCTGAATTGTCATGGTAAGAGGAAAAATGTCAGCTAAAAACCCATTATCAATAAGGCTAATAGGGAACAAAATGATAATATTTGTTGGGTAACAAATTGCCATCGTTTGAGTTTCCTTAGACACTAATGTTATGTTAAGACCTAATAGATTGTGGTCTACTTAATTTTTTTGTCTCTGGAGTGCTTATGATTAAATTTGGCAGTAAATGTTGATGTAAATTGAATCAAGAAAAACTAGTTAATTATCTAACACTAAATAAAAGAATAAAATGAGAAGGAATTTGTGAGTGTTTTTAGGGCTGCTTGACAAAGTTTCCAAACAAGCAGTTGCCATGTATATGATTGGAAACAGTTATTAGTGTTGTGCTAATTCTAAGAGCACCAAGTCCAATCCAGAGTTAGTTCAGTTCAGTCACTCAGTCGTATCCAACTCTATGTGACCCCACTGACTGCAGCGCACCAGGCCTGCCTGTCCATCACCAACTTCTGGAGTTTACTCAAACTTGTGTCCATTGAGTTGGTGATGGCATCCAACCATTTCGTCCTCTGTCTTCCCCTTGTCCTCCCACCTTCAATCTTTCCCAGCATCAGGGTCTTTTCAAGTGAGTCAGTTCTTCGTATCCGGTGGCCAAAATGTTGGAGTTTTAGCTTCAACATTAGTTCTTCCAGTGAATGTTCAGGACTGATTTCCTTTAGAATAGACTGGTTGGATCTCCTTGCAGTCCAAGGGATTCACAAGAGTCTTCTCCAATACCACAGTTCAAAAGCATCAATTCTTTGGCACTCAGCTTTCTTTATAGTCCAACTCTCACATCTATACTACTGGAAAAACCATAGCCTTGACTAGACAGGCTAGTTTGTCTGCAAAGTAATGTCTTTGCTTTTTAATATGTGGTCTAGGTTGGTCATAACTTTTCCAAGAAGTAAGCATCTTTTAATTTCATGCCTGCAGTCACCATTTGTAGTGATTTTGGAGCCCCCCAAAATGAAATCTGTCACTGTTTCCACTGTTTACCCATCTATTTGCCATGAAGTGATGGGTCCAGATGCCATTATGTTAGTTTTCTGAATGTTGAACTTTAAGCCAACTTCTTCACTCTCCTCTTTCACTTTCATCAAGAGGCTCTTTAGTTCTTCTTCACTTTCTGCCATAAGGGTGGTATCATCTGCATATCTGAGGTTGGTGGTATTTCTCCTGGCAATCTTGATTCCAGCTTGTGCTTCCTCCAGCCCAGCGTTTCTCATGATGTACTCTGCATATAAGTTAAATAAGCAGGGTGACAATATACAGCCCTGACGTACACTTTTTTCTATTTGGAACCAGTCTGTTTTTCCATGTCCAGTTCTAATCTGTTGCTTCCTGACCTACTTACAGATTTCTCAAGAGGCAGATCATGTGGTCTAAGATCAATATTATTTAAGAGTAAGCAGGTTTAACTGTATAGCACAGGGAACTTTGCTCAATGTTATGTGGTAGCCTGGATGGGAGGGCAGTTTAGGGGAGAAAGGATACATGTATATCTATGGCTGAGTCCCTTTGCTGTCCACCTGAAACTATCACAACATGCTAATTGGCTATACTCCAATATGAAACAAAAGTTTTTTTTTTTTTAAGAATAAGTTAAAGTTAAATGAAGCATCTACTTATGAAGAGAAACTTTGTTCAAAATTGCATATTATTTTTCAAAATTAGTTAACTAATGTTTGTGCTTATTCTCTTAGTCATGTCCAACTCTTTGAAGCCCATGGACTGTAGCCTGCCCGGCTCCTCTGTCCATGGGATTTCCCAGGCAAGAATACTGGAGTGGGTAGCCATTTCTTTCTCCAGCGGATCTTCCTGACCCAGGGATCAAACCCTCGTCTCCTGCGTTGCAGGCAGATTCTTTACTGTCTGAACCTTCAGGGTGCCTGCTTATTCTTAGTTGTATGGATTAAGGTTTATGTTTTTGCCACCTTCAACTCCATTTGATTGAGAAAGTGTGAAAATCCTTATTTTTCAGTTAATCAGGTTCTAGGGGAAATCTAAGCATCACCTTCTGTCAGTCTGTTTAATGATCAAGTGCCCTGTGGAAGTAGGGTCAAGAATCGTGGCATTGTTAATCCTAGACCATACAAGTGAGGACAGAAGGATCCCCCAGACCTATGCATCATATCACACAGAAAAGACTGGTGAAGTAGCCTGCCTCCCACTCCTGAACATGTGTAAACAGAGACCTGGCCTACCCTGCCTGTGTCCCCAGCACTTCATGATGCCTGGGTCTGATCAATGTTTGGTCAATGTTTGCCGAATTATTGAATGAGTGGACTCTATCTTCTGGCAGGTTGCCTTTCTTGAGCTGTTTGCTCTTTGCTTCTCTGTAGCCCTTTGCCTCAGCTTGTAGCCCTTGGTCCTTGAAGGTCTAGGGTAGGTTTTTCTCCTCTTAGCATTTTTAGTTCCTTTAGGAAAGGGGCTCATCCTTGCATCTTCAGCATTCATTATCATGGGTTAAGTGAATTCACCTCTTACTCTGGGCCCATTGTACACAATTGGCATTGACAGCAGTAAGTCTTACTATTTGGTAATTATGAATTATACTTTCAGTTACTTTAAAAACATTAGGCACCCTTATCATGAGTCTTGGGAATGGGCCAGCCTTGCAAGCAGTCCTTTCAGATGGTAGCAGTCAGAACTTCCCTGCTGACTCTTCTGTGTACATGCTCACTTACTTCCTTGCGGGTGTAAGACTGCAGCCCTGCAGGCTGTTAGCTGAGGGCTGGTCTTTGCTCCTAGAGGTCTCCTGCCTCCCTTATGCTTTCTGTGTGGCCTGCTCTTGCAGCAGCAGGTCAAGTCCCTTTCACTTTTAAATCTCTTTGTGTTCTTGTTCTCTTTTTGCTTCATCTCTCTGATTTCCTCTTCTTCTGGCTGGATAAAGTTCTCTACTTTAAGGGCTCCTGTGGTTAGACTGGGTCAACTTGGGTAATCCAGGGCAGTCTTCCTAACCTTAATCCCATCTGCAGAGTCCCTTTTGTCGTGCAAAGTCATATGTTCACCGTTCCAGACATTAGGGCCTGGACATCTTTAGGGCCATTCTGCCCACCCTAATGTATTTGCACATCTCTGGTTTTTTCCTTTCTGCATTTGGTATCCTTTCTTATCAAACACGTTTCTCATTGGATCTGAAGATGTTTTCCAAAGTCGTGTGGAGTCTTGCTGCTGGGGTATCTGAGCATGAGCTCACAGTTAGTGTTTCATGGGTGGTCCATAAGAAGCTACTGCCGCGTCCTCACTGATGCGGTTCTCATTCACAGCAGAGTCCCCAGCTTGTGACCTCTCTGAGGCAACCTTGACCCCTCGGAAGAAAGACCATGGATAGGCTTTCTTCTTAGGCCTCCTTCTACATGTTAAAAAGAAGAAGTCCAAATCAAACATTCCTTCTCTGGCCGTAAAAGTTTTGTGGATGTTCTCTCTGCCTTAATTTTTTAAAGGGCTTTTCTTCTTCTTCTGCATCTATTACTGTTTGTGCAAACTTTGTCCACTAATACAGGTTAACTGTTTCATTTATAATTCCAAATTCCAAAAACTCTGGGAAAAGTTTTATCCTAATTCCTTATTGAAAATGGAGTTTAGATGATAGTAAGACAAAAGGTCTTTACTTATGTTGCTTTGGGCAAGTTGTCCATATGCTTTCCCATATGTTTGCCATGGGATATTAGTTAATATGTGAAATGCAAGTATACTGCCCTAAATTCTCCAAATTGTAAAACTGAGACATAGCTGGATGTGAAATCTTTGACTAAAGAATTTGAGGACTTCAACTCCAATCACTGAAGCTTAGTTATCCAAATTTATTGATTTTTTTAAAAAAAATTATATTCTTTACTGGTGATATGTTTCACATTAATATTTATTGATGAGTGACTGCTTCTATGGCTAAATTAGATTTCTGTGTGAAAATAACCAAATAAATTAAGTACTCAGAACTGTAAAATACACTCTAAAAGGATTTTATTTAAATGAAATATAGGACTGTGTCTTAAATGAAGGTAAAATTATTGCCATCTCTTGCCAAGTGGTGCCCTACTTCTCAGGACACACACACTCTTTTGATGTGCAGAGTAAATGCCCTCATTTGAAATGTGGTGGAAGATATACCACTGAAAAAAAAAAGGTGAGAAAAAGGGGTTCATTTCCTATAAGATGTGAACAAGCATGGTTTACATCAGAACGTTGCGAAACCAGGTGGCTTGACAAGGCTTGATACTGAACATTCATAGGATTTAGAAGAGGTGTTTGCAAGTTCAGTCCAACTAAATCAGAAAATAGCCAGATCTTAGGATGCATAGAACAGCATTGAAGTGAGCAATACAACAGAGCAGTGATCACTGGCAAAGTTTAGTGATGTTTGTTTTATTTTTTATAATTAACTTATTTTATTTATTTTTTATTATTTTATTTATTAGTGTTTGGCTGCACTGGGTCTTCATCGCTGCATGGGCTTTCTCTGGTTGCTATGAGCAGGGGCTACTCTTCCTTGCAAAGCATGGCGCTAGGGCTTTCGCAAGTGGTGAAGTGTGGGCTCAGTAGTTGTGGCGCACATGGGCTTAGTTGATCCCTGGCATGTGGGATCTTCCCAGACAAGGGATCAAACCCTTGTCCCCTGCATTGGCAGGCAGATTCTTAACCACTGGGCCACCAGGGAATTCCCAGTAAGGTTTATTTTCTACATTTCCCTGAGAATAAATCAACTAACACTTAGCAATCTACTGTGATTCTTGGATTCAGACAAGAATTTTGTGAGGCAGTCCTTGTGAATCAGGATTCTTATCTATAGGTTAATTTGAGCTCTGAGTTCCCTGGGGGCTTCTGGACCAGGTTGGGGAGAGGTGTGGGCTCCATCCACTCTCCTGCTCTGAGGTTGTGGTCTGTGAGCATGCCTGGTGGGCGGGAAAGGTCTGAGGGTAGGCAGTCTAAAGCTCTGACGGTGTTCCAGGTGGATGTCAGGGCTCCAGCTCCATCACTGCCTACCTGGACATCTGTTAGGTCTTCCTGGGGCTCTGTCACAGACTTTGACCAGTTATCTTTCTCAGGCTACCGGCCTGCCCTGACTTTGTCTCTGCTCCCTCTCAGTTTCAGTTGGTGGGAACAGTGGGCTGACTCTATGATGCACCCTCTCCTGTCAGGTGACCAGGGCTAATAGCTTCCTCTGCAATGGTGTCCTTTGTCAAGGCTCATCTGGCCCATGACCACTGGGCCGCTGCTCAGCTGTGGGCACCTTTCCTCCTTGAGGGTGTTTTTCCTTCTATCTCACTCTGGCTTCACTCTCGTCTCCTATTCCTCCCTCTTTTCTTCTACCCTTCTGTTCTTATTTTTTCATGGATCATTAAATATTTTTCTCCTCATTTCTGTCTTCTCTCTCCATTTCCCCCAATATTCTCCCTCCTTTCTGTATTGCTGAAAACTCTAGAAAATCAACTCAAATCAGTCTAGGTACTTGGGAATCCAACACCACTGAGAAGGGGAGGATTTAGCTGGGTCCCTGGCATGGTTGTAACTAAGAATCAGCCCAGCCTTGTGCCTTCTGTGAACTGGCTTCTGGTATTCATTTTTCCTGTACTGGCTCAGAAATCTGAGGAAACACTCTGACTTACGTGGTTCTGGCTGAGGGTCATCTCAGATCTCATGGCCTGTGGTCAGAGAAAGAGCTGGTCTGATCAGGACAGCTCTCAGACTACCCTGCACCAAGCACCGAAGCCCCTGGGCTGGTAGGTGGGGCCATATAAGGACTTCATGTCCACCCTGACGGGGGCACTTAGGAGGGAGAGATGTTGGGAGGGCCATATTATCACATTTCCTGTTTTGTTTTTTGGTTTTTTTTTTGGTCTCTCTTTCTCTCCCCATGACCTTTTGCTTTCTTTTCTATTTCTCTAGTTTCCTCTTCTCACACATCTTATCTTTCTATGCCTCTCTTTCCCATTTTCTCTACAAAAGAAAAGACCTAGACTACTATGGGTCCTGCTACTTAGCAGGTGGCCAATGGACCAGCAGCATCACTTCATAGATTTTGATAGAAATATGGACTTTCAGCCCCCACCCAAATATATTGAATAGAATCTGCATTTTAACAAGATGACCAAATGATTCCAGTGCAGTTTAGACTGTGAGAAGGACAGATTGGAATGACCCAAGTCCCATCCGTGGGGAAAATTGTTTTGCACCTTAACCTAACCTCCAGCTTCCTGGATCAGAGGGGACTGTGCTCCCTGCTTGAGGACATAGCTCATCCCACCCATGTGTTAGCCTGGGCAGGTGATGCTTTCTGTAACAAGACCTCAGGAACCTTGCTTCAGTGCCCGTTGGCTACAGGACATCCTCTTTATCCCTGATAGACACCAACCTCATGGGGTGAAGCCTAGGTATTTTTTCATTGTTATCAATAAATAACAAGTGGTTAAAATTAGTCCTACCTTTGAAAACCATAATATATCCTGAATTTATACACTCTGCATTTGTTAGGGGGTTATTCTACATATTAAAAACTCATCACAACTCTAGTTCAGAAGTTACACTCTATGAATTTAAGATGGAAGTTGTTATTCATAAGGCAGTGAACTTAGATTTTTAAGTGGATTTTTCTTCCTGAGCAGGCCCTTTGCATGAAAAAGGCATTCTTCTAAGAAAGGACTGGCAAAATATATTTGAGAAAGATAAGAAAAGAAATTATTTGAAATAAACATAAGTTTTAGTATAAATAATTCCATTTAATAGATTTCTTTTGCCTTGAAAAAATAAGTAGCAGTAGGTCCTTAAATGAATATAAAATAGAGCAAATCATTTGAAACTTTGTTCTTCTTTGGGTAATTTCCAACCTAAAACACCAAGTAGACTAATAATGAGATTAATTAATATTGAATTGAAAGATTCACAACAATCTCACAGTGTTCTAAGAGAGCAACAAAGGTGAGCCCAAGGATGTAGTGTAGAAAAAAGACAGGGAAATATTGGAAGCATGAGGGTTAGGTTGGAGGCCATTTGTTGGTTACATATGCACCAATTTATTTATTTAAGAGAAAGAGCTGATGCACACATGGCAAAATCTTTACCTTGTTAAAATAGATCTAGATTGTTGGTACATGTATATCTGTTTCAGCAGGGATGTTTGAAATGTTGCATAATCAAATTAATAAACCATATTGGATTCAAGTTTAAGTGAATTATGTTTACTTGGTATAAATAGAAAGATCATATGACTGTGTGTAGTTTCAAAATAAAGAGGGATAAGAGCAGTGTTGAATCAGAATAAGAAAAACTGGACTCAGAGACAAGGAGGAGGGTTTGTATGTAAGGAAGTAGGTACTATGCTACATGTGAAGCTCTGTTGGGAGATAGAAGGAGCAGAAATTCTCTTGATAGAGATTTCTGCTAATTCAGTCATTAAATATATGTTGGTTTATTTCAGATCTAGGTTAATACATTTATTGCTAATGAGTTGATGACTCACCAGAGCCAATCCCTGCATCACATAGGAGGTTGCTCAGAAGGGTCTGCCCGTGTGTGCCTTGGCTCTCTGAGGCTTGTGCTAGTTCTGGACTCTCTGATTTCAAGTTTGGCTTTGAGACTGGATGGTTTCAAGCACAACAGGAGCAACACTTCAGTGACTCTGTATTGATCTCTTCCATGTCCTTGGCCTTGGTGGGGACATGGCCCTCCGCTTCCTAACTGTCCACCTCATAAACGTGGAGTGCATTGACTCCTAAGGCAGTGACTGTGTACCGTGGTCAGTCTTGTTGATTGCATTTACCATCACGGACCACAACTGAATTTTCTGTACATGTCTCCCCCTCCTGGGCTCTGAGACCCATTCGGTCAGGGATTGATTGCCCCAGAAGGCCAGGCCTATTACAATTTCTCAATAAGGAGTTGTTAGATTGAGTTAAGGAAAAGTTGCTGTTCTCAAACAGACTTCAACCCAGATGGTTAGTTAGGTTAAAACTTAGCCAACCGTGTGATGATGCTTATGTGATGGGAGGCTTTCAGTACCAGGTCTAACAAGAGGCTTGACACTTTTCTCCCACAAAGTTGTACCAGGATGATGCCCTATTGAACCAAAGACAGAGGTAGTCCCATTTGCCCTTCACTGCAGGTCTCAGTGACAATAGAGATGAACACTGGATTTGGTCTGTCAAAAGTGTTCAAAGTTGGAAAGTTTGAGGCAGAGAAGTGAATGAATCTGATCTGTGACCACAAAGTAATTGATGGGTCCCCAGAAGCCTGGGATCCAGTATAACAGCTGCTTCTTGCCAGGCTGACTGCATTCAGTGGGTATGGAGCATCCTTCCTTCCATTTGTCGATTACAATCTGAAAACCTTCGCTCACATCCCTTTCTCTTTGTATGAAAGTTGCTTAGACCCTCCCTTCTTTTTCTACTCCTAGGAATTTTTGTTTTTATTTCTCAAGTATCACTATTCTTTTACCATATTTATTCATCTCATGTCTATTTCACATCAATTCTGGCATCAGGGACTACAGTTTGTTTATAACTATATCCTTTGTACAGACTTTATTGCTTTGCAAAAGTAACGATTTTGCTTATCTGAATTGCCATGTGTTGTCAGGTTGGGAGGAAGGGATGTGGTGGCAAGTAGAATTTTAAATATGTAGCAGGATAAATAGCAACTCTTGAGACATCTTACAAATTACAATTTTACCTTTCATAGATTGAAGTTGTTGCAGAAGTGGTGTTATTGGAGATCTATGTAAATTAGGGTATATTTTATGAAAAAGGTAAATCTTAAACAGTAATATGAACAGAGTATGGCAGAGTTGTGGGGGAAATAGGTTTATAAGTAGAATTTTTTACCCATTTGGGAGAGGACATTGTTTTTAAGCAAGAATATTGTTTTTAAGCAGGAAAAGTATATGATGGAAGAAGTAAATTTTTACCGAGAAAGGTACTCTGGCAGCACACTCATTGAAAGGAAATGTTGCTGAGCTGACTTTTAGGAAGGTAGAAGAAAGGGCAGCTCAGGGAGCATCCTACTAGGATTTCATGGAAATTCTTCCTACTGACTGCAATTCTGGCACTTAGCTTCATAAAATGTGTTAATATTGGGTTTCATAGGGAATGACTGCTAAAGTCTATAAAGTCTACAACTTGCACACATAATATAAACATACAGAATGCACAGATATGTTGCGTACTTCATGGGTGATTTCCTGGGTCTGTAGTTGTGACATAAAAGACTCAGGTAGTTTGGTGCCAGGCTAATTGGGTTCTTGAGAAAATGGCACACAGTAGAGGTGGAGTGATTAGAGCACTGCCAAGTTCACAGCCCTCTGTGGTTTCTGCACTTCCAGTTAGAACAATTTTCTGCCTTTGAAGCGGACCACATTTTATAAATTTGTACAAAAAAAGGCACTAATGGAATTTTTAAATTATTATTTTTGGTCGCACTGGTTCTTCGTTGCTGGGTGCAGGCTTTCTCTAGTTGCAGTGCAAGGGCTTGTCTTTGCTGTGGCTTCTCTTGTTGCGGAGCACAGGCTCTAGGCACATGGGTTTCAGTAGCTGCAGCATGTGGTCTCAGTAGTTGTGACTTACAGGTGCTCGAGCTCATAGGTTTCAGTAATGGTGGCTTGTGGACTTAATCCTGGACCAGGGATGGAATCCATGTCTCCTGTGTTGGCAGGTGGATTCTTATCCACTGTGCCACCAGTGTGGGACACAATAATGAAATTTTTAAATTTTGCAAAAAGAAAGACAGGCTTTGAGGATTTTTTTTAAAATATTAATATCACAGTCTCAAAATTCTGAGAAAATAAGAATTTCTGATGAGTAAACCTCAGACTTTCAGAGCAGTTATGGTTAGGGCAGCAGTTGAGAAGCTGGATGCTGTTCAGTCATGTTTAAAGGTCTCAGACAGAAAGAAATATTGGTTCAACCAGGGGCCAGACAGCTTCCCCTGTGAACGGACAGATAATAAATATTTTTGGCTTTGTAGACCATATAGTCTCTCTTGTGACTGCTCAACTATGCTGTCCTGTGAAAGTAGCCACAGGTAACATGTACGAATAAATGAAGAAGTGTGGCAGTGTTCCAACCAAAACTTTATTTACAAAGCCACACAGCCAGCTGGTTCTAGGTTTAGGTTGTTTACCCCTGGTCTAGTCCATTTTTAAAAATTTACTTAAGGTGTAATGTAGGGATCCAGTATGAGAAATGAAAATTATAGCATCAATGTGACACAGTATAACCTCTCAGACTTGAACTCCACAGAACTTTTGCAATGCTCCTGCTTAGGACAGTACTTTTCAAATTGTATCTTAGAAAAACTTTCTTTTCATTGTAAATGTATGCATGTAATTTGATGTCTTTCAGGATAAGATATAAATACTACACATCTGACCTATGATATAATTACGTATCACTTAGCATAAAACTAAGTTTAAAAAAAGAATCAGTTTAAAGAAAAATGTTAAAACAATAAGAAGTGCTAACCCACACTGAGTACTTAGCAAGTGCCTGACACTACTTCATGTGTTTTATACATATTTATTAAATATATCCTCACAACAGCCCTCTAATGCCCAATTTACAAAAAAGGACACTGAGGTATGAAAAGTTCAAGTTCAGTATCCTCAAATCACAGAGCTTGTTTGTGATGTCACAATGATTTGAACTCCAGCTGTCTGGCCACAGGGCCCACATTCAAACCACCTCACCACGGTACAGAGGGTTCATGTTGAAGGTGGATAAAATGATGGTGCAGAGTGGGGATCCTCTTCCTTAGGACATGGGAAGCAGGCGCTCTCAGACAGTGCTGGTAGCATAAAATGGCATAAAATGGGCTTATGTTCAATTCATGTCTCCTGCATTGGCAGGTTGATTTCTTTACTACTGAGCCACCAGGGAAGCCAATATGCCCAAAACGTATACCCAAAGCAGGATCTTGAAGAGATGTTTGCACACCTATGTTTATCACAGCATTGTACACATCCTTAGAAGATGATATCTATAAACTTAAGTGTTCAAAAGCACCTACAAAAATACACCCACTATTTAGAGTTCTGAAGATGACAATCCAAAAGGAGTGGTGCTATTAAATTCCATCAATATATTGTCTACCCCAAGTAACAATTCTACTTCTAGGAGTTAGTCCCACCAGAGTACTAAGAGATGAACAGAAAGTGCCTTTGAGAAAATTAAGTACATTGTTTATAGTCATGATCCAGTTGTATGTCAATTGGTGAATATATAAATACTTCATTTTATGGAATGATATAATATATGGAATTCTTTCCTTTCAAAACAAAGGAGTTACTTAATCAATATATTTATTTATTTGAAGTAACATTGGTTTAAAACATTATATAATTTTCATGTGTACAACATTATCAAATACATTTACTGATAAAAAGCTTTCAGAAATATTTTTTTACAGCAAGGAAAGAGTATTTATTTATTATGCTTCCATTAGAAATTTCCAAGATGAACATATACATACATGTGCATGCAAATATATATAGCCTATTTCTGGAAGCACACAAGATAAATTATGAATAGCATTTCTCATTTTGGGTAGATATGCAATGAGTAGGAAATGAATGCTATTTTTAAACTATATGCATGTATTGCTGCTCAATTAGATACAAATTTTGAAAGGATTGAAGGAAACAACAAAGGAAATACAAAGTAGTTTCTTAATTCTGGTGAAGAATTGTTCAGTTGCTAAGTCATGTCTGACTCTTTATGATCCCATAAACTGCAGCATGCCAGGCTTCCCTGTCCTTCACTATTTCCCTGAGTTTGCTCAAACTCATGTCCATTGAGTCAGTGATGCCATCCAACCATCTCATCCTCTGTCACCCCCTTCTCCTCCTGCCCTCAATCTTTCCCGGCATCATGGTCTTTTCCAATGAGTCAGCTCTTCGCATCATGTTGCCAAAATATTGGAGCTTCAGCCTCAGTATCAGTCCCTCCAATGAATATTCAGGTTTGATTTCCTTTAGGATTGACTGGTTTGATCATTTTGCAGTCCAGGAGACTCTTAAGAGTCCTCCAACTCCACAGTTCAAAGCATCAATTCTTTGGCACTCAGCCTTCTTTATGGTCCAACTCACATCCATACATAACTGTTGGAAAAACCATAGCTTTAACTATAAGAACCTTTGTCGGCAAAGTGATGTCTCTGCTTTTTAATACTGTCTTTAGTGCTATCTAGGTTTGTCACCAACATTCGCTGGATTATAGAGAAAGTAAGGGAATTTCAGAAAAACATCTATCTCTGTTTCATCAACTACACTAAAGCCTTTGACTGTGTGGATCATGACAAACCATGAAAAGCTCTTAGAGAGATGGAAATACCAGACCATCTCTCCTATCTCCTGAGAAACCTGTATGCATATCAAGAAGCAACAGTTATAACCCTGTATGGAACAATTGATTGGTTCAAGATCAAGAAAGGGGTACGACAGGGCTGTCTGCTGTCACCCTGTTTGTCTAACCTATACACTGAGCACTGAGAAATGCTGAGCTAGATGAGTTGCAAGCCAGAATCGAGATAGGCAGGAGAAACATCAACAACTTCAGATATGTGGATGATACCACTCTAATGGCAGAAAGTTAAGAGGAACTAAAGAGCCTCTTGATGAAGGTGAAGGAGCAGAGTGCAAAAGCTGGCTTAAGACTAAATATTAAAAAAAATACCATGGCATCCAGCCACATTAATTCATACAGATGAAAAGGGAAAAGGTGGAAGTAGTGACAGATATCCTTTTCTTGGGCTCCAAGATCACTGTGGATGGTGACTGCAGCCGTGAAATCAGAAGATGATTGCTTCTTGGCAGAAAAGCCATGACAAACCTAGCTGGTGTGTGAAAAGCAGAGACATTACTCTGCCGACAAAGATCTATATAGTCAAGGCTATGGTCTTTCCAGTGGTCACGTAAGGTTGTGAGAGCTGGACCATAAAGAAAGCAGAGCACCAAAGAATTGATGCCTGTGAACTGTGGTGCCGGACAAGACTCCTGAAAGTCCTTTGGAGAGCAAACAAGTGGAAAAGCTTGTTTGATCAGCAAACAGATCAAATGAGTCAATCTTAAGGGAGATCAACCCTGAATATTCACTGGAAGGAATGATGCTGAAGTTGAAACTCCAGTATTGTGGTCATCTGATGCAAACAGATGACTCATTAGAAAAGACCTTGATGCTGGGAAAGATCGAGGACAGAAGGAAAAGAGGGTGTCAGAGGATGAGATGGCTGGACAGCACCACTGATGCAATGAACATGAACTTGAGCAGACTCTGGGAGATGGTGAGGGACAGGGAGGCCCAGCATGCTGCAGTCCATGAGGTGGCAAAGAGTTGGACATGACTGGCAGACTGAACAACAACAACAACTAATTTTGTCATAGCTATTCTTCCAAGGAGCAAGTGTCTTTTAATCTCCTGGCTGCAGTTACCATCTGCAGTGATTTAGGAGTCCAAGAAAATGAAATCTGACACTGTTTCCACTTTTTCCCCATCTATTTGCCATGAAGTGATAGGACCAGATGCCATGATCTTCGTTTTTTGAATGTTGAATTTCAAGCCAGCTTTTTCACTCTCCTGTTTCACCTTCACTAAGAGGCTCTTTAGTTCCTCAGCACATACCAGCCATTAAAGTGCATGGCATCTGCATATCTTGCTGTTATTGTTCAGTCGCCCAGTCGACTATTCTCTGCATTCAGTTGGGTGTATCTTTCCCTTGCTCCTTCTCCTTTCATGGTAAAGACTATAACATTAAATTTACCATTCTTACCATTTTTAAGTGTACAATTCAGTAGTGTTAAGTATAGTCATAGTGTTGTGAAATATATCTGTACAACTTTCTCATCCTGTAAAACAAACTGAGTAAACACAAAGTTCTCTCCCTGCCCCTAGCCATTGGCAATCCCCTTTCTACTATCTGTTTCAGTGGTTTTTGGCGCCTTAGATTCTTCATACAGGTGGACTCCTACAGTATTTGCCCTTTCGTGATGATTTATTTCACATAGCATAATGTTCTTTTGGTTTATCCATATTATGTGAAAGTGAAAGTTGCTCAGTTGTGTCCAACTCTTTGTGACCCCAAGGACTGTAGCCTGCCAGGCTCCTCTGTCCATGGAATTCTCCAGGCCAGAATACTGGAGTGGGTAGCTGTTCCCTTCTCCAGGGGATCTTCCCGATCCAGGTACTGAACTGGGGTCTCCTGCATTGCAGGTGGATTGTTTACCAGCTGAGCCACCAGGGAAGCCCGAATGTATGTAAATAGATTCTGTATCATTTTAACAGTGAATATATTCCTAATACAGGCTTTTAGATGGTATGGATAAGAAAAAGTACTATTTCAACTTAGATAAAACATTTTAGGTGACTTTCTGTTTTTTTAACATGTGTTATTAAAATGTAGTTGATTTATAATATGTTAGTTTCTACTGTATAACAAAATCATTCAGTTATATATAAGTATATATGTATGCATGTATATGTGTGTGTGTGTGTATATATATATATATATACATATATGTATATATATATGTATATATATACATATGTACATATCCCTGGGAATGGTTACCTACTCCAGTATTCTTGCCTGGAGTATTCCATGGACAGAGGAACCTGGAAAGCTACAGTCCGTGGTGTTGCAAAGGGCTAGACACAACTAAGTGACTCACACACACACACACACACACACACACACACAAATATATATATATACATAGTTTTAGTTTTCAAGTGATGCTCAACTCTTTTGTGACCCCATGGACTGTAGCTCACCAGGCTCCTCTGTCCATGGGGTTTTCCTGGGCAAGAATACTGGAGTGGGTTGCCATTTCCTTTTCCAAGGGATGTTCCCAAAACAGGGATCGAACCCGAGTCTCCTGCATTGCAGGCAGATTCTTTCCTGCTGAGCCACCAGGAAATATATATATACATTTCATATTCTTTTTCATTATTGCTTATCACAGAATATTTAATATAATTATCTGTGCTATGCAGTAGGACCTTGCCGTTTATCCATTCTATATATAATAGTTTGTATCTGCTAATCTCAAATTCCTACTCCATCCCTCACCTACCTGCCCTCCACTTTGGCAACCACTGTCTGTTCTCTATGTTTGGGAGTCTGTTTCTGTTCCATAGATAAATTCATCATTTGTGTCATACTTTAGATTCTGCATATAAGTGTTGTCGTATGATATTTGTCTTTCTCTGTCTTACTTCACTTAGTAGGTCCATCCATGTTGCTGCAAGTGACATTATTTTATTCCTTTTTCTTTATGACTGAGGAGCATTCTATTGTATGTATGTACCATTATCTTTATCCATTCATTTCTTGATGACCATTTATGTTGTTTCCATGTCTTATGACTATTGTAAATAGTATGCAGTGAACATTCTGGTGTCCGACCCTGACAATGTTAAAAAAGAACACTGTCTTTTTTAATTATAGTGTCCTCCAGATATATGCCCAAGAGTGAGATTGAAGGATCATACAGCTACTCGATTTTTAGTTTTTTGAGAAACTTGCGTACTGTTCCCATAGTGACTGCACCAGTTTACATTCTCACCACCGTGTAGGAGGTTTCCCTTTTCTCCACACCCTCTCATTTGCTATTTGTACTTTTGGATGATGGCCATTTTGACTGGTGTGTGGTGGTACCTCATTGTAGTTTCTTTTGTGGTTTTGATTTGCATTTCTCTAATGATTAGCAATGTTGAGCATCTGTGTTGACCATTTGTTTGTCTTCTTTGGAGAGATGTCTGTTTAGGTCTTCTGGCCATTTTCAACTGTGTTGTTTGTTTTTTGTCATTGAGTGTGTGTTTTGGAAATTAAGCCCTTGTTGGTTGCATAGTTTGCAGATATCCTCCTCACTTCCATATGTTTTCTTTTCGTTTTGGTTATGGTTCCCTTTGCTGTACAAAAGCTTGTAAGCTTGATTAGATCTCATTTGTTTATTTTTGCATTTATTTCTATTGTCTTGGGAGACTGACCTAAGAAAACATTGATATGATTTATGTCAGAGAATGTTTTGCCTATGTTCTCTTCTAAGAGTTTTTTGATGAGGTGATTTTCTTCTTGCATATAAAAGAGCAAGCTGTCTCTGGGATTACATTACAGAGATTTATGTGTGTGGACAGAAGTGCACTTGTCTACCATGTGTATAAGTATCTATAGGGTGAAGCTCGAGACATGAAGCACGTGACTCATCTTCCATCCATATTCTCAATTACTCTTTTGCTATGCTGGAAATTCTGTGCTTGTTTCTTTAGGAGGGATCAGTTAAGAGCTAAGGAAGAGAAGTTTTGAAAAAGAGTTGAAGGTCAGGACGTTTTTCTTGAAGGGGCTACGAGCAAGAAAGAAGAAGGGCAGGCAGTGGAAATACAAGAACTTAGCCTCATACTGTATCTGTGACCCAGAGAGAGAAGTTCAAAATAAATCAGTTTTGATGCATATTAGGCAAGTGGAGTTTATTTGGATTTGAATTCCTGTCTTCTCTTTTGTGTTTCTTTTTTAATGATTCTTAATCATTCAGCCTGAGTGGCTTATCCTTCTTTTAGAGCTTTGAACATTTTAATGATTCAATATCCTTTTTTAAAAAAGAGAGAAGAGAAAAATTATGTGAGCAGTAAAAGAGCTCCCCGGGGAGCTCTTGTGTACGCTGCAGCAAAAGCTTTATTAGCTAAAGTTCTCATTGATGGAAAATTCAGACATCGGAAAAGCTCCTGCATATTGTAAGCAAATTTGAGATCTACCAAAAATATCTTCAGAATGCAATGAAAAATTACTGTGGCAACAGGTTTTCATCCTCATATCCCCAAGTAATAAAAAGTGAAATGGTCAGTGAATTACGTCACCAATAAGCTTTCTATCCTTCAGTTCATTTCAGTCACTCAGTCATGTCCGACTCTTTGCGACCCCATGGACTGCAGCACACCAGGCCTCCCTGTCCTTAGGTTAAATAAATAAATAAATAGATGAATCAATTATTTGAGGAACCTGACAATGATATCCAGGGTCTTTTGTAAAAATGCCTGTCAAACACTCTGTATGTGTGTGTGCTCAGTTGCTTCAATTGTGTCCGAATCTTTGTGACCCTATGGACTGTAGCCCACCAGGCTCCTCTGTCCATGGGGATTCTCCAGGCAGGAATACTGGAGTGGGTTCCCATGTCCTCCTCTAGGGGATCTTCCAGACCCACGGATTGAACTCACATCTCATGTGTCCTGCATTGGCAGGCGTGTTCTTTACCATTAGTGCCACCTGGGAAGTCCTGTCAAATATTCTAGGGCACCTTTAAATGGGAAGGGATTAAATCTATCCCTGTATTAGTTTCCTAGGGCTGCTGTCACAAAGTACCAGAAAGTGGGGGGCTTAAAACAACAGAAATTAGTTGTTTTAAGTCCCCTCCTCTCATAATTCTGGAGGCTAGAAGTTAAAAATCAATGTCTTGGTAGGGCATGGTCAGGATAAAGGTCTCTGGAGAACCTCCTCCAGGTTGTTCTCTTAACTTATGATGTTAATAGTAGTTCTTGGAGTTCTTTGGCTTGTAGATCATCATTGCAATCTCTGCCTCCATTGTCATGTGGCTTTCTTCCTCTGTACCTTTATCTCATCTTCCCTATTTGTGTGTCTCTCTTCTTCTTTAGACTTTCCTGGTGCTTCAGACGGTAAAGTGTCTGCAGGAGACCCAGGTTTGATCCCTGGGTTGGGAAGATCCACTGGAGAAGGAAATGGCAACCCACTCCAGTACTCTTGCCTGGAAAATCCCATGGATGGATTATAAGGACTCAGGTCATATTGGATTAGGGCCCTCTGTCATGACCCCATCTGAAACTGATGACATCTGCAAAGGCAACATTTCCAAAGAAGTTCACATTTACAGGTTCTGGAGTTAGGATTCCAATATATCTCATCATGGCAATTGTCTAGAAGGACAGAGGTATGCATGCATGCTAAGTTGCTTCAGTCATGTCTGACTCTTTGCAACCCTATGGACTATAGTCCGCTAGCCTCCTCTGTCCATTGGGATTGTCCAGGCAAGAATATTGGAGTGGGTTGCCATACCCTTCTCCAGGGTATCTTCCCCACCCAGGAATCGAACCAGCATTTCTTATGACTTCTGCATTGGCAGGAGGGTTCTTTACCACTAGTCCTACCTGGGGGGTGAAAGTGAATGTGAAGTCGCTCAGTTTTGTGTGACTCTTTTCGACCCCATGGACTATAACCTACCACGCTCCTCTGTCCATGGGATTTTCCAGGCAAGGGTACTGGAGTGGGTTGCCATTTGCTTCTCCAGAGAATCTTCCCGACCCAGGGATCAAACCCAGGTCTCCTGCATTGTAGGCAGACGCTTTACCGTCTGAGCCACCAGGGAAACCACCTGGGGGGTAGCTGTTGTCAAATTACGCTTATTGAAAAGAAAATGAAGCACTTTCTCGTGTTGCTTGTTGTGCCCACTCATTGTTAGGGGAAGAAGAGGATTAATCTGGAATTGAGAAGAAATGCTTCTGGACCTCATAGCAAATAGAATCTGAGAAAATGAGCAAACAGCACCCTGGAGTGCTACAGGGAGTAGGATCTAGGAAGGGAGACTGGAATTTGAGTCAATGTGAAGATCAGTGGTTGGTATCTAACGTTTACTGAGTGTTCACTGTGAGCCGGGCATGGTTTTAAGCATTTCAGGGGCATTATATCATTTAATCTTTCTCCATGAGTGTCTTCATTTTACAAAGAAACTCTGAAGCTCAGAGTTACACAATGGTCAATTTCTATGTTACTCTGGAATATTCTAAGGTATGATTGAAGTAGCCCTTTATTTTTCTATTATTATTATTTATTTTTTATAATCTTCCATGGATAAATTCCCAGAGCTCACAGAAGAAAGAGAAGATGGAAGGGGGAAAACTTTACAACATCATCGTGTTCGTGGTGAGGCAGAGGCAAGTCTGAGTCACCTGAGGGCTAGGTTTAGGAGGTAAGAGTGTGCCCAAGGATACTGTTCAGAAATGGTATGGAGAATTGCCGACCTTAGGATACTGAATGAAAGTCTATGGGCTGTGGTTTTGTGGCTATCCCAGCTCAGACTGTGCCTCTGTACTTAGGGGTCTACCATCTTTGTTCGAGGTTCCAGACAGAAACAAAGATGCTGAATTTTTGGTGCCTTTGTAAATTCTGTCTCTCTACTGGGAGTGAGATGGAGACTAGACCCAGATGTTCCTGCCAGGTTTGGAGGGAGTTCAGTGTTGAACAAAACACATTCCCTGCTTCATAAAAGGGTGCTCAGCTCAAGACTTGGGGCATCTTGGTACATGGAAATGAGAAACAGAGCAGTTTTAGGTCAGGCTTTGCTTTTATGTACTTTTGTCCAGGCACAACATCTCTGAGCATCAGTTTTTTCAGAGTCTCTGTCCTTTATTGGTCCTTTGCTCAGTCATAGGAAGCCCTCAAGGTGCATCCAGATGTATGAGTGAGCGAGTGCTCAGTCGTGTCCAAGTCTTTACGACCCCATGGACTGTAGCCCACCAGGCTCTCTGTCCATGGAATTCTCCAGGCAAGAATACTGAGTGGGCTGCCATTTCCTTTCCCAGGGGACCTTCCTGATCCAGGAATTGAGCCAATATCTCTTGTGTCTCCTGCACTGGCAGGTGGAATCTTTGCCAGAGTCACCTCAGAAGCCCATCCAGATGTATATTATTCCCTAAATCAATCTGAACCCCAAACCTGGTCCTCAAGTACTACCATAGGCCAAAAATCAACCAGGAAAGGGAAGGAAGGATGAAAGTAGGATGCAGATGGGAGGTGCACAGGTAAGGGTCCTGGCTCAGCTGTCACCTGCAGAACAGAAGCAAGTTGTCACACCTTACTTTCCCTGCCTCCAGGTTGGAGCCTGGAGAGCTTGACTGAATTCAGTTCTCCCTATTAAAAAGTTGCTAGGTCATTTTCAAATTTCGTTTTGTTTTCTCATTTACGCTTAGTTTGCAGTTGAGCTTGTTTGGGTTTTGCTGTCTCCTTTTTTCCTCCTGATTTCGGCTTTGTTACATTCAAGTAATACTTTCCTTTCAATCACCAGTTTCTTCTTATTAGTGCTATTTTACATTGCTTGCTGAGGGCTGGTTTTGTTACTCTCACTGCTGTTTTGTCTTCTTGGCAGCCCCCTGAGACGATCTATTTACTACACTGTGTTTTCCAAGAAACTGTGCAGAGGCTGCCTAACAGACAATCTCCTGAGAGATTTCCTGTTACCCATTTCCAATGGGAAGCAGTTTCAGCCAGAACTGGGTAATTACCCAGTTTCATCGTAGCTGGGTAATACAAGCATCCAAATCATAAGGGGTGGGAGGATGTGAATTCTGAGCATTTATTTTGATCGAATCATGGGTATAACTTTCCCTCTTTTGGCTCCTGATGTGGATTAATGATTCAGAGGTCTTTGTGTGTGTGCTAAGTTGCTTCAGTCGTGCTGGCTCTGTGCAGCCATATGGACTGTAGCCTGCCAGGCTCCTCTGTCCATGGGCTTCTCCAAGCAGGAATGCTGGAGTGTGTTGCCATGTCCTTCTCCAGGGGATTTTCCCATCCCAGGGGTTGAACCTGGCTCTCTTATGTCTCCTGCATTGGCAGTCGGGCTCTTTACCACTAGCACCACCTGGGAAACCCTCAGAGGTCATTACCTTAATATAAAAAGGTGTTCATGCTGGCAAGAGCTAGATAAGCTAGTAGGCATTTTGCGATTCTCACTGTGTGAAGTTGATGATCAATATATTCCCTGGTAAAGAATGAGAAATGATGCCATGTGTCCTGCCACTGTGTGACACCAAATGAGGTGCAATGTCAGTGGGCTTCATGTGACATGAAGCTGAGAATGGATGTGTTGGCAGCCACCCAGAGTGCCTAGGAAATCTACAACGGTGGCTGGGATGAGTGGTTGCCCATTACCACAGGGGGTCCATGTGCAGGAAACTTGGTGTTTCTCTTTGTATCAGTCTGGGTCATAGTGATACCATTCACATAAATGAAAATGCTTCTTTTCTTTGTTTAAATTTTTGTTATTATAAAATATGCATAACAAACAATTTACCATTTTAAGTATTTTAAGTGGCATTAAGTACACTTACTTGTGTTTCTGTCACCCCACTATTCATCTTCAGAATCTTTGAGAGATAAAATAACTGATATTTATTGAATGTGTGTATTTTTATATAATTTTAAAGGTTACACTCCATTTACAGTTATTATAAAATATTGGTTATATTCTTCGTGGCATATATCCTTGTAGCCTATCTTATATCAATAGTTTATACCTCCCACTCCCCACTCCTATTTTGCCCCCCTGCCCTGGTATCTGTGAGTTTGGTTCTTTTTTTGTTATATTTACTAGTTTCTTGTAAGTTTTAGATTCCACATGTAAGTGAGAAAGAGAAAGACAAGAGTTCCAGAGAATAGCAAGGAGAGATAAGAAGGTCTTCTTAAGTGAACAATGCAGAGAAGCAGAGGAAAACAAGAATGGGAAAAGGTAGAGATCTCTTTAAGAAAATTAGAGATACTCTAACCCTAAACCCTAACCCTAACCCCTAATCCTAACCCTAACTGTAACCCTTTAACCTTTGTCCATGCAAAGATAGACACAATAAAGGAAAGAAATAGCAAGACTTCAGAAGCATAAGAGATCAAGAAGAGGTGGCGAGAATACACAGAAGAACTATACAGAAAAGGTTGTAATGATCCAGATAACCACGATGGTGTGGTCATTCACATAGAACCAGACATCCTGAAGTGTGAAGTCCAGTGGGCCTTAGAAAGCATCACTACGAACAAAGCTAGTGGAGGTGATGGAATTCCAGTTGAGCTATTTCAAATCCTAAAAGATGATGCTGTGAAAGTGCTGACCTCAATATGTCTGCAAATTTGGAAAACTCAGCAGTGGCCACAGGACTGGAAAAGGTCAGTTTTCATTCTAATCCCAAAGAAAGGCAATGCCAAAGATTGTTCAAACTACCATACAATTGCACTCATTTCACATGCTAGCAAGGTAATGCTCAAAATCCTTCAAGCTAGACTTTAGTAGCACATGAATTGAGAACTTCCAGATGTACAAGCTACATGTAGAAAAGGCAGAGAAACCAGAGATCAAATTTCCAACATCCACTGTGTCATAGAAAACCAAGGGAATTAAAAAAAAAATCTGCTTTTACTTCATTGACTAGGCTAAAATGTTTGACGGTGTGCTTTCCTGTGCTTAGTCGCTCAGTCATGTCCAAGTCTTTGTGACTCCATTGTCCATGGGGATTCTCCAGGCAAGAATACTGGAGTGGGTTTCCACATCCTCCTCTAGGGAATCTTCCCAATCCAGTGATTGAAGCAGGTCTTCCGCATTGCAGGTGGATTCTTTACCATCTGAGCCACCTGGGAAGCCTTTGACTGTGTGGCTTACAACAAAATGTGGAAAATTCTTCAGTTCATTTCAGTTGCTCAGTCGTGTCCGACTCTTTGCGACCCCATGAATTGCAGCACGCCAGGCCTCTCTGTCCACCACCAACTCTCAGAGTCTACCCAAACCCATGTCCATCGAGTCAGTGATGCCATCCAACCATCTCATCCTCTGTCATCCCCTTCTCCTCCTGCTCCCAATCTTACCCAGAATTAGGGTCTTTTCCAATGAGTCAACTCTTCGCATGAGGTGGCCAAAGTATTGGAGTTTCAGCTTCAACATTAGTCCTTCCAATGAACACCCAGGATTGATCTCCTTTAGGATGGATTGATTGGATCTCCTTGCAGTCCAAGGGACTCTCAAGAGTCTTCTCCAACACCACAGTTCAAAAGCATCAATTCTGCGGTGCTCAGCTTTCTTCACCATCCAACTCTCACATCCATACATGACCAATGGAAAAACCATAGCCTTGACTAGACAGATTTTTGTTGGCAAAGTAATGTCTCTGCTTTTAAATATGCTATCTAGGTTGGCCATAACCTTCCTTCCAAGGAGTAAGTGTCTTTTTAAAGAGATGTAAATATCAGATCACCTTATCTGTCTCCTGAGAAATCTGTATGCAGGCCAAGAAGCAACTGGACATGAAATGATGGACTGGTTAAACATTGAGAAAGGAGTACATCAAGGCTGTATATTGTCACCCTTCTTATTTAACTTATATGCAGAGTACATCATGTGAAATGCTGGCTGGATTAATTACAAGCTGGAATTAATATTGCTGAGAGAAATATCAACAACCTCAGATATGCAGATGATAACACTTTAATGGCAGAAAGTGAAGAGGAACTAAAGAGCCTCTTGATGAGGGTGAAAGAAGAGAATGAAAAAGTGTGCTTAAAATTCAATATCCAAAGAACTAAGATCACTGCATCTGGTCCCATCTCTTCATTGCAAATAGAAGGGGAAAAAGTAGAAACAGTGACAGATTTTATTTTCCTGGGCTCTGAAATCACTGCAGACATTGCCTGTAGCCACGAAATTAAAAGATGCTTGCTCCTTGGAAGAAAAACTATGACAAACCTAGCAACATATTAAAAACCAGAGACATCACCTTGCTGACAAATGTCCATATAGTCCAAGCTATGGTTTTTCCAGTAGTCATGTATGGATGTGAGAACTGGACTATAAAGAAAGCTGAACACTGAAAGACTGATACTTTCAAATTGTGGTGCTGAAGAAGACTCTTGAGAGTCCCTTGGACTGCAAGGAAAATCAACCAGTCAATCATAAAGGAAATCAACCCTGAATATTCATTGGAAAGCTTGATGTTGCAGCTGATTCTCCAATACTTTGGCCACCTGATGGGAAGAGTCAACTTATTGGCAAAGACCCTGATGCTGGAAAAGATTGAGAGCAGGAGAAGGGGGTGACAGAGAATGAGATGGTTAAATGCACCACAGACTCAATGGACATGAGTTTGAACAAACTCCAGGAGATAGTGAAAGATAGGGAAGCCTGTTGTGCAGCAGTCCATTGGGTCACAAATAGTTGGATAGGACTTAGTGACTGACCTGCAACATTAATGTAATACTGTTTTAGTCTGTTTCTTGTAGTTTACTTAATGCTTCTATGGAGAAATGAGGACTTCAGTTTCTTTGTCTGTTGCCTAGCTCACATCACTCACCTTTATTTTTAAAATATCACATCTTTTTCAATATGTGCTGAGGTGTACATTTTCACATTTTGTAATTGTTGCCTGCCTTTTCCTATATTTTTTTCTTTTTTTTTATTAAATTAGTTTATTTTCTATTTTTTAATTTTACAATATTGTATTTGTTTTGCCATACATTGACATGAATCCACCATGAGTGTACATGTTTTCCCCTTCCAGAACCCCCCTTCCAGAACCCACCTCCCTCCTCATCCCATCCCTCCGGGTCTGAAAATAAAAACAGGAACATATCCTAGTCACTGTTGGAATAAAAAGAAGCTTGACTCTACCAGAATATGCTGTGTAGTGTCTATAAGGGCCTTTTAAACTACATTTATCAGTTTTTCAGAGAACCAATTGACCTTGTATGACTGGAGATGCTTCCCCTCAAACACAGGTCTGCTCCCTTTGTTGAAGGTGGTATTGGTTTCTCCAGATGTTGCTATAAATGGGACCCAGCATGCTTGCACACCCCACAAAAATTCAAGGGCACTGACAATGCTCCCAAGCCAGTACTTGTTCGGGAGGTGACAGAAGTACTATAAATATAAAAACATGCCAGTTTCTAAGGCAGCCTTCATTCTACATAGGAAGTATGTGGCCAGAATTTGATTTGATAAAAAATGAATATCAGTTAGAAGCCAGCATTGACCCCTTGCTCCTTCGATGACTTCATCTAACATCTTGTTGACCCACCCAGACGTGTCTTGTCCTGTGTCCTGCTATCATTGGCTTTGCAAGTCCCCTAAGACTTTCCCTGCTCCAGAGTATGCTCCCTTCAGGTGACCTACACTTGACCATTTTCTATCAGACGTTTCCTGAGGGTCATCCTGATGTGATTCTAACAGCCTGGGCTGAGCACTGCCACTACATGAACTCCCTAAAGGACACATTCCTGTGGGTCATGTCCTCCCAGCCCGATGACTCTAAGAAGCTCCAGCACAGAGGCTGCCAGCAAATGCTGGGAGGAGCCCTTAGTGCCACAGGGAGGTACCCATGGCCCCCAATCCAGGGCTTCTTCCAGGAGAGACTCCCCAGGAGGGAAGGGTGGGTGTCTCCCCATGTGTACAGAGGGACAGCTCACCTCTCCGACCTCAGGCTGGAGAAGGTGGAGGGCTCAGGACTGTGGAAGTCTCTGGAGGGCACTTGCCTCCTTCCTGAGAGTCTGTGTGATCCACATACAGGCAAGGAGGTGAAATCCTGCTCATGTCTCTCCCTTGAGAATAGAGTCACTGTTACTGGGAAATCTACCCTCACCCTGATTTCACTGTGGCTGGTTAGAAAGCAGGGAAAACAAGCAAAATCAAAACCTGACTGTGCTCCAGAAGATACATGAAGCTTCATCTGTAGGTAGCACCTTCTAAAACCAGAAAAGTGGAAGTGTTAGTCACTCAGTCGTGTCTGACTCTTTGAGACCCCATGGACTCTAGCCCACCAGGCTCCTCCGTGGGCTTTCCCAAGCAAGAATACTGAAGTGGGTTTCCGTTTCCTTCTCCAGGGGATCTTCCCGACCCAGGGATCAAACCCAGATATCCTGCATTGCAGGCAGATTCCTTACCATCTGAGCCACCAGGCTTATTATAGCACCTTCTAAGGACTGGAATTCTAATTCCAAATGAAATGGTCTCTATTTTAACTCATTACTGATGACTAATTTTCTTCATTTCAGACACAGTCTAGAACAGTAGATCCCTGCTCTGTGTTCTGAAGCAAATCCCCTAGCCTTGCCTCCCAACGCTGTGGGGCCAGGAGAGGCATTTTCCCCTAGAAAAGTGGGAGTATTCTGTCCCACTCTGTGCTTTCCTGAGTGCCCTCTCTTCTGGTCTGTTCTTGGGACTGCGATTTCCCTTCCTTACTCTGATCCTTACTCTGACACTCTGGGGCCTCACAGTGTGGCCCTGACCCAGACTCTTCTTTCCTCACCGTCTTGTTTCCTACGCTTCAGCTGGGGAGAAGCAGGAAGTTCTACCCAGCATCCCGCTTGTCCTGAGAGCGCTCTGCCTCATTCCAAGTCTTGGCCTTTGCATGGAGGTTCCCTTTACCGGAAATGCTCCTGCTCTCCTGGTAACAGTTTAAATTCCTCCTTGTGATTAAAGTCAGAAATCTGTGGCCTCTTTCTCCTCTGAGCATTGCCTGATTTCCCAGCAAACGCATCTGTTGTGGTTCCCTCAAGTGTCAAGTCGGCGGCCATGTGATGCTAGTTTTTGTTCCTGCATCACCAGCCTGCATGTCCCTGAGCGCACAGCTCTGTCTCATTGGTCTCTGCCTTGCGTGTTTCCTCACCAGTTACTCTTTGTAAATGTTGTGAGTGAAGTATTTACCACATTTCTGGCTGTAAGCTGCTGCTATCTCATAAGATAACTTTCTTAAGTGATTCGCAGAGTACAGAGATTATTGTAGCTTAACCAATGGTGGGGGACAGGGTTGATACAAATTTCTTCTTGGTTTTAGTGCCAAATCACCAGAGTGATGCTTAAAGGCAAGAACAGTTCTGCTAATCTTTGCAGAATAATTTTTTAGTTCACAAAAATCATTCATTCTAAGCCTAGAAAGTAGTATGTGAGATAAGCATATGGTTAATACATCCACAAGCAAATTTTTACAGCCCCTGGACATTGTGATGCACTTGAATCCTCTTAGAACAGGTTGAAATTTAAACTGCATTGACAATTTCTGAATTGCTGATACAGTAATATATCATAGTTCTATAGTTCACCTAATTTAATAGAGATTTCAAAATCACATTCAAAATGGAGCAAAAGCCAAACTGACTCTTTTCATATGAATTAAATGATAACAGTGGGGAGTATGATTGTCCTTTTCATGAAACATACTAAAATTATATGTTATATTACATGCACCTAGCACAAAATGTCTTTAAAAAATAAATTGTAAGCACAAAACAACCTGAGGCATACACTTGCACAGTTTTAGTTGCATGTCTGCCTGTGCATGACTGACGTCCCTGACAGCTTGTAATTCATGTTTACAAAATTATTCACTGTTTGAAAAGAATATAGCGGAAGGATGACTTCTTATGCCTAAATCACTTGTGCATGGTCCCCACTCTAGTGCGTTTTACACAACAGGATTTTATTAGTCGTAAACCATGGCTGATGGTCATGACCACTGGGGTTAACGGGGGAAATAAAAATAAAGATGGGGCCTGAGAAGCTGAGCTATTGTGAGTGAATGTCAAGGAAACGGACTCTCTAATAGCTTATTAGGTATCTAGGAGCCAACAGAACCTTCTAGATAGTCTGTGTAGAAAAGAATGTAGCTTTCCCAAACTGCATATATTTGGAATTAAAATTCCATTTGCTGCCAGTACCATTGTAAATGAAGGAGTAAATCTCCTGTGTAGGGTCTTAAAGGACCACTGCAATATTTCTACAAAAGAAATTAAAGGGTTTGTTATACTCTCAGATGCTTGAGAGGGAGGCAGGGCATACCTCACTACACAGAAGCCATCTAGCTGTGGGGAGTAGAGAGAGAGAGGACCTCAGGCAAGTCTGGAGGAGAAAGGAAGGCTTGAGGGGATTTCATTGTTTCCTGGAATGTCTAAGTCATAGTCAGTGTGTGTGTGCGCTCAGTCACTAAATTGTGTCCAACTCTTTTGCGACTCCATGGACTGTAGCCTACCAGTCTCCTCTGTCTATGGGATTCTCTAAGCAAGAATCCTGGAGTGAGTTGCCATTTCCTCCTCCAGGGAATCTTCCTGACCCAGGGATCCAACCTGCATCTCTTGCACCTCCTATATTAGCAGGCACATTCTTTACCACTACATCACCTGGGAAGCCCAGGGTTCCAGTCAGAGGAGGGCGAAAAGGAAATATTGTAGCAGGAACCAGCCTGAACACACTGGCACACTGGGTTCCCTGGGTGGACACTCCAAGCCTGTTAGTGTTGAGACAGCAGAGAACTGGAAATTTAAAACAATTTACAATCCAATCATCTTCACTCTTTATTCTCATTTTCAACCTTATTTTCCTTCCTCAAGGTGAGAGAAGCAAGACTTTGCTGTTGCTCAGAAAAGTTCCAAAATGTCCAATCCTTAGTTTTCTGAAAGGGAGAGGAAACTGACTTCCTATTAGTTAATAATGATGCGGCATTGAAACACCAGACGTCCAGCTGAGGTTTCTGTGGTGCCCACTGGGCTCATCAACACCCAGCTACGGGCATTTTTCAAACTCCTCGGTTCATTCATTATAGTTCAAATGAAAAGAACACCTTGTCTTTCTGTTTTTGTTCCTTCTGTCACTGTTTTTATTCTTGTTGTTGTCTTTAAGTCGCTAAGTTGTGTCCGACTCTGCGATCCTATAGACTGCAGTACGCCAGGCTTCCCTGTCCTTTACTATCTCTTAGAGTTGGCTCAAAATTTTATTCTACCTTGGCTCATTCTACAGACTGTTGGCCATGGAACCCTGGTGTAGTTTTTCATTATATATATAGCACCAATACATCTTCCCTCCTTGGCAGGGGTAGTCAGGGAATCACTGTTAACCTCTGTTTTGTCCAAGAAATTGGAAGTTCATGGAGATTAAGAGATTTACCCAAGTCGGAATCACAAGAGGTCAGGAATTCTTAGTTCTTGTGACTTAAAAAAAAAAAAAATTGTCCTCTCCCTAAATTCATCGCTGCCTCACTAAGTTTATATGAATGGCAAACACGGGCAGAAAAAGCTCTTAGAGCCTCAGTACCTGGTCATCTATCCTACCTCCAGGGAGGGAGTCCAGGGGCAGCAGTGCTGAGGGTACTCACTGCCCTCAGTCTCCCTCTTTACTCTCCTGGGCTGAGGTAGGACTCTGTGGGTAGCTCATGTGGTCCCCCAGGGCTCTCCTAATGGGTCCAGCTTTGAAGCCGAGACACAGACCCCATGGGGCCTGTAAACCGCCTGCCAGTTTGCACAAGGATGACGGGCACTCAGTGATGGGACGGGCAGAGCTTGCACAGAAGCAACGAGGCAGTGAGCTGCTCCTCTGTGCTTACTTGAACCTTTGAGAAACACATAGGGCACTGAAAATGCCATCCTTCTATCAGGACATCTACCACACTTGTATTGCTTTCAACACACAGCATACTCAAGAACACAAACTAAAGCTTCTTCAAGGCGGAAGAACGGGAGAGTTCCTGTTTTTGAATATTCCTACAATATCTGGGGTTAGTGTTTAAAATGAGAAAAAAAAATAGTTGAAGTATTGTTCTTCAAATCACCCTGTAAGCAGCTGTAAAATTCTTTAAGAAAAATAGCTCAGGACAGAAATATAATAGAGACTGCACACATTCATGAATTTATCTGCCTCCTAACAAGCCCAACCTGTGAAGTGTGGAGCATTTTATGTGTTAGCGGCGTAATTATAAATCGCTGGAATACTCACTTGATCATGCTGCAGTACATTTTTATTGCTTTACTTGAATGCTCACTTAAGATTTTTCTCTGAAATGTACTCAGAGCAGAGACAGTTATACAATAAAAGTGAGAAATTGTGAGAGCATAACACTGTCTTAGAAATAGTCCATATAGAAACCACTTACTCAGGCACAGCCTTTCCACATGTTTTATGTTCTGTCCACGGAGCTAGCCCGGGGCAGAACAGTAAGGCGGTCAAAGAAAGTGTCCTGTCATTTCCCTCTTACCAACTCAGACATCAACCTTTTCTTCCACTCTTTCAGTGCCACTTGCTCTCAGGTGAGAATAAAGGAGGTGAAAATGTGACCACTCCTAGGAAAACTCTTTCTCTGTCTCCCCCATCCTTTGCAGAGCCTTGCACGATGCCTGCTGGCAACTGTGGTCCAATAATATTGTTGGGTGGATAAACGGATGAGAGACCCTGACTTAGAAGAATGCCGCAAAGGGTAGTTCCATTTCAGAAAGACTCTTCTTAAGATTTAAAAGTACTTGAGATTCACAGTAAATCAATATTTCCATGCCATGGTGGCTCCTTAGAAGGAATAGAACAGTTATTTTGAGAGACAGTGGCCATTTCCAGTATATTTCACCTCACACCTCATAGTTTGCTCTATGTTTATAAATTTCATGCCATTCATCATATCTTCCTTTTTTATAGTTTGTCTTCTATAGACCTTTAATCATTTGCACTACCTGTAGTAGTCAGGTGTCAGGTTTGAATCATTAATTTTGTTATCTTGGGTTTTTTTTTTGTTTTTAGCATATTCATGAATGAGATAAATCTTTGCTTTTATTTGTTTGTAAAGAATATATTATACTACATTATACTATATTTGCATTTCTGAAATTTTTATAGCTAAGACATGATAAAAATAAAGGAATATCTCCTAAACTAAAATGGGGAATTTTCTTCTAACACTTTAGTCTAATGTCTGTGAAATAATCCAGAAGAAAAGTAATAATAAGCAATTTTCTTTACAAACTAGGAAACATCAGTGAATTCCTCCTTGCATTTCAGACAGTCAGACTGACTGAATTCATGTTTAGGTGAGAAAGACTATGTCACTGAGACAATTAGGTGAGGTTATATAAGCACTGTATGGATGTGAGAGTTGGACTACAAAGAAAGCTGAGCGCAGAAGAATTGATGCTTTTGAACTGTGGTGTTGGAGAAGACTCTTGAGAGTCCCTTGGACTGCAAGGAGATCCAACCAGTCCATCCTAAAGGAGATAAGTCCTGAGTGTTCATTGGAAGGACTGATGTTGAAGCTGAAACTCCAATACTTTGGTCACCTGATGTGAAGAGCTGACTCATTTGAAAAGACCCTGATGCTGGGAAGGATTGGGGGCAGGAGGAGAAGGGGACGACAGGAAGAGATGGCTGGATGGCATCACCGACTCAATGGACATGGGTTTGGGTAGACTCTGGCAGTTGGTGATGGACAGGGAGGCCTGGTGTCCTGAAGTTCATGGGGTCTCAAAGAGTCAGACACGACTGATCGACTGAACTGAACTGATAGAAGCACTTGTGCTTGGCTCAGAGCTTCATTTATGGGAAGCTCTCCACAAGGACACAGAGAGATGGTTACTTCTCTTGGTAGCTCCCATATATATGAATAAACATTTTCCCTTGTTAATTGGTCTTTTGTCATTTTAATTTGCAGGCCCCTAATTACTAAACCTAAGCTGGCAGAGGAAAAGTCTGCTTCCTGACACTCGCAGTTGTTTGAAGAATAACGCCATCATTTCCTGTGACTATGAAATCACAAGGTCACAGATTAACCTGCATACTTAGAAGTATAAAACATACTCTGAGTTTAAAAATAAGATCATCAGAGCATACTGAGGTATTGATATAAACATTTTGAAATGATAAAGATCTGACTGTACAATACCATAGTATCCATGCTCAGTTGCTTCAGTCATGTCTGACTCTTTAAGACCCCATGGACTGTAGCCTGCCAGGCTCCTCTGTCCATGGGATTCTCCAGGCAAGAATACTGGAGTGGGTTGCCATGTCCTCCTGCAGGGATCATCCTGACTCGGGGATCGAAACTGAGTCTCCAGCAATGCAGGCAGATTCTTTACTGCTGAGCCACCGGGGAAGCCCATAATAAACTATAAAAAATGGTTAAATTTAGTGCTGGGTGAAAGAGTGGCTTCTTCATTCTTTAAGCTTTTCTGTATTATTTGAATTTTCTAGCCAGGCACGTCAGTGTCTATTACTTATTTTATATGTCACCAGGGATTTTCTGACTAGTGAGATCATAGACTATTTTTATTGTTATTTTCTATCAAAAAGCAATGTAATACATACTGTTTTTAAAAAGGAAGCAAAGGAGAATTTCTAATCATGCATCAATAAAAAAAGAAAAGAGCAGAAACGTATAAAATAGCAGATCAATATGTTAAAATATATAAACATTTCCATAGTGACTTGAATTAAATAGATTATTTAGTTGCAGACATTTTCGTACACATTCTCTAGTAAGTCTTCTGGGAGATGAACTTTAATCTTTCTATCCAGAACTTTGGAGTGTCTGACCCTTTCCCCTATTTGCTACATGTTAACCTGCCATTTTTGTGGATGCCATAGAAGACAAGAGACTTCTGGGTCAGAGACAAAGGTCTCTATTTCCTACTTGGTTACTCATCAAGCACCGCAGGCAGCACGAGTGTCAGAATATCTTCCTTGGTTCTCCTTCACCCTGAGTCACACAGAGGCCATGTGGGTAAGCCCAGATGGATGTCGGCATGCACAATGGGTTATATTGCAAGATCTCAGGGAATCAGAATCTTTTGGGAGGTAAGCGTGCTTGCCCTTTGCTTTGGAAGAAGACATTATCTTACAAGGCTGTTTTCTATGTAAACATCCTTGGAAAGAGACCTGGGAATAAATGGCAGTTGGTGCTTCTCTTAGTAGGATGTGCAGTAATGTGAGAAACCCGTGGCAAATTGTCTTACCTCTGCTCTGACGCACTCACAGACTTTCACTTTTCTGATAAAATCGCAGTTATACATTGCAAATGACTTATTTTACATTTGCTTTAACTTAGTTTTCAAATATATATTTCTTTATCCTGTTTTAAATTTAACTCCTCTTGTGTAAGAGTTAATTTTGCACTTATAGTATGAATCAATATGACCCTAATCATTCTGGTTTAACTGTATCACTGACTCAGATTTAAAATGCTGAGAAAAAAGCACCTTTATCTTATCATTAAAACTACCAAAACAGCTTTAAATGCACAATTAGTTTAAAAACAGCTGTTTGATCTTGACATATTTTTAAACATATTTGGCTAAATCCTACTTAACACTTCCTTTGAAAACAGAATTGTGACAAGCACTTTGAATGCATTATTATTTTTCGGCAGAAATAATAGCAAAATCTTGTGACAGTAGTATGTTTCTCTTATAAACACAGTGTAGGATAAATCTAAATATTCTGATTTGAGAAGAAAATTTTAAATGGAGGAAATTTTTATTCCACTGCTGCAGGATTGTCTGTATGTTGTATGTTTAGTTGCTCAGCTGTGTCCAACACTTTGCAATCCCATGGGCTGTAGCCCACCGGGATCCTCTGTCCATGGGATTCTCCAGGCAAGAATACTGGAGTGGATGGCCATTTCTTACTCCACGGGGTCTTCTGGACTCAGGGATCAAACTCCTGTCTCTTGAGTCTCCTTAATTGGCAGTGGATTCTTTGATTACTAGCGCCACCTTGGGACTTTCTTTTCTTTCTTTTTTTCTGTTTTTGGACACAATATATAGCCATTTATTGTTTCAGGTCTATTTCTAAAATTTCATAAACAAAGGATAGATGTAAAGTCGTGAATTTTGAAGAAGCATAATTAGAATAATAGAACATATAGTACTTATCATTTTGAAAATAATTCATAGACAAGATTACCATCATTATCTATCTATCTGGTTCATTAACCCAAATAACATTGTTCCATTTTTAAGCTATCCATTAATAAAGGAATAGAGAGGAAGAGAGAAAGGGAGAGAAAGAGGGAAAAGGAGGGAGGGAGAAAAGAGGAGAGAGAGAGAACCCTAACAGTATGTACATTCTTGTGATAGTAAGTATCGTAACTTTTCATGGACTGATTTTGAAAGACAGCTAAGGAGTGTCATATATATGTTAAAGGTTTGTAGAAATGTGATGGTTTTGAAATGCTGAAATTTCTAGCTTTACTTGTTAAAGATTTTCAGTATTTCTTGCAACTAAAGTAAAATTTGATAAAGAATAAGCTTTTAGGAAGTTTAAGAGATTTGTTTTAGAAAGTACTGATTTACAAATATGGTAGAGAAGAAAAATATTTCTTCAAGATATTCCAGTGGGAGAAGAATTCATAAATGATATTAATATCTCTGTGCCTCAGTATCATCTGTAAAGCATATGGCATAGAACTGAACAATCTCAAGTTTCTTACATCTTTTTCATGCTCCTGTAGAAATAAGGAGTCCATAAGGGACTCACTGATCCAAGTCACTCAGCAAGACCACCAGAGCCCAGTCCAGAAGCTAAGAGTATTATTTTGCTTCACCCACGGTCACAAAATACCACATTCAGATGGTTTAAACAGAAATCAGTGTTTTCACACTTCTAGTGGCTAGAAGTCCCAGACTAAGGTGTTGACAGGGTTGGTTTATTCTGAAATCTCTCTGCATGGCTAACAAATGGCTGCCTTCTTGTGTGCTCACAACCGTTGGTCTTTCTACTGCGTGCAGGCTTCCCTGATCCCTCTCTGTGTTCAGACTTCCTCTTCTAGTAAGGACACAAGTCAGATTGGGTTAGGACTGATGCTAATGGCCTCATTTTACTGTTAGTCACATCTTTAATGACCCTTTCTTCAAATACATTCACAGTCTGTGATACTGGGTGTTAGGATTTCAACCTATAAATTTGGGGGTGGCATGCAATTGGGCCCATTCCCTACCATTTGAAGTATTTTAATGTTGAACTAGATTCATGTTGGTATCACTTTAAGTCAACAGAACTTCTTAATGGAAATCTTCCTAAATTCTATACAAATCATCCAATTTACATATTACTATTTTCAATGTATACAGCAGGCCACTGGGTTAGTGCTATTATCCCAATAGTCTCAAAATGATCTACACTCAGAGTTAAATACTTCAATTCCTTTAATTTTGTTACTTTATTTAATTCCTTGAAGCTGCCAATAGAGTATGCACACCATCCAATACTCATTTGAGGCATTCCTTATAACACTAACTACATTTAATTCTTATAGGTTACTCTTGAAATATTTGAAGCTAGTTTATTTGTCAAAACTAAATTTGTGCCCATCTATCAAATTACATGTAGTTTTATTTGCAGTGTTCTGACACTGTTTTCAATAACAATACATTGATTTTAAAAATATGGTCTTGATGTCACTGGAAATAATTTTTCCTGGCTTTTTTAAAATCTCTTTTCAACCTCTTTGTCCCCCTCCCAAACATGTTTCCAAATGTCTTCTAAAATGTTTTCTTCCTGATCATTTAGAAAGATTGGGAAAGAAAGAATATTGAGAAACTTGTCCTGTGCTTTTGCTGCACAGGAAGGGGGACTTGTCTTTCATCCTGGTGGTTTAGTTGCTAAATCATGTCTGAGTCTTGCGGTCCCATGGACTTTAGCCCATTAGGCTTCTCTGTCCATGTAATTTCCCAGGCAAGAATACTGAAGTGGGTTGCCATTTCCTTCTCTAGGGGATCTTCCTGACCCAGGGATTGAACCCACATTTCTTGTGCCTCCTGCATTGACAGGTGGGTTCTTTAGCACCCCCTGGGAAGTCCATCTTTCATCCTAGATTAATATTTCAAGCGTGAGAGAAAAAACAGTAAAAACCTGTAACTTTAGCAATGTGTTTGAAAAATACTTGATTTCAATGATATTTCTTTAATTCTTACATTGCAGTTTAAACAATACAGTGGTTAACAAAAGCATGTCAATTAAAAGTAGCATTTAGGACTTCATTTCACATACCTGCATTGGCCCTGGTTTTTGGATTATTCCAGGCCCAGATGCTGTGGATTTCTGTGTGGTGTAGCTGTGCTCTGCTATGGGGCAGCTAGGTTCCCTCTTGCTGCAGGAGAAGGTGGTGGGACCCATGGAGATGGCTGTCTCTTTTTGCTTTGTTCTTGTTTAGTTTTTTTGCTTGGTGACTTGCTTCCTCCAAGAGGCTGTAAACCAAAAACTGAAAATACGGATTAAGTGTATACTTTTCCTGGACTTCCCAGGTGACTCAGTGGATAAAAGAATCCACCTGCAATGCAGGAGATGCCGGAGGTGCAGGTTTGATCCCTGGGACAGGAAGATCCCCTGGAGAGGACATGGCAACCCACTCTAATATTCTTGTGTGGAAAATCTCATGGACAGAAGAGAGTGGAGGGCTACAATTCATGGGGTCACAGAGAGTCAGACGTGCTGAAGCAACTGAACATGCACACACACATATTTTTCCCAACACATTGACCACAACCTGACATTTTCACGGCAGAATATATTATATAAATGCCTGGAAAGAAAATGTTTTAAGTGTACTTTAGGTAGATGTTTGCTTAATCAAGCAGAAGCAGAGATTATTTTCTTATTTTCTGGAACGTGTTGAGGTAAACGTATCTACACAAGGGAAAACTTTAGAGGTCCTCTGGTACAAAGCACCCTTCTTTGGATGAACTGAAGTCTCAAGGAGTGAATAATCAGTCCAGGTCACATATTTGACATCATGAACCATGTTACCAAATTTTCAGCTCACTTGATAAAACTAAAGTGAAAGGAGGATACTTTCCTCAATTTTATTCATGTATAAATAATGTAGTATTTTGCAGTTCATGAAGATACTAAAAATAATTAACAAGAACATTTGCTTTAAAGCTATTGAGCACAACTATTTCATGGTCTAATTATAGGAAATCATTTGAGTATACTTTTTTTTGTGGTCTGTGAGCGTCTGGAAATAACATGGACAAAGTATTATTATTTTGAACAATAATACTTGTTGCTATTCCCACATTACTCATGAAGAAGCTGAGAGTTGGGAATGTAAAATGTTTTGTCTAAGACCTTCATAGTCCAGCAATTAAAAAGGTCAGAATTAGAACTTGGGGATTCCTGTGCACCCTCTTAATCCCAACAACATCCTACCCCTTACCTCAGAGGTGGCAAAATACAATTAACAGTGTGCTTGAATTATGGATGCCTGAATTCCTAGTGGCACAGAGTAGAGACAGTCTTCATTTATTTCTAATTCATTGCGACTTATTTCTATAAACAGTGCCTCTCACATCTTGAAATAAAGAATTGATAAAAATCTTTCTTAAGACACAAATACTTCAAACTTAAAATGATGAATGCATTACAGGCATCTTGAAGGTCATTCAACACAGAATTGTGATGACTCACATTACACCAGAGTCCTTGGCCCTGTAGGAGCCTCTTATCAATTCTTTTTCATGATTGTTTAGATGCCACTGATGTGATTGCTAAGCAAACTAAACGGGGACTTGGAAGCTTTTCAGAAATGTCATCAATTTCTAAATAAATTATTTTGGAAACACTATTATAGCATGTGAGTGGACCCCAAGCCACAGATTTCAGTCACTTTCATGCATAGCGAAAGAACATGCTTGTGGAAACCGAAAACTTTATCAAACAATGTTTGCTCTTAATTGTTGTTGCTGTTCAGTTGTTCAGTTGTGTCCTACTCTTTGCTCAAACTCATGTCCATCAAATCAGTGATGCCATCCAACCTTCTCATCCTCTGTCACCCCCTTCTTCTCCTGCCTTCAGTCTTTCCCAGCATCAGGGTCTTTTCTAATGAGTTGGTTCTTGGCATTAGGTTGCCAGAGTATTGGAGCTTCAGCATCAGTCCTTCCAATGAATATTCAGGACTGATTTACTTTAGGATTAACCAGTTTGATCTCCTTGCAGTCCAAGAGACTCTCAAGAGTCTTATCCAACACCACAATTCAAAAGCATCAATTCTTCAACACTCAGTCTTCTTTATGGTCCAACTCTCACATCTATACATGACTACTGAAAAAACCATAGCCTTGACTAGATAGACCTTTGTTGGCAAAGTGATGTCTCTGCTTTTTAATATGCTGTCTAGTTTTGTTACAGCTTTTCTTCCAAGGAGCAAGAGTTAATTTTATGGTTGCAGTCACCATCTGCAGTGATTTTGGAGCCCAAGAAAATAAAGTCTGTCATTGTTTCCACTGTTTCCCTCTCTATTTGCCATGAAGTGATGGATCTGGATGCCATGATCTTCATTTTTTGAATGTTGAATTTTCAGCCAGCTTTTTAATTTTCCTCTTTCACATTCATCAAGAGGCTCTTTAGCTCCTCTTCATTTTCTGCCATAAGGGTGGTGTCATCTGCATATCTGAGGCTATTGATATTTCTCCCGGAAATCTTGATTCCAGCTTATGCTTCATCCAGTCAGCATTTCTCATTAGGTACTCTGCATATAAGTTAAATAAGCAGGGTGACAATATACAGCCAAGACGTACTCCTTTCCCAGTTTGGAACCAGTCCTTTGTTCCATGTCTGGTTCTAACTGTTGCTTCTTAACCTGCATACAGGTTTCTCAGGAGGCAAGTAAAGTGGTCTGGTATTCCCATCTCTTTAAGAATTTTTCAAAGTTTGTTGTGATCCACACAGTCAAAGGCTTTAGGGTAGTCAATGAAGCTGAAGTAGACGTTTTTCTGGAATTATCTTGCTTTTTCTATGATCCAGCAGATGTGGGCAATTTGATCTCTGGTTCTTCTGTCTTCTCTAAATCCAACTTAAACATCTGGAAGTTCTCAGTTCACATGCTGTTGAAGCCTAGCTTGGAGAATGTTGAGCATTACTTTGCTAGAGTGTGAAATGAGTGCAATTGTGCAATAATTTAAACATTCTTTGTCTTTGCCGTTCTTTGGGATTGGAATGAAAACTGACCTTTTCCAGTCCTGTGGCCACTGCTGAATTTTCCAAATTTGGTGGCGTATTGAGTGCAGCACTTTAATAGCATCATCTCTTAGGATTTGAAATAGCCCAGCTGGAATTCCATCACCTCAATAAACTATTTAATTGGAATGCCCTTAAGTTATTGAATATTGAGTCTCTATCAAACTAAAGAGGTTCTGGTGATCAAAATGGAAAACATTGTGCTGGCTTTTTAAAAAATTCTATGATAACTAACAGGATAATGCTATTAAGAAAATGGTTAGATGATAAGCCTTTAAAATTCCTTACACTGACTCATAAAAATTCCAGGATAGATAGTCTTGTTCGTACTGTACACATGGAAATACTGACTCCCTCAAGGTCACACAGGTAACAAGATGAAGAAGAGGTTTTGTTGAAGCCTGTTGCCACATGTTCACTCCACATAGCGTTGACTCACACACTATCAAATCTCTGAACCTACAGTAGGACTTCTGAGGAAGCACCAGTGGCTGATTTCTCTATGAGGATTTTCATTCTGTTCCCTCAGTTCAGTTCAGTTCAGTTCAGTCGCTCAGTCGTGTCCGACCCTTTGTGACACCATGGACTGTATCAGGCCAGGCCTCCCTCTCCGTCATTAACTCCTAGAGTTTACTCAAACTCATGTCCAGTGAGTCAGTGATGCCATCCAACCATCTCATCCTCTGTCATCCCCTTCTCCTCCCACCTTCAATCTTTCCCAGCATCAAGGTCTTTTCCAGTGAGTCAGTTCTTTGTATCAGGGGGCCAAAGTATGAGTTTCAGTTTCAGCATCAGTCCTTCCAATGAATATTCAGGACTGATTTCCTTTAGGATGGACTGGTTGGATCTCCTTGCAGTCCAAGGGACTCTCAAGAGTCTTCTCCAACACCACAGTTCAAAAGCATCGATTCTTCGGCGCTCAGCTTTCTTTATAGTCCAACTCTCACATTCATACATGACCACTGGAAAATCCATAGCCTTGGCTAGATGGACCTTTGTTGACAAAGTGATGTCTCTGCTTTTCAATATGCGGTCTAGGTTGGTCATAACTTTTCTTCCAAGGAGCAAGCGTCTTTTAATTTCATGGCTGCAGTCACCATCTGCAGTGATTTTGGAGCCCCCCCAAATAAAGTCAGTCACTGTTTCCACTGTTTCCCCATCTATTTGCCATGACGTGATTTAACTGGATGCCATGATCTTAGTTTTCTGAATGTTGAGTTATAAGGCAACTTTTTCAACTCCTCTTTCACTTTCATCAGGAGGCTCTTTAGTTCTTCTTTACTTTCTGCCATAAGGGTGGTGTCATTTGCATATCTGAGGCTATTGATATTTCTCCCGGCAATCTTGATTCCAGCTGATGCTTCATCCAGTCCAGCATTTCTCATTAGGTACTCTGCATATAAGTTAAATAAGTAGGGTGACAATATACAGCTCTGACGTACTCCTTTCATGATTTGGAATCAGTCTGTTATTCCATGTCTAGTTCTAACTGTTGCTTCTTGACCTGCATGCAGGTCAGATGGTCTGGTATTCCCATCTCTTGAAGAATTCTCTGGAGTTTGTTGTGGTTCACACAGTCAAAGGCTTTGGCATAGTCAATAAAGCAGAAGTATATGTTTTTTCTGGAACTCTCTTGGTTTTTTGATGATCCAGTGGATGTTGGCAATCTGATCTCTGGTTCCTCTGCCTTTTCTAAATCCAGCTTGAACATCTGGAAGTTCATGGTTCATGCACTGTTGAAGCCTGGCTTGGAGAATTTTGAGCATTACTTTACTAGCATGTGATGAGTGCAATTGTGGGGTAGTTTAAGCCTTCTTTGCAGTTGGGATTGGAATGAAAACTGACCTTTTCCAGTCCTGTGGCCACGGCTGAGTTTTCCAAATTTGCTGGCATATTGAGTGCAGCACTTTCACAGCATCATCTTTTAGAATTTTAAATAGCTTAACTGGAATTCCATCACCTCCACTAGCTTTGTTCATAGTGATACTTCCTAAGGCCCACTTGACTTCGCATTCCAGGGTGTCTCACTCTAGGTCAGTGAACATACCATCGTGATTGTCTGGGTCACGAAGATATTTTTTGTATAGTTCTTCTGTGTATTCTTGCCACCTCTTCTTAATATCTTCTGCTTCTGTTAGGTTCATACCATTTCTGTCCTTTATTGTGCTCATCTTTGCATGAAATGTTCCCTTGGTATCTCTAATTTTCTTGAAGAGATCTCTAGTCTTTCCCATTCTATTGTTTTCCTCTATTTCTTTGCATTAATTGCAGAGGAAGGCTTTCTTATCTCTCCTCGCTTTTCTTTGGAACTCTGCATTCAAATGGGTATATCTTTCCTTTTCTCCTTTGCCTTTCGCTTCTCTTCTTTTCATAGCTGTTTGTAAGGCCTCCTCAGACAACCATTTTTCCTTTCTGCATTTCTTTTTCTGGGGATGGTCTTGGTCACTGCCTTCTGTAGAGTGTCATGAACCTCCATCCATAGTTCTTCAGGCACCTGGTCTATCAGATCTGATCCCTTGAAACTATTTGTCATATCCACTGTATAGTCGTAAGGGATTTGAGTTTGGTCATACCTGAATGGTCTAGTGGTTTTCCCTACTTTCTTCAATTTAACCCTGAATTTGGCAATAAGGAGTTCATGTTCTGAGCCACAGTCAGCTCCCAGTCTTGTTTTTGCTGACTGAATAGAGCTTCTCCATCTTTGGCTGCAAAGAATATAATCAGTCTGATTTCAGTATTGACCATCTGGTGATGTCCATGTGTAGAGTCTTCTCTTGTGTTGTTGGAAGAGGGTGTTTGCTATGACCAGTGTGTTCTCTTGGCAAAACTCTGTTGGTCTTTGCCCTGCTTCATTCTGTACTCCAAGGCCAAATTTGCCTGTTACTCCAGGTATCTCTTGACTTCCTACTTTTGCATTCCAGTCCCTTATAATGAAAAGGACATATTTTTTGGGTGTTAGCTCTAAAAGGTCTTATAGGTCTTCATAGAACCATTCAACTTCAGTTCCTCAGCATTATTGGTCAGGGCATAGACTTGGATTACTGTGATATTGAATGGTTTACCTTGGAAACGAACAGAGATCATTCTGTCGTTTTTGAGATTGCATCCAAGTACTGCCTTTCGGACTCTTTTGGACTATGATGGCTACTCCATTTCTTCTAAGGGATTCTTTCCCACAGTAGTAGATATAATGGTCATCTGAGTTAAATTCACCCGTTCCCGTCCATTTTAGTTCACTGATTCCTAAAATGTCGATGTTCACTCTTGCCATCTCCTGTTTGACCACTTCTAATTTGCCTTAATTCATGGACCTAACATTCCAGGTTCCTATGCAATATTGCTCTTTACAGCATCAGACTTTACTTCCATCACCAGTCACATCCACAACTGGGTGTTGTTTTTGCTTTGGCTCCATCTTTTTATTCTTTCTGGAGTTATTTCTCCACTGATCTCCAGTAGCATATTGGGCACCTAATGACCTGGGGAGTTCATCTTTCAATGTCCTATATTTTTGCCTTTTCATACTATTCATGGGGTTTTCAAGGCAAGAATCCTAAAGTGGTTTGCCACTGCCTTCTCCAGTGGACCACATTTTGTCAGAACTGTCCACTATGACCCATCCATCTTAGGTGGCCCTATATGGCATGGCTCATAGTTTCACTGAGTTAGACAAGGCTGTGGACCATGTGATCAGATTGGTTAGTTTTCTGTGATTGTGGTTTTAAGTCTGTCTGCCCTCTGATGGAGAAGGATAAGAGGCTTATGGAAGCTTCCTGATGGGAGAGACTGACTGAGGGGGAAACTGGGTCTTGTTCTAATGGGCAGGGCTATGCTGAGTAAATCTTTAATCCAATTTTCTGTTGAAGGTTGGGGCTGTGTCCCCTCCCTGTTATTTGACCTGAGGCCAAACTATGGTGGAGGTAATGAAGATAATGGCGATGAATGCTACACTCAGTGCCCCCAACCCTACAGCCACTGCCAACCCACGCTCTGCCAGAGACTCCTGGACACTCATGGGCAAGTCTGGGCCAGTCTCTGGTGGGGTCACTGCTCCTTTCTCCTGGATCCTGGTGCACACAAGGTTCTGTTTGTGCCCACCCAGAGTCTGTTTCCTCAGTCCTATGTAAGTTCTGGCGGCTCTGTGGTGGGTTAATAGCGACCTCCTTCAAGAGGGCTTATGCCATACCCAGGTCTACTGCATCCAGAGCCCCTGCCCCTGCAGCAATCTGCTGCTGACCCGTACCTCCACAGGAGACACTCACAGTTCTGTCTCAGTCTCTGTGGGGTCTTTGGGTCCTGGTGTGCACAAGGTATGTTTGAGCCCTCTGAGCATCTCTGGTGGTTATGGGGTTTGATTCTAAATGTGATTTCACTCCTTCTACTGTCTTGCTGGGGCTTCTCTTTTGTCTTTGGACATGGGATGCCTCCTCAAAGTTGCTCCAGCACTGCACGGCCACCGCTCCAGTGTCTGGTAGCTCAGCTGGTAAAGAATTTTATTCCTAGAAGCTTCATTTTTTTACTTGTTAGAACAAGAATAGGCCTTTGTTCTTGACATTCTGTGCTCAGCCTGTACATTTATGTCTGTTCTGGAAACACAAAAGCAAAATTATATAATGATAGATTATGCCACATTTAAAAAAGAATAAATTTCAGCTTAGTAAGAAATATGAGATCATTTCAGTAATAAACCCCAGATGTCAGAGTAGGGTGTTACTAGAGATACGTTCTACTCCAAATTAATTTCACTTAAATTTCTGTATCTTAAAGAAATGTATCATTTATTTACTTGCAAAGGAACTATTGATAGTTCTATATAAGACAAAATAATGTAATTTCCTAAAATTAGAATGATTTAAGATAATCACATGGGTACAGTTATGTATGTGCTGTGCTTAGTCACTCAGTCATGTCTGACTCTTTGTGACCATAGCTCACCAAGCTCCTTTGTCCATGAAAATTCTTCAGGCAAGAATATTGGAGTGGGTTGCCATGCCCTCCTCCTGGGGATCTTCCCAAACCAGGGATTGAATCCACGTATCCTGCATTGCAGGCAGATTCTTTACCATCTGAGCCACCAGGGAAGCCCATGAATACTGGAGTGTGTAGCCTATTCCTTCTCCAGGGGATCTTCCAGACCCAGGAATCAAATCAAGGTCTCCTGCATTGGAGGCAGATTCTTTACCAGCTGAGCTACCAGGGAAGCCCACATGTATGTATACATACATACATACAATCCAAATATTGATTAAGATTAAATCACGTATAGTGAATGTTTTGTATGCAGATCTCAGAAATTGTAAACAGTAAGTTCTTAAGCTCCTCTATTCATAAAGTATTAGCATTGATTATTCTCACTTGAAGTATTTCTCAAAGAGTATTCTGTCTTAAATTTCAATAAAACAAAAAGAGAAATCCCTTTTATTGTAGAGTATTATCATCATACCAATGTGAAATACAGTTTGTATTCAATAAACAGAGTACTTCAGAAAGAATTAATAATGTATAAGAAAAATTAAAAAAAATTAAATACCATTCCTAGGAAATAATTTCATTTCCTAGCTATGCTAAAATAAATATCAACTTTACTTTTTAGCTTGAATTATAATGTTGGAATTACAGTGAATGTAGAAAGTGATGTTCCTTTCCAGTTTACCTGGATGTCATAGATATTATGGAGTAGGAAATGGCAACCTACTCCAGGATTCTTGCCTGGAAAATTTTATGGACTGAAGAGCCCGGTGGGCTACAGTCCATGGAGTCACAAAGAGTTGGACACAACTGAGCACACACATGCAAGTGCTTGGATATTGAACCTCAGACAAAATATTAAGAATAGCTTGCAGAGTCTGACAGATGAGCTGTCTCTGCCAGATGCAACAATAATAACCCAATATCAGCCGTGGCCATAGTCCTCGCAACCATGATTTCTGGAGCGCTTACCTATAGGTAGGTAGTGAGTGGCTTACATTTCAGACATTTTTCTCAATTAGTACTCCAAACTTTTGAGTACATTTTATCAAACTGGTTTTGTAGACAAAAGGAACTGAGACTTGCAACAGACAATATCAGCTTAGTACCACATCCCAGGCAGTGATGAAGTTGAGAAAATGCTGCTTCTACACATATCAGCCTGGGGTCCAATATAAAGTTGGGGAGTGGATGTTCTTGAATTCTTCTTTGGAGTAGAGAGGTTGGTAAAAAGGGTTTACCTGATCTTGGCATAGCAGTTGTTAACATTTGAAAGAAAAGATGATATAGGTCAAAGATTTTACTTTCATTGAACAAGATAAATAATCAAGTGACCTTATGGTGGCATTTCATTCATTAGCCAAGAAGCAGCACCACAACCTCTGGAATGAGCATTTCATTACATTTGAGTCTTCTCTGTTCTTATTTCCATTTGTTTATACCAAGGAAATCTCCCTGGTGGTGACAGTTCACAAACTTGATTACCAGTTTGGCTTGGTTTGATCTGGTTGTTAAACCTGACCCAGCATTTTGCAAAGCTAAATAACTAGGCAGACACCATTCCTGGTTGATTTAAGGAGTCTTGTTTTTGGTGGCATGAATATATCTGGTTGTTTGTATTAACTGCATGGCAGGTTAGGTGGGTTTGTCCCTCTACTTCAAGTGAGCATGAGAAAGCATCAACCTCTTTTTTGTTCCCTGAGTTTATTATTATTAAATGGAGGTCTGTTGTGTGACATCTTTGATTTCTGAATAATAGAATTTTGTGAGATCAAAGGGTGCAGAATTTGAAGGTAGCCCACCCCAAAATAACTCTACGTTTTATGTTTTGACTATGGGTTCCAAAAAATTGGTGGAATTTAGATAGCTTTTAACATTTGACAGTAGATTTCAAAAGAGACACATATACCTAAGAGACCTTACTCTTTGTTTTCAGAGCTTAAACTGGTCAGGTCCTTAGATGGGACAGCGTTTTCTGTTAAGATGCTGTGTTATGCTTAGGAATGCCTTAGGTGGTTATGGCTTCCCTGGAGCATAGACTACCTGGGAAAATTGGTTAAGAATATCATGAAGAATCAATGGAAACAATTTTAAAAAGAGATATAGAGTTTTAAGCACAGAAACTGGGGCCTTGTGACTCTAAAATGCTCAAGGTGGAAAGAGCTGGTAAAAGTCCTGGTTCATAGGAGGCTATAGCAGGTCCCAGGGCTCAGGTGGAGAGAAAGAGGAACCCTGCAATTGGATAACCAAACCAAACTTGGGTCCACTTGCCCACATGCAGTAAAGCCAATCTACTGACATTGAGTTGTGGTGAAGGAAAGTAAAGCATTAACTGCAGTGTGCCAAGCAAGGAGTCCCAGTAGGTAGTGCTTAAAGAGTGATTAATATTATATATGTGGAGTCTAGAAAGATGGTACTGATGAAATTATTTGCAGGGCAGCAGTGGAGACAGACATAGAGAACAGACTTATGGACACAGTGGAGATGGGAGGGAAGGAGAGGGTGGGATGCTTGGAGAGAGTAACATGCAAACATATATTAACCCATATAAAATAGATAGACAGCGAGAATCTGCTGTATGACTCAGAGAATTCAAACCATGTTGATGTTTGGCAGAAACCAACACAATACTGTAAACCAATTATACTTCAATTAAAAATAAATATATATGTGTTTCTAAAAAGACCCAAACTCCCCAATGGCTTTCAGGAGAAGATTTTTAAAGACAGGTAAGGAAAGGGAGTTGTGAGGTAAGTGATCAGCTCATGGACATTCTTCTGACTAGTTGGTGATGAGATAATCAGGAGTCAACATCATCAACCTTCTGATTCCAGCCACTCTGGGGTCTATGTGCTTATGGGCAGCATACAGTTAACTTCTTCCACCTGGTGGAGGTTTTTATATTTTCAAAACAGCTCAAAGGACACAGCTCAAAATAATATCTATAGCCCTCAAGGAGGTCCTAAAGGTCTTTAATGGCTAAACTTATTATTTTGCTTTATTTAACGGTTTTTCTTTTTTTATTTTTTTTTGCATTTTCTCACTTCTATGATTAAATTTACTCTTTGGAACTTGGGGAAGGCCTAGGAAGCTCAAGTTTTTCTATAGATAGGAGACAAGTGGAGGGCATGGTGCAGGGGAGTCTCTTCCAGGAAGGTCCCATGTGATCCTGCTTGGTTTCACGTGATTTCTCCTTGAAGGCAGAGACAAAAGGAATTCTTTACAGATGACTTGTGATGGTCTTTCAGATTGTCATGAAACTTCAGGACAGAGATTGATGTACAGTTGTTAATGTACCAAGATTGGCAAGATGGCAGAGGCGAGAGGGAAGTAGATTCTATAATAGGAGGCAGCTAGATTCATTTCATCTGAACCCCACCCGTGCTTTTTTAAAGTACAGTAAACTCTGGGGCTTCCCCAGGGGCTTAGTGGTAAAGAATTCTCTTGCAATCCAGGAGCCGCAGGAAATGCAGGTTTGATCTCTGGGTTGGGAAGATCCTTTGGAGAAGGAAATGGCAACCCACTCCAGTATTCTTGTCTGTAGAGTCACATGGACAGAGGAGCCTATAGGGGCTACAGTCCCTGGGGTCGCAAAGAGTCAGACACGACTGAAGCGACTTAGCATGAGCTCACACACAGTAAACTCTGGGCTTCCCAGGTGGGAAGCCTGGGAAGTGGTAAAGAATCCACCTACCAAGCAGGAGAAGTGGATTTACTCCCTGGGTCAGGAAGATCCCCTGAAGAAGGAAATGGCAACCCACTTCAGCATTCTTGCCTGGGAAATCCCATGGACAGAGGAGCCTGGCGGACTACAATCCATGGCGTTGCAAAGAGCCAAATACAACTAAGTGACTAAACAGCAGAACAGTAAACACTATTAAAGAGAGGTTTGCCGGGATGACTGGAGAAGTTGCGTTGGAATGCACTTCCTGTGTGTTGGAGTTTGTGCTGTGTTTATGCAAGCTTTCTCGTCTACATGTAAGTCTTTTTAAAGTGAATAAGTCATTAGTAACATATCTATAATTGATGTATATGTATATAACAACATCATCCATTTTTTGGTTTCCCTACTTTCTGATATTTACACTAAAAAGAACACCAAGAAAAAGAAGTCATACTCCTTATAACAAGTTTCTTTGTTCTCATGCTGACCCCTTCTATCATGAAGCCAGATGCCCAAGGTTGAGAAATCACACCTCTTATCTTGTGGCAGGTGGTGTTGATGTGTTTCCCCAAGCACCTCCCAAATGCTGATAACTTGGGGCAGCCTGACAAAGCACAGTGAACACAGATCAAAATTTGAATCCCCACGATCTTGTCCTGGCCACAGTGGAGAATAGCTGTCCTGCCTGCACAGGCTTTTCATTTTCTTGGGCTTGAGTTTTGCATTGGCGGTTCAGCAGTAAAGAATCTGCCTACATTGCAGGAGATGCAGGTTCAATCCCTGGGTTGGGAAGATCCCCTGGAGGAGGGCATGGCAACCCACTCCAGTATTCTTGCCTGGGAAATCCCATGGACAGAGGAGACTGGCAGGCTACAGTCCCTGGGGTTGCAAAGAGTCGGACATGTCTAAGTAACTAACGTTTTTGCATTTATAAGTTAAGGGTTTTGAACTAGAACACTGGTCAGATCCGCACCCCCCCACCCCCACCTCTCAAGTTTTAGGGTCTAGGATTCTTTTTGTACATCCTGTAAGCTGGCATTGTGCTTGTTTGTCCTGGAAGTGAGGTTGTGTGTCTTGACTACTTGGAGATTAAGAAATGATTTAGGTGGGGGCTGAGCAACTTTCTGAAAGCAAGTCTTCGAAAGCAGCAGGTTTATAGCCAGTTTAATGGTGCCATTGAAGCTTAAACTACCCTACAAATAAGGAAAGTTTAGATGATGATGACTAATCCAGGCATTGAAGAGAGATTGTCACATGCCTCAAATGTTAGCAGAGCTGCTCTAAAGCAGCCATGAATTTGCATACTAACAAAGTGAAGAATTGTTTGCAAATTATTAGCCTGTGAGGTGAGAGCAGGAAGATGGTATTATGCAGACACATTGATTCCTTTCTCTGTTTTCTCTCAGGGTTTTCCAGGAAACACAAATGCAGACAGCGTGGTACACTACAGACTCCAGCCTACCTTCGAAGCCAGATTCCTGCGCTTCCTCCCCTTAACCTGGAACCCCAAAGGCAGGATTGGGATGCGGATTGAAGTGTATGGATGTGCCTACAGTAAGTGGTGTTTATGCCTCAAATGAAGTTTTTGATGGAGTGTTGTGCTCTAAACACCAAATTGAAAACGGAACTTGACTTTTTCAGCCTTTTAAATATTTGTGCAGGCAGAACTGGTTTTATGGAAAGTCTTGATAATATTACAGTTATTTTAAGGTTGAATTCAGAGGAGGACCCGCAATGAGCCTTAAACTCTTAGATTCTCAGAGGTTAGCCGATGTTATATAGCGGGCACTTCATAAAATGAACAAAGCTCAAATCAAGAGCAGTTATATTTATTGTGATTGATGGTTCTGTCTTCTGACACTGGAATGATCCTCCTGTGGGAACACAGGTGAGAACAGATGTCCCTGTGTTCCCTGGTCCCCATGGTGACTCACTTTTCTCTCTACGTGCGTCGCTGTGGAAACTTCTTTTGAACATCATTAATGTTTTATGTCTTCCGGCTTTTCCCCACTGACAATACAAGTAAAGATGCTGGCAGTCAATCTGAGCATAAAGACAAGCATAAAAGCATTCCATGAAATACATGGGGGATCAAATCTACAGCTGCCATTTTGAAGGTCTAGAATATACTGGTATTTCGTAAGTGAACACAAAAATGAAAAAAATAATTTAAAATATAATCTAGAAAACCGGAAGAGTGACCTGAAGAATAAGTTGGCTGGGAACATCTTGGGGTTTTTGTCACACTTCTTTCTGTCCCTGATCAAAGGATTAACTTTGTAGAGAAGTGTAACCATAAGATATACCATACACAGGATATTTAATATGTCAGATCCTACCTCCTGCAGACATTTTCTCGTTCAATTCGCACTCTAACCAAATGAATTCAGTATAGTAGTAACCTCACTGCTTCAGAAAAGAAAGAAATCAAACCTTTGAGAAATTAGATATTTGCGAGAGCTATTAGGTATTGGATCTAAGATTTAAAACTTTTTTCCTCATTTTGTATTCACGACTACCATACTATTCAGACATTGATTTCTTTATTCCCTCACTTGTCATATATGAATTTATTTATCTGCAGAGAACAGGATTGTATGTGGAGGATGCTTCTGAGATTATTTATTTCTTTGTCAGGAGTTTATGAGAAGTCATAAAATTGTACAAAGCAAATATAATATATTGTAACATGATCATGGGGCATGGGGAATAGAGGGGTTGGGTTGGAAAAGGAACTTTTTTGACATTCGGTTTTTAAAGTAAAGGTCGTGGGCAGTGAGACGGGGGTAGGGATGGTGCTTGTAAGAGGAAACGACATACATAAACTGGGGGAGCAGGAATTTAGTGTTCTTGTGGTGTAGGGATGGATGTGGGCATGAGTTGTTGAACAGCGGAGATATCAGTTCCACTTTGATAACCCCCCACAGACAATGGGTGGTTCTGGAGCTGAGGCTCACCCAAGCCACCCATCCCACATTCAAGGGTCACCTTCAGCCTGTTTCATACCCCTTCCTAATGACAAGTTCTACTCTGGCTCTGCTTCCTAACCCCGCCTTAGCTCTCTAGTGTTTATGCGTCCATGGACAATTCAGCATAGATGGTGCTGGGTTGCCATCAACCTATTTTCCCTCTTTCTGTTGATGATTTCCTTCCATCCTTTTGGTTGTGGGGTCTGTCAGTGTGCTCACTGCTGTGATGTCTAAGATGCCTGATAATTTAGAGTTTCTCTTTGATCCCATGAAATTAACGTCTCCTTCTCCCATTACTCTGGAAGCAACTTCAGGTTTACTGACTTCAAAGCAGAAAATGCTCTTTGATGGGGATTTGCCATTAGCTTGATGTTCTTGGTGAGGAGATACTACTCCAGTTTCTTGGGTTACCGGTCAGTACCAGGAAGATCAAAGCTGCGTGTCTGATGCCTGGAAGGGCCAGTTGACTGTACAGCTGTCATGGAACCTGCGTGCATCCTAAATTCAGCAAATATGAACTGCTGGGCACAAGAGACTCCTAGCATAAAAATGCAAACAGGAAATAATCATCACTTATAAAACAATACAAAATATATTTCTCATATTAGTGGCTCTGTTTTGTCTTCATTCTTATTATTAATAATGATTCAAGTGTAGCACTTTGCATTTTTATTTTTGGGAGTAATTTAATGTGATTTGGTTTATAGCTCAAAGTGATAATTATTATCTTTTTTTCATGTGTACTTCCTCTGCCCTGTTGTTAGTGAGAGAATGTCCAGATTGCTTATCTCTTTTCAGTTTCATCTTTTTACATTCCATTTACAATGATATTTACTATTCCTATAAACACTGCATATTTTCATGGCTTCTTGGCTTGGCATATATATTTTCACTAACTGAAAAGCCCTTCCGCCATTTCTAGAGTAAAAGTGGAAAGTGTCAGGTCTTCTTAGAGTCCCTAGTGACCTACACACCAAGGCCAGGGTCTGGCACGGGATTCTTCATTTTCCCCTGCCCCTCCCCTCTCTAGCATTCCCATCCATTCAACATTAACATTTCCTATGTACTTGTTCTAAGCTCTATATTCTACTCAAAATTGGTCTCTGAGCTTTTATTATAAGTTTTCAACAACGTTCATAAGTTTTCAACAACATTTACATACAGTCTGATCAATTCCAAGTTGACATCCTTCACACAGGTCTCTGAAGCCCCAGATATCTGGATAATTCTCGCAGTTTCACCGTCATTTCTTTAATGAGGTTGTTAGTCATCTTTTGAGTCTTTTCTGCCATTTACTTTGACTCCACATGTTCATATTCAGAGTCATTCTCAAGTGTTCCCTTGTCATATTGCGTTGTATTAGCCCCACAGTTGTAATGTAATCTTATATTCATCACTGTGTTGATTGTTGGAGTGAGAGAGGGAAGAAAGGAAAAGAGGAAAGGAAGGGAGAAGAAATGAGGGACATAGTTCATGAATTCAGAAACGTAGACTAGATAGGCACAGAATGGGGACCCCCACTGGGGTCTGCAGTCATCCATGTGGCACTTCCGTCCTGTGTCAAATCATGCATTGAAAATCAAATGGGTTAAGAGGGAAGAGAAGAAGGGATGAGAACATGTACTTGCCTGTTTTAAAACCTTGTGTTTATTTTACTTAAAAAAAAATACGTTGATTGTTGCAGTGAAAAATGTTCTATGTAACATCCGCACCATGTGTCAATGTTTATAAACCTGTTCTTAATGTTTTATAAAAATAAAGAATGTCTATTTTGTAATGTTTAGGGAGAATGTTGAGAGAAAAGTCTGCATATGGAACTTCCTTCTGTTAAGCACTGGTTCTACTCAAAGTAGATTTCAGTTTAGAAAATGCACTAATAGAAACAGAGGAACATAGGATGAAAGGATAAGTAGTCACTGTGACAAGTAAAAACTCTGGAAGTTAATAATGATCTTTAGTCATGTGAGAGAATGCTGATCTGTATTATGCATTACAATTATGGAAAAAGTAGAAAATATTCAAACTAGATTAGGAAAAGTATGAGTTCAATACATGTTTATGAAACTTTTACCCCATGCAAGCCATCCTGCTGAATAAAGTAAATAAGGCACAGTCTCTGTCCGCCAGATACTAAGGAGTGAGTAGAGATGAAGGGAAATGCCTATTCTTTGTAGATCAACTAAATTAGGGCATGGATTTCTCTTTCTCAATTTATGTCCAAGTATAAAGATTCCCTGGAGAAGGGAAAGGCTACCCATTCCAGTATTCTGGCCTAGAGAACTCCATGGACTGTATAGCCCATGGGATCTCAAAGAGTCGGACATGACTGAGTGACTTTCACTTCACATAAATAGAAGATGGAGCTTCCCTATTGGCTTAGTGGTAAAGAATCTGCCTGCAATGCCAGAGATGCAGGTTTGATCTTTGAATCAGGAAGGGCCCCTGGAGAAGGAAATGGCAACCCTCTCTAATATTCTTGCCTGGAGAATCCCATGGACAGAGGAACCAGGAGAGCTACAGTCCATTGGGTGGCAAAGAGTCAGACACAGCTGAAGTGACTTGCCGCTTGCCACTAACAATAATGATGTAGCCCATGCCCATTGTGGACTAGACATGTTTCAGACATTGCTGTACACACTGTATAGATATTAAGTTTTTTAGTAACAATATAATTAGTGTTGTGTGGGAGAGACTTCTTTATCCTTTTACAGGTGAGGAAACTGAGGCACAGAGAGGTTGAGTAAATTTTCCACTATGGAACCAATATTCAAATCCTTACAGGACAACTTCACAGATTCTTTCTCTGAGCAACTGTTCTGTGTTATGAAGGGCTGTTTATGGGACCAGATCCAGAGGCTCTAAATATATCAGCACTAACTTATTCTCCCTACTGATAAAATGGCAAGCATGTGTAGGGTTTTCTTTAATAATATTGTTACTGATGCATTTATCAAAATATAGCCTCAGTTAATAAAGCAAATGTTTATAACATGTGACATTGGAAAAACACTTCCTATTTTCAGCTAAGTATCACATTTCCCCTACTCTTTTTGGAATGTAGGTTCTGTATTCTTACAATGGAGGAAACTATTGCTCCCTATTTCAACACATAATAAGTGACTTCTGTGTCAAGTACCCCAATTGTTTAAATAATTGAATTACATACAAAAGCATTTTATAAATATGAGGATTTCTTGTTAAAGTTAAGTATGATGCTAAGTGGTAATTTAATGCATTATTTTGGTGTTTTCATTCAAATAAATATAGTGGATTATTTGTATTAGTTGTAGGCATATAACATTTGATTTGCTCTTATAGGAATACAATAGCAAAAATTTTATGCTTAGTGGACTGGTGGAAACAAGTTCATCTTAGCATTCATTACCAGTAAGCCCTGAGACATGAAAGTTGGCTTCTGCAGGTCATGGCATGATTGGTGATTTGAAGCTCAAGGGAGCCTCTATTTAGTGGAGATTAAACTCAAGGAGAACCACCTAGGGGTCTCTGCCATTCATACTTGGAGAGCTCATTGCTGCTGACTTACTGAACAAAATACTCTCTATCCCAAAATATGACTATCTTTTAAATTTCTACATTTTTAAATCTATAGCTTTTACAAATCATGTTTCAGTATTTAGTGCTAAATTTTAAAATATACATATATATTGACTTGCCAATTTGTTTTCAAATATTCAGATTAGTTTATGAACACTTGGTAATGAATGGTATTTTATAAAATAGATTCTGTTTGATGAGGCTTGTTATAACTGAGTTTCCAATCTAAATATTCTATGTGATCATGTGTATTATTATTTGTTTTGTGGGCTTACCAGGAGGGCTTCTTGGTTAACACTGCTGCCCAGTTTTTGAACCATGGTTGGAGACTTTCCAATGCCTATGTGTAAATTTTGTATAAAAAGTATTTATTGTGTGATAGTTTGACACCTAGATGACCTTGATTCTTTGCATTCTTTCTTTCCAAACACTTTCACCAGAGAAGAGTCTTTGTTTCTCCTATCTCCATACTGAGCTCTAAGACATTTCCTTGTCACTGTAGTTTCCTAGCAACCCACGTAAGACATTAGGTATTATAGGTGCAATCTGTTTTTTCATGATAGTAGAAATGAGAAAGTGAGGGAAGAACTGTCAGTTCCAAGAGCGCTGGGCCATATCTATCCTCTCCTGTTTTGTCCCAGCATCCAGAAGAGTTTGTGATACTTGCATCAATATCAACTGAAAATAAAGCTGTGCTTGTGGAATGGATGGAAATTAGTTTGGGGTTGGGGGAGAGGGAAGATGGAAAGAAGTGGTCTTTTAATAAGAAAATTTCTTTATACCAAAGCAAAATCCTTGCCAAAGTAGAATTTGGAGCTATGAAAGACTGTGTATAGAAACCAGTCTTTTATATTATACACAGAAATATATAGCCAGGAGCAGAAATACTGACCTATTCTTTACCTCATAAAATACATATTTGAGAATAGAGTATATTGAATTATGTAATAGGAAAGTCAACAAAAATAATGACATTTGTGATTTCCTACATAAAATAGAATTTTTGATTTTTCAATCATAGAAAAGTCACAAAACATCTAGTTGTGAGCTCATTGTTACTGCTTAACCATCAGGAGCCAGGTCCAGGAATAATCGCTACCTGGTTCTGCTGAGTGGGGGATGGCAAACTTCTGTAAAGGATCAGCCAGCAAATGTTTTTGGCTCTGCAGGTCCTTGTACTCTCTGCCACCTCTTCTTTGTTTTCAAGCTTGATTCTTTTAAAACAAATCTTGAAAAATTAGCTCATGGGACTGTATAATAACAGGCTACAGTGTGATGTGGATGGTTTCAGATGAAGGGAAGCTTAAAAGTCTGGATTTCTAAAAGCAATTTTTGAATTTTATCTCTTTAGTAACCTCTTCAATTGAGCTCGTTATTATCTTTTAAGATTTTAGTTAAATTGTTACAAGATACATGATTTTTAAGTGGTTACATATCTGTATTATAATTTAGTCACTTTAGGCTTAAAAAAATCTGTCAAAATACATGTTGAATCTGCCTCATAAAATATAATTTGATGACTCACATGTGGTTAATTGTTCTAGAAACTAATGTTAGTGATCACATTAGAAAGAGAGTCAAAACATTAGGATAAAAGAATTTTTTTAAAGCCATGTTTTTGTGTTTATATCACATAATACATTTTTCATGACTCCATTTTGCCTGAGGAGAATATTCCGGGAAATATAATTTAGGTGCTTTAGAGCAGTGATTCTCAAAATATAGGCACAGGTCAGCAGCGTCAACATCACAGGGGACTTTTTAGAAACCCAGATACTCAGGGCCGCCCCCCTCCCACACACCTGGTCAGTCGGAAATCCTGAGATAGGATATAGCAGTCTGTGTTTAACAAACACTCCAAAAGATTCTGAGCCCTAGAAGATGAGTATAACTATTGCAAAGCAATACAGCAAGAGGGAAGATGAGGACAAAAAATAATTCAAACAAAATAATCCTGGGAAAATCACTTACAGAAAAAAATTTATTAGCTGACTGCAAAAATAAGCCTTAATTATTAATATTGCCTTTCAGTGACACATAAACTGTACTGTAAAAATGTGAAAGCATTTAAATTCTTTACTATCAAATTTTCATTAGTTTATTATTATCTAATACTCTTAGGGACACATTTGAATTTGACAGAATTATGTTTTTATTAATAATGTTTATTTAATTATGCAACAAAGAATAATTGTTTGATTATATGGCTTAGAGACAGAGTTCAGTGTTTATATATTTTACACTTTGTATGTGAATCAAAGAAAAGAGATGGTAAGAATACACAGAAGAACTATACAAAAAGATCTTTATGACCCAGATAACCACGGTGGTGTGATCACTCACCTAAGCCAGACACCCTGGAATGTGAAATCAAGTGGGCCTTAGGAAGCATCACTATGAACAAAGCTAGTGGAGGTGATGGAATTCCAGTTGAGCTATTTCAAATTCTGAAAGATGATGCTCTGAAAGTGCTGCACTCAATATGCCAGCAAATTTGGAAAACTCAATAGTGGCCACAGGACTGGAAAAGGTCAGTTTTCATTTCAATCCCAAAGAAAGGCAATGCCAAAGAATGCTCAAACTACTGCACAATTGCACTCATCTCACACGCTAGCAAAGTAATGCTCAAAATTCTCCAAGCCAGGCTTTAACAGTACATGAACTGTGAACTTCCAGATGTTCAAACTGGATTTAGAAAAGGCAGAGGAACCAGAGATCAAATTGCCAACATCCGCTGGATCATTGAAAAAGCAAGAGAGTTCCAGAGAAACAGCTACTTCTGCTTTATTGACTACGCCAAAGCCTTTGACTTCATGGATCACAACAAAGTGGAAAATTCTGAAAGGGATGGGAATACCAAACTACCTGACCTGCCTCCAGAGAAATCTACATGCAGGTCAGGAAGCAACAATTAGAACTGGACATGGAACAACAGTTTGGTTCCAAATTGGGATAGGAGTACATCAAGGCTGTATATTGTCACCCTGCTTATTTAACATATATACAGAACATCATACGAAAAGCCAGACTGGATAAAGCACAAGCTGGAATCAAGATTGCCGGGAGAAATATCAATAGCCTCAGATACGCAGATGACACCACCCTTATGGCAGAAAGTGAAGAAGAACTAAAGAGCCTCTTGATAAAAGTGAAAGAGGAGAGTGAAAAAGTTGCCTTAAAGCTCAACGTTCAGAAAACTAAGATCATGGCATCTGGTCCCATCACTTCATGGCAAATACTTGGGGAAACAATGGAAACAGTGAGAGACTTTATTATTTTGAGCTCCAAAATCACTGCAGGTGGTGATTGCAGCCATGAAATTAAAAGACACTTGCTCCTTGGAAGAAAAGCTATGACCAACCTAGATATCTCATTAAAAAGCAGACCTTTGCAACAAAGGTCTGTCTAGTCAAGGCTTTGTTTTTTCCAGTAGTCATGTACCGATGTGAGAGTTGGACTATAAAGAAAGCTGAGTGCCAAGAACTGATGCTTTGTATTGTGTTGGAGAAGACTCTTGAGAGTCCCTTGGACTGCAAGGAGATCCAACCAGTCCATCCTAAAGGAGATTGGTCCTGAATATTCATTGGAAGGACTGATGTTGAAGCTAAAACTCCAATACTTTGGCCACTTGATGTGAAGAACTGACTCATCTGAAAAGACCCTGATGCTGGGAAAGACTGAAGGTGGGAGGAGAAGGGGATGACAGAGGGTGAGATAGTTGGATGGCATCCCTGACTCGATGGACATGAGTTTTGAGTAAGCTCCAGGAGTTGGTGATGGACAGGGAAGCCTGGCGTGCTGCAGTCCATGGGGTTGAAAAAGGTTGGTTCAGATCCGTCAACTGAGCGACTGAACTAAATTGACTAATGTGAATCAAACTTCCACATTTCCAAAAGGTAGCTGCATAAAATGGATGATTCTTTTTAAGTTGTGAATATAAAGGGTTTTCTGGAAATAGTTAAAGTGAAGTGAAGTTGCTCAGTCGTGTCTGACTCTTTGCGACCCCATAGACTGTAGCCCATCAGGCTCCTCCATCCATGGAATTTTCCAGGCAAGAGTACTGGAGTGGGTTGCCATTTGCTTCTCCAGGGGCTCTTCCTGACCCAGGGATTGAACCTGGGTCTCCCGCATTGCAGGCAGACGCTTTACTGTCTGAGCCACCAGGGAAGCCCAAAGATTGAAAGAAATGAAAGTTGCTCATTCCTGTACGTCCAGGAATTCTCTAGGCCAGAATACTGGAGTGGGTAGCCTCTCCCTTCTCCCAAGCCAAGGATCGAACCCAGGTCTGCAATGAAGGCAGATTCTTTTCCAGCTGAGCCACAAGGGAAGCCCTGGAAATAGTTAACCTGAATGAAACGCAGGTCCATGTACACAAGGGAAGCCCTGGAAATAGTTAACCTGAATGAGATGCAGGTCCATGTACACAGTTAGACACAGAGTACATGGCACCAGTGTAGCAATGGCTAGCTGTAGCAGAACAATCTTGGTAGTGTTCTTAAGGTACAACACAAAATAAGTATGCCCTTTTGTGCTGTCACTGGACCAAAATGTTGGAATAAAAATACATCCCTGTTTACTGAGAACCCTTTAGTATGGTCTGCAGTAGTATTTAGTATATCCGGTGTCTTTATGTGTGTCTTTTATGGCCAGACAAAAATATATTAAAGTGACTGCTTATGTGAGAATTGTTAAAAGTCAGAGTTTCTGGTTCAGAAATAATTAAGTCATTTACATTGAGTGACACTGATATTTAATTTCTTACCAGTCTGTGAGAACTAGTATAGCTTTTCAGAAAAACAGAAATGTTGAATGATGATTAAATGTACAGGGAGATTTTATTCAAGGAAAATAGACTTTAACTTTTTTCCTGATCTTTGTTATTTATAGGATGGAAATAGGCCAGTAAAAGATAGGAGAAATCGAAATTAATCAACATTTCTAGATAATACATTTTGGGGAAGATGTGAGAAAAGGCAAACAGTGGAGTTTAGATACGTTAAACAAGCCAGAGATATGCTATGTATGTATATGTGTGTGTTGACTTACACATTTCAATGCACTGATAAGACTATATTATAATTATACCATGTTTTAATGTCTTCCATTTTAGGATCTGAGATGGTTCATTTTGATGGGAAGAGTTCTTTGCTGTACACATTTAATCATGAATCCATGAATCCAATCAAAGAAGTTATTTCTCTGAAATTTAAAACCAGAGAGAACAATGGGATTCTACTCCACAGAGAAGGACTAAATGACAAACACATCATCCTGGAGTTAGTTAAAGGAAAACTCATCTTATTCCTTAATTCAGGTAAAAAAAAAAAAAGGTGTTTCAGGAAATACTATTTAGATGAAAGTATCTTTTATGATGAATTTTTCTTCACAGTTAAGTAGTTAACTTAAAACCAGAGTACTTTTGGATGTGAGAGTGATCTGGCTTAACTAGAAAGGTGTTCCCTTCCTCCCTCACCACTCCACGTGTGTTCCTCCCAAAGCTGTGCACTTGGTTGAAGAGGACCATCTTCTCCTCTAGAGGAGGGCCGTTCTTTGGTCGAGAGTATATGCATAGCTTTGCTACTCTGCTAGAACCTCCAAACAAGCTCTCAAGGTCCATTTGCAGGAGAACGTAGGGTCGTCAAGCTCCCAAGACTCCAGACACATCCAAATGAGGCATTCCATGTGGCAGTCTGCCTTTCTTTAAAAAACAAAGCAAACATACAACAAAAAAGAACACTTTTGTGAAAGAAAGCAGACCCTATAAATAATTATTCTGAAGACCAGAACTGTCCAGGCAAATGGACACATGGTCACTTACAGGTGAGCTATACTAAGAACAACATGTGTGATCTTCAGTATGCTTTTATGTAAAAAGCTTTATTACTTGATAATCATGTAAGATCAGTAGTAGATGCTCAATAAATAACCTGATAATATCATGATGACAAGGGTGGCTTATCATAAACTTTTGAAGTAGTCCTATGAATGAGGACCTAGGAAGAAAATATTTTCAAGAAAAATGATAATTCAGTACATAATAATAACAAAACAAGTTAGATAGAAGATGTTACTCAATATCAAAGAAGATTGTATTTAAGATTGAGATAAAAGCAGCTCGCCAGTTCTTGGGATAAAAAAACGTAAGGAAAGTGTAACTGATGTGAGAAATGCTAAACCTGAAAACATTGATAGAAATCATGGTACTGAGTTAGATGGAACGGTGCATTTACACTTTCTTTCTTTTCAGGCCATACTAACTTGCCCTCGCCTGATGCTCTCATGCTGGGCAGTTTGCTGGATGATGAGCACTGGCATTCTGTTCTCATTGAGCTCCTCAATACAGATGTCAACTTCACTGTGGACACGCACACTCATCATTTTCGGGCCAAAGGAGAGTCCAACCATGTGGATCTCGATTATAAGGTGTGAAATGACTTTTTAAGTATTACAGATTTTATCATTTGATTGCAGCATAATCTTCGAGAGAAAATACTGCTACATTGAAAAATTCCCTTTCCTACTAATTCAGAATTCTGACAAAATATTTCCTATGTGTGGTGACTTCACACTGGAAGATACATGCTCAAGCTATTGAGACATTTCATTCCTTACAGATATTAGTCTTCACATGAGAGTAAATAGTTGTTAAATTTAGGAAATCCATACATGAAGAGCTACCAGTTCAACAAAGAATATTTTTAAATGCATTTGTTCACACAGTTCTTCTGTATTCTATCTGGTGTTTGGCTGCGAATATTACCTTGGAGATTTCTTTGTTTTAGGGCAATCCTAAACAGAATTAGCTACCTAGGATAATTTAGAGAAGAAATCCACATATATTCTAATCTGAATTTTTTAAGTAACAAGAAAGCCAAATGCACACGTCTCAGAATACTATTTCTTGGGGTTTTTAAACACCTGGTGATATTTGAAGCATGTTGCCCATGTGTGTCTAACATACACTGAAATCCATTGTTTGTTCTGCCAGAGCACATCTGTCAGCAAACCAGGTTTCAACATTCACTTGGTATGAGTGGCCTCAGCAGCAGGGACCAGCTGGAGATTCTGGTCTGGAATGATATTATTAGTGGCTTTGTAATTCTAATCTATCAGAGTCGTGGCAAAGAGCAGGATCCCACAGTCTAGTTTATAGTGTAGAATATCGTCACAGTAGGCTGCCTTGTCACACAAATCGGGAGTTACCGTGGGCATAAAGATGCAATATTCCCCATCAACAAAAATGACAGAACTATATGAGTAGTGGCAAATTGTAAGAAGGATATTTAATATATTTATTTCAGTGTAATAAATACAGCATTGGCAAATACATATAAAACCTCCTTGGAAATTAGCGTGGTAATATAAAATAATGCCAAGCAGATTTGAGACAATCACCACTATACCTGCTAATCATATGTGTGTCAGCAGACAATCAGAAAATCATTAAACAATGTTATTTATGTCATTGTTTTCTTTCTAAGATCAGCTTCGGAGGGATTCCTGGACACGGAAAATCAGTGGCATTCCCACATAAAAACTTTCATGGCTGCATTGAAAATCTCTATTATAATGGAGTGGATGTTATTGATTTGTCCAAGAAACACAAGCCACAGGTCCTCATCATGGTAAGAAAGTTTATACGCAAGTTCAAGAGAAAAGGGAACTGCAGTTTGATTGATTCAGCTTTAAAATATACCTCTTCTGAAGGCATGGAAGGTACAAATCATGTGTATAATTATCCCTAGATATCCTTGGGGAATTGATTCCAGGACCCCCGAGTTGGAGCAGTCCAAGGATGCTCAAGTCCCCTGTATACAATGGCACAGTGTTTGCATATAACCTAGTCATATCCTCCCATATACTTTAAATCGACTCTAGATTATTTATAGTACATAACACGATGTAAATGATATGTAAATAGTTGTAAATACAATGCAATTGTTATGTGAGTAGTTGCTGGTGCCGGTCAAGTTCAAGTTTTGCTTTTTGGAACTTTCTGAAATTTTTCTTTCTAAATATTTTCCTGGTTGGTTGGTTGTATATGAGGATGCAGAACCTGGGTATACAGAAAGCCTACTGTACGTTTTTAGTTTACATGTGGTTTCATTTTCATGTGTTTGTGGAAATAGATGAATAGTTTCACAAAAATGTTAAAGTGCAATCATATTAAGGCATTTTAATGCAGTGTTTTTCTTTTCAATTGGTTTCTTCCTTCTTTCTCCATATTCTCCACATGGCTACAGTCCCTCTGTCAAGCCGGGATGTTACTAAGCTAACATTTGTCCTTCCTTGTTTGGTCCATAGTGATGGAATCCTCTGTAGATAGATAGACTCATACTCACATATGTATTTATGAATCTGTATGCTTCCACATTTGACATTGTTTACAAAAAAATCATTTTATAAAAGTTTTTCTCCATCTAGGTTTTTTGATTCAACAATACCTTGTAGGAATTCTTTTCCATTATCAGGAATAGTTCTACGTTAGAATGTCTACATCACTATCCATTAGGAAAACGCACCATTATTTATCTAGTCATTTCCTACTCAGGGCATTTATTTTATCTCGACTTTTTTACCACTATAAGCTGACAGTTGCTCATGTGTACTCAGTACAGGGGCTTCCCTTTTGATGGGATAAAATTCTAGAAGTAGAATTTCTTGGTCACAAGTTTTATACAGTTTTACATTTTAATAAACTTTGTTGGATTGCTTTCCAAAAAACTATAACATGACATTTTCCACCAGCAATATATGTTAGAGCGTTCCATCACATCTCAGCCAGCCTCATATACCCCTGCCAGCTCAAGGAACATGAACTAATATCTCTCTGTTACTTTGTGTTTATGGGACTACTGGTGAATTAAATAATCTTCTCACCTGTTTTTTGTCCATTTGGACTTGTTTTTCTGATCATTGTTCACTCTTATTCTTTTGCCTAATTTTTTTTAATTTCTTTAATTTTTGGTCAATTTACAAGATAGTTTTATATTTGATAGATAGCCCTCTGTCATTCATGGTCCATATATTTTTTCAGATTTATCAATCTTATGTTAAATATTACATGATATGTTGAGTATATAAATATTTTTACTTATATGTGGTCATTAGGCCTGTATATTTCCTTATAGCTTTGGAAAGTCTCTAAACCCCTATAATCTATACATGGTCTCATTTTCCTGTAAGAACTTTTAATAGGTTTTATTTATTTTTTAAGTTAAAAAAACTAAATCTTTGAAATTTATTCTTCATGTGATATAGGATTAATTTTTGTATTCTACCTGATAGATATCCATTTGGTCCTACACTATTTAATAACTAACCCACTCTTTATCCCACATAGTTGAATTTCCTTACATACTTAATTTTCCCAGGTGGCTCAGTGGTAAAGAATCCACTTGCCAATGCAGGAAATGTAGGGGATGAAGGTTTGATAGCTGGGTTGGTAAGATACCCTGGAAGGAGGAAATGGCAAACACTCCAGTATTCTTGCCTAAAAAATCCCATGGACAAAGGAGCCTGGCCAGCTGAGTTCATGGGGTTGAGAAGAATTAGACATGACTGAGCACACTTACATGCTAGCTTTATTAATATGTAACTATATAATGTATGGAGAAAGCAATGGCAACCCACTCTAGTATTCTTGCCTGGAAAAATCCCATGGACAGAGGAGCCTGGTAGGCTGCAGTGCATGGGGTCGCTACGAGTCGGGCATGACTGAACAACTTCACTTTCACTTTTCACTTTCCTGCATTGGAGAAGGAAATGGCAACCCACTCCAGTGTTCTTGCCTGGAGAATCCCAGGGGCGGAGGAGCCTGGTGGGCTGCTGTCTATGGGGTCGCATAGAGTCGGACATGACTGAAGCGACTTAGTGGCAGCAGCAGCATATAATGTATATTGTATATTACATATGTGTATTATAGCTATATATTATATATTAATATATAACTAATATATTCTCAGATCTTTTTGTGAGTTCCTTATTCTGTCCCACTGCTATGTCTATTCCTATACCAATAACACACTGATTTACTTACAGTAACTTCATAGTATGCTTTGCTATCTGGTAAGTTAAGTTCTGTCTCACTGGTTTTTTATTTGCATTATTTTTTTTTGGAGAGGAAGAGTAATGTTTGGGTATGTATTCTGCTATCTGAAATTTATAGAAAAGTTTTTAATTTCAGACAAAATTCTTGTAGAGGGTTTAATTGGAATTATATTGAGCCTGTCCCGTTCAAGCCCTATGATTAAAAATGGTTTGTTCCTGGAGCAGTAGACATATGGTAAGGATTGAAAATATCTTTAAAAACAGAATTATATACAAATAAAAACAGCCTGCTAGACAGATCAGATCTTAGGCTGGGTGATAGCCGTGGGTGATTTGGTTTGTAAGAACTTCAGAGAAGAGACCAGCTTACCTGTGGCAGGACCAGCCTGGCCACATTCTTTTCTTCAGACGTGCAAAAGCACATGTCCTGCCTATAGTAAGACATAGCTATCACCTGAGCGACACACTTATAATCACATTTACATAATCAAGACAAGTACAAGAAAGTTCTTGGAGTAAGTTATCCTTGGTGCTAGCCTTCACATTGGAGAAAAACATCTAGCACCTCAAGAGAGGAAAACTGTCTCTTTTATGTCGTATCCCACACCCAGCATTGTTGCTATCGTTGTTCAGTCACTCAGTCGAGTCTCTTTACGACCCCATGGACTGCAGCATGCCAGGCTTCCCTGTCCTTCACTATCTCCCACAGTTTGCTCAGATTCATGTCCATTGAGTTTATAATGCCATCCAGTCATCTCCCATCCTCTGTCACCCACTTCTCCTCCTGCCCTCAGCATCAGGGTCTTTTCCAGTGAGTCAGCTCTCACATCAGGGGGCCAAAGTATAGGTGTTTCATCATAAGTCCTTCTAATGAATATTCAGGGTTGATTTCCTTTAGGATTGACTGGTTTGATCTCCCTGCTGTCCAAGGGACTTTTTAGAGTCTTCTCAAGCCCTGTTCAAAAGCATCAGTTCTTTGGTGCTCAGCCTTCTTTATGTTCCAGCTCTCACATTGGTACATGACTACTGGAAAGACCGTAGCTTGGACACGCAGCATTAAGTCTGGGAAAGATGTGGCTCAGGATTCCTTTGCAAATGCTTAGTAATGGAGATGGACAGTTGCTCAGAGACTCAGAAATAGGTTTGCCCAGCTGAACAGCACTTTTTCTTTTCATTTTTATATTTGTTTATTTTTGGCTGCACTGGATCTTCATTGCCCTTTCGTTGCTGTGCATGCACGGTCTTTCTCTAGTTGTGGTGAGTAGGGGCGACTCTCTAATTGCATTGCATGGGCTTCTCATTGTGGTGGCATCTCTTGTTGCAGAGTGTGGGCTCTAGGGCTCACAGATTTCAGTTGTGGTGCATGGGCTTAGTTGCCCCACGGGATGTGGGATCTTAGTTCCCGGACCAAGAGTTGAACCCATGTCCCCTGCATTGACAGGCAGATTCTTAACTACTGGGCTACCAGGGAAGTCCTTGAACAGTGCTTTAAGGGACCTACAAGGTAAATCTGGAATTAAGTTTGATGGGGAAGCCTCATTTTAAAAATCCTAGATTGCTGAATTGTTGATAAGAAATTCAGTAAGTCTTGGAAAATCTGTTGTGTGTGAAATGGAAGCATTCCAACTGTGCTTTCCTAAAGTCTGTTTCACTGTGTTCACAGGGAAATGTGTCCTTCTCCTGCTCACACACGCAAACTGTCCCTGTGACTTTTCTGAGCTCCAGGAGCTACTTGGTGCTGCCAGGCACTTCCGGAGAGGACAAAGTGTCTGTGATCTTCCAATTTCGAACATGGAACAGAGCAGGACTGTTGCTGACCAGTCAGTTTCAGCATAGGTCAGGAGCTCTCATCCTTGTTCTTAGTGATGGAAAACTCAAGCTGAGTCTTTCCCAGCCTGGACATCCAGCCAGGGACATCACAGCAGGTAATAAACATCCTCCCTGAGATAACGCATAGGTATTTGTTGTGACTATATCTTCTTGCATGTAAACCTAAGATGGGTAATCTTTAAACTAAATGAATGGCTGAATACATAAGATATTCATAATCCTACTAGAGAGAAATAGATTGCTTTTTCCTTTGAAATAGGTAACTCCAGGCTGTTGGTGTGTCAGTCAATGTAACATAGAATAATTATCAAAAAGTTTAAAAATAAATGATCATAAACTTGTGGTTACCAAAGGGGAAAGAGGGAGAGGGATAAATTAGGAGTTTGGGATTGACAGATATTCATTACTATTAATAAGAATGGATAACCATCAAGGACATACTGTTATAGCACAGGGAAGTTTACTCGGTATTTTGTAATAACCTATAAGGGAAAAGAATATGAAAATGAATATGTATATTTATACAATATATATATATACACATATGTATATATACACCTGTGTGTATATGAATCACTTTCCTGGACACTTGAAGCTAACACAACATTGTAAACCAGCTATACTTTAATAAATAATTAATAAAAGAAAAAAATTTATTTATAAGTTTGAGTTAGAACCTAGAAGTAAACTTGAATTACTAGAAGGCATTAGACTATCCTAAGGAGTCTTAAGAAAATAGATTTCTTTGAGTTGTTTTTTAAAACTATGTACACATTGATTTTCAAAATATTATAAGTTACTTTTCTTTCTTATGTCTGAGCCATTGCTTCCTCTGTTCCTACTTGTTTTTAGTGAGGATCCTTCTAAGTGGGTGAATGTTCTATAGTTTTCTGAGAAGAACCGGTTTATTTCTAGACTCACTTCTGAGTCATGTTATTTTTGAACTTTGGGGACTGCTTTACATTTAAAACTGATAAAATTTAAACCTAGGTGGACTCATGGCATGTCTTTCCTTGAAGGTTTAATGCAGAAGGCCTGTCTTGTCTGATGTATCTTTATCAGTTTGGGACTGAAAAGCTAGGCATGAAGACTAAATTTTCCTTTCTTTTTATAAATAAAAAAAAATGACGATCAGCATGTAAATGAACCGAGTTGACAGTGTCAATTCAGATTCAGTCAATTGCTTAAATCTTGGCTCAGCGGTAAACTATCTGCCTGCAATGCAGGAGCCACAGGTGACGTGGGTTCAGTTCCTGGGTCAGGAAGATCCCCTGGGGGAGGAAATGATAACCCACTCCAGTATTCTTGCCTGGAGAATCCTATGAACACAGAAGTCTGGCAGGCTTCAGTCCATAGGGTTGCAAAGAGTCAGACATGACTTATGCACACATAATTTACATGTGCTGCTGCTGCTGCTGCTAAGTCGCTTCAGTCGTGTCCGACTCTGTGCGACCCCATGGACTGCAGCCCACCAGGCCCCTCTGTCCCTGGGATTCTCCAGGCAAGAACACTAGAGTAGGTTGCCATTTCCTTCTCCAATGCATGAAAGTGAAAAGTGAAAGTGAAGTCACTCAGTCTTGTCCGACTCTTAGCGACCACATGGACTGTAGCCTACCAGGCTCCTCCATCCATGGGATTTTCCAGGCAAGAGTACTGGAGTGGGGTGCCATTGCCTTCTCCATAATTTATATGTAATATGAACTAAAAGAGATAACTTTTTAGTGTTGTTCATGTGGGTACACACTGCCCTTCCCCCAACACACATATATATGTCAAGTATTGAATTTTTTGTAAGCTGGCACTGACACAACACATACATATTTTATTGCACCAATTTTAAAGGTTTTACAGTGTAATGTGCCATTTTTCAGAAGCAAATCGAAGGTAAATTTCTCGTGATGCTTGCTTTTTGCTTTAGCAGCATTTGAAGGGGAATCTTTTATGCAGCTGAAGTAGATGGAAAATAAGACAGGCTGCAAATTTTCTTCACTTTAAATGTTGTATCAAGTTCCCAAATGTGTACCAAATTGAAACTTAAATTTCATTAAATGATATTGAAAAGGCATCTTTCATCCTATTTCCAGGTTGTAGATAATTTTTCCTAGTAGTTATTTCAAGGTAGTTCTGAAGAACTGGAGAAATGGACCAAAAGTGTAGCTTCTGGTACATGTGTGTTCCTGGGGCAGAGCTAAGGCAGTGGGTCATAGAAACAGGAAAAGTGGGAGTAACAAAGGAAGAGGAAAAGATGAATGTCTGTATTCACCTTTACAAGAAAAGCCACAATCCTACCCTTCACAAGTTTTGTGTAGTGCTGTGGTCATTATCCTCTGCTATGAGAATAAATTACTTGATTTATGAGGTGGTGTGTGAGATGACTCCCCTCCCATGCGTGTTTCCAGGTCTGCCTTTGATAAGCAGCCCACTTGTTCTCATGAAGCCTCAGGGTCTTCATTTTTAAAATGACACTAGTAGGTGTTATGGTGAGAATGCAGGGATATAACATATCTAAACCCTTGGCACCATAGTGTCAATCAGTAATAACACAACAACCATTAGTTATCAATATTTCAACACTAGCACTACAACTGTGGCATCACCCCTAAGATTGAGGCCTTTAGAGGGATTGGAAGAGTGTGGTAGAATTAGTATCATATTTATAGTTGCACAAATCAAAAGTCCAAAATCTATTTTCTGGTCTCCATCCATCCTTTGACAATCATGTTGCCTGGGAAACAGACTGTCCTTTCATCAGAAGTGGGCCAACTTGAAATCACACTGAAGAAAAACAAAGGATGAGATTAATAATGGAGAGAAGGAGACAATGAATATAAATGCCTGCATTTTATTTTTAAATTAGAATGGCCAATTTTTACTAAGAACAGTCTTGTATCACATAGACAGATGACATCTACTACAAATTCAAGATATTCTGGAGTGCTTTCTGCAAATTCTCCTGTGAAATACCTCAATATGCTAGATCAGGGGTCCCAGCCTTTTTTGGCACCAAGGACTGGTTTTGTGTAACACAGTTTTTCCACAGACCTGGTGGGGAGGATGGTTTCAAGATGATTCAAGTGCATTACATTTATTGTGCACTTTATTTCTACTGTTATTACATCAACTCCACCTCAGATCATCAAGCATTAGATCCTAGAGGTTGGGGACCCCTGTGCTAGATAGAGAAAGAGAGAGAGAGAGAGTGAGACAGAGAGAGAGGGAAGGAAAAGGTGGTCGGGTGACAGAGAGAAAGGAAATGTTTCACAAAATCAAACTAGGTTTTAATGACAGATTTTAAGTGAATATAGTTATTATACTGACAGGTATACGATATAACAATTAAGAGAAACCCCAAATGATAAGGCTGAAAAGAACATGTAGAGATTTTTTTTTTCTGGTTCATCCTTTTTGGCTCTAAGATTACAGAACTTCTTTAAAACTTTATTTCAGATTCAGTTTCATAATATATGTTTTAAGTGTCTAACTGAATCCTCCATATTCTAGTTTTCAACTTTTCTCATGATTTTTCATGAATGAGTGTTGAATCTTTGAAAATGTTTCTGACTTCACCAATAAAAAACAAAAAGCAAGAGCGCAGCATTTTTACTGTCTGCACATGGTAGTAGTAACTAGTGACTTTAAAGCTATCCCCTTCCTGAAAATGAAAACGTTTTGGGATGCATTATAACTAATATTTAACAGTATGAAAAAACCAAAATTTTAGCTGCTTCACAGCAGGATCTTTGACCTTCTGGGTTATGCTGGAAACATTTCCAGCTCAAGTGGATTTTACATGTGTGCTAAGTCATGTCCGACTCCTTGTGACCCTCTGGACTCTAGCCCACCAGGCTCCTCTGTGCTTGGGATTCTCCAGGCAAAGATACTGGAGTGAGTTGCCATTTCCTTCTCCAGGAAACAGAGTGGTTTTCAGTGAATTAGATTGGAGTGGATATTGGAATGGATTGCCATTACTTCCTCCAGGTGATCTTTCTGACCCAGGGATCGAACCTGTGTCACCTAAGCTCCTACATTTCCGGCAGACTCTTTATTGCTGAGCCACAGGGGAAGCCCCAAGTAGATCTAGGTGGTGGTAGTTTAGTTCCTAAGTTGTGTCCAACTCTTGTGACCCCATGGACTGTAGCCTGCCAGGCTCCTCTGTCCATGGGATTTTCCAGGCAAGAATACTGGAGTGGGTTGCTGTTTCCTTCCCCCGGGGATCTTACCCACCCAGGAATCGAACCCAAGTCTCCTGCACTGCAGGCAGATTCTTTATCAACTGAGCTATGAGGGAAGCCCCAAGTTAATCTTGAGTCAAAGTCATTAATCAGAGATCCAGCAGGAAAAAAAAAAAAAGCTGGTTTGAAGAGCATTTGAAGGACATGGATTTACATGGTCACATGGGTTATAAATACCAAAATGTGATATGAATAAGATAGGACTGGTTAACTTTCTACCAGAGATATGCACTTATTTTTGGGGGGTAGACTAAAATCCCCACTATTCTCTAACATAACTTCTAATTCGTAAGATTGACTTCTAAACTTATAGAGCTGTAAAGAGTCTGTACCTTTAACATTCGTAAAATGTGTTAGTTAAATATATTGGGACATACCAGAAGATGCTCAAATTGGAGTCATTCAAGCTCACCAGTATGCTCAGTCTGTCAGTCAGATCAGCTGCTCACTCGTGTCTGACTCTGCGACCCCATGGACTGCAGTACACCAGGCTTTCCTGTCCATCACCAACTCCTGGAACATACTCAAACTCATGTCCATCGCATCGGTAATGCCATCCAACCATCTCATCCTGTCTTCCTCTTTGCCTCCTGCCTTCAATCTTTCCCAGCATCAGGGTCTTTTCCAATGAGTCAGTTCTTTGCTTCAGGTAGTCAAAGTATTGGAGTTTCAGCTTCAACATCAGTCTTTCCAATGAATACTCAGGACTGATTTCCTTTAGGATGGACTGGTTGGATCTCCTTGCAGTCCAAGGGACTCTCAAGAGTCTTCTCCAACACCACAGTTCAAAAGCATCAATTCTTTGGCTCTCAGTTTTCTTTATAGTCCAACTCTCCCATCCGTACATGACTACTGGAAAAATCATAGCTTTGACTAGAAGGACCTTTGTTGGTAAAGTAATGTCTCTGCTTCTTAATATGCTGTCTAGGTTTGTCATAGCTTTTATTCCAAGGAGAAAACATCTTTTAATTTCATGGCTGCAGTCACCATCTACAGTGATTTTGGAGCCCCCCAAAATAAAATCTCTCCCTGTTTCCATTGTTTCCCCATATATTTGCCATGAAGTGATGGGACCAGATGCCATGATCGTAGTTTTCTGAATCTTGAGTTTTAAGCCAAGTTTTCCACTCTCTCTTTCACTTTCATCAAGAGGCTCTTTAGTTCTTCTTCACTTTCTGCCATAAGGGTGGTGTCATCTGCGTATCTGAGGCCATGGATATTTCTCCTGGCAATCTTGATTCCAGCTTGTGCTTTATCCAGTCTGGCTTTTTGTATAATGTTCTGCATGTAAGTTAAATAAGCAGGGTGACAATAGACAGCCTTGACATACTCCTTTCCTGATTTGGAACCAGTTTGTTGTTCCATGTCCAGTTCTAACTGTTGCTTCTTGACCTGCATACATATTTCTTAGGAGGCAGGTCGGGGGTCTGGTATTCCCATCTCTTTAAGAATTTTCCACAGTTGTGATTCACACAGTCAAAGGCTTTGGCATAGTCAATAAAGCAAAAGTAGATGTTTTTCTGGAACTCTATTGCTTTTTCAATGATCCAGCAGATGGATGTTGGCAATCTGATCTCTGGTTCCTCTGCCTTTTCTAAATCCAGCTTGAACATCTGGAAGTTCATGGTTCATGTACTGTTGAAGCCTGGCTTGAAGAATTTTTAGCATTACTTTACTGGAGTGTGAGATGAGTGCAGTTGTACGGTAGTTTGAGCATTCTTTGGCATTGCCTTTCTTTGGAATTGGAATGAAAACTGACTTTTCCCAGTCCTGTGGCCACTGGTGAGTTTTCCAAATTTGCTGGCATATTGAGTGCAGCACTTTCACAACATCATCTTTTAGGATTTGAAATAGCTCAACTGGAATTCCATCACTTCCACTAGCTTTGTTCATAGTGATACTTCCTAAGGCCCACTTGACTTCGCATTACAGGATGTCTTGCTCTAGGTGAGTGATCACACCATCATGGTTATCTGGGTCATGAAGATTTTTTTTATATCGTCCTTCTGTGTATTCTTGCCACCTCTTCTTAAGATCTTCTGCCTCTGTTAGGTCCATACCATTTCTGTCCTTTATTGTGCTCATCTTTGCATGAAATGTTCCCTTGGTATCTCTCATTTTCTTGAAGAGATCTCTAGTCTTTTCCTTTCTATTGTTTTCCTCTATTTCTTTGCATTAATTGCAGAGGAAGACTTTCTTCTCTCTCCTTGCTCTGCTTTGGAACTCAGCATTCAAATGGGTATATCTTTCCTTTTCTCCTTTGCCTTTAGCTTCTCTTTTCTCTTCCTTTGTAAGGCCTCGTATGACAACCATTTTGCCTTTTTGTATTTCTTTTTCTTGAGCATGGCGTCAAAAAAATCAAGCTGTCATATCACTGTTGCTTTTCAATGAATGAAAGAATTTTTTTTTTATGACCTCGTTCCCTGTTGAACAAGACAATTTCTAAAGATTTCAATTATTCCTGCCCCAACTCCCTCAATTGAAACATTCATGTCTGGGGCCTGCTGTGCAAGCTGCAGCGACCTCCTGTGGAGGGGACAAATCCCTTGTTCTTGGCCAAATAACTCATTTTGGCCACTGGCATATAAGCAGAAGGGGCCTATGCCACATCTGAGTAGAAGCTGCCAACACCATAGCAAGATTCTGCCAAATGCTATTCTCTCTCTGCAGGGAGGCAGGGGGTAGGGCTGTGTATTAGCCTTGATGCTGCTTAAATGAATGTCTGGAGCACAAAGGATAGAGAGCCAGATGGCCCAGGGCCAGATCAAGAAACAAACCTAAGTTGTTACTCATTGAAACTTGGCTGTTGTTTATGTCCACAAAATAACCTAGTAGAAGCTAACACACACACACTGTGTGGGTGAGTGTACTGGGACACCTAAGGCTTATTGATGTATTTGCATGACATAGCACTGGGTTTTCATTCAGTAGAAGACCCTACAAGTTGGTCTGTAGTAGATGTTAAGAGTCATGCACAGTTGGTAGATAGTCAGTGATTCAATTAACTTATCATTCCAGCTCCATCACTTGAAGAAAATATAGATATTTCATCTCATAGATTCAAGAGACAATTATTACTGCTTTGAAGGAATTGATGATAGTTTAAAAATGGATAGGCTTCCCTGGTGGTTCAGTGGTAAAGAATCCATCTGCCAATGCAGGAGACACGGGTTCAATCCTGGGTCAGGAAGATCCCCTGGAGTGGGCAATCCACTCCAATGTTCTTGTCTGGAAAATCCCATGGACAGAGGATCCTGGAAGGCTGCAGTTAATCGGGTCACAAAGAGTTGAACACAAACATGACTGAGCATGCATGCATGTCATGTGATGATAGCTAGAATACGTTGTATCTCATTTGGAAAGAAAAACAGAAAATGTAAAAATGACATAAAATGAAAAACACAATTCCCTCAACCAAAAATAAAGGTTAACTGGGAATAGAACTGCCATATGACCCAGCAATCCCACTGCTAGGCATACACACCGAGGAAACCAGAATTGAAAGAGATGCGTGTACCCCAATGTTCATCGCAGCACTGTTTACAATAGCCAGGACATGGAAGCAACCTAGATGTCCATCGGCAGACGAATGGATAAGGAAGCTGTGGTACATATACACGATGGAATATTACTCAGCCATTAAAAAAAAATACATTTGAATCGGTTCTATTGAGATGGATGAAACTGGAGCCCATTATACAGAGTGAAGTGAGCCAGAAAGAAAAGCACCAATACAGTATACTAATGCATGTATATGGAATTTGAAAGATGGTAATGGTAACCCTATATGTGAGACAGAATAAGAGACACAGATTCATAGAACAGTCCTGTGGACTCTGAGGGAGAAGGTGAGGGTGGGACGTTCTGGAACAATAACATTGAAACATGTATATTGTCATATGTGAAGTGGAACACCATTAAAAAAAAAAAAAGGTTAATATTTAAGAATATTTCTTGCCACTCTTTTCCATCTTTATCCAATATTTGAATATGTACAGACACACTTTAATGTAATGCTTTTATAAACTTTTATTCTATTGTATGAATTTTCATGTTTTATTAATACCTAAATTGTTATTTTTAAAGACTGTCAGTATATTTTTTTAAATAGTCTGCCAAGAATATTATAGATAATGACAATATATGAAAGTGAGAATAAGTTTTTATTTTTATAACTTGCATCTTTGGAAAATAGCTGTACTTCTCAGCATCACAAACTATCAGTGGGCTAGATGAGGCTAAAATATGTCCGATGCCATGTAATTGGAAATACTTTATGATTTCATGATTGCTCAGGGTCATTCATAGAAATTTTATTCTCTTAAGGCCTTCAGTTCAGTTCAGTCACTCAGTTGTATCCGACTCTTTGCAACCCCATTAACCGAAGCACACCAGGCCTCCCTGTCCATCACCAACTCCCTGAGTCTACCCAAACCCATGTCCATTGAGTCTATGATGCCATCCAACTATCTCATCCTCTGTCGTCCCCTTCTCCTCCTTCCCTCAATCTTTTCTAGCATCAGGGTCTTTTCAAATGAGTCAGCTCTTCTCATCAGGTGGCCCAAGTATTGGAGTTTCAGCTTCAACATCAGCCCTTCCAATGAACACCCAGGATTTATCTCCTTTAGGATGGACTGGTTGGATCTCCTTGCAGTCCAAGGGACTCTCAAGAGTCTTCTCCAACACCACAGTTCAAAAGCATCAATTCTGCGGTGCTCAGCTTTCTTTACAGTCCAACTCTCACATCCATACATGACCACTGGAAAAACCATAGCCTTGACTAGACGGACCTTTGTTGACAAAGTAATGTCTCTGCTTTTTAATATGCTGTCTAGATTGGTCATAACTTTCCTTCCAAGGAGTAAGCCTTCTTAAGGCCCTAGGACTGAAACAAACCAATGCTGTGTTTTTCAAAGCAAGATGAGTGATCCACTCTTGTTTTCACTTTACCTTCCCCCACTTTTTTTCTATTTGCACCTTTTTGACTAAACTGAGTGATGAGAAAGTGAAGTATATCCCTGGCACTGTGCATAGAGGCCATAGTAATCCTAACTGAACATAATCATTTTTGTTATTACATAAACAAATACCAGACAGGCCATTCCATGACTGATGGATCAGACACAAGGATCCTCTGCAACCACAAAATTTACTCAACAAGACCCTCTTCCAGCTGACATGGGTAGTACCTTCTTCTAGATAAGCATGACCAACATACCAGATGACCTAATTGCCTTCTTAGAAGCCCCCAGACAAGTCCACATCTATCCTTTACCTCTCTCTGTCTCTCTGTGTCTCCTGTGGTGCATTCTTCACTGGTCAACTAACTAAGTGACCTAGGTGGGCTTCAGGTGAGTTCTTGGTGGTCTGTGGAAGGTGGTTCAAGGTACGCATCATATTGTTTTCAAGTACTTGCTCTGTTGAGGTAATAACAAGGTTTATAGGAATTTATTTTAACCCATTTTGTTTACTTCCAGGTGCTGGATTAAATGATGGGCAGTGGCATTCTGTGTCCTTATCTGCGAGAGGGAATCACCTGAGTATAACGGTGGATGGTGAGACAGCCTCCATGGCTCATTCCTTGCGTGTCCAGATTGAGTCAGGTGACACCTACTATTTGGGGGGTAAGTGAAAGGAACTGGGTTGCATTGGCAATCAAACCATCTTTATCTTTTCTGCTCCTGCCTTCTAAGGCAACTCATATTTTTACATGAAAATTAATAGTGAAGAATGATTTTTCTCTTTTAGTTATAGTCATTGAGAATTTTGAGTGATCAAAGATGATAAATTGTTGTCTAAAAATGAAAGTTGGATAGATGGCCTTGTTTAAAAGTGCACATCATAAGCTGGTTTTAAATTTGGCATTTGTTTTCAACTACGGTTGCACATTGCAATCACCTAGAAGGATTCAAAATGCTGATGCCTGGCTGCATCCCCAGAAATTTTGATTTAACTGGTTCAATGCTGTGTGCTTATGCTTAGTTGCTCAGGTGGATTCTTTACCTTCAATGTGGTCTGAGCCACCAGGGAAGCCCAAGAATACTGGAGTGGGTAGCCTATCCCTTCTCCAGGGGAACTTCTTAACCAAGGAATTGAACTGAGGTCTCCTGCATTGCAGGTGAATTCTTTACCAGCTGAGCTACTAAGGAAGACTGACCTGGACAAGAGGTTTTTGAATACTCTCTGGGTGATTCTATGTGAAGACAATACTGAGGGTCATTGCTCTCTATTTCTTACCTTTAATACCGTGCCATCAGGAATTTTCCTAATGCCAAATGACACTTAAAATCTTGCCTTCAGCTTTTATGCGCCAGGTTTTTTGCTGCATGTGGGTGTTCTTCTGTTTATTGGCTTCTTTTCTACCTGGAGCCTGGCTACTCAAAGTGTGGTCCATGGGCCAACAATATCAGCATCACCTGGAAGCTCTTAGAAATGCAGATGCACCATCCGGACTTCTTGAACCAGAATCTGCATTTCACCAAGATCCCCAGGATGTCTGCTGCATTTTAAAATTTAAGAAACTTGGACTTACCTGGTGGTCGAGTGGTTGGGATTCGGCCAATGCAGAGGACACGGATTTAATCCCTGGAATGGGAAGATTCCACATGCTAAGGCAGCTAAGCCCATGCACCACAACTGCTGAAGCCCAAGTCCCTAGAGCCCATGCTCCCCAACCAGAGAAGCCACACCAATGAAACGCCTGCACACCACAACTAGAGGGCAGCCCCTGCTCATTGCAACTAGCAAAACCCATGTGCTGCAATGAAGACCCAACACAGCCAAAAATAAATAAGTAAATAAATAATTTTTAAAAAAGATGTCTATTCCCACTGCCTAATACAGAAGGGCATCATTATGTACAACAGAGGAAGAGATTAATTCAATGGCTGTTAATATGTCATGCATGCGTGTTCAGTCGTGTCCGACTCTTTGCGACCTCATGGACCATAACCCCCCAGTCTCCTCTGTCCATGGGATTTCCCAGGCAAGAGCACTGGAGTGGGTTGCAATGCCCTCCTCCAGGGGATCTTCCTGACCCAGGGATCGAACCCGTGTTTTTCCTGCATCTCCTGCACTGCAGATGGATTCTTTACTGCTGAACTACAGGAGAAGCCCATTAACATGTCACTCATTGCTTAGTGATGGATTTTACCAAGACATCACCAGTCCATCTCCCTGGGATGTAGTCAGTGGGTGTTTTGCCTGCTTAGTGAACCTTGATTGAATCCATCCAGGATCTTTTCCACCAGGGAGGGGGAACTTCTGAGGGTAATAAATCTCCGTCCCTGGAGCATTCAAGTGAAAAATCCTCAGCCACTGGAAGCTTAGAACTGTCAGTAGTAAGACTTATTTTTAATCTTGGCTTGAAGCCCTCTCTGACATTATTGCTGTTTTGCATTTTATACTTTTTTTTTTTTCTAAAATAAGTTTGGAATCATGGTGGAGATAGCTTGATAGGCCAACAAGAAAGTATAAAATTCTCCCTTGAGAATTGACAATAAGTACATCAACCATGAATTGGGTTTTTTAATCTTAGAATTCCCCTAAAGCAAACTTCATGAGGAAAGGTGGAATTGTGCCAGCAGCTTTAAAAGTTAGGATTGCTTGCTTTTCTTGTTTGCTAAATATGATGCATTTCTGACCCAGATACTCTTTTAAACCTTTACACTTAAATGATGGATTTTAAGCTCAGGAGAGGAACAGAGTCCTTCAAAATTAAATAAAGAATTTATCCAAGAACTGTAATTTAAAAGATAAAATATTTTGAGGCACTGAAAGATACAGAAAGAACAATCTGTGTCTACTGTTTAATGACACAAGATAAAATACCTTTAACATTTTGTATTAAAAAGTAAAAGAAAAATACTTTTCAAATCAGCTTTCATATTGAACATACTGCATACTCAGAATGCACAGCTACTTGAGAGTAGGTACTTTCCATAAATATTTGCATACTGATTCGACATGAGTCAGTTGTTACTGTGAAATAGATCATATGCACACACTTTAAAAAGACTATAATATTTCATAAAAAGAATATATATGGGTGCATCCTCTTGTCTACAAAATTAACCAATGCAACACTTGAGGCTTCTGTTGCTCCTCTAGACTTTCATTCCCCTAGTTAAGTATTACTCTGCTTTTTAAAAGCCAGTCTTTGTATATTGCTTTTTTTATAATCTATCATCTATGTAGGTAACTTTAAACAATAAATTGTCTTGTGTTGCCTTGCTTTTAACTTTTCGAAGAGGATAAACCTGCATTCATTCTTCTGTGACTTGCTTTTTCTGTTCTACGTTAGTTTTTGAAATCCAGCCATGTGGCTATGAATAGCTGAATTTAATTAATTTTCATGGATGTGTGGCTTTTTGATGCATATTGTACCGTATTTTACTCATCCATTTTACCATTTTATGTTGATGGACATTTTGATTGTGCCCATTTTTATTTTAAAAATGCTATAAATATCAGTGCAGCTGCTAAAAGACATCTTTCCAGTGATTTTTAAGTTTTTCCTTATGCATAAACTGTCTGATTCCTAATAAGTACAGTTAATTTAGTGAAACAACATCCAGTACTGTGGTTTTAGTGGCATGCTCCAATGGTTAAGATGAATGAATGCTCAAGAACCCACAGTTGTCACATTGGTTGTGCACATACACCTGGCCTTTGGCTTCATTACTATCTATTTAAGGATCCTAGAGAGCTAGAGGAAATGTGTTGAAAAGGGTATAATAAGCCTTTCTTATGTATTTTCATAAATTGTGTTGATATACAGAGAACTGCCTTGTTAATAGGGTTTCCAAGAAGAAACAGTGTCCCTAAGAAGAGTGAAATTGTGAAGTTTAAACATCCCACGAGATGGCATAATGACTTTTCTTCATTACAACTTTCCCATTTTTCTAATGTAATTCTGTGTTGGCAATGAGTGGCAAAAATAAAACTTACAATCACAGCACTTTCTTCCTAACTAATGTATAAATTTAGAGTAGCCTCTATAAGCATAGCTATAAATATCTAGTTGATTCCTACAGAACAGTTTCAGACACTGATTCAAATGAAGTCAGTTCAGTTCAGTTCAGTCTAGTTGCTCAGTCGTAATCAACTCTTTGCAACCCCATGAATTGCAGCACGCCACGCCTCCCTATCCATCATCAGCTCCCAGAGTTTACCCAAACCCATAACCATCGAGTCGGTGATGCCATCCAAGCATCTCATCCTCTGTTGTCCTCTTCTCCTCCTGCCCCCAATCCTTCCCAGCATCAGGGTCTTTTCCAATGAGTCAATTCTTCACATGAGGTGTCCAAAGTATTGGAGTTTCAGCTTCAACATCAGCCCTTCCAATGAACACTGAGGACTGATCTCCTTTAGGATGGATGTTTGGATCTCCTTGCAGTCCAAGGGACTCTCAAGAGTCTTCTCCAACACCACAGTTCAAAAGCATCAATTCTTTGGCACTCAGCTTTCTTCACCGTCCAACTCTCACATCCGTACATGACCACTGGAAAAACCATAGCCTTGACTAGACGGACCTTTGTTGGCAAAGTAATGTCTCTGCTTTTAAATATGCTGTCTAGGTTGGTCATAACTTTCCTTCCAAGGAGTAAGTGTCTTTTAATTTCATGGCTGCAATCACCATCAGCAGTTATTTTGGAGCCCAGAAAAATAAAGTCTGACACTGTTTCCACTGTTTCCTCATCTATTTCCCATGAAGTGATGGGACCAGATGACATGATCTTAGTTTTCTGAACGTTGAGCTTTAAGCCAACTTTTTCACTCTCCTCTTTCACTTTCATCAAGAGGCTCTTTAGTTCTTCTTCACTTCCTGCCATAAGAGTGGTGTCATCTGCATATCTGAGGTTATTGATATTTCTCCCGGCAATCTTGATTCCAGCTTGTGATTTCTCCAGCCCAGTGTTTCTCATGCTGTACTCTGCATATAAGTTAAATAAGCAGGGTGACAATATACAGCCTTGACGTACTCCTTTTCCTATTTGGAACCAGTCTGTTGTTTCATGTCCAGTTCTAACTGTTGCTTCCTGACCTGTGTACAGGTTTCTCAAGAGGCAGGTCAGATGGTCTGGTATTCCCATCTCTTTCAAAATTTTCCACAGTTTATTTTGATCCACACAGTCAAAGGCTTTGGCATAGTCAATAAAGCAAAAATAGATGTTTTTTTTGGAAGTCTCTTGCTTTTTCAATGAACCAGCGGATGTTGGCAATTTGATCTCTGGTTCCTCTGCCTTTTCTAAAACCAGCTTGAACGTCTGGAAGTTCATGGTTCACGTATTACTGAAGCCGGGCTTGGAGAATTTTGAGCATTACTTTACTAGCGCATGAGATGAGTACAATTGAGAGGTAGTTTGAGCATTCTTTGGCATTGCCTTTCTTTGGGATTGGAATGAAAACTGACCTTTTCCAGTCCTGTGGCCTCTGCTGAGTTTTCCAGATTTGCTGGCATATCGAGTGCAGCACTTTCACAGCATCACCTTTGAGGATTTGAAATAGCTCAACTGGAATTCCATCACCTCCACTAGCTTTGTTCATAGTGATGCTTTCTAAGGCCCACTTGACTTCACATTCCAGGGTGTCTGGCTCTAGGTGAGTGATCACACCATCGTGATTATCTGCGTCATGAAGATCTTTTTTGTACAGTTGTTCTGTGTATTCTTGCCACCTCTTCTTAATATCTTCTGCTTCTGTGAGGTCTATACCATTTCTATCCTTTATCGAGCCCATCTTTGCATGAAATGTTTCCTTGGTATCTCTAATTTTCTTGAGGAGATCTCGAGTCTTTCCCATTCTGTTGTTTTCCTCTATTTCTGTGCATTGATCGTCAACTGTTTATCTTACACCAACATAACAGCGTCTTTTTCCCTTGAGAACGAATATATACTACTTTTAAAATTCAAGTAAATCCTTTGCCAGATTAAAACAAACAAGTAAAACCAGAATGGTCTCATTTACTGATGTTAAATAAAAAGATAGATAGTATTTTTACTCAAGGAAAACCAGGAGAGGCAGGTCTAGGTCCAATGAGCATGGAGTTCTGATTCTCAGTAGATTTATTATGTTCACAATTTTTATGCACATGTAGAACCTTTTGCTCAAGGTTTCCATATTTGTCTCCATGATATGTTGGACTTTCCAATGCTGTTCTGGGTAAAGTAGGGTAGGCCAGCTACAGCTTGAGCTCTACTCCTGAAAACTCTAATGTCCAAAGAGTAGCTTCTGTCAGTATCTGTTTACTTATCTTCTTGCTCAGTGTCTGTCAGTACCAGAATATGTGTGATGTTGACAAAGAAATGAAGTTCATCCAATCTATGCTCTGTAGCAATATTGGGACTAGTAAAGTCAGTGTTCCTGGGTTATCTAGGTGAAAACCAGTTAATGATATTTAATTTTGCAAGGAAAACAATACTCCCTGTTCTGAAATACTACTTCACCAGGTTTCCTTCCCATTACTGTTTTTTTCTGATGGACAGTCAACTGCAAGTTTCCAATTATCATTATATGGTCAGTCGAATTTTGTTGTGATGGGTCCCCATGAAAGCAGACTAGTATGGCTTGCTGTTACAGTTTTTTTTTTTTTTTCTAACTGAAGGATAATTGCTTTACAGTATTGTGTCGGTTTCAGCCAAACATCAACATTTTTTGTGTTGTTCAGTCACTAAGTCATGTCCGACTCTTTGTGACCTCCTGGACTACAACATGCTAGGCTTCCCTGTCCTCCATTATCTCCCAGAGCCTGCTCAAACTCATGTCCATTGATTTGGTGATGCCATCCAACCATCCTGTCCTCTCAAGAGTCTTCTCCAGCACTACAATTAAAGGCATCAATTCTTTGGGGCTAAGACTTCTTTGTGGTCCAACTCTCACATCCATATATGACTACTGGAAAAATCATAGCTTTGACTATATGGACCTTTGTCGGCAAAGTGATGTCTCTGCTTTATAATACACTATATCAGTTTGTCATAGCTTTTCTTCCAAGGAGCAAGCATCTTTTAATTTCATGGCTGCAGTCACTGTCCACAGTGATTTTGGAACCCAAGAAAATAAAATTAATAAAATCTGTCACTGTTTCCATTTTTTTCCCCATCTATTTACCATTAAGTGATGGGACCAGATGCCATGATCTTAGTTTTTGCAATGTTGAATTTTAGCCAGCTTTTCTACTCTCCTCCTTATAGTTAGGGTGACCATATAATTTCAGGACACTTTAGTAATGAAAGAGGTGATCTCAATGATTATTGCAGGACAGCAGCTTAAACCAAGGCTCTCTGACCACCTGGAAGTCTCTATTCCATCTTGGCCTGGCAATCTCAGAGCACACTATCTTACAGTAAAAAGGGTCATCTATAAAATAGCAATATTTCTAAAAGTCCCATCAGAACTCTGTGATCTAGGTATCGCTTTTTTAACTTTTATACACCCTCCTGGGTGTCTTTTGGGGGCTGTGCTGGGTCTTTGTTGAGGCTTTCAGACTTTCTCTAGCTGTGGCACACAGGCTTAGTTGCCCCGCCACCTGTGGGATCTTAGTTCTCTGGCCAGAGATCGAACCCACATCCCCTGGACTGGACGGCAAATTTTTAATCACTGGACCACCAGGGAAGTCACAAGGTATCTCTTTTTCCTTTTTGCCTTTTCTTAGTCTGAACTTTTTTTGTAATTTTCCTCCAGCAGGAGTTTCACTAATAGTCCATTGTGCATAGATTTTTGGTGCCTGCTATTAGGGGTAATGGAAAGTAAAGCTTGAATAAATTCCCTTCTATTGAATCTTTCTACTGCTCAATAGCATACTTGTACTACAGAGTTTGGGAATATTAAGTTATGTTCAAAATCCCCCGAGTGTCCATCTGTGAAACGTTAGCAGGCCAGTGAGCCTATGACAAGTCTAATGAAGTCTCATCTGAGGACCCATTCTGGTGTGTTGACATAAATGACAATTTATCTGTCGTCCTCAGAGGTACTTAAACTTCTGAGTACCTCAATCGTGATGGATATCTTTCATTAATTTAGCAGTAACTACTCATTGCCCACTTCACTGTCATCCCAAATCAGGTCATTGATGAGTGGCCCGCTAGGGCTTTGGGGCAATCATCTGTATGGAAAAATGTCACCTGCCCCGAGCTTCTCTTGGGCCGTGGTACCCTCACTTCTTGACTTTTCTATCATACCTGGAGAATAGAACACTCATTGGTTTGACCTTTCCTTCTCTGAAGTTTCACTTGCAGAAAGTTTTCCTTGTGACTTCTGGATATGGTTTTTCTTTGTCCTAACACGTATAGTTAGATACTGTGATGTGTTCTGGATGAGTTTGAGGATGGCAATCTGGAGAAAAGGAAGAAAAGAGAAAAGGATTAACAGGGATTCCACAAAATTATTTATTGACTTCATGTTTCCTATGTTTTATCCTAACATCTTAGTTACTAAGTGCAGTAAGTAGAAGTCACCTAGAAGATACAAGGGCTTCCTAGGTGGCTTAGCAGTAAAGAACCTGTCTGCCAGTGCAGGAGTTGTAAGAGACATGAATTCGATTCCTGGATCGGGCAGATCCCCTGGAGGAGGACATGGCAGCCCACTCCAGTATTCTTGCCTGGAGAATCCCACAGACAGAGGATCCTGGCAGGCTATGGTCTGTGGGGTAGCAAAGAGTTCGATATGACTGAAGTGACTTAGCACAGCATGCAGCACAGCATATAACATATAAAGATATACCAAGTTTCTTCCAAATATATCCAATCCTTCAGAAATTCTATTATATATGAAAATGTGTATGTTTTCACATAAGGCAAGAAAATGGTAAAGGAAAGCTGCAGAGTTAAACAGTTCTTTATGATACAACAGTTAAAATTGAAATGTCACAGTCCCTTTGAGGTTAATTTCTGAGGTTTCATTGTGCCTTTAATGGTTTCAACCTGATGCGGTCCTCGGTTTGTTTTGAATTCTATTTGTCAGAAACACAAACCATTAAAGCCTCAATCACTGAAAGAAAAGTATGGAAAAACTGTGTATTTTGTGAAAATTCTTAGGTAGAAAGCTAGCATCCATTATGCAGGAACAAGAAGAAGCTCTGTCTTCAGTTCTTGCTCTTTGAAAGTACACCAGCAATTTCAAGACACAAGTACAAAGAGAGATGAATGAAAAACACATAAGTACAATGAGCAAAATCTTTACTTTATAAAACTACTTATTCCATTTGATTTAAAAAGTAAGAATCTTATAAAATAACCCCAAACTGTAAATATTAACGTAAGAATTTCTGAATATTAAAATTACTGGAAAATACAAAGCAAAATAGTTAAAATAGTTCTATAAGTGATATAAATGAAACATTGTAAGGCAAAGCATAAATAAAATAGGTAAATTTCATGTCAAGCGTAAAATTTGCTTGACAATTTTTGGGAATTATTACAATGTTAATCATTTAGAATATTGTCCTTGTTTCATATTTGCAGATGAAAGTAAAGCGTTCAATTCAGTAAACACTTTGAGCTTTTTTCCTATGTAGAGTTGTAGCTTTCATTCTGTAGGAAGCTGCCTCTGCATGGGAGATTTGCATGTGGATGGGTTAGTAGGGGTAATTCTTTGAAACAACACCTGGAAGGTTGAAAGAGTAACTATGAAGGGCAGAGAGACAGTTGAACTGCAGTGCAGTTGCAGCAGAAGCCTCTGAAGACCCCAAGGGGTTCTCTGAAGCAGGCATGCACGTTAAGGAGGTCCCAGTTGAGAAAATGGTGTGCAGCCACTGTGTTGCATCACTCCATTGCATCCTTGGGCACTGCTGTTCTTGAGGACAGACACAGCCTTATGAGAGCTAGCTCCCTGCAGCCCAGCTGTTCCTGGGGAGGGGCTCAGTCTTGATTAGAGAGGAGGAATGGGACCTGGGCTTTATGCAGCAGGTTTCTCTAAAGCGTTGCCTTTTACAAAAGCATTTCACAGTGACAGCATCCTCTTAGCCTAACTTTCCCCATCTTCTCCTACATTGTCAGTCTTGCAGCAGGCAAATCTAAGAACCTGTGATTTCTTTAGGAGACAATTCAGGGAAGGGTGTGAGGGCACTCAAAACCCTGCTGGCCTTACGAGTGGAGAAGGAGGTGGCTCTGGACCCCACTTGCTTTGATTTTGATTTTAAAGTCTTGTCCTTGTTCATAATCATTATAAGAACATTATCTCTTGGGAGACCCGGGAGGATAAAACATAGCTATTCTGTAGGAATTGTGGTTGGTAAGTGTACAGCAAACCAATTAGTGGCTGTAACAGAACTTGTAAATTTGACTCTTATTATTGAAATTAATCAAAGGTCATTTCTTTTTTCCATAGAACATTGTGTTGCTTGTTTTCTCCGTTACTCACAATGCTATATAGTTATGAGATATTGTTAATTTGTTTGTGTATTCATGTTGAAATATATTTGACTAAAATGCCTAATTAAAAAAAGAAAAGTAAGTATAAATTGCTATTAGACTTCTTAGACCAGTTATTATCAAAAGTGTTTTAAAATATGCCTGTGAATGCATACATGTGGATATTTAACAATATTTAGATGAATGGAGGGTATTCAGGTCAATTCTTAATTTAAGATTATTTTCAAGCATTTAAAATTTATTAAGTCCTCTTATGCCTATAATTTTTTTTTCCTGATTATGCTCTCACATGCCTTTAGTTCATCTAGTTTAACATCATACTAAAAGGAGTGATATCTTAAATGTGCTTCCGAAAAAGAAATCAGACTGCTTAAATTAAAAGTGTAGTAACTCTATTTGTCATATTTCACATCTTCCTTTCCTCTCATCTCTCTGTAAGCCTGACTTTAGTCATTATTTTTACACTTTACCAATACCAACTCATTTTGTTCTTGTCAGCTCTCCACCACCCTATCCATGGGTGATGTGAGCTTCTCAAATGGTGTTGTTCAGTAACTAAATAGTGTCCGACTCTTTGTGACCCCATGGATTCCAGCATGCCAGGCTTCCCTGTCCTTCACTATCTCCCAGAGTTTGCTCAGACTCATGTACATTGAGTCAAGGATACCATACAACCATCTCATCCTCTGTTGACCCCTCCCTTTTGCCCTCAATCTTTCCCAGAATCAGGATCTTTTCCAATGAGTCAGCTCTTCAGATCAAGTGGCCTAAGTATTGGCGCTTCAGCATCAGTCCTTCCAATGAATATTCAGGGCTGATTTCCTCTAGGATCGACTGGTTTGATCTCCTTGCTGCCCAAGGAACTCTAAAGAGTCTTCTCCAGCACGACAATTTGAAAGCACCAGCTCTCCGGCTCTTGGCCTTTTTTATGGTCCAACTCTCACATCTGTACATGACTACTGGACTACTTTGACTAAACGGACCTTTACTGCCAAAGTGATGTGTCTGCTTTTTAATAAGCTGTCTAGGTTTGCTATAGCTTTTCTTGCTTCAGGTGTCTGCTAGCAAATGGGGGTAGCAATTTTTGCTAATGAGAAATACTGTACAGTATTTTTTCATAACTGTTTGTTTTCTCCTGTGTCTCCATGTTCATTCAGGCTGTCCTGACAACAGCTCTAACCCTGGATGCGCTAATTCCCTGGGTGGATTTCAGGGCTGCCTGAGGCTCATTTCCATTGGCGACGAAGCAGTGGATCCCATCTCCGTACAGCAGGGGGCGGTAGGGAGTTTCCGTGACCTCCAGATAGACACCTGTGGCCTCACAGATAGGTAGGCAATCTCATGTCAGCATGCCTGTCTTCAGGGTGTTTTTTTTTTTTTTAATTTTTAATTGGAGGATATTTGTTTTACAAATATGGTAATGGATACGTTTCAATGCTACTCTCTCAGTTCGTCCCACCCCCTGCTGTTTTCAATTTTTGATAGTAGATTAGAAACAAATGAACTGGTGAAAAAGAGCATCTTCTTGCCCTTTGTCCATTCCCAATATTCCATTCCACAGGGGAAAATTATATTTATACAAAAAAGAAACCTTAAGTAATCCTTTCTTTCCAATGATACTTTTTTAGAAGACACGTTGTCATGAATTTTCCTTGTATATGACTCCAGGCTACTTAATTCATACAGAATACTATTGATGCTGTTATAATTATTGATGACTATATACTTCCAAAATTTCTAACACTTCAGAGAACAGATTAGAATATTTAAAGAGATCATGGAGGGCCCAGAAATCAAAATTCTATGTGATTAGCTGCATTCACCTTACATTCTCTATTCTACAGTAAAAATGAAAAGTAACTCTTTCTTTGATAAAAGTTGAAGCTTTAGGGATTTCTAGTGATGTTGTAAACACAGCAAAGAGTGGAGAGGATTCAGTTGCCACATACTGAGGATAGTACCATTTTACTGGAGAAGATAAGAAAGGCAAAGCTTTAAAACAATAGCATATTAAAATTTTTAAGCATTGCAACTTTGCCAAAGTTATTTGTTAGCCATACTATCAGACTTTTAAGTAATTTTGGCTAAAAGGGATGGCTTAATCATCACATATGCACCTTTTTTTGTGTGCCCAGTATGTCTGACTTCTCTGCAATAGCAGTGCATTGTTTGTGTTGAACAAATGTACACACCCCAGACATCCCCACACATCCACACACAGGGCACTTTTCAAAAGTTCACACTGCACAGAATCCTTTGTGGAGTAAATCTAATTAAAATTTAACACTAATTGAAATTCCCTGTCATTGCCAATTAACTACAAGTTACAGCGCAATTTAGCAATGTATGAGAAGATCACAAATTCCCAGTATGTAAAATACTGACTCATAAGAACTTGATACTTTAATGCAAATGCCCATGGGTGTATGTTCACATTCTATTCATTTGTAGTGGAAAAAATGATTTAAATAACTTAGACAAAATTCTCAATACTAATTTTCAGATTATAAAAAAAATGGCATAGAAACTATAGCATCATCTGTAAGTTTTAATTGCAGTCATCTCTGGAATCCTGAGTCTTGGGAGAGGGTTAGAACTGTTCTTTTGGGTGTAGAGTGGTGCCCTCACCCATGGGAATGACTTAGTAGGGCAAGAGGGTGAGAGGTCAAGTTCACAGGCAGTAGCAGGGTTGTCACTTCAGTCAGGAAGCTCAAAGAAAGTTATTTTAGTGCCTGGAGAATTCCATCCCAGCATATATTGCAATCACAATATTTTTCTCACATAATTGTGGTCCCTTTGTGCATAAAAATTTCTTGTCCAAAAATAAAAAAGCAAACAAGCAAACATATTTATGTGTGTGTGACAAAAATAGAAAAATAGAAACATTTTCCACATTACATTTTAAGAAGATTTTCAGATATATGTACTAATCTATGGAGACTTCTCTAGTGTTAAGCTATCTTCTGTAAAATTCAGGTTCATGGCAACTCTGTAAGTGGGTATAAAAATAACTGTTGGCACTTTGGATGGCCTATATAGTCACTAATTGTAATTTTTTTATGGTTCAACATCTAAAGACATGTCCTTACTCTCCATTCTTCTTATTACTAAAAATGTTCATTTTCCTCAGCCCTTTAGTCCATACCTACTAACTGTGTGTCCAATGTACCATGAAATAGATTCACTTAAAAGCGCAGCAAAACAGACACCCACGCCTGGGCTATCTTTGGGTGCTGTGCACTCTGCCTGGCCATCCGCCTAGCCCACCGCTCTGCCTGCCCCGAGCAAGTCCTAATGTGCTCAAGTGAAGCTGAGCTTTATTATTAAAATGCAGCTAGTTTTGTAACTTCTATCCATCAGGCACAAGAATTAATAATTCATAGTGGCATTCCTCCTCACACTGCAAATACTGCAAAGACGTTTGAAATCCAAGGGATGCTTAGAAAACCTTCCTGAGCCACAGAAGGACTTGTGCTCATGACACTCTGCCTTCCTGTGGCTCTGATGTCATTTTACAGGGAAGGGCTCCCCGTCATTTGGGACGAGGCTGTGGGGTGAGGATAGCAGTGAGAAGAGATCGTGTCTTACAGTCTTTGGGTTTTGGACATTAGGATTTCATGTGGTGTAACTCAGGCTACATAGCCCTTTTCAGGCTCAAGTATTTGCCATCCCCAGCCATGGACGGTGTTGATGGGGTCACTTTTTCCAGTTCCACTGCTTTTGACCTAACATTAACCTTCTAGATGCTAAATGCAAAATTGTGGAACATACATCTTGTGGTTTTTTTTTTTAATAAATAATACATTTAAAAGAAAATTAATTACCTCAAACTCAAACATTTTGCTTTTGAGAAAATCTTATACCCAAACAATTTTAAGTAAACCTATAATATCATTTATCATAGAAGAGTCATCTTCATCCTATTAAAAAGTATGGAATCCATTTAAGCAAAATTTTAGAGAGTTTCAACTTGTCAAAAAAAAAAAAAAAGGCAGGAAGCTGCTTTGTTCAAATGAGGGACAAAGGGGATGGGCCGTGCTTGGGCCAAGCCACCTCTTCAGCCCCAAGAGGATCTGAAGAACACCATCTGAAATACTCCAGATACTTGATGACTTTGCTCTTGACTGTCCATTTCTTTAACTATTATTGTAATTTGCTGACTATCAAGTTATGGATAAGGGCTTCCCTGGTGGCTCAGTGGTAAACAATCCACCTGCAATGCAGGAGACCCAGACTGGATCCCAGGGTTTGGGAAGATCCCCTGGAGAAGGAAATGGCAACCCATTTCCAGTATTCTTACCTGAAAAATTCCATGGACAGCGGAGTCTGGCAGGCTACAGTCCATGGGGTCACAAAAGAGTCAGACACAATTTAGCAACTAAACAACAACAGCTAAGGTGTGGATGCCCCATCCTCTGCATTCACCTAGTAGACCTCTTCAGAAAGATAAATAAGGTGGATGCCATTCATTCTACATGTGAATCCCACTGGTATAAACTGATTTTGAAGCTCACAATCTTAAAGTTGACAGACTGTTCTGAAATTTGTCAGTAATTAACAATAAGCATGTGCAGGAAATATTTCAAAAATCTAATATTTATCCTTTTATCTTTTTAAGTAAAAATGAGTTTGCCTATTTCTAGTTCTTACTGACAGCTGAGATCTTTTTCTATACTTTTCCAAAGAAAATCAAAACAGTTGTTTGGTTACTTCTACTAGAATTCCAGTGTTTGGGTGCATAATTTGTACAGTATTAGAGGAGAAAAAAATTATAAAATAGCCAGATGTTCCCTTTCATCTTTTGTTTTTCCTACTTTATTCCTAATGATGTTTGTTTTGCCTTTTCTGATTTTCAGATAAGTGACTGTAGGGGCGCAGAGTGGGATGAAATAGGGATTGTATATTGCTCTCTGTGCATTTCTACATGTTCAGACTGTACTGTCTTCCAAGCAAAGTTCCTTTCATTACAGCAAATCTCTCTTGTTCTTAGTACAATTTGTAGTAGTTTGTTATGTCACTAACAGAAACCTAATACAATATTTATGTAAAATTATTTATAAATTTATACACACGTATTTTGGAGAAGGAAATGACAACCCATTCCAGTATTCTTGCCTGGGAAATCCCATGGACAGAGAAGCCTGGTGGGCTACAGTCCATGGGGTTGCAAAGAGTCGGATATGACTGAGCGACTAAGCATACACACACATTTTTTTTTTTTTGAGTAAATTTCATATACTTGCCTGTATTGATTAAGTCCCTTACAATGAACATTCTAAATTAATACACTTCATTTTTTTAGAGCAGTTTTAGGCTTGCAGAAAGTATAGAGAGTTCTCCTCTATCTCTTCTTTTTCCAATCTCCCCACACACAGTTTCTGTATTTTTAACATCTTGCATCAGTGTTGTACACTTATTAGAATTGATGAACCGATATTGATACATTCTTGTTAACCAAAGTCCCTGCTTTACATGGGCTTCTCAGCTGGTAAAGAATCCACCTGCAGTGCGGGAGACCTGGGTTCAATTCCTGGGTTGGGAAGACTCCTCTGTCCATGGGATTTTCAAGACAAGAATATTGTAGTGGGTTGCCATTTCTTTCTCCAGTTCTTCCTGTATTTTATACCCCAATCTTTGTTAGATACATGTTTTACAAAAGTTACCTATTAGTCTATAGCTAATCTTTTCATTCTCTTGGTGTGATTCATAGAAAAGATTTTTTAAATTTTACTGAAGTACAAGGTACCATTTTTCTCTTTTGTGAACTGTATCTGAAAAGTCATTGCCAAACCAAGGTCACCTAGATTTTCTCCTATGTTATATTCTGAGAGCTTAACTGTTTTGCATTTTACATTTAAAAATTCTGAGATCTAGTCTGAGTTCATTGCTATGAAAGATGTAAAACCTGTGTTTATAATATTATTTTTTTGCATGTGGAGACCCAGTTGTTTCAGCAGTACTTGTTGAAAAAATTGTCCTTTCTTCAGTGAATTGCCTTTGCATCTTTGTTGAAGATGAGTTGATTATATTTGTATAAACCTATTTCTGGACCTTCTATGCTGTGCCATGAGTCTGTTTGTCCTTTCGCCAGTGCCACATGGCTTTGATTTCTGTAGCTTCATAACAAGTCTTGAAGTTGGTTCTTGAATGTTAGTTCTTTGATCTTTTTCATTTTTAATATTCTCTTGGATCTTTTTTTACATATAAACTTTAGAGTCAGTTTATTGACATCCACAAAATTACATGCAGTGATTTTGATTAAGATTCTTTGCCTCTATAGATCAAATTGGGCGTAACTGAAATCTTGACAATTTTGAACCTTACTATCCATGAACATGGAATATTCCCACTTATTTATTTTTGTTCATCAGAATCTTATAATTTTTCTCATATAGATCTTGCGTATGTCTTGTTATATTTGTATCTAAGTATTCTATTTTTCGATGGTGCTAATGTCAGGGCTGTGTTTTTATTTTCGGTTTAGTTCTTCATTGTTCATTTATAAGAAATAATCCTGCAGCTTTGCTCTCATCACTTATTAGTTTCAGAAGTTTTTTTGTTTATTATTTCAGAATTTCTACATAGAGAATCATGTCATCTGTGAACAAAGATGGTTTTGTTTCTTCCTTCCCAGTCTACATAGCTTTTATTCCTTTTTTTCATCTGATTGCATTAGCTAAGACTTCTAGTATGATGTTTGAATAAGAGTGGTGAGAGTAAATCTTTGCTTTGCTCCTACACTTAGAAGAAAGCTTCTTGTTTCTCTCCAATAATATGATGTTGCTCTAGGGTTTTGAAAGATTTTTTTTAATCAAGTTGATGAAATTGCTCTCTGTTACTAGTTTCCCTAGGTGTTATGTTGTTACTGTTTTTGATTTGTTTTTTATCATGAATTGCTGTTAGTTTGTCAAATACTTTTTCTGCATCTATTGATGTGAACTTATAGTTTTTCTTCTTTAGCTTAGTTGTGTAATAGATTGCATTAATTTTCAAATTATTTTTTTCAGATTTTGGAGCAGACTTTATACTTGTAATAAATTCTGTTTGATTATGTTGTATATATTTTTATACATTTTTAAGTTCAATTTGCTATTACTTTGAAGATAGCATTTATTTTTGATAATGAAAAATGAAATGACCTTCTTACAATTAAAATTTTAATCTTATAAACAAACATTAAAATCTCACCTTTGATTTTGATAGGTGAGATGTAACAGTGTCCATGAGACGTAAATGGTTATTTGGTTTACCTGAGTGATTTTGTGGTTTATCCAATTATATGGGGAAAAATAAAAATAAAGCCCTCAGTCATAAGTGCCCTCTAATTCCTGAGGGCATCCTCAGTCTGACTAAAGTAGATGACATTCAGAATCCCTGGTACTGTGATACTACATGGATAAAAAAGTGTCTCCATTTTCCTGCCTTCTTTCCTTCTCTTTAAAATGTTTTCTTATGTACTAAGTCAACATGGCAATATATTACAGTGTGGTATATATAATACATCAGCTAGCTTTGGCTGCACAATAGATTACCTTTAAAACTTACTAGCCCAAAATAGCAGCTGTTTGTTTATCTCACAATTCTGTATTTGCTGCTGGGCTGTCTCTTGCATCTGTGGTTGCCTGAGGGTTCAGCTGACAGCTGCAACACTTATAATCCTCCCATTCACTTGTCCTATGGTTTTGAACCCACTGGAGTGACTGGACCATATGAACCAGCCCCGGTTTCTTTATGTGGTTGTGCTTTCAGGGTTCAAAACTCAGGGAGAGAGAAAGCCCACTGCCCGAGCACTTTTCTAGCCTCTGCTGTGTCGGTTTGCTAATGCCTCATTGATTCAAGCAGGTCACATGCCCTATCCTGATTCAAGATGGAGAAGTAAGCTATACCTTTTGATGGAAGTATCTATAGGTCACACTGCAAGGATATGGAAGCAAGGAAGAAAATGTGCTATTTGTGGCCACTGCAGGCAATTTATATCCTTAGTCATGTATGAAATTAATCTTGCCTTATTTGTGAAAAAGCAAACATGTTTTCTGATGTAATGAGATGTGTAGAAAATTTGCCTATCACAAATACATGACAGTTGGTAGCATCTAATGGATTTTTTAATTGATATTACATTTGGAAATTTCGATGATAGACCCAGCAAGTGTTGTCCATGTTCAGCTTTTCTGGTCAATTCACTGTTGTTATCAATCTTTCATTAAAACATTTTAAGATACAATTTATCATGACCAAGTGTGAGAAATAGTGCTGTGTCTGCTTTCTCCTAGGTGTTTGCCCAGCTACTGTGAACATGGGGGTGAATGTTCCCAGTCCTGGAACACCTTCTCCTGCGACTGTGCACACACTGGTTACGCGGGTGCAACCTGCCATTCCTGTAAGCCTCACACTCCTTTGTCCTGATTTCCATGTAGCTTTGTTTTTCTTTCCATTATTTGTGTATATGTGCATGTCTGTGCAGCTCCGTGCTAGAAAGCAACAACAAAAATAATTTCTTTGGACATTAATTTTTGTCTGATTTAATTTACTTTTTACCTTTTATACTTTTTGTTTTGCATTATTTCATATGAGTGGTAAGGCAGCTTACAGAAATACATGTATCCTAGGACAGAAAAAATAGTAGACGAAAGAAAATAAGGATAAGAAAATAAAATATAGTCAAAGGTAAAAATAAAATCTAGTATTCATGTTTTATAAACAATGTTTATAAAATTAAGCAGGAAGAATCTCAGAAGTGCAGGGTGGAAGCTAACCTGGTTGGGTTTCTCAATATCAGTAAGAAGCCAGGTGAACACTCAGGTCCCTTTGCAATCTTGATGTTCTTTGGTGATGATGGTGGTGATGTTGGTGGTGATGATGATGATGGTTAATATGCTGGAACTTACCATGTACTTGCATAATTCTAGCTCTCTGCTTATTTCAACTCCTTTAATCCTTGAAACAACTCTAGGAGATAAATGTCTAATTATCTATGTTTTGCACTTGAGAAGCTGAGTTGTTTACCCAATGTCACACTCTCGATCACCTCTCATTGGTGTTTCTTTTGTTTAGAACATCAGTCTCTTTTCTGAAGAATTATTCTTTCATCTTTAAAGCTAACAAATCTTTATGGACGACTAATCCATTATCTACAAGAAACTTATGACACAAAGCCCTGAAATGTCCTTGGTTTTCTAATTATTGGCTGTTGTTTCAGCTTTTGTTTTATTGTTTTCCTTATTTCTTTTTCATTACTGAAACCCTTATCTCAAAGCACCCCTCCCTCTTGGTCTTTAGAGAGAAACGGCATGATATGAAAATTCACTCATCTCACCACATTTAGTCCCTCCTACTGGGAGAATACATTACACTGTTAAGAACTCTTCCCTGTGAATTATTTAATTTTATTTCCACATATGGGAGAAAGGCAGAAATTGGATTGACATAAATTTGTCCTTTTGGGAAGTGAATGCCAGTGAGGCAGGCAATGGGGTGAGAACCCTGAGTCCCTACCACTGAGGGTTCTGCAGAGGAACACAAAGTCTCTTGGAAGACAAAGGGAGATGATTCATGCCCTAAATAGCCCCTAAACAAGTTCAGCCAGAGCAATCCTGCCTGTGACTCAATTTGCTATACTAGTGCCAAGTAAGAATTTGCCAGGGTAACTCTTTATTTGAAAGGACCTAGACATCTGGGACCTTTGTTGGCAAAGTAATGTCTCTGCTTTTAAATATGCTATCTAGGTTGGTCATAGCCTTCCTTCCAAGGAGTAAGCGTCTTTTAATTTCATGGCTGCAATCACCATCAGCAGTGATTTTGGAGCCCCCAAAAATAAAGTCTGACACTGTTTCCACTGTTTCCCCATCTATTTCCCATGAAGTGATGGGACCAAATGACATGATCTTAGTTTTCTGAATGTTGAGCTTTAAGTCAACTTTTCCACTCTCCTCTTTCACTTTCATCAAGAGGCTCTTTAGTTCTTCTTCACTTTCTGCCAGAAGGGTGGTGTCATCTGCATATCTGAGGTTATTGATATTTCTCCCGGCAATCTTGATTCCAGCTTGTGTTTCTTCCAGCCCAGCGTTTCTCATGATGTACTCTGCATAGAAGTTAAATAAGCAGGGTGACAATATACAGCCTTGACGTACTCCTTTTCCTATTCGGAACCAGTCTGTTGTTCCATGGCCAGTTCTAACTGTTGCTTCCTGACCTGCATACAGGTTTCTCAAGAGACAGATCAGATGGTCTGGTATTCCCATCTCTTTCAGAATTTTCCACAGTTCATTGTGATCCACACAGTCAAAGGCTTTGGCATAGTCAATAAAGCAGAAATAGATGTTTTTCTGGAACTCTCTTGCTTTTTAGATGATCCAGCAGATGTTGGCAATTTGATCTCTGGTTCCTCTGCCTTTTCTAAAACCAGCTTGAACATCTGGAAGTTCATGGTTCATGTATTGCTGAAGCCTGGCTTGGAGAATTTTGAGCATTACTTTACTAGCGTGTGAGATGGGTGCAATTGTGTGGTAGTTTGAGCATTCTTTGGCACTGCCTTTCTTTGGGATTGGAATGAAAACTGACCTTTTCCAGTCCTGTGGCCACTGCTGAGTTTTCCAAATTTGCTGGCATATTGAGTGCAGCACTTTCACAGCACCATCTTTGAGGATTTGAAATAGTTCAACTGGAATTCCATCACCTCCACTAGCTTTATTCATAGTGATGCTTTCTAAGGCCCACTTGACTGCACATTCCAGGATGTCTGGCTCTAGGTGAGTGATCACACCATCGTGATTATCTGGGTCGTGAAGATCTTTTTTGTACAGTTCTTCTGTGTATTCTTGCCACCTCTTCTTAATATCTTCTGCTTCTGTTAGGTCCATACCATTTCTGTCCTTTATCGAGTCCATCTTTGCATGAAACCTAGATAGCATATTTAAAAGCAGAGACATTACTTTGCCAACAAAGATCCGTCTAGTCAAGGCTATGGTTTTTCCAGTGGTCATGTATGGATGTGAGAGTTGGACGGTGAAGAAAGCTGAGCGCTGAAGAATTGATGCTTTTGAACTGTGGTGTTGGAGAAGACTCTTGAGAGTACCTTGTGCTGCAAGGAGATCCAACCTATCCATTCTAAAGGAGATCAGTCCTGGTTGTTCATTGGAAGGACTGATGTTGAAGCTGAAACTCCAATACTTTGGCCACCTGATGCGAAGAGTTGACTCATTGGAAAAGACCCTAATGCTGGGAAGGATTGGGGGCAGGAGGAGAAGGGGACGACAGAGGATGAGATGGTTGGATGACATCACCGACTCGATGGACATGGGTTTGGGTAGACTCTAGCAGTTGGTGATGGACAGGGAGGCCTGGCGTGCTGCGATTCATGGGGTTGCAAAGAGTTGGGCATAACTAAGTGACTGAACTGAACTGAACTGAGACATCTGAGAAACCTGAAGGTATGTGATTTGGCCGAGTCACAGTTTGGAATAGGGTAATCTTTTTCTTAGAATGTTCTTCATCATACTTATATGAAGCAGATACCAACTGAATATTAATGATTAAGGAGTGATGGCTAAATGCTCTCAGTAACTGTGATCTAAACATCATTCCAAACAACTCTGTAGCATAAAGATTTAAAACTAACAGATATATATTATGTATTTTATATATATTATACATCCTGTTACACATATGTAACGTTTTTTGCTTGTGGCCCATGATTTGGTCTAATAATTGAATTGACTTTCTTGGAATTCTGTAATTGATCAGTCACATGAAGATGAGATATTACCAAATCAATGTAAGTGATCATAAGACCATTATTTTGGAGTCTAAGTACACAATTAGTACATGTGTATGTTCTTGTTTAAAGCAAATTTTCTCCTAAGTCATTCCTCCACTACTCTTGTTTTCCTAGGCAATTCCAGCCTCAACACAACACAGACACTGTTATCAATTTATGTGTATCCCTCTGGATACTTTCCTAGGTGGTTATGACCATGTTTATATATGATAGAAATGTCAACGTGAGTGGCCAAAATGCAAGCATGGTGGAAAAGCAATCCATATTGCTTTTCCATTAGTGTCTCTGTGTCCATCAGTGTAAAATATAGTAACCATGCCATTGATTTGGAGGCAATCTAACTTGATACATTTGATACTTGACTATATTCAATAGAAGGATTTTTTCCTTTATAGAATCTCTGGACAAAAAGCATTCCCTTCATGTTCTTGTTCTTTGAGATGAGAGAACAGCAACCCGTAAACTTCTCTGGGGATTTTTCATGATTATTTGAAATAGGCAAAGTTAGAAATGTAGATAATCCAGTCATTATAGCATGGCATAAAGCCATACCCTGCTAGGATCACTCTAGTTTGTGGATCTTGTCTAACTACCACCTGAGTCTCTCTGTGTGGATGCCAGATTTGATCCTCAGAGCTAACTTAAAGATCCAGTCCAACTCTGTGCCAGAATCAGTGCCACACTTCCCTCCCAGCAGCCATAGCAGCTTTTTTTCAAAGGGTTTTTCCTGTCAAGGCAAAGGGTGATGTGCAAGAGAACTGTTACTCGATTGATCATTCATTTAAATGCATGTTGAATATTAATTGAGTTCATCACCTGCAGATGCTAATAACTTGCCTTGTAAAACATTCATTGTATACATAGAAAATTCATTTATGAATTAGGATAAATTGAAACTACAAAGACACTTTTCATATATATTATATATATTTCTTTGAATTTTGACTTTCTTGAATAATTATTTCCAAAGCATTTTAGGAGGTTTCTTTTTAAAATGAACTTTAAAAACGGAATGAAGTAGAGCTGATTTGTGAAATCCACCTCATTGAAAAAAAATGCATTTCATGTGGAAATTGTCTTAAGTAAACAAAGAGTATAATTACTGAGTAATTTTTTTAAAATAGCATGATTATTAGATAATAACAGATCATTTAGGGAGATTAAGCCAATGCATTTCAGATGCTTAGATATTCTGAAACAGCAAAGAATTAGACTAGAGTAAATCCAGTTACCCTGATTTTGACAGGAATTCTGTGTTTCTAGAGCATAACTTATTCAGATCCACATGTCCCATAGTGATACTTCCTAAAATCTTTCACTCTGTGTCTAAGAATATTTATGCTACCCGAGTGAAACAGGGGACACTACTCTAGAGAAAATGTCCCTGAAAGCAAGGCAGAATGAGTGTCACTGGGGAAAGTATCACTTAATTAACACCATGGAGGGATTCATTCCATTGTCGTTCCTGTCTGAGATCTCTGTCCTCTGCAGCTCTCTACGAGCAGTCATGTGAAGCCCACTGGCACAGAGGAAACTCTTCAGGGCTCTATTATATTGACTCAGATGGAAGTGGCCCTCTGGAACCATCCCTGGTATATTGCAACATGACAGGTATGCTAATAAGCTTTTTTAATGACAAACTCATGTAAATACTTGCTGTGTATGAAAAATCCAGATGCAGTAAGCAGAGTTTACCTAGTGGCAGCTTTACTTAGATGTGCATTTTGATTGTAATTGTAATGTGATTGCTAAGAAGTATTAAATGTAACGTTCTAAAATAGTTAAGAAGTGGTGATTAAAAGTTATGTCATTATTTTCCTGGAAATGTTTTTTCTTTATGCAAAAATTAGCAGTAAATCACTGTTTATTAATCTACAACATAAAAAGGTAAACTTTATTTCTTAGTTCATGTCAATAAGTGCCAAAGTCTTAGGAGAATGTTCACTTCTTAAATTTATGAAAATATCCATTTATATTCTTTTGAATCTGTAATCAGGTGAGTTTATCTGTGTGCATGTGTGCTAAGTCACTTCAGACATGTCTGACTCCTTGTGACTCTTATGGACTGTAGCCCACCAGGCTCCTTTGTCCATGGGATTCTCTAGGCAAGAATCCTGGAATGAGTTGTCATGTCCTCCTCCGGGGGATTTCCTGGACCCAGGGGTTGAACCCGCATCTCTTATGTCTCTGGGTTGGCAGGCAGATTCTGTACCACTAGCACCATCTGGGAAGCCCTGAGTTTATCTAGGGAATAATAAATGTTTCTAAAGTGTATATGGACTTGCCAGGTGGCACAGTGGTGAATGCAGGAGGCACAAGAGACCTGGGTTTAGTCCCTGGGTCAGGAAGATCCCCTGGATTAGGAAATGGCAACCTACTCCAGTCTTATTGCCTGGAAAATTCCTTGGGCAGAGGAGCCTGATGGGCTACAAGTCCATGGGGTCACAAAGAGTCAGACATGACTGAGTGACTAACACACAGACCAAGTGTATATACTTCATCTAATAACACTATTCATGTGCCACTATATAAATAATATTTCATCTTCCTTAAAAACCTGATTATTAATATGTGTTAAATGACTTGTGTATTACATAGTGTTTATGACACCTTTAATTCTTTAAAATTTTTTAATTTAAGCTCTCTGCTAAATGTATAGGAGCACAAAGGACCAAAACTTCCACTGCAATGAATGACAACTGCCCTGATGGAACTGATACAAATTTTTTATACCTCTTCTCTACCTGTATCTATATGTATCTATAAATTTTTCTCCATGCTCATATAAGGTTTGCCCAATAAAGAGGACAAACCTCCTTTAGAAAACTTTCTGTTACTCTAGCAGTGTAGCCCTAACAGATGTTTCAATAACCACAGAATTTTAGTGCAAATTCTGAGATAATTATCAGAAAAAAATCAACTATAGATGGTTCTTAGGTAACTATAAATTAGTTATAATTTGGTTTCTCTGTTGTTATGGCTCCACATCACTCAGGTAAGGGTTGCATATCTCACAAGGAGGAAATTATTTATGGGTAAACTTATAATGATGGTTTGTGAATAGCTTGCAATCCTGATGTTGTTTTTATATCAATACCTATTATCATTTCATACATGAAAAAAAATCTAAGCATTTTTGGCAGTGGTTAATATGTGATCTGATCTAAATTCAATCAAATATGTATTCCAGTCCCAAAACCACCCCCAAAGTTGTTACAGAAGATGCAGGAACTCCCAGGGCATTGCACTGGGTATGAGTATGGCTGTTTGGGGCTTTTGGGCAAATATTTTATCATAAATACTGACCAGAATATTGCAGTGTGATGACAGAGTTAAATACAACAACTTACTTTTACTGAAAGATATGTGATCAGTGAAATATGTGAGGAAATGGCCCAGAGGATCTTTCTAGACATACTGGACTCCAGTGTTTTATAACCTTTAAGTGATTCAATTTCTGCTTTGATTTGATTTCATTACCATGACTCAAGTGAATGCCAAGAACAAAGAAAGCTAAATAAAGAAGCTACCATCCCAATAATACGTTTCCTTTATATCAATTAAGTTCTTAATTATCACAAAAGTCTAGGGCATGTTAAAGATTTTCATATATATTATCTTGGGTTAATCCTATGAGCAGAGTTCCATATACACTGAAAAATTCCAAGCATCATAGAAAGGTAGAAATAATCCCTAATAGCATGTCCCAGGATGAGTAAAGTTTCAATGACCAAAGGCATTTTGTTGATAATTAACTGTTGGCAAGTTTGGTAAGGCTGAGGTCAAGTTTGTCAGTCTGCCAAGGGGAATAATCGAGAGCTGATAGCCTGATCTTCTCCAGTTTATGGTTGTAATAAAAGAAAAGCATTTTAATCATCATAGTGAACACATGATCTAAGCTTTGCCATGAATCTTTAGTTGTGCATATTTCTAAAGCCCATTTGAAATGTGTAACTATCTCAAAAGTGTTCTGTTTTGATACTGATTGCTACAATAGCTGATACATTTTGATTCCCTGCAATTGCTATTATCTCTTCAGAGTGAATCTAAGTCCTTACCTAGACAAGAATAGTTATCAAAATGCAAAGGGACAGTAAAAACAGATGCTCAGCTTTTGATTTCAATTAACTTAGGATAATACTTGATGATATATAAGCATGTTTTTCTTACCCTAGAGATAAGAAAGAACTTCTGAATAAGGGAGGGAAAAGGTAAAATCTACTGATTACCCATCCTGATTAATTTATACACATGATGGCCTTGAAAACTGTCTGCCAAGGACATGAATCATTCCCTTTCCCAGGGTGATGTGAAGAAATGTCCAAGTTAACGTACAAAGCTGAAGAGTTGCAAGAACACTTCTGACAACATCGAACACATGTACTCAGCGCCTGATCTGAGCCGACGCAGCTGGGGTCATAACAGACTGTGAATCTGGACACCTCCCTCCCATGGTCAGGGGCACTTTTTCGGGTGGGGAACCAAACCATTGACAGAAGCGAATCAAATACGTAGCATGTTATAAGGCAGTGGGTGCTGTGAAGCAGAACAAAGCAGGGAATGGGGCACAGACTGCAGAAGGATGGGTTACAATTTTAAATAGAGGAATCAGGAAAAGACTCAGTTGGAAAGTTGACATTTGCACCTATCACATCAAAGCAGCAGCTGAGACAAGAGGAGGTGGAGCCTTCAGGGGGAGGGAGGAGACAAGGGCAGAAGGCCTACAGCCACAGGGAGCCTGGCCTGTTGGACAGACCCAGGTGGAAGGACCAGGAGGTGGCCTTTCCTCAAGTCATGTGGCTGGAAAGGGGCTGGTCCAGATCTCACACAGTTAGGACCTTTAACCATCATGGTGCACCAAGGGGAGGCAAGAAGACCAGTTAGGACTTTGCTTTAGTAATTTAGCCAAGATGGTGGTGATGGTGGGGAGCAGGGGAGGAGAGAGGAGGAGGGGAGAAAGATTGCTTTAGAACCACTGGACTGGATATGGACAGAGAGAAAGAGAGGCATCAAGCAGGGCTCCCATGTTTGGATCTGACCCCTGGAAGGAAGGTGCAGTTATTGTTTATGGAGTTGGAGAATTCTTGGGAAGGACCATGTTTTAATGGAAGACCAGGATTCCAGTTGTGAGCATGTGAAGTTTGGTTTGCCTGTTGGTCATTTAATTAGATAGTAGGGATCTCTTGTTTATAAAAACAAGTGTAATATATCTTCTTAAAGCCTACTGGGTGGTTATAATATCCTTGGCAATACAAACTTTTAAAAATATAATTTGGACTGTGACTTTACAAATTAACCTGACCGGCAGGCTGTCATTTGCTTTACTGTCCCTAGTGGACGCTGTCCAGCAGGATGAGGCTTTTCCAGGTCCCTACATGTTTGTCCCCCTAGGGAAGCTCTGCTTTCTACATAAGGATCCTTTGGCAGCACCCAGGAAAGGCTGTATTATTATTATTAAGCTTCTCTACAGATGCTTAGGGCTTCCCAGGTGGTGCTAGGGTAAAGAACTGGCCTGCCAAGGCAGGAGACATAAGTGATGTGGGTTTGATCCCTGGGTCGGGAAGATCCCCTAGAGGAGGGCATGGCAATTCACTTCAGTATTCTTAGCTGGAGAATTCCATGGACAGAGGAGCCTGGAAGGCTACAGTCCATGGGGTCACAAAGAGTCAGACATGACTGAACACAGCACAGCCCAGAGATGCTTATTTGTACACAGGTTTAGAAACCACTGTTGTGAAGCTGAGGAGCTTTGATTTCAGTGAACATAGCCTCCTCTATCCTCAAAAAATTAAAATGGAAAGGGAGTAAAGGGCACCACACAATGGAGAAATAAAACTAATGGAGATGTAAAATTTTGTTGCTGCTATTCATTTCACAGTCCAAGCAATTATTCTGTTGTTCCTATTAATGTAGGTTGCTGTGGGTGAGGTTGCATGATCTATCACTGAATCCTTGTGGCTATGATTTGTCCACAATGCAACAAGAATTGTCCATATGTATTAAGATAAAGTCTAAGACATTAATTCTCTAAATATTTTCTAAACACTGTAACTTAATCTTGGGAAGTTTTAAGAGCGCTAAGGTGTATGTGTATGTGTGTGTGTTCATGAAAATCATTGCTAATAATTTAATGATTTACATTGATATGTAAATGTATATTATTAAAGCATACTTAGTAACTATGCCTTTATATTACATTGCAAATGAACAAACATTAAGTCCAAATTATTGTATCACTATGATTTCTGCATAATTAAGTTTTTTAGAGAAGTTTGTGGTTGCCTAACTCTCATCTAAAACTCCTGAAATTAGTATAGTCTTGTTCTATGTGAAAAGATTAATGTTCTAAGAGTTCTATAATTGCAATTAAGGTGGAGCATCAAATGGATCATGGAGATGGAGTACAGGAGTTAAATATTTCAGTGAAGATTTCCAAATAATATTAAATGCCAAGGATTTTTATAAAACTCAAAGCCATAAAGAAAGCAGTGTGCTGAAGACATACAGGCCAAATGACCAATAACTACCTCCAGCAGCTAGGCAACAAAATATTTAACTGAAAAATTAAAAAATCCAGATTGTTCCTGGAGAAAATCCAAGGAATGAGCCAAGGTTATAGCTCAGTGATAAAGAATTTGCCTGCCAATCCAGGAGATTTGGGTTAGATCCCTGGGTCTGGAAAATTCCCTGGAGTAGAAAATGGCAACCCACTCCAGTATTCTTGCCTGGAGAATCCTTTGGACAGAGGAGCCTGGTGGGCTACAGTCCATGGGGTCACAACGAGTTGGACACGACTGAGCACACACACACACACATAGCTAAATACTTCTTACTGATCCAGGGGTCACATGAGTCGCCCTCAAAGTCTTTGTATTGATAGAGGAATGATCTTAGGGTCCTGATTCTGTTCTTCCAACCTGGAAATATTTACACTATAATAATTTCTCCTTCTCCATAAGGCTGCAGTGCCTGTGGACAATTAAACATTCTTTAATTATTAAAAAAAACAAGTACTAACACTTGGAAAAATATACCCCAAACAAAATTCTAAACCAATGTAAAATTAAATCCTTGATAATAGCCTTCAGAAATGTAGTCCTCTGACCTACAAAAAGTCCTACAAAAAGACACTCTGCAAGTCTTTTTTAGTACCTTTAGTACTGAGACATCCAAAACAAGACAGAAAATGAAACTATTTTGAATGGACAGCTTGTAAAATTTTCTGATGGGTCTATTCCCTTTCTAAACTAAGAAACAGAACATAATTTCTTTGATGACAAGATGAGGAAGGTCAATATCTCTCCCCACTGAGAGGGAGATGTTTGTGTCCACACTATACCCAGGATGTTAGTATTAGTCACTCAGTCAGTCTAACTCACTGTGACCTTATGGACTGTAGCCCTCCCGGCTCCTCTGTCCATAGAATTCTCCAGACAAGAACACTGGAGTGGGTAGCCATTCCTTCTCCAGGGGTTCTTCCCAGTGCAGGGATCGAACCTGTATCTCCCGCAATGCAGACAGGTTCTTTATGAACTAAGCCACCAGAGAAGCCCCAGAGTAGTTGTTTGCTATTATAACATCATAGTTGTGAGGTTCAGAAACTGGGTCTCAGACACTGCACCGTGAGAATGATTGTTGCTGGAAGAAAATGGGTTGCAGTCAGAGCAGTGACTCAACTTCCGGTCCATAAGAATCCCTGGAGGCTTAATGAACAAGCTGAGAACTGGGTCTATTGCCTCCCTGACCTCACCCACAGCAACCTACGTTAATAGGAATGACAGAATAATTGCTTGGACTGTGAAATGAATAGCAGAACCAAAATTTTACATCTCCATTAGTTTTATTTCTCCATTGTGTGGTGCCCTTTACTCCCTTTCCATTTTAATTTTTTGATCTTCAGATCTTAATTTATTGACTAGCCAGTTAATAATGCAGCACTTTTTACTCATTATTATTGCTGAGTCACTCGCCTTCATGCAAACCAAGCAGTTGTATTTCTTTTCTTATTGAGGCATAGTTGATTTATAAGGTTGTGTTAATTTCAGGTGTATAACAAGATGATTTAGTAGTACAGACATATATATCTATTTTTTTCAGATTTTTCCCCCTTATAGGTTATTGCAAAATATTGAATATAGTTCCCTGTGTTATGTAGTAGGTCCTTGTTGATTACCTATTTTATATATAGTAGTGTGTATCTTGTTGTTGGTTCAGTTGCTCAGTCGTGTCCAACTCTCTGCAACCCCATGGACTGCAGTATGACAGGCCTCCCTGTCCTTCACTATCTCCCAGAGTTTGCCCAAACTCATGTCCATTGGGTCGGTGATACCATCCAACCATCTCATCCTCTGTCACCTCCTTCTCCTCCTGCCCTCAATCTTTCCCAGCATCAGAGTCTTTTCCAATGAGTCAGTTCTTCACTTTAGGTGGCCAGAGTATTGGAGCTTCAGCATCAGTCCTTCCAATGAATATTCAGGGTTGATTTCATTTAGGATTGACTGGTTTGATCTTGCTGTCCAAAGGACCCTCAAGAGTCTTCTCCAGCACCACAGCTTGAAAGCATCACTTCTTCAGGGCTCAGCCTTCTTTATGGTCCAACTCTCACATCTGTACATGACTACTGGAAAAGCCATAGCTTTGACTGTCCAGACCTTTGTTGGAAAAGTAATGTCTCTGCTTTTTAATACACTGTCTAGTTGTAGTATGTATATTTTGTATCTAAAAAATGATATAAATGAACTTATGTACAAAATATGAATAGACTCACAGACATGGGAAAGAAAATTGTGGTTACCAAAGGTGAAAGGAGGGTATAAATTAGAAGTTTGAGATTAAAATATCTGCAGTTGTGTTTCTTCAACAGCCGTTTTCCTGTGTCAGAAATTGTGTCAGGTCTGCAGCACTGTGGTTTAGCAAAGGGCAGTCAGTCCAGTTGTCTTACACACAGCACAAGCTACTTTTGGGGAGGTGAGAGGTAGATTTGTTAATATAAGAATGCTTATAAGAGATGTAAGCAGTAAAGAGAGGGGATTATGTCAAGCTATTTTTTTAAGTCCTCTATAGACTGGGTGCTGATAGCCCCATACTGCTATGTGTTTAATGTTTATTAGTATAGATTTTTTTCCTTTCTTCTCTCTTTGCTAGAATTCCTGTCTCGGCATAACCAAACAGCTGCCTTTTCAGTTATCCATTCAGTTCATGCATTTGTTCAATCATACACACTTTATACTACGAACTTGTAGACACTAAGCTATATGTGTTGAATGAAAGGGAAATTAACTGTTCTCATAGACCTTCAGATGAGTGAGATAGACAGATGTTAATTCAACTAACTAACAATGTTATAAATATCATAAGTTCTACATTTGCTATTTTAAGTAGATATCAGCCCTTGTTGGAAATTTGTCAAAAAGAGGTGGTAAGTATAGACAGGGGAGTTCTTTCATGAGTAAATGCATAGTTGCTGCAACATATATTTTCTTTGCTTGTAAAAAGTTGGGATTTCATTGTTCTCTGCTTTGCTCTTGAAAATTGAGAGTGGCAGGAAGCATAACATTATTGTGCATTCGTTACATGTGGCAAGTTTTGTTTGGAACTAGTGTTTCTTACAAAATTTTTTTTTAAGTTGAAATGTTGGAATTTTTAAGGAAAATGAAAGAAGAGCTGCACTTTGATGATTTTCGTACATAGTGAACCTACATTTCTTTTATACTGGCTTTTGCCTGGAAAGAACTCTTTTCCACCTTCACTGGGGAGACATTATTCTGACTTGCCTCTTGACACTTCTAAAGGTAGTTCATAAAACATGCAGCGTGGTGTGGTTGGCGATGCAGAATTTCTGGGGCAGGTCCAGTCATTGTGTCCAAAGGGTAAAAAAACAAATGCTTCAGGAAAGCTTATTTTCCTGCTTTTCTGTCAGCCATGCAGTGTGCCTCAATCTTGTGGGTGGACATAGTGAACGGTCTGGGTGAACAATAAAAATATAGATGCTCAGAGAGCAGCTAGGCCAGAAACATGCCTGGTTCACGGCCTTAGAATTCAAAGGTGGCTAGAACGATAGCATTTGGTCTTCAGCATTTACTAAATATGGAATTGGAGACTCAGAGATTTTTTTTTAACTTTTCTAAGACCATTCTTCCCCTGAGGCTCAGCAGTAAAGAATCCTCCTGCAATGCAAGAGATGCAGCAGGAGCTGCAAGTTCAATCCCTGGGTCAAGAAGATTCCCTGGAAAAGAAAATAGCAACCTACTCCAGTATTCTTGCCTGGAAAATCCCCCGGACAGAGGAGGCTGGTGGGCTACAGTCCATGGGGTTGCAAACAGTCGGACATGACTTAGTGACTAAACAAGACCATAGATTATAACCCGTATCTCTGATTGACCATGATCCTGTACTCTGTCTGTATCTAATTTTATGAATGAATTATATAATGTACTCTCTGAGAAAATTATTTTGCTCTGGAGCTGTATGACGGGCTGACACACAAGGGGAGGGACTAGTATCTTCCAATAACTGAGCTCCTAGGAGGTTCTGGATACAGGGCCAGGCACATATGTGTCTTGCCTGAAGACAATGTAAATCATGTTGAGTAAATGTCCATTCTTGTTAAATAGCAGGTGTCTGCCCTTATGAATGAGCAGACACACATTCAGCGTGACCTAGTAAGTGAAAGCATCATCCTCTGAAATCCCAAGAAAGAAGGCTGTGAAGTAGCTACATTCCCTTGAAGCTATCGAGTTGTATCCTATAACATTTTCTTGTGTTCAAAATATTAAAGTAAGTCAGAAAAGCCTTAAGGCCCCAGAATTATGGCAGGAAGGGCAACCCTATAAATATTTATCAGGAGGGACCCGAGATGTGGGGCCAGGATGAATGCCGTCTCTGAGCCCCCCAGGGCCTGGCAGCTGTTTCCTTAGAGCTATTATCCTTCCCTTCAGTAAAATGCACACACCAGTCATCCTCAGCTTTGACAAACAAATGACATGGCAGGGACCAGGGCCTCTGCAATCTAGGGCAGCACCAGGTGAGAGCTGACCATCATCTTCCTCAGGACACCCTCCGAACATCTGGAGCAGTGGGTTGGGCCTTTACTGGCCCTATGAGCACATAAATGACCAGGATCCAGTTCTATTTTCACTGGAAATATAGGAGAGGGCTCAGGTGAGTAAGACTGTCTGGGAAAATTACAGACCTTAGCACCCTTTGAGAAGTTTACTCAGAAAGTTCAGTGACTTACACTGTATTACTTAGAAATGTGTGGCTAAGTTACATAGTTTCATGAATTTAGTTCTGCAAGTGAGTCTTTCTAGACTTCCATTTCCTTATCTGTGTGGCAAGAGAGTTGAGGTGAATAAAAAGTGAAAGCTGGTTGTAATGATATTTCTCTCTGTAAAGTAACACAATTTCTAAGAAGGCTGTCTTGGGTCTTTATTGTTGTTGTTGTTCAGTCGCTAAGTCATGTCTGACTCTTTGCAGCCCCATGGACTGCAACATGCCAGCCTTCCCTGTGCTTCACGATACAATTCAGGAGACCCGGGTTCAATCCCTGGGTCAGGAAGATCCCTTGGAGAAGGAAATAGCAAACCACTCCAGTATTCTTGCCTGGAGAATCCCACGGACAGAGGAGCCTGGCAAGCTACAGTCCACGGGGTCCCAAGAGTCGGACACGCCTTAGTGACTAAACCACCACCACCACCAAAATTAATTACTTCAGATCCAAAATTGTGCTTCAGCCTATGTTGAATAACAGCTTAGTTGAACAAACTCCAGGAGATAGTGGTGGACAGAGGAAACTGGCATGCTGCAGTCCTCGGGGTCGAAAAGAGTTGTATACAACTTAGCGACTGAACAACAATTTTTGCATCATGCTGGTCACTTTAATTCATTAGTCTGTCTCCTTGTGCTTGAAAATTAAGGTTGTTGGCATGTCAAAGGTTCATGGTTTTGAAATCTATGAAAATAATATGCTGTGAAATATTAGAGAAATATAATGTGTTGTTGTTTGGGTCTTTTAAATAATATTTCTAGAAAGAGCAGTCACTTAAAGTATTTTTCAGAAGAGCAGTTTTGAGGTTCTTTTCAACTGTTCCCTTCTTTCCACTCAAAAAGATTTCTATTATTATACCTTAACCATGCAAGACCATAAATCTATCATACTGACCACTATCCTATATGAACCATTCAGGCACATCATTTTTCTTTGTGCCCTAAGCCATGAAAATAAATGACACAGTGGCACTGGAATTGATGAACTCCCCAGCCTAACATAGTCTTCTGCATGACTCCCTCTACCTTCATTTCATTTGATGAAAGAAACCCTGGGGGTGAAGGGAAGTAGGTAATTACCAAAAATAATACCAGACCCATTTAAGTAATTTTTCAGTAAAATGTTGAAATGTAAAATGTCTAGTGAAAACATGATTAAGGAGGAAACAATATCTATGGATTTCAAGTTGCCATGGGAACACTCACAGCCCCCTCTAGTGAGCAGATAGGTGGGTGATCCATTAAGTCTTTTTTCAATTGAATACAAAACTGCATTGGTCATGTTGACTCACAGTTTGTTCCTGTTCTTGCTAATTTTTGCATATTTTATGATGCTTTTTCCCATAGGCTTTGAATCAGAGTTTTTTCCATGGCCCTTGGGGTTCTTTTCCCTGAGTCTCTCGATGTATTTCATGTGTTAAGGGTTTGTGAGCACCAGCACAGCTGTTAGGTTTTTCCCAGACCCACATCCCCAGGGTAGGAAAGGAATAGGGACCTGTGGAGACCCCTAAGTGAATTCCTTGTGTTATTGTTTTTTTTTTTTTTTTTTTGCTCTTTTGCTCATATATTAATTATTAAGAAATAATATAAACTCAATAAGACTGTTTCCTGCTCTGTAATATAGAAAGTTTGTGTGCAGGCTGATCATTTATCAAATACATATTACAGAGAAAGTTAAATGACATTATAGAGATAGTTGAATTCAGGTAGCTTGAACTCAGCCTTTTAGCCACTGAGCCATAGCCTTCTATACTGTGGGAGCTTCTATACTTTTATGGTGCGAGGTATATTTGGGGGAGGTGTTTATGGTGGGATGTATATTGAGGGGATGATAAAGGAAGTCAAGTTGTTTTTCTTCTGTTATAAACATATGGAGTGTGTATTGTTTTTAAAATCTCTTTGAAAAATATAGGTAATCAATGTAACAGAAATATGAATTTTCCAACAGACATTCATGTAGCTATGGTTACTGCTGGGATAGTCATATTCCTGGACACTGTGTTTTTTTAGTGCTGGCCATTGAACAGGTTGCTGACACACTATTAGTTAATTTTTGTCAAAAATACTTAGTTTCTGTTATTTTGCATGGTCATGTTTGCAGCTTATTCCTCAAATATGTCTTTTACACCTTTCTCTGATTATCAGAGGAAAAGATGCTCAGTCAGATGCAAATATACTTGTAAAAAGATAAATATATACACAGTAACCTTTGGCTTTCTCCTTATAGTAATAGAAAGCAAAATATTAGGGCCATAAAGTTCTGTTTATAACTTTGAGTATTTTAATGTGGAATTTTAAAAATTGGCCACCTGACAATGTTGCCTATAATTTCAATAAAGAGAATCCCTCCTGTTAAACATTTTGAAAATTCCACTCATTGATTCTAATTGCAAAGAGATCTGATGGCTGCAAAAAAAATAAAAGAAAACTTAGTTCAGATGCTCTGATTTCCACATTTACATTTAATGATTCCATCCTCATTATGGTGTCCTTTCTTTCTCCCAACCCCTCTTCCGCCCACCAGACACTGCGTGGACCTCAGTGCAGCATAACGGCTCCCACTTGGTCAAGGTCAAAAGTTTGAATGGAGAAAGCCCCCATCCAGTATTTTTCAAGTACATAGCCAGCATGGACCAGCTCCAGACCATCATTGACTATGCGGACAACTGCCAACAGGAGCTGACTTTCCACTGCAAAAAGTCAAGGCTTTCAACTCCCCAAGGTGAGTAATCAGAGTAATTAGACATTATAAGCTATTGTCCCCACAGGTCACAATGGCTTGCCACAGATGCATGAGAATATATGCCCATAGTACCCAGGTCACAATCTGAGATACATTTTCTTGGAGAAAAGATCAAAATCTTTGCCCAAAGCCATAAATGATCTGAAGTTCCCTCCCATCCCCAGACTCAGCTGGGCAACAGGGCAGTAAAAGCCTCTTAAAGAGGCCACTGGAGGGCTCAGTAGTCATCTGCCATAAAGGGCAGAGACATCTCAATTCTGTGGTATCTTGGGAAGCATTGCTAACAACAACATGGCTTAGTTATTTGGAGGTGATTATTTGGTGAGATCCTTTTTCCTGGGCTGAATGTGATTAGTGTCTTGGCTAATTATTAAGTAGGGAACAATGTTGGTATCACCAGTTCTTTCCTACGTTAATTGCTAGTAGTTTATTTTCCGCATCTTTTCTTCTTTTGAAAATTTTTATTTTTGATTTTCTATTTTCTTCCTTTGAAATACCTCATTTTGTTGGAATGTGCAACCTGCCTGCATGAAGCATGAAACTACTTGGTTTTCTGGAGGCTGGCCTGCCGCTCCTCTGATCAGGCATCCGGGGGTTGAAATGAGCAGAGTGCTAGGCAGGTCCTCAGAGTTCAGGCTTGTCACTCAGCAGCTATGGGACTTAGGAAATAATTTTTTCTGAGTCTTCAGGGCTAAGGCACTAACTCTTCTAGAACCTAATTGCACCATACCTATAAATGGCATGAAGTAAATGCTACTTATTTGCATCTCTCTGGTTAATTGAATTTATAGTTAGTGCTAGTGAGTTTAGTGCTTACTGTTAGTTGATTGCTAGCTAGATTGCTAATTAGATCTATTGCCAAATAGATCACTGGACTAAAATTCTATGTTCCCAGAAGAATGAGAAAGCTGCCTCCGGGAGAGTATTGTTCACGGATTCTTTAACCAGGGAAAACAAGGCAAAGACAAAGTAGCATTGGAACCAACCACGAGCAAAGCCATAAAACAAAGCCACCCATTGAGTCAGGGAGCAAACTCATACACAGAAGCAGATGGTCTATTCCAGAACCTGGACGTGACCCAGATCACCAAAGGATTCCCACCTGGAAGGCCAGAGTCTGCCTGTTGATTTGCATGTGGTTACTCAATTGTTAGCCCTTTGATATAAATACATAAAATAGTGCTACCACCACCAACAACAGGTATTTAAATGCGTATTTAATTGAGGCTAGGGGAAAAGATGGAAAGAGAAAAGACTTATAAACTTGATAAACACCTACTAAAGAAGCAAAATAAAGGACTTCATTAAATATACATGCTCAAGTTATTTGCATTTCTTATATCCTGTTGCTGAAGAATTTTTAGTACAAACTTAATTTAAACAAATTCACTGCAGACCTACATATTTCCAGAAGTGCTTAATTAAGGTTGAGATGTGGCAGGCAAATAGTGTAGTCTGATACACCTTAAAATTGTTGCACTAATTTGCTTGGTACTATCGATAAACACAAATGAGCATGCACAGCTTTGATGTTACACTTGTGTGGAAGAAGTGAAAACAACAAAGCCTGGGTCCCTTGTTGTTGCTGTTTAGTTGCTAAGTCTTGCCTGACTCTGCAACTCCACAGACTGTAGCTCCCCAGGCTCCTCTGTCCATGGGATTTCCCAGGCAAGAAGACTGGAGTGGGTTACCATTTCCTTCTCCAGGGGATCTTCCCAACCCAGGGATTGAACCCGCATCTCCTGCATTGCAAGCGGATTCTTTACACTGAACCTGGGTCCCTCCTTAGATGGCTGCAATGTGAAAACAGCACAAGGGGACTGCAGTATGGGAAGCAAGTAGCTTAGGAATTTTATGGGACAGATTGGGGACCGTCAGTCAAAATTCAGCCTTATCTCAATAATTTTCCACCCTCATATTCTCAGAAGTTATCAGGAGACTGAGTGGTGGTGGTAATCTCGAGAAGAGATATAACAAGCCTGGGTTCTCAGTGCAGCAGCCCTTGTGTTGGTTTTGATTTCCAAGAGGGCTGGGGAGGAGCAATGGGCCTAGGATCTCGCTCGGGTCCTGGAACATTTTTCCTTCAGCATCTTTAAGGTCTCTGTGTTACAGATTGTTTCGGGGATATGATTACAGGTGGCTAAAGAGGAAGTTGTGTGACCGTATTGACTTTAGGAAATCATTCCATCACCATACTATGAATGCTTAAGGTCATTGAGGATGGTAGCAGTGGCTGGCGAGGACAGTGACCCACGGGCTAAAATAATTGAGAAAGTGGAGCCATGAACCCTGGTCATTGCTATCTTTCCTGTTCCTTTTCATTTCAGCCTCTAATTCTGCTTCATGTTATTCCTAATGCTTTCTTATGCAAATTCTCTAGGTTACTGAAAAGAATTTTGAATGGAGCCACATACATTTTGTACCTTTAAGAACCCTTAATGGTTCTCATTTTAGAGAGAAAAATGTAAACACAGTTGTGCATTTGCATATAATGATTTCTTTGCTCTTCAATCAATGAAAGAAGATGTTGAATAATTACATTTTTAAGACGGAATTTTGAAAAATACCTATTAAATATTTATTAAATATTAAGCTGAAAAGATCTGCTACCCCCTAGAGGTGTTTTCAACACATTTAAAAAAATGATGGTTGATATTGATTTCTTGGCTCACATCGCACCCACTGGGCCTGCAGTGCATGGTAATGAATGCAGTCTATGTGTTTACAAGCTGGGAGGTTGTCAGCAGAAGCAAAAGTCTTATTGAATAGGGAGCCATAATGAGCAGTGGTGATTTTAAGTTAGGAAGAAGCTGCTACAGATTCTTGGTGGGGGCCTGATGGGAACAACTTAAGAGTGTGAAAAACACAGGCATCTTTACAGATTTAATGTCACTTCCATTCCCTGCACCCCCCTGCCCTGAATCTCTGTTTACCAGGGACTGTTTCCTCTCCACCCTCCTGTGCGCTCCACCTTTTCTGAACATCCTCCTCCAGGTGCTCTATAATCCCACACTGGGGCTTCAGCAGCATCTTCAGCATAAATAAGCAATCTTGCAGAGCTGAAGCAGCCTCTGCTCCTGTCACTTATGCATTGCACTGAGCAGTGGGTTTTGCTGAAGATCCACTCTGTAGTTGTCTCGGATTTGTCCAAACCGAAGACTCACTTCAGGCATGAAGAAGGCTGATTAGTGCCATTTCTTTAGTTTCCAAACAGAGTAACCCATTGAGTATAAGTACGTATCCCCAAAAAACTGTAAAGATATGCTAGGAAGTGCCAGTGTTTTTAGCTAATACATAAAGTGAAAGAATTCTATATTTTGCATAACATGAAACATTTTAATGGCATTTTATTAATAGGATCGCAAACAGATTTTAGATTCAATGTATAAATTACTCTGGTTTCTATTTTGATGACAATTCTTTCTTGAACATTATTTCTGAAGAAATGATGTAATTGGAGTCCTCAAGAGAAATATGTAAACATCATGCTTGAATGAGTTAGGGACAATTTGCTCATTTTCTGATAAAAGAAAAAAAATGGTTATCGATGATATAAGACTTGACATTAAAGTATATATTTTTAAATAGTTGGGAGTCCTCCTAAAAATGATCCTATTGCAGAGTTAAAATATAAAATATACTTCTAGAAGAGTCTCTCTATGATTTAAATAAAAAGAAGTAAAGGAACTATTTTGGGGAGGCAGGTAGTGGGGGTCAAAGTAGGTGTCACCTTTCTCATACTTGTCTTTCAGATGGAACCCCAGTGAGCTGGTGGGTTGGAAGAACCAATGAAACACACACTTACTGGGGAGGTTCTCAGCCTGATGCTCAAAAATGTACTTGTGGATTAGAGGGGAACTGCATTGATTCTCAATATTACTGCAACTGTGATGCTGACCGGAATGAATGGTGATTTCCATATAATTTCCCTGTGCAAACTGTAATTTTTTTGTTGCTTAAACTATGCTATCTTAGGCAGACATTGGACATGACAGTACAATAAAGAGAATAAATTAAAGTATGCCCTAGCAACTTAAAAGTATAAGCTGTGATGTGTATAGTGTCATTAATCAGAAGCCTAAAATATTAGGTAGCTATTTTTGTTTACTGGTGAATAACTAAGCATGTCTGTTTTATTTTTCTACTAAGACAAAATAGGAGTGAATGTTTCCTATTCACTGAAAGTGAAATATAAGACTTCTTAAAGTTGATTCAGTTAATAAGATGACCACCCCATGGCTCACTTGGGATTATATACTGACCTTCCTAAACTTCCAGCTGATTTCTTGAATGGCCACATAGGGGAAACCAGACAAGGCCTGGAGTCCATGAAAGAGAATACAGAGAACACAAAATTCTCCATGCAGCTGAAGGTCTCAGAAGGCTACAAACCCCCCAAAAGTGAATGAGGACAGATCTTCTAGTTAGCACTCTGAGTAGAAAAAAAAATTGTCCCTGAAAACTCATGTCTACACACCTGCTCTCACACAGATTCAGTGCCCAAATTGACATAACTTGGATGGTCCTTAAATTGGTTAACATGGCCACAGGTTGGCAGCACCAATGGCCCATCCTAAGATTACATGATATTCTCACTGGAGACCTGCCCTCCCCCTTCACACAGGTCTCATGAGATTCCCACAGATAAAATGCTACCAAACATGAACTCACAATCCAGGGTTATACAACACCAGAGGATGCAAGTGAGAGGCAGAAGAAACCCCAAAGAGTAGATCCAATTGCCTACAAATCTCAGATCATGGATACATTAAAAACATAAGACAAAATAAATATGCGAGCTGCTCAAAAAGTTAAAACTGGAATCAAAACATGAGAATCTTCCTGTTAACAAAGAAGACTGTGATTTACAAAAGAAGCAAATGAATGCTTAGAAATGAATATATTAGCATATATATCAATATATATTAGAAATGAATATATTGTCATTAGTAATGACAATATTACTCAGTTTAAAACTTTTGGATCAGATATTAGTGGAAAAGATGTGTAAATTAAATGACACACAAAATGAACAGAGAAAAACAAAATGGCACCTAGGAAAGTGGTGACATTGAAGAGTCATGTGAAGAAGATCGAACATGTGTATGATTAAAGTTTCAGAAGAAAAGATTTGAGATATAACAATTAAAAAGAGGCAGTACTCAAATAGCTGAGACATTTGCAGATTGAGAAAATATTAAAATGCCAAGCTGTAAGTAAATAAATAAAAGTAAGTCCACATCTAGACACCCACGGTGAAACCAAAGAACACTGAAGAGAATGTTTAAGGAGGAGAAAGGAAAGGAAGACTCGTTAAGGGAAAGGCAGCCAGACAGCTCACCTCCCCTGACCAGCCCAGAGCCCAGCCCACAGGGGGTGGAGCATACCCCTTATAGGGCAGAAGTGAAATACCTGTCAAACGCCCAGTGTTTACCAAGCTGATATTTTAAGAAGTGGGATAAAATTAAGATCTAGACAAACAACACTGGAGAAACTTACTAGCAGCAGACTCCACAAAAGGGATTTTTTTTTTTTAAGCAAGCCATATTTTTTTAATCACAGGCTGCTAATAAAGTCTGTAGCATCTGTGAGACTTATTTAAACAGTTGCTAGGAAGAATTTGTTTTCTCAGTAAACACAGCAAACCTTAGACAAAGTTTTTTTAATCGAGTCTTTGATGGTGTTAACATTAACACATAAGACCATTTGCTTCATTGTGATGGTCTCTAAGTTGACTGATTATACCAGCAACTCATCAACCCATTAAGTATTGCAATGTTACCACACTTAAGCATTTTAAAACTTCATGATCCTGTTTCTGCTATTTTTTGAGATTAAGACTTCAAAAACAAAACAAAACAAAACAAACAGAAAAACCCCTCATGTAACCAGGACAATTTTTGACAAAACAAAATAATATAGAAATCTAAATGTTCTCCCCCTACAGTTTTTAAGATGAAATTACACAAAAGGGATTTTTAAGAATGGTTTTCAGAATGAAAGAAAGTGATATTACAAGGAAGGTTTCAGAAACAGGAAGAAATATTGAGGAAAAAAATTATAAACATAGAGGTGGAAAACGTGTACTGATAAGATATGACTGTATGTATGAAGCTGAAACATAAGAAAGCAGTCAGATCCTATTAACAAAGATGATTGTGGTTTACAAAGGAACTAAAAGACTGCTTAGAAATAAAAATATTTTTGAAATTTAAACTCGTTTTGTAAATATTTATTAGAATTAAATTGCTTAAAGTGTAGATATGAAATTTATGTAACCCTTAAAGAATTATTTCAATTTAGTAGAGGGTAGAAAGAAAAAATGAGATTTTAAAAACTTAGTTAATACATAAGAAGATAGAAAGTGAGACTGAAAAAGAGAAAGCAACAAGTCTGAGATAAAAATGTGTTAACAATCATGCACAATAAATGTGACAAAAATAACCATCTAGATCCAGATCTCATATTACATCTTGTTTGTACAAGTGGAAATATTGAAAGCAAAGAACTACCAGCTAAATATCACAAAGTCAGTAAATTTTAAAGATGTTTTAGATGGACTAAGATCATTGTTACTATGTAATGATACTTCTTAATTTCACCAGAGAAAATTAACCATCCTAAACATGTATGCTTCCAATAAAAATGACCAGAAATATATATAGAAAAAATTTTACAGAACTGAAAGAAGAAATTCACAAAGCAACCATGATAAGAATATCTGTGTGTGATTGGTAATCGAATGAACAAAAATTAGTAAGAACATAAAATATTTTTAAATTAAGTTAACAGCTTGATTTGTTGGGAACATAAAATTATAGAACACATAATTTTCTCAAGCATATGTGGTGCCTTTCTGCAAAATGATTTTCCCAATGTTCCATAAAGCAAAACTCAAAAACTTTTAGTGTAATTATTAGCCTATGGACAGTTTCTCTGATAGCAATGCAATTAGATCAGAAATGAATAATAGAAAGCTAAAAATATATATATGAGTTAATCCAAAACCACAATTGGAAAGATTGGAAACAAGGAAATAAAGGTTATATTACTCATAGAAAATATGGTTGTCAACAAAGAAAACCTAAGAGAACGAACAGAAATATTATTGAAATTAATGAGAGCTTGGTAAGACTACTTAGTGAGTCGCAGAATAACTGAATTCTTATCAAGAATGTGTTATGAGAAAGTCCTATAAAAACAAGTTGCAAAAGCAACAAAATAGTATTGTATCTTGAAATAAAGATAACAAAAATATGCAAGACTTTGATTAAAAAAGACTTTATAAAATTTTATTATGAAAATATAAGAAGACTTGAATAAATGGAGACATCACACCACTACTATGAATAGGAAAACTAAGTATCTCTCCTCCAAATAAATTTCTTGATTCCATTTAATTCCAAACAAATGCTAGACATTTGTTTATTATTTTTAAGTAGTGACAAAATGGTTCTAAAACTCATTTTGGAAAAGAATGGTGCATAAATAGCTAAGGCGACTATGAAGATGAAAACAAGGTGAGGAGACCAGCCCTACCAGACATGCTGCTGCTGCTGCTGCTGCTAAGTCGCTTCAGTCGTGTCCAACTCTGTGTGACCCCATAGACAGCAGCCCATCAGGCTCCCCTGTCCCTGGGATTCTCCAGGCAAGAATACTGGAGTGGGTTGCCATTTCCTTCTCCAATGCATGAAAGTGAAAAGTGAAAGTGAAGTCGTTCAGCTGCATCCAACTCATTCCCACCCCGTGGACTGCAGCCTACCAGGCTCCTCCATCCATGAGATTTTCCAGGCAAGAGTACTGGAGTAGGTTGCCATTGCCTTCTCCATACCAGACATGAAGACGTCTTAATGATAACTCAGTAATTAAAACAGCATGACTTTGCCAAAGGGGTGAGCCAGTAGAACAGCAAAACCTGATAAAGAGCTTGGAACTTTCAAAATATGTAATTCTGGGTGATGAAAACTATACTGTCACCAGTCCCTCTTTCTCCCCAATTATTATAACACTTAAAGTTGACACAGTATTTGTTCCCTTGCAACTTTCCCAACAACTCAAAGTTCTTAAAGATCTATTATACCTCAAAAATATCTAATGACAAACAACAAACAGAATTTCTAAAGCATTAGACTCTCTGAAAAAAGTCAATTTGGAAATTCTCTTACTGAAGGTTTAAAACTGTTGTGAGAAATTGTTATGCCTAGAAATGCAATCTTAACAAATTTGGGGAAAAATTGAAAAGCAAGAAGAAAAGTGGGATATAATCATAAATTAGGCAGTTTTGAATGAGTCTGGTGACCATAGCATCGCAGAGTCGAGCACAACTGTGCGACTGAGCATGAGCATGATTTGTTGACCATGGATTACAATATTTTGCATAAAGCATGGGCAATTGGGAATGATCTATACTACTAATAAAGAATTTTGAAGTAAGAATTGTTTAAAATTTTCTCAGATTCAGGAAGGTACTTTATGATATTATCTACCTTAATACACACTATTTACATTATGATTTTTTAAAGTTTTTTTAGGTTTGTGAATGCATTGTCAGTGTTAAAAACAGAACTACAGTGTGGCTTTTCCCTATATTAGAAAGTGTAGCTTTTAAAAGTTTCCTTAAAATTCAAAGTTTCTCAATGAAGAACTAATACACTTACATTTTTCCTCTAGGATATCTGCCAAAGTAGCAGTCATAGGAATTAAAATACTCATTTGTAATGCTTACTGATATTTAATACTAGGAATTAATTTGGTGTGCTATTCCTGTGTTTATAACAAAATAACTTTCCATACTGATCGCCCTGTAATTTAGCGGCACCTTCTAGCTTGTGATCCCAACAAAGTCAGGTGTTCTGTGTTTGGGATGAAGCCTGTGTGCTTTTATTGGTAGCAGTCGCAGGGGCTTCCCCAGATAAAACCATGTTGCTTAAGTCAGTCTGATTTTTTTAAGCAATTTTATTTTGAATGCTTGTTTCTTCAATTTTAGGGTATGTATTTCCTATTTTTCATATCTTACCACATGCACTGCCAGTCGCTGTGCTCAAATTTTTTAATAAAATAAAAATTTTAATAATTTTTCATTTTCCAACTTACAAGAATATTTTGATGCCTAACAGCACTGGAATGATTAGCTATTAGGAGGTTAGGTATTAGCTATTAGCTAGTTAGGAAGATTCTTTTTTTTGCAGCAAAGCTGTGAGGTGACTTGCACTATTTTTGATAATGCTTCAACTTATATAAATATGTATATAATTTGGAACAATTACTATATATATATATATGAGTGACTGGTGATTTTGTAATTGTTAAAAATGAAAACTTGCTAGGTTCTGCGCATAACAATAAACAAACTAGTATTTGCCCATCAATCAGAAGTACATATGTAATTGAAATATGCAATGAAAAATATGAACAGCTTACAGAAACCTTTCTACTTTGTCCAGAGAGGACATTGGCAGTACAACCAGCTTACCAACCAGGTCCTCTGGCTTTTGTTCCAGTCATTAAATTGTATTGAACCATAGATTTTAGTATGTCCCCAAGTAGTCACTTACATGATGATATTATTGTTATTTCTATTATTTATAATATCCACTAGGTTTCTAGGGGACATTGACAATGGGTTTTCTGTTCACTTCCCCAACACACAGGGCGTGACTAATAGAGGATATGTAATAAGTGTTTGTTGAATGAATAGATGGTGAAAATTATTGGCAAAGCGCTTTCCCATGCATTAGCCCATTTACTGATTTTAAGAATACATTGTATCATATCTTCATCATGGTTTCCAATCAGTATTTTGTTTTGGTTTTGTTTTTAAATTTATGGCTTCAACAAATAAGGAAATGCCTCATAACCACAGTAGGAATTTCTGAAACTTTTAGTAAAAAAAAAAAAAAAGAAAGGTCCAAAAATTGAAAACCTATTTCTTGTCAGTCAGACGGTTTTGGTTTTTGTCTTTTGCTTTTATTTTTTTAATTTAAATCAAGGCAGACTGTTCTTGCCTCTGTAAATTTTATATTCCAGTATGACACACTGGCTGAATTGCAAACAGCAATAAGCTGCTTAATTGCATTGAAATGTAATTTCATGTCTGTTCCTATGACCACAATTTTGGACCTGCCTGCTTTTTTCTCTATGGTCCTGTAGATGAACAAAGGTCTCTGGCCCTCAGAAGATCTCATTCAGTACATTAGTATGTTTGTAAGTGTTCGAATGAGCTGTTTGATTTCCCTATTGTTATATGTTTACAAATTTAGCTTAATACCACTTGAACTGCAATAAAATGCTTTTACTTTTCTGTACATTATTGAGAATGATGTTAAGGTGGTTATGTTTATTTTCTAGGACCAGCAACACAGTAGTCCTTTCCCATAAGAAGCACCTGCCGGTTACTCAGGTTGTGATGAGAGACAGAGGGCAACCACATTCTGAAGCGGCTTATTCACTGGGTCCTCTGCTCTGCTCGGGGGACAGTAAGTAGTGGCAAGGGGAACCACCTGGACCCATGCTAATGTATTTCAGTATTTTATGAGACATCTAGCTGCCTGGGTTCATAGAATCACTATTTATACTGATAATCTGTACTTCGTTAGGAATGTATTAACCTATAAAATAAGTGTATATTGCTAATATAATTGCGAAAAAATACTACCTCTGGATTATGTGTTTTTTATAGCATGTAGGGCTTCCCAGGTGGCACTAGCAGTAAAAATCTCACCTGCCAATGCAGGAGATGCAGGTTCGATCCTTGGGTTGGAAAGATCCCCTGGAAAAGGGCATGACAACCCACCCCAGTACTCTTGCCTGGAGAATTTTAATCCCATGGACAGAGGAGCCTGGCGGCCTACAGTCCATAGGGTTGCAAAGAGTCGGACATGACTGAAGTGATGTGGTACACAGGCACAAATATAGCATTTACATCAGACTCTGCTGAAACACTCATGGAATTATTTGAAATATAATGTAACTTGTTCAGCAAACATCTAATATGTACCTACTAAACATAAGACATTTTGCTGAGGGCTGAGATGCCTGAAATTGGTAAAATATGAGAAAATGAGAGGACAGAATCCATCAAGTATCAGTTCAGCCCAGTCGCTCAGTTGTGTCCGACTCTTTGCAACAAAAGGCCGTCAGGCCTCCCTGAACATCACCAACTCCTGGAATTTACCCAAACTCATGTCCATTGAGTTGATGATGCCATCCAACCATCTCATCCTCTGTCGTCCCCTTCTCCTCCTGCCCTCAATCTTTCCCAGCATCAGGGTCTTTTCAAATGAGTCATTTCTTCACATCAGGTGGCCAAAGTATTGGAGTTTCAGCATCAGCATCAGTCCTTCCAATGAACACCCAGGACTGATCTCCTTTATGATGGACTGGTTGGATCTCCTTGCAGTCCAAGGGACTCTCAAGAGTCTTCTCCAACACCACAGTTCAAAAGCATCAATTCTTTGGTGCTCAGCTTTCTTTATAGTCCAACTCTCACATCCATACATGACAGCCTTGAATATGTCAGCAAATTTGGAAAACTCAGCAGTGGCCACAGGACTGGAAAAGATCAGTTTTCATTCCAATCCCAAAGGAAGGAAATGCCAAAGAATGCTCAAACTACCGCACAATTGCACTCATCTCACACGCCAGTAAAGTAATGCTCAAAATTCTCCAGCCAAGCTTCAGCGATACATGAACCATGGATTTCCAGATGTTCAAGCTGGTTTGAGAAAAGGCAGAGGAACCAGAGATCAAATTGCCAATATCCACTGGATCATCGAAAAAGCAAGAGAGTTCCAGAAAAACATCTATTTCTGTTTTATTGACTATGCCAAAGCCTTTGACTGGGTGGATCACAATAAACTGGAAAATTCTGAAAGAGATGGGAATATCAGACCACCTGATGTGTCTCTTGAGAAACCTTCATGCAGGTCAGGAAGCAACAGTTAGAACTGGACATGGAACAACAGGCTGGTTCCAAATAGGAAAAGGAGTATGTCAAGGCTGTATATTGTCACCCTGCTTATTTAACTTATACACAGAGTACAGCATGAGAAAGCCTGGGTTGGAGGAAGCACAAGCTCGAATCAAGATTGCCTGGAGAAATATCAATAGCCTCAGATATGCAGATGACACCACCCTTCTGGCAGAAAGTGAAGAAGAACTAAAGAGCCTCTTGATGAAAGTGAAAGAGGAAAGTGGAAAAATTGGATTAAAGCTCAACATTCAGAAAACTAAGATCATGGCATCTTGTCCCATCACTTCATGGCAAATAGATGGGGAAACGGTGGAAACAGTGGCTGATTTTATTTTTCTGGGCTCCAAAATCACTGCAGATGGTGATTTCAGCCATGAAATTAAAAGACACTTACTCCTTGGAAGGAAAGTTATGACCAACCTAGACAGCATATTAAAAAACAAAGACATTACTTTGTCAACAAAGGTCTGTCTAGTCAAGGATATGGTTTTTCCAATGGTCATGTATGGATGTGAGAGTTGGACTATAAAGAAAGCTGAGTGCCAAAGAATTGATGCATTTGAACTGTGGTGTTGGAGAAGACTCTTGAGAGTCCTTTGGACTGAAAGGAGATCCAATCATCCCATCCTAAAGGAGATCAGTTATGGGTGTTCATTGGAAGGACTGATGTTGAAGCTGAAACTCCAATACTTCGGCCACCTGATGCGAAGAACAGACTCATTTTAAAAGACCCTGATGCTGGGAAAGATTGAAGGCAGGAGGAGAAGGAGACGACAGAGGATGAGATAGTTGGATGACATCACCAACTCAATGGACATGGGTTTGCGTGGACTCAGGGAGTTGGTGATGGGTGATGGACAGGGCAGCCTGGCATGCTGTGCTTCATGGGGTGGCAAAGAGTTGGACATGACTGAGCGACTAAACTGAAGTGAACTGAACTGACTAGATGGACCTTTGTTGACCAAGTGATGTCTCTGCTGTTTAATATGCTGTCTAGGTTGGTCATAACTTTCCTTCCAAGGAGTAGGCACCTTTTAATTTCATGGCTGCAATCACCATCTGCAGTGATTTTGGAGCCTCCCAAAATAAAGTCAGCCACTGTTTCCAGTCACTGGCATATCTGAGGCTATTCGTATTTCTCCAGGCAATCTTGATTCTAGCTTGTGCTTCCTCCAACCCAGCCTTTCTCATGCTGTACTCTGTGTATAAGTTAAATAAGCAGGGTGACAATATACAGCCTTGATGTACTCCTTTTCCTATTTGGAACCAGTCTGTTGTTCCATGTCCAGTTCTAACTGTTGCTTCCTGACCTGCATACAGGTTTCTCAAGAGACAGATCAGATGGTCTGGTATTCCCATCTCTTTCAGAATTTTCCACAGTTCATTGTGATCCACACAGTCAAAGGCTTTGGCATAGTCAATAAAACAGAAATAGATGTTTTTCTGAAACTCTCTTACTTTTTAGATGATCCAGTGGATGTTGGCTCTTTGATCTCTGATTCCTATCTATGCATTAATGCCTTTTAGTAGTTCTGAATATTTACACTGGAAGCCTTGATGCTCTTAATTCCACTTACCCCTCCAACTGCAATTTACTTTCTTTCATATCCTCACTGCCTCCAAATAACTGAAATAAAATAAGAGTTCTATCTTTAATTTCCCTACTTGTAGTCTCTCTTCAATGTAAGACAGATATTCTCCTTCATCACTCTTCAGAAAGTGAGGTCACCAATGAGAACTTGACATTGCTAAGTCCAGTTCTTATTCTCTGATAAATATCTGAACTGACTTGTCAGTAACTTTGGACTTCCCCCATAATTCCCTCTTCTTGAAGTCACTTTCTTTACTTGGTAGCCAGCATACCACAAAATCTGGTTTTTCTTCCCTTCTCTCCCTAACCTTTCCTCATCTTGCCAGTAGGATAATATTGAGGTTTCCCAAGGCTCTACTCTCTGTCTACTTTCCTGTCTATTCTCTACAGGTGATCTTTTTCCGTCATTTCATGGTGTTAAATTCTGCACAGACAGGATTCATGGAGCAGTTATCTCAGGACTCTGAAAAGCAAACAGTAGCAGGGAACAGAAAGCAGAATTCACCATGTACTTTCCTCCAGTATCTCTTAGCCATGCGATCACAAATGGAGAGAGTTCCAGGAGAAGTCCTCTAGTCCTGGTTGGAGGAGGGGACAAGGCGCTCCAGTCAGTGAGTACAGGAATCTCATCCGTCTCCCCGTTATCTCTGTTTTCTGAGGTTCCAGTTCCCAGGGAACCCCATGGTAACAGTGGCAGAAACTGCCTCAAGAGCGTGCAAGAGCCAGAGCTCTGAAAAAGGAATCTTCTGCTCTGGACAGGACAGCCCTGACTTCCAAACAGTGGCAGACTCACGTTACTTTTGTTTTCTTTCTCCGTTCACCCATCACTTGGTAACGGATGTAGGCACAGGAACAGAAGTAAATAGGAAAGCACAATAAAGCAGGCTAAATAGAGCCCTCGTTTTCTGGCTATGTGAATGAAAAGAGAGCCCCAGGGAACTGGAAAGTATTGGAAGAGCAGAGAGGAAAGAGTTCTAGCAAGTGATGTTATAAGTTGTTCATGAAGTCCTCAGTTCACCTCCAAGCTACACATGCCTCAAACTGGTCCTAATTATAGACCAAGAAGTTGAGAATGAGCAAAGAAGCTACCACCCAGGACTCAGACTGGCCACTGGGTGGTGCAAAGGTGAGGCAGATCTGAAAAGTACCGCAAAAACTTTGAAAACTGGACTGCCATAGGAGCCATGCACCAAGAGGGAAGGTTGAAATGTGTGGGCAGATCATAACCAGGCCAACAGGCCTGAAAAATAAAAATATCAACATACTCCTTGCCTTTAAACAAAGCTCCTAGTTTGTTAACATAATATTGTAAATATCTAGGAAATAATCCAAAATTACTTAACATACAAAGAACCAGAAAAATCGAAGTTCGCATAAGAAAATGTAATCAATAGATAACCAATAACACAGAGGTTAAAATTAACTGATAAAGACTTTAAAACAACTATTACACAAAAACTGTAATTAATAATATTAAATGCTTTTGAAACAAATAGAAAAAGAGAATGTTTCAACAAAGAAATAGGCTATGTAAAGGAGAGCTAAAAGGAAACTTTAGAACTGAGAAGTATAGGAATGAAACTAAAAGATGCACTGGATGGGCTAAGTATAAGATTTGAGATGAAACAGCAAAGGGTCTTAAAGATAGATAAATAGAAATTATCCAATCTAAGAAAGAGAAAGAAAAAAAGATTGAAAAAAATGAATAGGGTCTCAGGGACCTGTGGGTTAATAATAAAAAAATATATAATATTCATGTAATTGAATTTCCAGAAGAAGAGAGGAAAAGTGTTGGTCCTGAAAAAATATTTTATTTTATTTTATTTTTTTATTTTTATTATTTTTTTTCTGAAAAAATATTTTAAAAGATTATAGCTGAAAACTTTCCAAGTTTGGCAAAAGAGAAACTGGGAAGCTGAATGAATCTGAAACAGGATAAACTCAAAGAAATTAACATCTAGACATATTGTAAGCAAACTGATGAAAACTAAAGACAATGAGAAGAATTTTTTGAAAGCAGCCAGAGAGAATAATGATGCGTTACCTATAGGAAAACACCAATTCAGATGACAGTAAGTTTCTCACCAGAAATATGGAGGCCAGAAGGAAATGGCAATATTTCTATTTTGAAAGTATTTTCAGTTGAGAATTCTGTGTTCAGCAAAAATATCCTTTAGGAATGTAGGTAAAGGTTTTAAATATCTCCAATGAAAGAAAACTAAAACCATTCATTGCCAGAAAGCATCTTTTAAAAGAATTTCTAAAGGAAGGTTCTTAGAAAGGAAATGGTATCAGAAGGAAATTTGGAACTTCAGGGATAAAACAATCAGCATCAGAAATGGTAAATACCTGGGTAATTGAATAGGTTATTTTCCTATTGAGTTATTTTAAATGTATCTGAGGACTGAAAGCACAACACTCTTTCACAGGGCGTTTATTTTATGTAGATGTGATACAAGTAGCAACAACATCAACAGGAGTAGATAAGGGTCAAAATTGTTTCCAAGGTTTTTACAAATCACCTAAAGTGGTTAAAATATAGATTTTAAGCAGACTGAGAAAGTAAGTATATATGTTTTAATCCCTAAAAGAACCAATTAAGAATCTGCTACAGGCAAATACAAATAGAATACTGAAAAGCATTTAAATAATCCAAAAGCATGCGGAAAGGGGGAAACAGAAGAATGAAAATTAGGACAAATAGGAAAAAATAATGAAGCACTAACATATCAACATTTGTATTTAATGTAAGTGGTCTAAATAAATTCATAAAAGACACTGTTATGACTCAACTGTATACTGTCTATAAGAAATTCAATTCAAATATAATGACATAATAAAAGAAAATGATGGAGAAAGATATACTACACAAACACTGGAGTTTCTATATTAAAATCTTTACTTGAAAGCAAAGTAAATTAATAGATATAAAAAAGAATTAGAAGACCTAAGAACCTTAAATATGTGTGCAAATAACTGAGCTTCAAAATACATAAAGCAAAATTTGACAGGATGGAAAAGAGAAATAGAGAAATGCATAATTATAATTGGAGTCTAATACTCCTTTCTCATTAATATATGGAACTAATAGAGGGAAAATTAGGAAGGATATGGAAAACCTGAATGACACCAGAATCCAACTGACATTTATAGAATACTCTACCAACAGTAGAATACACATTCTTTTCAAATGCACATGAATCTTTAACCCAGACACAGCATATTCTGTGTCATAAAACAAACCTTAGCAAATATTAAATAATTTAAATCATACAAAATGCATTCACTGATACAATCAAATTAAATTAGAAATAAATAAAAAAGACAGGAAGAAAATCTCCAAACACTTAGAAATTAAACTTCAGATCCTTAAATAATACCCAAGTCAAGGACAAGTTCTCAATAGATCTGATAATATATTTTGAACTGAATGAAAATTAAAATACAGAATATCAAAATTTGTAGTATTAAATGTTGAGATAGCAGTGGTCAGAGGGATGTTTGTAGCAATAAGTACTTATATTATGAAATAAAAAAGATCTCAGGTTCAATAATGTAAGCTTTCACCAAAAGAAACTAGAAATAGAAGAGAAAAATAAACCTAAAACGAGCATAAAGAAGGAACTAATAAAGACAAAAATAGAAATCAATTAAATTAAAATCAGAATATATACTGATCTATAAAAATTAAAGTGATTCTTTTTATACTATTTTAAAATACTAATAAAATAGTTAAGCCTCTAACAAAACTATCCAAAAAAAGATAAAAATTACCAATATGGAAATTGAGTGTTGGGAAAACAGTGCAGACACCATAGACATCAAGAGTATAAAAACGTACATTACAAACAACTGTACAAGTATTAAATCTATTCTATAGATGAAGTGGACTAATTCCTTGAAAACCACTAACAACCAAAACTCACTCAAGATGAATGAGACAACTGGAATAGACCTAATAGTATTAACAGGAATTGAGTTTGTAATTAAAAACCTTTAAAAAACCTCCAAACCAAGCTTGACTCACTGATGAATTGTACCCAAGAAATAGTACCATATCTATAAAATCTCTTTCAGAAAGTAGAAAAGGATGGGGAACACATGTAAACCCATGGCTGATTCATGTCAATGTATGGCAAAAACTACTACAATATTGTAAAGTAATTAGCCCCCAACTAAAATAAATAAATTTATTAAAAAAAAAAAAAGAAAGTAGAAAAGGAAATTCTTTCCAACATTTAAAGCAGAATGTTGTTCTGATATTGAAACTAGACAAACAGTTATAAAAAATGATAACTACTATCAATGTTATTACTAACACAGATGCAAAAAATATCAACAAAACATTAACAAATAACCCAGGGATATATATATATATTTTTAAATGCACCACCACCAACTGCAGTTTATCCAGGATGCAAGGCTGATTCAATATTTGGAAGTTGATCAATGTAATCTACCATGTTAACATGGTTAAAGGAAGAAAAATCATGCCAGATGCTTTTAGGGGATCTTCTCATCTCAGTGACTGAATCCACATCTTCCTTATTGCAGGCAGATTCTTTACCACTGAGCCACCAGGGAAGCCTGCACACATGATTGCCTACATAGAAAATCTCAAGGAATGTACTACCCAAAACAGAAACAAAAACCTTACTAGCTCTTATAAGTGATCTCAACAAGATCTCAAAATGCAATGTCAACAACAGGCAAATCAGTTATGTATGCTAGCAATGTAAACTGGAAACCAAAATCTATAAGAGAATATCATTTTCAGTATCTCCAAAGAACATCTTATATTCAGGTATATGTTTAACAAAAACATATATAAAATCTGTAAACCAAATAAATGACTGAATACTGAAGAATCAAAAAATCTGAATGAAGGAAGAGATACACTGTGTTAATGGATTGGAAGACTCAACATAAGAAAGATGTCAGTTCCCCCCAAGCTAAACACACTTTTCACCAAAGAGGACATAAGGTGGCAAATAAGCGCATGAGAAGATGCCCGATATCATTATGTATTAGGGAAGGAAAATTAAAACCACAAAGAAATACTACTTTACATCAATAAAAAAATATGTATACTAACAATGTAAAATGCTGGTAAAGATATAAAACAACTATATCTCTTACACACTGATCATGGGAATTAAAAGTGGTATGATCACTCTGGAAAACTGTTTGGCAGTATCTTATAAAGTTAAACATATACTTACCATATGACCCAGGAATCATGCTCCTGGGAATTTACCCTAGAGAAATGAAAATATATGCTCACACAAAATCTTTTCACAAATGTTTGTTCTTGTGGTTGTGCTCAGTTGCTCAGTCGTGTCTGCCTCTTTGCAACTCCATGGACTATATAGCCCACCACCAGGCTCCTCTGTCCATGGAATTTTCCAGGCAAGAATACTGGAGTGGGCTGCCATTTCCTACTCCAAGGGGTCAAACCTATGTCTCCTACATTGACAGGAAGATTCTTTAGCACTGTGCCACACAAATTTTTAGAGCAGTTCTGTTTGTAGCTGACAAAATTTGGGAACAACCTTAGTGTTCTTAAATATGGATAAATAAACTATGGCACATTCACGTGATGGAATACTAGAGAGCAGTAAAAAAAAAATAGATGTTGACGTGCAACATCTCAAATGAATCTCAAAGTCTTTATGTTGTTGCATACTGCTTGACTCCGTTTATATGTTTTTATTTGGGAAAGGTAAAACTATAATACAGAGACTAGTTCATGACTGCCAGGCTGAGGGGTGGGTAGAGGATGTGACTATAAAGATATAGCAAGAGAGAGTTTTTTGGGGGTGATGGAACTGTTCTTTATTCTGATTTTGATGATGGTTACATAAATCCATGCATGTGTTAAAATTCATGTAACTGTAAAAGTCTGTAAACTTTATATAACTGTAAAACCCTAAAAAGTCAATTTTACTCTATGATAATTTAGTTAAAAAAAAGAACAAAAAAACCCAGGTCTTTACCAAAGTGATTATCCATCCACTTACCTGCAACCATGTCCAGATTCTTAATCCTCAAAAGAATCACTATTTAGACATTCATCTCATGGCCACATGTTCAGAAAAACTCTCATAAGAAGGCTTGCATGGATAAATAATGTGTTGAATGGATAAATAATGCATTGAACGGTAAAAATGCTAGAAATAGAAAAGGCAATTGTTACTTGTATTTTACTGCTATTGTCATTGTCTTTTGTTTTTTCTTTTTGTAAACAGATTCATTTTGGAATTCAGCTTCCTTCAATACTGAGACTTCGTACCTTCATTTCCCCACGTTCCGAGGAGAGCTTAGTGCTGACGTGTCTTTCTTTTTTAAGACCACAGCCTCTTCAGGGGTGTTTTTAGAGAACCTGGGAATCACAGACTTCATCAGGCTAGAGCTGCGAGGTGAGTTGTCCACCCTGCACAAAGCCACTGGGGTACTCAGTAATTAACAATTACCTAACTCCTAATACACTGACATGCTTCCTTTGTCGGTTATACTTTTTTCTTAAATACTAAGTGGAAAGTGAAACAGTGATTCCTGCAACACACAACAGTCTGTACAATTCCTTGCTCTCTTAATTCTATGTGCAAAAAGGGTATTAAACCAAACTGGTTAAATAACGTCTTACTAAATCACAACATTATGTGATTTAATTGACTAAACACATTGTTTATATGTATGTAGACAAAACTTAATGTCTTGCTATCTGAAATTCACCTGGTGCTTTTAAAACTACATAAAGGTTTAAACCACCTTTAAACAAAATCACTTCTATGTATAAAGTCAGATAAAATATTAGTTTTGTTTCTCTAGGTAAATATCTCTATTGCTTGGGGCTTAGCAGGATGAATAGTAAACTCTGGGAAGAAATATGTTAAAATCAGCTTCACCTTTCTCTCTCCAGGATACAGGTTTATTCTCCACCCCAACCCCTCCCCAACCAACTCAGACTGACATGTGTCTGCATCCCTAACATGTCTTCTTTCATAAGGAGCATGTCATGGTTTTTCAGATCTACTCAAGACTAAATTTTCTCTCCTGTGAATGAACTTGGGCATCTCTCATGTTTTTATTTCCAGCCCCAACAGAAGTAACCTTTTCCTTTGATGTGGGGAATGGGCCTTGTGAGGTCACGGTGCAGTCTCCCACTGCCTTTAATGACAATCGGTGGCACCACGTGAGGGCAGATCGAAATATTAAAGAAGCGTCCCTTCAAGTGGGTCAGCACCCTCGCAAGACCCAACCTGCCCCAGCTGACGGGCATGCCCGCTTGCAGCTCAACAGCCAGCTTTTCGTGGGTGAGTGCTGTTGGCGGCTTCTAACTGTACTGTGCTCAGAGTGCAAAGACACACCAAGAGGAGATCGCAGCTACAACAGTAGGGATGATAACAGCTGCCACGACTACCATAGGCACTGATGGGAGAAGGAGATGCTGAATGAAATCCTCTTTAACTCTCTCCTTCTCCCACTGTGTCCATAAGTTCGTTCTCTACATCTGCATCTCCATCTTTTCCCTCAGATAGGTTCATCAACACTATTTGTCTAGATTCCGTACATATGCATTAATATACAATACTTGTTTGAGCCAGCCTGGTGCTCTGTGATTCTGTGATTACCCAGAGGGGTGGGATGAGGGGTGGGAGGGAGTCTCAAGGGCGAGGGGAGATATATATATATGTGTGTGTGTGTGTGTGTGTGTGTGTGTGTATATTTATGACTGATTCACACTGTTGTGCAGCAGAAATCAACATAACATTATAAAGAAATTACCCTCCAATTAAAAGGTAAATTAAAAAGAAAAAATGTTCTGAACTGAAAAGGAACTTTGAGACTGAAACTCAATGCAGGCAACTCCATAAAGTACAGTTCTGATGTTTGCTGTGGGTAACTTACATCCAGGGGATGATGAACCAGAGACATTCACAGTGGCACCTCATGCCGTGGAAAGGGGTCCTGGGGGAATCTGAAGGGGCAAAGCTAAAAGTAGAATCTGACTACCAAGTGAGAAGGACGCATGGCCCAGTCCCAGGATTTTTCTGCCCCCATGGAGGTCTCATGACCACCTGCATCAGCAAAAGACACTTTCCAGTTTTCATATCAGGTGAAGGCAAGCGTAAAGGTTGATAGGGAAATATCTGGCTGGGATGCAGTCCTTGTGAGTAGGCTAAAGATCAGTCATCCAAAAAGAGTGGGGCTGGGTGGGGTTGCAGGGCTAAGATGGAGCTGATAAAAAAAAAAAAAGAGTCAGTGTGGTTCAGCCACACAGACACTGCGTACCAAGAACTCATTTAATATGAGTATCTCTGCCATAGATTATGTGACTCAATGGCTCAGTCATGTCCGATTCTTTACAACCCCATGGACTGTAACCCACCAGGCTCCTCTGTCCATGGGATCCTCCAGGCAAGAATACTGGAGTGGGTTGCCATTTTCTACTCCAAGGGATCTTCCTAACCCAGAAACTGAACTCACATCTCTTGCATCTCCTGCAATGGCAAGTGGATTCTTTACCACTGGGCCACAGATTGTTACACCCAATTTACAGCTGAGATCATGGAGGTTCAGAGAGATCAAGGGACTTGATCATAGAAACCCAACTATGGCAGATTCATGTCAATGTAAAATAAAAAAAAAAAAAAAGAAAGAAACCCAACTGGAAGGGAAATCAAAACCCCTGTTGGACTGATTCCCAGGCTTGCACTCAATATCATAGGTGATTTATGTTTGTTTCAGTTACCTCTTATTGCTACTATTTATTTTAAAAAATTAGCATTTTTTAATCCATTTCTCTCATTTCACTTCTCAGTGAAGTTAAAGAATCAGACTTGTAATTGGGACAAAATCCTCCAATGTCCCCCCAAAATCAGACAGTAGGAGGCCAGGTCAACAGAAGCAGCCTCGTGTGACTCTGCACAGCAGTATTTAATCCAGCCCAGCGCCCGGTTCCTCTCCACCCTACTTCCTCTCTGCTGCTCTCATTCAAGCATCATGTTTAGAACCAGAGTGAACTCATTATTCTGTTGTCCCTTCTTTAAAGATAAACACTCTGGGTAGTGGAAGTCTTCCCTCTAATTTACTTGCTTCATCTTTATTATTGTTTGTTTTTCCCAAAGGGAGAAATAAGTTTTGCTACATTGCTTTTTAGACAACTCTATTCTAATTTGGAAACTAAGCAGATTAACAAAGTAGCTCTCACTTGGTCTGTTCTCATGTATTTTAAAGTAAATAAGGACACAGTCCAATTAAAAATTGATGTAAATCACAAATTATCACAGAGTCTGCTTTGCCAGAAGTTAACTACTACAATGTTCAGGAACTGATGCTATTGAATGAATTTGAGTGTGTGTGTGTGGTGCAGCCCATGGCACCATTAAACTCAGCTTCAAGCACAGTTAATTCTCACTGAGTTGAGGAGGCTTCCCTGAAAGTTATCAAATTGCGAATCAAACTAAACAGTTCTATTTTCTGATTTAAATTCTGAGGATTAACTAACAGAATTTCTAGGGACAAAGTTTGAATGGAAACCTACCTAGAGGTAGTATTTCCATTAGGGCAATATTTCTAAATCCTGAGGTGTTAGTTGAAAATTCAATGAATCAGGATCTTTGGAAATAAATCCAAAATCTGTTTTTAGCAGGTACTTCAGGTGACTCCTGTGCTACCATATTTATTATGTTCACATGATGAATGATATAAAAATAGGGAGATATATATTATTTGGTTAATGTTATACCACCTAACCTCAGAGCTGCCAGGATGGAGTGTGAAAGGCCTGAGGTCCTAAATTTTGATTTTACCTCTTCTGCTTTCTCTTTCTTTGGTCTCTTCTCAGTTCTTTTTCACAGCTTTATTATTCAGAGCTCATCTAAGTAAGAATTAGCATTATATAACACACACACAATATATAGGGTTGGCCAAAAGGTTCATTTGACTTTTTCTATAAGATGTTACAATAAATCTTGAATGAACTTTTTGGTTAATCGAATATATAAATTTGTAATACATCTGTTATACAAAAATATATATGTACAAAAATTTTAATATATATAAAACACATGTACAAATTTATGTACCACACATTTATAATATATATTACATTGCAAAGATTTTTAACTATATAACCTTTATTATACATGTCATTGTTTATAAATTTAAGCTTTAAAAAGGATCAGTGGTCTTCATTTTGTTCTTTGAGGAACAAATGTAAAAATGTAAGTCTTTCTAAATATTTTAGAATAAATATTACCAAGTTCACCTTAAAAAATATTTTCATTAATGCTTTAACTCAGTGCCATTTGATGATTCTTAACATTTGATCACAGACTATGTTTTCAGAATTATATTTGTTCATAAAACTTTGAGCAATGATTTTTTTGTCATTATCTATATGGGGCTTCCCTGGTGGCTCAGCAGTAAAGAATCCACTTGCAATTCATGGGGCACAGGAGATACAAGTTTGATCCCTGGATCGGGAAGATCCCCTGAAGGAGAGCATGGCAACCCACTCCAGTATTCTTTCCAAGAGAATCCCATGGACATGGATAGAAGAGCCTGGTTGGCTACAGTCCACGGGGTACAGTCCATGGGGTCGCAGAGTTGGACATGACGACTGAGCAGAGAGCAGAGATATGGCCTCAGTGCAGCATGAAGGTGAAATCCTGAATAAAACACAGAGGAACGCGTTTGCATTTGCAGTGTTTCCCTTGTAGGTGGAACCGCAAGCAGACAGAGAGGCTTCTTGGGGTGCATTCGGTCTCTGCGATTGAACGGGCTGGCCCTGGATCTGGAAGAAAGAGCTACGATGACTCCAGGAGTGGAGCCAGGGTGTCCAGGACACTGCAGCACCTACGGCCATCTGTGTCACAATGGAGGGAGGTGTAGAGAAAAGCGCAGAGGGATCACATGTGACTGCACCTTCTCTGCGTATGACGGGCCATTCTGCGAGAATGGTGAGTGTGCCCAAGGAACAGCTTACAGGCAAAGGATGGAGCACGAGAAGTCCCTGAAGATGCTTCTGGCATTTGACTCTGTAATGAAAAGATAAGGCAGTTCTCTGTGATTAGCTGAAATAGAATTGTTTCTATCCCAAATGCCTCCATTTCCCTTGTGAGGAGGTATTCTTGACAAGGCTATGACTGCTTCTATTAGATCAGAGAGGCATCAATGAGGTCTCCTTGAGGTGAGCAGTAAACTTTAACTATACATTTACACTGGACATTTAATTTTGTATTTTTGAGGCAATAATAAAATATTGTTACTCAATTCTGGGTTATGGGAATATGGAGGGGTTATGTCTTTACTTAAGCTTTATTACTTTTCATCTTAAGGTTTTTTAAATTAAAAAACAGCAAAGGAGGAGTTCCCTGGTGGCCTAGTGGTTAGGATTTGGTGTTTTCACTGCTATGGCCCGGGTCCAATCTCTGATCAGAGAACTGAGATACTGCAAGCCGTGTGTCACAGCCAAAATAAAAACAAATAATACTAAACTAAAAAATACCCAGCAGAGCATGACATTATTATTTTTCTCTTTTGAGATATTTGAGGATTAGAGATATTCTTTGCATATACAGAAATATACATAATAAGACACGTGCACTTACATATTGCTAATACAACCAAAATTGCTTGCCTTTCCAGACATTTCTGCCTATTTTGGAGCTGGCTCCTCAGTGATCTACAATTTTCAAGAACATTACAATGACACCTTTAGCAAGAACTCCAGCTCCTTCGCGGCTTTATTTCATGAGGAGCTGACATTGACAGGAGAAATGGCCACACTGAGCTTCCGGACCACAGGGACACCCAGCTTACTGCTCTATGTGAGCTCATTCTATGAGGAATACCTTTCAGTTATCCTTGCCCCAAACGGTGAGTGTCTTTACTGTAAGAACAAGAAGACTGACTTGGGTAGTATCCATGTCCTGGCTATTGTAGATAGTGCTGCTGTGAACATTGGGATACACATACCTTTTTGAATTATGGTCCATCAACAGAGGAGTGGATAAAGAAGATGCAGAACAGATATGCCAAAAAATATTACTCAGCCATAAAAAGCAACAAAATTGGGTCATTTGTGGAGATGTGGATGGACCTAGAGAGTGTCATACAGAGTGAAATAAGTCAGAAAGAGAAAAACAAATACTGTACATTAATACGTATATGTGGAATCTGGAAAAGCATATAGATGATCTTATTTGCAAATAGACACAAACGTGGAGGACAATTGCATGGTTACCAAGGGGGAAAGGGTGGGGGTGGGAAAAATTGGGAGGTTGAAATTGACTTATATACACGGTTGATACTATGTATGAAATAAAGAACTAATGAAAACATACTGTATAGCGTGGCAGTGGGGGTGAGGGAGTCTTGCCTTCTGAAATGAAATAATTAGTGTCACTGTACGGATATGCAGCAACACAAGAGATGACTCTACACACGGACATCACCAGACGGTCAATACCACAATCAGATTGACTATATTCTTTGCAGCCAAAGATGGAGAAGCTCTATACAGTCAGAAAAAACAAGACTGGGAGCTGACTGTGGCTCAGATCATGAACTCCTTATTGCTAAATTCACACTTAAGTTGAAGAAAGTAGGGAAAACCCCTAGGCCATTAAAGTATGACCTAAATGAAATCCCTTATGATTATACAGTGAAAGTGAAAAACAAATTTAAGGCATTAGATCTGATAGACAGAGTGCCTGAAGAACTATGGACGAAGGTTCATAATATTGTACAGGGGGTGGCGATCAAAACCATCTTCAAAAAAAGAAATGCAAAAATGCAAAATGGTTGTCTGAGGAGGCCTTAAAAATAGCTGAGAAAAGAAGAGAAGTGAAAGGCAAAGGAGAAAAGGAAAGATATACCCATCTGAATGCAGTGTTCCAAAGAATTTCAAGGAGAGAGAAGAAAGCTTTTCTAAGTGAACAATGCAAAGAAATAGAGGAAAACAATAGAATGGAAAGACTAGAGACCTCTTCAAGAAAATTAGAGATACCAAGGGAACATTTCATGCAAAGATAGGCACAATAAAAGACAAATGGTATGGACCTATCATAAGCAGAAGAGATTAATTAAGAAGACGTGGCAAGAATACACAGAAGAACTATGCAAAAAAGATCTTAATGATCCAGAAAACCATAATGTGATCACTCACCTAGAGCCAGAAATCCAGGAGTGCAAAGTCAAGTGGGCCTTAGAAAGCATCACTATGAACAAAGTTAGTGGAGGTGATGAAATTCCAGCTGAGTTATTTCAAGTCCTAAAAGATGATGCTGTTAAAATGCTGCACTCAGTATGCCAGCAAATATGGGAAACTCAGCAGTGGCCACAGGACTGGAAAAGGTCAGTTTTCATTCCAATCCCAAAGAAAGGCAATGCCAAAGAATGTTCAAACTACCACACAATTGCACTTATTTCATGTTCTAGCAAAGTAATGCTCAAAATTCTTCAAGCGAGGCTTTAGCAGCACATGAATCATGAACTTCCAGATATTCAAGCTGGATTTAGAAAAGGCAGAGGAAGTAGAGATCAAATTGCCAACATCCATTGGATCATAGAAAAAGCAAGAAAGTTCCAGAAAAACATCTACTTTTGCTTCATTGACTACACTAAAGCCTTTGTCTGTGTGGATCACAACAAACTGTGGAAAATTCTTAAAGAGATGGGAATGCCAGACCACTTTACCTGCCTCCTGAGAAATCTGTATGCAGGCCAAGAAACAACAGTTAGAACAAAACTTGAAACGATGGACTGATTCAAAATTGGGCAAAGGAGTATGTCAAGGCTGTATATTGTCACCCTGCTTGTTTCACTTATATGCAGAGTACATCATGTGAAATGCTGGGCTGGATGAAGCAAAAGCTGGAATCAAGATAGCTGGAAGAAATATCAATGTGAAATTAAAATTAAATTAATTGAAATTAAAATACACTTGCTCCTTGGAAGAAAAGCTATGACAAACCTAGACAGCATATTAAAAAGCAGAGACATTACTTTGTTGACAAAGGTCAGTATTGTCAAAGCTGTGGTTTTTCAGTAGTCATGAATGTATGTGAGAGTTGTACCATGAAGAAGGCTGAATGCTAAAGAATTGATGTTTTGAACTGTGGTATTCAAGAAGACTCTTGAGAATCCCTTTGGCAGCAAGGAGATCAAACCAGTCAATCCTAAAATAAATCAACCCTGAATATTCATTGGAAGGACTCATTCTGAAGTTGAAGTTCCGATACTTTGGCCACCTGATGTGAAGAGCTGACTCATTGGAAATGACCCAAGTGCTGGGAAAGATTGAGGGCAAGAGGAGAAGGGGATGACAGAGGATGAGATGATTAGATGGCATCACCAACTCAATGGACATGAGTTTGAGCAAACTCAAGATATAGTGAAGGACAGTGAAGCCTGGCGTGCTGCTGTCCATGGGGGTTGCAAGAGTCGGCCATGACTGAGTGACTGAACAACAACAATGTATGTGAGAATTGTATCATAAAGAAGGCTGACAGCCAAAGAATTGATGTTTTCATACTGTGGTGCTGGAGAAAACTCTTTGAGAGTCCCTTGGACAGCAAAGAGATCAAACCAGTCAGTCCTAAAGGAAATCAAGCCTGAATATTCATTGGAAGGACTAATACTGAAACTGAAGCTCCAATACTTTGGCCACCTGATGCAAAGAGCTGACTCATTGGGAAAGACATTGATGCTGGGAAAGATTGAAAGCAGGAGGAGAAGGGGATGACAGAGTACAAGATGGTTGGATGGCATCACCTATTCAGTGGACCTGAGTTTGAGCAAACTCTGAGAGATGGTGATGGATAGGGAAGCTTGGCGTGCTGCAGTGCATGGTGTCGCAGAGTCAGACATGATTGAGTGACTGAACAACAACACTCTTCATTTTGAAAGACGGAATCTCATTTATATATGGAAAATATTTCCTCCTCCTTGGAAGTGAAATCATGAAGTGTGTTTAATCATATTGAACCCAATTTCCTTGAGCATCAGATACATGTGATTGCTCTTTACCCATCAGTGGTTGGGCAGTCAGTCATGCCCTGTTGCGTGTGTGTGTGCTAAGTTACTTCAGTCGTGTCCGACTCTGCAACCTTGTGGATTCCAGCCCTCCAGGCTTCTCTGTCCATGGGATTCTCCAGGCAAGAATACTGGAGTGGGTTGCCATGCCCTCTTCCAGAGGATTTTCCCAACCCAGAGATTGAACAAGAGTCTCTCATTTCTCTTGCATTGGCAGGTGGGTTCTTTACCACTTGTGCCACCTGGGAAGCCCCCATGCCCCATCTACATATAAAGAAAAGTGGAATGAGTGTTCCTTAACCCATGGTCACCAGGAAAAGAGCAGAACTAACACTCTTCCTTTAGAGAACAAAACTAAGCTTTAACCCTTTCTCATGAAGAATAAAGGGAGAAACTTCTGGAAAAGATTTCTACAATCACTGACTAATAGGATCTATTACAAGTGATACCATAGTGCCGGGTGGAGAGTGCATCTGTGAAGAAGAGCAGTGTGTGGATTGGGAGTTTTGGATATTGTAGCAAATCACTCACTTTTCTCTTTTTGCTATTTCGTGATTATGGTAGAAACATTAGAAAATATTTCTGGTTGTGAAAAAAAAATAATGTGAATGTCAGTGATACATTAAAATGCATTAAAGTAAGTCACATTAAAAGAAGTTATGCTTGTAGAAACTAAAAGTTAATACAAAATTGCTTGAGGTTTTACCATTTAATAATACGAATACCACATGAATAATTAACTTCAAGCCTCACTTGGTATTTTCATATGCTTAACTTGAACATTTTCCTCTGGTTCAGGAAAATGGAAGAATTTGGAAAAAGACTGTTTGGTCTTGACTTTTAAGACTGTGTAATTGGATTCTGAATTTGGCCCCAGAACAGCACATAAATAATTGCTAGTCTGGGAAAAGTGACTGTATGCACTCAAGTAAAGGCTCCATAGATTCAAATTGTATTAATTTTTTTAATGTGCTTTAGGACCTGCCTTGCCAGTTTTTATAAAATTCTATTTTAGTTAAAATGCCATTTTTCTCTTCTTTAGGAAGTTTGCAGATCAGGTATAAGCTAGACAGACACCGAGAACCTGATGTTTTTAACTTTGGTTTTAAAAACCTGGCCGATGGGCAGCTTCACCATGTGAGGATTAACAGAGAAGCAGCAGTGATGTTTGTAGAGGTAAGGTCGTAAATTCAACAACAGCAACAGTAATCAAAATCAAGATGCTCAGAATGTATGACTTAAAGCCAAAATTTGATAATAAATCCTAATAAAAGAAATATGCATTCAGCACTGTCCTTCCATAAGTGTAGGATAGGAAATGTAGTCAAGGTGTTTTATTTCACTTAGCAATGTTAGTTTATTAACAGACTGTCAAAGTTTTTATTAATATTTGACCATTTAAAATACCACGCTCTCCTCACTGGCTTCAATTTATATGATTGGGAAATATTGCCTAGTTTTTCATAGGGACTACTGGAGATATTCCAATGGGAACCTATTCCCACTGAGTTACAAAAGAACAAATGCTACTGAAATTTAAACACATAAGGAAAAGCAAGATCTTGCTTAAAGTGGAAATACATTTTGAAAAACATCAGAGTCTTTAAATTATGCATTGTCACCGGGTTTTGAAGAGTAATCTTTTATATTGAATCTGTATGAATAATACATTTTTTTCTGTTCATGTTATAAATTTCCTCTAAATAAGTAAAAACTTTGAGGTTCAAAGTAGCTCTTGCATCTCTTTGGGAACTGTACCAATTATGATACTTAAATTATGAAGACAAACGTAGGGGAAAAGGATGAGATGGAGTGGAATTTGAGGTGCTATAGAAGTTGTTTATAAAATACGTTTCTCTTTTAACCTTTGTGATAGCTTGAACATATGGATTATTTTTTATCATTTTTCTTGGTCTTCCTTTGATTCCCATCTTTTTATCAAAATTGCTTGCCATTTTGATGTTTACATCTTGTGGAACATTTAATAGGTTAACCAGAATGCAAGGAGACAAGTCATCCTGTCTTCAGGGACAGAATTCAATGCTGTCAAGTCCCTTATGTTGGGGACAATTTTAGGTAAGTGGAAGAAAGAGGGCCCCTCTTCCCCTACCAGCCTATGATTGAGATCAGAAGTGTTAAGTTGCAAATATGGGAGGCATTCATCATGCTGAAAGAAGCTCCTTGACATATTCATGATTTCCCAGTGAGTGACAATCAAGGTAGAAGCTTGCAGTCTTGTCTGAGTGCACATATAATCACGACTAAGTGCTGCTTGCGAGTTAAACAGGGGCGTTCCTTGAAAACTGCCTCCACACTTACCCTCTCACTTAGCAATCAAGCATAATGAAACTCTGCATTCTTCTAACAATTCAGGAAAGACAAAATCAAAGCAGATAGCAAGTTCACAAACTCTTTAGTAATCAGGGGTCAAATGCAGAAATCATTTTAATGATAAATCTAGACTTATGCTTAAGAAAAAGCTGCTCTTAGCAAACAAAGAAGCTTTGAACTGTGGCCTGGGCCCTGCCTTGCCTGTGGGCTGAGGTGAAATGTTTTCATTACTTCCAGCTACTCTTGGAAAGTCACACTCTAAATATCCCACAGACGTCCTGTCCTTTATGGCTGCTATTCATTCTCCATAAAAATGCCAAAGTAAAAGCATACTTTACTATTTAAATGTCAAAATCGTGATGCCTTTTTTCCCTCTTTTCACTTGAAAGGTATTTCTTTTTTTTTTTTGATTATTTATAAACTACACGTTTTATTGATATTTAAATGTTATCTAGGGGAAATTCTCCATGGCCTATTTATTATTCCTTCTCTAGTAGTTGTTATTGATATAATTTTGTTTCATCCTAAATAATCGATGGAAACGTATTAGGTGTTCGGCCATTTATGCACTGATTCTTCTGGTCATTACTTCTATTCTACATGCATATATAGGACATCACAAACTTGAGAATGTCAGAGAAGGCACCTGAATGGATGTTCCAAATATGTCGAGCAGCATGGTAGCTATTAAAACTATCACATCTTTCAAACAGACAGACAGTAAAACAATGACTTCTTATTTTTCAGACAGAGGAAATGTTATGAACCCTAGTGCTCTCCAAGGGTGCTCTTGTAAATGGTAACAACGAAAGTGTAAGTTTTAGATGCTACAGCCTAACTGTTAAAAAGCCCAGCTGTTAAAATGGCTGATTAAGTCAATGAAGAAGGATAAGAATATACTTTTAGCTTGGTATGGTGAATAACAACTTTATGCTGAAGCAGTGACGATCCTGCACTGTAATCATGCCTTAAAGGTGGATATAGAATCTGTCTGGCCTTGACAGTGTATTTGATAGGCAGGCAGCTTATGCTGAATGTCTTTTCCTGTGGTTCATTGTTCTTCACACTTCCCACATGTGGGATAGTGGTGATCCAATTAACCCAGAAATAAAAATGAAAATATTTGTTTCGCATTGAGTGCTGGGAGATGTTTGTACATATCATAGCTTATTGTAGAGGTGAGTATTTCAGCCTCTAATGTGTCATTTGGATGTTTACCAGACACTTCTGACATCTCTGTTTTCATGATATTTAGTAGATTTTTTATTCTGTTTAAATAGTGGCATAATTTTAAAAGAATGGGAAAGCAAACAAAAATGGACCAAAAAAAAAAAAAGAGTTGGAAAAACAGTTCCAAAGAATAACTGCTCTCTCAACTTTCGCCCATGAGAATAACAGTATATGTTTAAATAGAGATTATGAAATTCCTAAAATCTCAAAATCCACCTTGAGTTTTAGAGAACAGGGAGATAAAACCCTATCTTTGGTTGTCAGCCTAACTTATAATTGTTTTTAATATCCAAATGGAGAAGTCTGTGTGCACTCTTTTCCCAGCCCAAAGGACAGATATGGTCAAAACAAACACATCACACACAACTCCAGGCCCTCAGTGACTCCAGCATCCAACAGGAGAAATGAGGCATGTTCAGAAATGCCCGTGTCCCTAAGTAGAAAGTTGCCATCAGTAAGTATGAAATTGACAAAGGAGTATTTTAAAGGCAAATTAGGTTCAAATGTATGATCTATAAAGAAATAGGCAATAGATTATGGAAATCAACTTAATTGCTAAACTGTATTATATGAAAAAGATCATTTTAATTAAAAAGTAGAATAATAGGTTTTTTATATGAATTTTTATTTTCCTGTGATTTAATATATAGAGAACAGTACCATGGAATTGAAAGCGTTAATGTTTTTATTCAAGGATGACATATTCAAATGCATCTCTCTCTCAGGCCATAAAAATTAAAGTTGAAACTTAGCAATGAAGTTTATAGCCTGAAGCAATTGAATCTAATAAAATTATAAATATTCATTTCATCTGTACCTAGAGGTATGTATCTTGATCAAAGGCTAATAAAACTTTTCATGTTTTGGATAACTTTATTTTCAGATGGCTTCTATTCTGCTACCACTCTCAAAATCAGTGACTGAGTATAAGACTACAGTTTTGTGTTCAGATTAGGCAAGTAGGCAGAACTTCACTTCACTAACATAGTAAAACAGACCAACAGATTGGTTAATAAGGAGCTGTCAATTTCTCTGAGAAAGTTGTCCCAAACTACGATGAGTTATCCAGTACTTACTTTTTTTGTGTGTGTGTGTGGAGGTATTTTTATAATCTTGTAGAGGAGAAAGTCATTCCAAACATGTTAAAAAAAAAAGTCAGGAATTATTAAATTAAAGAGTTTAAAATTGCAGCATGAGATTTAATAATATCTATAAAGAAAAATATAAATAAGGTTAAGGGGCCAAAAATAATAACGTGGTCAAAATTTTGTAATACAAAATAATAATTACAGTTTTGTAACACAAGATAATAAAATGCCCTTAACATACATAATTCTCAAAATCATTAAGATTCTGTTTAATGCAAAAGTATATAGCTATTAAAAATAATAGAAAACTATATTTATTGTCATGTACAACATCGACATTAAGTAAAAGAAGCAACGTAGAAAGCCCTACGTAGAGTGTGACCTCAGTATTTCTTGTTAGCTATTTTGACTCATGGAGTTACCCATTCTGAAATGTTTGGTGGTTCCTAGTATGTGCTTATATTTCACTGGACATTTTGAATGCCTCGTAACAAAACACATACTGTACCTGCCCTCAAAGCACTTGTGATATAATACAAAAATACAAAATATAAACAATAAAATAGTGTTCTAATGATTAACTAATCTAGTTATTATTATTGTTTTCCCTAGTGAGTCTTGGAAAATGCTTTGAAATTGACTTCTGATTAACAACCCCTTTGCTCTTTCCATTCTTCAATGATTGTATTAGTGATGACCAATCAGGTTAAGTTTTCCCAGTTACTATAAAATAATTTCGATATAATCCTTCTTTAAATGTAAATCGTTAGATTTCTAGTGTTCTGTGTAGTTTTGACTCTGATAGGACTTACAATCCCAAAGTATGCGAACTTTAAAATACCAAGTAAGGTACCTTAGCATTTTTGCTACGTTTTATTTCTCCAAAGTCTTTTGTATAATTAGTATTCTATTCATTTTGGGTTTTGAGCATTAAAAAAAACCAACCAAAATAGCAAACCTCAAATATCAAAACAAACCAAAAATCTGTTCTTGAAGTGTGCAAACTAAATATATATCTTCCTTAGGGGAAAATACAGTTCAAATCAATACAGTCATGTGAATAAACTTTAGTAGGCCAATTATCTGAGTGGGAAAAGAAATCCACTGAAGGCCTGACTGTATGTGGAAATGGAACTCCATATATGATAATTGGGTAATAAATAATTCATGGAAATTACCTACTGAGATCTGCATGGAGAAACTAGAGTTTAGATATTAAAATTCCCTTGACTTATGTGACATGTATTCATCTTTCCTATACTCTCCCTAAGAATTTATCTCATTTAGAAGAAATTTACATAGAAAGACACAAAGAGTTTATAAAATTTCAGGAATATGAATGTAAATGCAAAAATTCTCAGCAAAGTATTAGCAAGTCTAATGTAATAATATATAAACATTATTATATGCCATGACCAAGTAAGATTTCTTCCAGGAATTTAAGGTTGGCTCAACAGATAAAAATCAATGTAATGTACTATGTTAATAGAGCTAAGGGCAAAAAACACATGATTGCCTCAATAGACACAGAAAAAGCATTTGAAAAAAATCCAGCATGCTTTCATAGTAAAAACACTGAACAAATTAGGAATGAAAGGAACTTCCTCATGTGTAAAAAAGGCATCTGCAAAACCCACACAGCTATGGTGAAATAATGGAAGTCTTCCCTAAGATCAGTAATGAGATAAGGATGTCCACTCTTAACCATTTTCGTTCAAGACTGTAGTGCAGATTTGAATGAGGGCTACTAGGCAAGGAAAAGAACAAAAAATATCTAGATAAAAAAGGAAGAAAATTATCTGTATTTGTAAAGGACACGATCTTGTAGGGAAAAAGCTATGATCTTTTTCTATAAAATTATCTGTATTTGTAAAGGACATGATCTCCATGGAAAAAGCTATTAGATCTAATAAATAGTTTTGACAAAGATGCAAGATCAACGCAAAAGAATTTATTGTAAAAGAATTTATTGTATTCCTATATACTAGCAATGAATAATACAAGGATAAAATGAATGAAATATAAATGCTATTTACAATAGAATTAAAAGGAAGCAAATACTTTGAAATAACTTTAACAAAAAAAGTACAAGACATGTACACTGAAAACCGTAAAATATTGTTGGAAGAAATTATGCAAGAGTTACATAGATAGAAATATATCTGTGTTCATGGATTTAAAGACTCAGTGTTGCTAAGATGGCAGTGCTCCCCAAGTTTATCTACAGACTCCTATCCAAATCCAAATGGCCTTTTCTACAGAAATTGAAAAGTTGATTTCAGAATTCACGTAGAAATGCAAGGGTTCCAAGTAGCCAAACACAATCTTGAGAGGAAGGATGAAGACGGAGGTCTCATCTTTCATGATTTCAAAACTTAGTACAAGGCCACAGTAATCAAAACTATGTGGTATTGGCATAAGAGATACATAATGATTAGTGGACTAGATCAACAGTCAAGAAGTAAAGCTATGTATTTATGGTCCACTGACTTTTAACACTGGTGCCAAGGCCATTCAGTAGAGGAAAAAAAAAATAGTCTCTTCGACAAATAGTGCTGGCCTAGCTGGATATCCACAAGTTTAAATAGTAAGGTAGGACCCCTACCTAACACCATACACAAAAATTAATTCAAAATGGATGATAGACCTAACTTTGTAGCTAAAATTATAAAATTCTTAGAGCGAAACATAACTGTAAGTCTTTGTAACCTTGGATTAGGCAATGATTTCTTAGAGAAAGTTTTTCATGAGCTTTGGGTTAGATCAAAGTTTCTCAATAGCATAAGCAGCAAAGAAAAATATATAAATTGGACCTCATTAAAATCAAAACTTTTGTAATTCAAAGGACACTATCAAGAAAGTAAAAAGACAACCCACAAAATGAGGAAAAATATTTGCCAGTCATGTTTCTGATAAGAGACTTTTATAGAGCATATATAAAGAACTCCTATAACTAAACAATAGAAAGATAGGTAAACTAACTTGAAAATGACCAAAGGGTGTGGGTAGACATTTTTTAAAAGAAGATACACAAATGATGAACAAAACATGATGTTCAGAATAACTAGTCATCAATAAAATGCAAGTCAAAACCACAAGATACCATTTCACGACCTTCCCTGGTGGCTCAGCAGTAAAGAATCCACCTGCAATGCAGGAGACACAGGAGACACGGCTTCTTTCCCTGGGTTGGGAAGATCCCCCGGAGGAGGGCTGGTAAACCACTCCAGTATTCTTGCATGGAGAATCCCATGCACAGAGGAGCCTGGTGGGCTACAGTCCATAGGGTCACAAAGAATCGGGCACAACTGAAACGACTAAGCACACACACACAATTTCACACCCAATAAGATGGCTATGATCATAAAGACACAGTAACAAGTGTCATAGAAGATATGGAGAAATTGGAACTCTTGTGCATTGCTGATGAGAATGTAAAATTGTGCAGCTGCTGGGGAAAAACAGTTTGGCAGTTCCCTAAAACGTTAAACATAGTTACCAAGTGACACAGAAATTCCACTCACAGGTAAATACCCAAAGAAATTGAAAATATATATCCACATACAAAAAGTTTAAATTTACCAGGGACTGGGGGCAGGTAGGAGTGAGAAATGACCACTAATATGTACAGGATTTCTTTGGGGGTGATAGATTCTGCAGTTACATACTGGGAACAATTTTACAACTGTGAAAAACCCACTGAACTGTACACTTTAAAAGGGTGAATTTTATGAGATGTGAATTATATCTGAATAATAAAAAATCCATTAGAGATTTATTTCTTTTGCTAATAATGCATTTTCTGCACATGTCCCTGGGAGAGTTGGAACACTGAGTCATAACTGGACATTTCTTCTATTGTATGAATGAGTTTATTCAAGAATAAGATTTGATGGAAAATAGGGAAGAACTTGGACCTCTGAGTTGGAGTGAGGGTATATCAAGGAGAGGCTACGTGAGCCTAATCACAAGTTAGAGAAGGACTGATGAGCTGAAAGCAGCAAACATGTAGAATTCTGACAGTGTTTCTTTGTTATGTGAAAGACTACTCAAATGTTATTATAGGAAGAGTCTGTATAGTTTACTAAAGACTATTCTTCCAATTGGGCTTCCCAGGTGGCTCAGTGGTAAAGAATCCACCTGTCAAACAGGAGATGAGTGTTCTATCCCTGTGTTGGGAAGATCCCCTGGAGGAGGAAATGACAACCCACTCCAGTATTCTTGCTAGGAAAATCCCATGGACAGAGGAGCCTGGTGGGCTGCAGTCCATGGTGTCGCAAAGAGTCAGACACCAGTTAGTGACAATAAACAACAATTATTCCAGGAAATACCTTCTGGGAGTGCTTGTTAAAGTGCTCAGAGTTCCAAATCACCCCTGATTTCTTCCCAGGTATTAGTTGCAAGTGCCAGAGATAGTTTGGTGTGGTGGAAGTAGGGTACAGGGAAGGGAGAATAAGTCACTTCTTGCTGACTCTGAAAATCAGGTCTCTCCAATGATGAATTGTTCAAAAGACAGACAGAAAATTCTACTTAGCATCATTTTCTAATTATGTCATTTATTTAGAATAAAGGATGTTCACTGTTGCTTCATCAAGCCCAAAATAAATAGCAGGTTGATATTTATATTCAGTCTAGGCAATTCCATTTGCCAAAATGTTTTTTAACATGTGTTGCATGTAGTCATGGTTCACTAGCTTTCTTTGCTTGGTAGTCTTTTATTGCATGAATATACCAGTTTGTTTATTCTCATGTTAACATGCAGCTGAATTACTTCCAGTTTGGGACTATTAATCTTCTGTATCAGCTTTATAGCTGTACCTCTTTATTTTTTTAGCAGTTACTCCAAAGATTACTCATACTTGATTTATTACATTCTACTTTGAATGTACACTTCCCAAACTACATAAAAACCTTATTTTTATTCCCATTTTACTTCCTCTTCCGCCCTTTTTGCCATTGTTGTCATGTACTTCACTTATGCATAGTATTTTTTTCACAAGACATTATTACTGCTGTTGTTTCAAAAGTCACCATTCACTTAACTACTTATTTACACTTTCTGATGCTCTTCATTGCTTCCTGCAATTCCATGGACAACGCACTTTTCCTGACACTTGCTTGCAGATGAGAGCCTTAGGGAATCTTGGAAACACTCTTTTTGCTATTCCGCTGTTTACTGCCAGTGCCTTTCAGAAGCACTGCTCGTTGTGGGTAGCAGAAAGCTCTTCACACACACTTTAATTCTTTGTTCCTTCCCTTTCCTTGTGGACCTTTCGTTAACATGCTTGTTCCTCACAAAACCAGAAATCATCTCTTGTGTTAGAATGCATGGCCTTGGCAATATATTTTAAAGGCAACACTACCAACACCTGAGACAGTTGAGAATGTTTATGTCCTGAATTGTTGGAAATCTGATACTGCTCTCAAGATTTTGTACCAAATACATTTTTTAAGAGAAAAAAATAGATTAAATCTGTTTTCATCCAAAGTAATTTAAGGGAGTCTACTCAAAATTACAGTGGAAATGAACTTTATTCTCAGCCCTTAGCTCACTCTTTCCTAAAGGTGACTTTGCTTCACATTCACACTCAAACCACTTTCCTGCCCCCTCCTTACCCTACCTTGAAAGTGCACCTGATTTGCCCTTCTTGTTGATGCCTGTGTTGTCAAGCTAAGCGTTAAGCGAACATTTTCATCCTAATATGTAAATTTCTAATATGCATTAAGTTTTACCTAAGGTTTCCCCCACCTTTTTTTTTTCTTTGCACTTTAAAGGGAAGATTTTGAGCCAAAAGGAAGGATCCTTAAGGATGGGATTTCAGGAGTCAGCTAATAGGGAAGACAGATTCACATTGTGTTTCTAAGCACAGTTCTGTTAATTTGAATGCTGACTTTGTGTGGACCTAGGTCTGGGAAAGGGCAGCTTGGACCATAAGACTTGTTTCTACTCCCAATTCAACTTACTTGTACCCCTAAACCCAGAAACTGCAGGGCCAGCCCAGTAGGCAGAAGAGGGCAGGGAAGTATGAATGAGAGAGCAGAGGTGAGGATTTGCCCACTGGACTGGAGGAGGACATTGGAGAAGGAAATGGCAACCCACTCCAGTACTCTTGCCTAGAGAATTCCATGGACAGAGGAGCCTGGTGGGCTGCTGTCCATGGGGTCACACAGGGTCGGACACGACTGAAGCGACTTAGCATGCATGCATGCATTGGAGAAGGAAATGGCAACCCACTCCAGTATTCTTGCCTGGAGAATCCCAGGGACAGAGGGGCCTGGTGGGCTGCTGTCCGTGGCATCGTACAGAGTCAGACACAACTGAAGTGACTTAGCAGCAGCAGCTGGAGGAGGACATAGCAGAGTCTTGGGTGGTGTGTGAAGCCTGTGGATCCTGGGGAAAGCTTGCCTTTCAGAGAACTCAAGACTTCCATAGGGAAGGTCAACATTGCTCCACATGATGATCCCCCTTCTCTCTGTTCCTTCTAAAGCTGATAAAGTGCTGGATTATTGGGTCATATCCTTTCTATCATGGTGAAGGCAAGGGTAAGAGACCTCTTCCTATGCTTCATAGAAGTCAAACAGTCTGCCTGCAGGTGTGCTGCTGACTGCAGGGGCAGAGAAGTGGCACTGTCCAGAGTGTTAGGACTTGTATATCATATAACATCTCCAACCATAGAGTTCCAAAAAGCCGTCCCAATAAATATATAAGTAAATAATGATGCCACCACTAAGAGAATATAAAAGTAAGAGTGGGGATGGGGCAAGAAGAAAAAACAACAAATAAAATTGCCACATCAATTTAGAGCTATTGAAGAAGACAGAAAACTAGGATAAAACTTGGCACTCAAGGAGATTTTAATAAAATCACACATACAGATACAAACATAAACTTTGGGAGTTAATATGACTTTTCAAAATGTCACTGGATGATCTAAAGAAGAGAATCATCCTGATTTTCCTTAAAAGTGACATGGAGTATCATGCCATAAGCAAAAAGATTAAGAAGCATAAATTAGGAGGGAAAATAAAAGAGGCTTGGAAGTTAGATCTAGAACACTTAATATGAATAATTGGAGATTCAAAAAGAGAATTAAAAGCAAAGACAAAAATTATGTATTAAAAATTTCTCTTAACTAAAGGAAAATCTGAGTTGCAGATTGAAAGAACTTATTGATCCTAATAAGAATAGACACACATCTGCAGAAATTCTGGGAAAATCCCTGAATTACAAAACCATATATAAAAGTCTTCCAAACTTTTCAGACAGAAGTTGCTACAATAAAAATAATAGTATTGGTATCAGCATCCAATTTTTCATTTGTAACAACAGAATAAAAATGATATAATGATATAGCTATACTGCTAAGAAGAATGACTGAAGCTCAAGCATCTAATATATAATTTATCTGACAAGGTTATAAAAGATATTTTGGATAACAGGGAAAGATTGAGACTAAATATTAATCAAGCATCCCATCTGAAGAATATACTAGAGAATTACTCCAATCAAAAAAAAAAAAAAATGAATCAAAACCATGACCTCAGGTTGGGAAAATGACAGAAAGTTATGAACACCAAATCTTTCAATGTATATTTATACCCATACATACATGCATAACATAATTAAAGCTACATGATTAATGATAGGCTATTCAGATACATATAAATCCCCCCATACACATTCACAGTCACAAATCCACACACATATATATAAATAAAGTATCTTGAAATATGGGAAAATATAATGCAATATAATATACTACTGATGTTTCTTTATTTAATAATAACACTATCTACAGACATGAAGCCAGGTTATCTTTAAAAAAATGAATTCCACAAAACTGATCTAACTCATTATGATGTATTTCTGCCCTGGGTTCCTTCTGTTACCCTTGGCTGGTAGTGCTCAGGTCAAAACTTTAACCAGAAAAGCTAGTAGTGTCTAGTCGCTCTTTTTGCCCAACAGCTAAAACTTTTATTTTACCTATAATTTTTTCTCCAGTATTTTAGCCTTGCAAAAGTCCTGGGTTACACAAGCAAGGGTATCTTCCTTTAAGAAACAGATACTGTCTGAATGCAAAATTTAAAAAATAAAGTCATCTTTCAAGTATCCTTTTAATTGATAATCCTTTAGTGGGTTGTGCCAAGCTCATTTTACTTCAGTGTACTTAGGAATCTACCTAAAATTCCACATGCATAAAGCTATTTGATATTTCATATAATCAACTTGGCCAATATAGCTATGTGTGTCAGAGAGATGTTTATGATGATTATAACAATGTAAATGCATGCCCCTTGAGTTCAGGTCTTTTTAGAGGTCTTTTCCTTAGCAAACATTACTTTTGCAACTTTAAACTCATGAACGAAATTTTGTAAGCCCAAATAGCTCCCCGTGCATTTGCTGAAAATCTCAAAGTTAGACCATTTTTCTTGAAGGTACAGCTCTTTGTCAAGCCAGGAGAAATAAAGATACAAAATTTATCTCATTATGAAATGAAGTTTAATAGGAGAAAAAGTAACAACCTGTAATAAGATTCAAGAAATCCACACCATGAGTTTGTAGGGGAGACAATGCTTGACCTGTTTTCTCTTAAGATCTATGACTGGGCCTGAGAATTAAATTTACTTAAGACATATTAACGGAGAAAAACATGAAGATTTGTAAATGTACATGTGGCCCCCATAGGAAGCTGAAGACCCAAAGAGCAGGTAGGCCCAAGTATTTATATACTAATTTGAACAAAGAGTGGGGATTGTGAAAAAGTAACTAAAATGCATGAGGAGAGTGAAGGAAGGTCTTGTTTTAACAATCTGTTAATGTTTGTAGGTATAGATTTCTCTGGGCTGGACTGCTTATCTCTGGTCATAAGAATGTATTTTCCCTCCTGGTACAGAGAGGGCAGCTTTTCCATGGGAGTTTTATCTGCTGCTTTCAAGAAGAAAAATGGACATCAGTGTCCTTCTACCTGCTGTTTTCAAGTAAATAATCTTTATGCCAAAGTGGCATATTTGGGAATGGCGTATTTTTTCACCCTTCAAAAGAAGCTTCAGAGTATGTTGGTTACCTTTAATGACAATAAGGACCTGTTTAGTTACCATGACATTTGGTAAAACTCAGTGGTGTAAGATGTCAGCCAACTATGGATATGCATCCTTAGCTGAAGCCAGTGCAAGTCATCTTTTATCACAAGGTGGTGTTGTTGTTGTTCAATTGCTCAATTTGTCTGACTCTTTGTGACCCCGTGGACTGCAGCACGAGAGGATTCTCTGTCCTTCACCATCTCCCAGAGTTTGCTCAAACTCATGTCCATTGAGTCGGTGATGCCATCCAACCATCTCATCCGCTGTTGTCCCCTTCTCCTGCCTTCAGTCTTTCCCAGAATCATAAGGAGGGACCTCTGAATTTCTCAGACCACACCTTGAGAGGGCCACATTTTAAAAATTTCAACAGCCAGACTGTCCACAGAAGGGTGGTAATAGGACTAAATGTATTCTTCGATTATAAAATATATATTGCATGTGTCCTATGTAACAGACACTAAGCTAAGTGCAAGGGAAGACAAGAATAAAACACACTGTCCACCAGGAGCTTCCACGTTGCATGAGAGAGATGGATGAGCTAAGGACAGTGACCTTCTTTAACTGATGCACCAGATAAAGCTAGCTGACAAAGCTCGCTGACAGTGAGGTTACACTCCTGGCTTCAGAGTTCAAACGCTCCTATTCAAAAGTTCTCTCCAACTGCTTACTAGTGGTATAGCACAAGACAAGTCATTAAGTTCAGTTCAGTTCAGTCGCTCAGTTGTGTCCGACTCTTTGCGACCCCATGAATCGCAGCACTCCAGGCCTCCCTGTCCATCACCAACTCCCGGAGTTTACCCAAACCCATGTCCATCGAGTCAGTGATGCCATCCAGCCATCTCATCCTCTGTCGTCCCTTTCTCATCTTGCCCCTGATCCTTCCCAGCATCAGGGTCTTTTCCAGTGAGTCAGCTCCTCGCATCAGGTGGCCAAAGTATTGGAGTTTCAGCTTCAACATCAGTCCTTCCAATGAACACCCAGGACTGATCTTCTTTAGGATGGACTGATTGGATCTCCTTGCAGTCCAAGGGATTCTCAAGAGTCTTCTCCAACACCACAGTTCAAAAGCATCAGTTCTTCGGCACTCAGCTTTCTTCACCGTCCAGCTCTCACATCCATATTTTATAGCCCTTTATTTTTCACAGTGTCTAGCATGTGTGTACTGGATGATACATGTCCCATGAAAGCTATTTATTATTATTTATATTTATCAGGAAATGGAGACAAAAGAGCAGTGCTCCTCAAAAACTCAAACTCAACAGAAATAAAGGTTGTCCTCTGAGAGTTTATCTACAACATCATGATAGATTGGATCAGAGCTCAGATTCTCAGGGTGAACTTAAAGGCTGACTATTATGCCAGCCCCCTGGAGGAAGGCACAACTAGCTCCAGTATTCTTGCCTGGAGAATCCTATGGACAGAAGAGCCTGGTGAGCTGTAGTCCATGGGGTCACAAAGAGTCGGACACGACTGAAGTGACTTAGCATGCATGCATTATGCCAGCCAAAAACCTTACAGAATATATACACATACTCTATGGCAGGTACATGCATTCATTAAAGAAGAAAGAATAATATAATGACCCCCACTTACTTGTCCCTTAATTTAACTTCAAAGAGGAATAAAACTACTCAGGGTGGTTTGAGCATTAAAAAATAACCTCTATAAATCGCTTAACACAATGCCCAGACTATGGGAGTCATTTGGTAAATTCTTGGTAACTGTTTATGATTGTTTGAAAAAGAAGATAGTATGAGCCTTTCTACACATGATGAAGCAGGAAGGAGTTTGACAGCAGATGCCAAAGTTGCCTCATACTGATGTCGTTTCCTCTGTGGGAGGTGCAGACTCTTCCTTCCCTGACTGACACATTTAAACTTGAAGTCTACAACCAAGGGGCCTTGGGTCAGATTTCGTGCCCACTGGGCAAGTGCACTGCGGGATGCAGGCATCACTGAAATGAAGGAATTGATGCTCTGCTCTCCTGTGTCAATCGCGGCTCTTTAGGTCTTAATAACCAACCTCTGTCAGTTTGGGGTGAGAACGGGGATCAGGATGGGGTTGGTGAGGGCAAGCCTTTATTTATAGAGTAGGGACAGAGATCACCCTTGTGGAGAGGAGAAAAGAAAGTGGGGTGTGGAGTTCCCGGGACAGCAGTTGTGGGTAAGGAGATGCCCTCACTGTGAGGCTCAGAACAGTCAGCAAGACTAAAATATTAATTAAGAGCTAACTTCAGAAAGAGTTCCCAGAACTCTGCCGTCCCCCAACTCACGAGACCTAGGTTACCAACCATCTAGAATACTGGTCACAAATCCCGTTCAAAATATTTTGAAAACTGCATAGGTGGAGGAGGATTTCATTCACCCGTAACAGTGACTGCATCCAAGGAAGCTTTAATTTTCCCACGGGGAGTGAGCAACCTCAGGGCATCAACCAAGGCCTCTCTGGTAAGGGCTGTGGATCCTTTTCCTAAGGAAGAAAGGACGAAGGGCTTGGAGGGAGGCTCAGTTCATCACTGCTGCGCAGAGGCGGGCTGGTCCGGCGTCCCCGCCAGATGCCTCTGAGCCCTAACGACGTGTCTTGCTTCTTTGTCCGCAGAACCCCTCGGCGCGGACCCGGACACGCTGCGGGCCGGCGCGCGCGGCTTCACGGGCTGCCTTTTCTGCGGTGCGCTTCGGGCCCGCAGTCCCTCTGAAGGCGGCGCTGCGCTCTGGCGGCCACTCCCAGGTCACCGTCCGCGGACACGTGGCCACCGCGTCCCGCTGCGCGGATGGGGCGGGGCCCGGAGCCCCAGCGAGGGAGGCCACCCGCCCTCTAGCAGGCGGCGCAGGTGTGTGGCTCGCTCCCTGTGGTCTTCCACTCCATCTCCACCTCGGAACAGCTGCACTTGTTTCACATGCCAGCAAGGTTATGCTCAGAATCTCCATCCCAGAGGTTTCCCAAAGTCCTCAATTCATCTTCTCACTTCTCTGGTCTTTACATTCTTGGTTCTTCGTTTCAAATCCGTTCCTGTCACTGCATTATCTGCTCCTCTTTCAAATGTTTGTGGATTTCTCAAAACTCCTCCTTTCCACTCTCTGTCATTCTCCCTTTTTCTACTGTAGGTCGTTCTGGACCAACGGATGAGGGACGGCCCTTAGTTAATGTGGACAGAAGTGACTCCGCGGTCATCGGAGGTAATGGGGCCGCGAATGACCTCTTCCTTGGTTCTGTTGTCACTGTTAGCAAAGTCCAAAAAATATCTGAGAACCCGTGATGATTGTGAGGTCAATGGCAGACCACATACATTTGCTAATGTTCTTGATACAACTGTACCGAACTCAGCTCCTTTGAAAAAGCTTTGTAGAAGGAACTGATTGCTCCTCTTTTTTAAAGGATGGTTGCCAAACTACAATAATAAGAGGTTTTTCACTTGAAAATAGTCATTAGTTTCTCTCAGAATGTATGCATATTTAAGACACATTTACTTATGCTTCTTTGATTTAAAATAGCCATAGGTCAGCCCCTTAGCCCAGAACATTTAAAAATAAAACATAAAGTAGCATTGACATATATACACTACTGTGTGTAAAATAGCTAGTGGAAAGCTGCTGGTTCACCTTGTTGTATAATAGAAACTAACACAACATTGCAAAACAATTATTCTCTAAATGTAAAAGGAAAATAAACTTTATTTTAAATAAAAAATGCAACATTTATTGGGAGAAGCACCTAATTATACAAATTGTCATTTACCTAAACAGAAAGATATAAAGTCAAGTGGGCCTTAGAAAGCATCACTACGAGCAAAGCTAGTGGAGGTGATGAAATTCCAGTTGAGCTATTTCAAAACCTGAAAGATGATGCTGTGAAAGTGCTGCACTCGATATGCCAGCACATCTGGAAAACTCAGCAGTGGCCACAGGACTGGAAAAGGTCAGATTTCATTCCAATCCCAAAGAAAGGCAATGCCAAAGAATGCTCGAACTACTGCACAATTGCACTCATCTCACACACTAGTAAAGTAATGCTCAAAATTCTCCAAGCCAGGCTTCAGCAATACATGAACCCTGAACTTCCAGATGTTCAAGCTGGTTTGAGAAAAGGCAGAGGAATAAGAGATCAAATTGCCAACATCCGCTGGATCATCGAAAAAGCAAGAGAGTTCTAGAAAAACATCTATTTCTGCTTTATTGACTATGCCAAAGTCTTTCACTGTGTGGATCACAATAAACTGTGGAAAATTCTTAAAGAGATGGGAATACCAGACCATCTGACCTGTCTCTTGAGAAACCTGTATGCAGGTCAGGAAGCAACAGTTAGACCTGGACATGAAACAACAGACTGGTTCCAAATAGGAAAAGGAGTATGTTAAGGCTGTATATTGTCACCCCGCTTATTTAACTTATACACAGAGTACATCATGAGAAATGCTGGGCTGGAAGAAGCACAAGCTAGAATCAAGATTGCCGGGAGAAATATCAATAACCTCAGATATGCAGATGACATCACTCTTATGGCAGAAAGCAAAGAAGAACTAAAGAGCCTCTTGATGAAAGTGAAAGAGGAGAGTGAAAAAGTTGGCTTAAAACTCAACATTCAGAAAACTAATATCATGGCATCCAGTCCCATCATTTCATGGCAAATAGATGGGGAAACAGTGAAAACAGTGTCAGACTTTATTTTTTTGGGCTCCAAAATCACTGCTGATGGTGATTGTAGCCGTGAAATTAAAAGACGCTTACTCTTTGGAAGGAAGGTTATGACCAACCTAGATAGCATATTTAAAAGCAGAGACACTACTCTGCCAACAAAGGTCCATCTAGTCAAGGGTATGGTTTTTCCAGTGGTCATGTATGAATGTGAGAGTTGGACAGTGAAGAAAGCTGTGCACTGAAGAATTGATGCTTTTGAACTGTGGTGTTGGAGAAGACTCTTGAGAGTCCCTTGGACTGCAAGAAGATCCAACCAGTCCATCCTAAAGGAGATCAGTCCTGGGTGTTCATTGGAAGGACTGATGTTGAAGCTGAAACTCCAATACTTTGGCCACTTCATGCAAAGAGTTGACTCATTGGAAAAGATCCTAATGCTGGGAAGGATTGGGAGCAGGATGAGAAGGGGACAACAGAGGATGAGATGGTTGGATGGCATCACCGACTCGATGGACATGGGTTTGGGTAGACTCTGGGAGTTGGTGATGGACAGTGAGGCCTGCCGTGCTGCGATTCATGGGGTTGCAAAGAGTCGGACATGACTGAGCGGTTGAACTGAAAGATATAAAACTGTATCTAGCATCAAGCTTATCTTTGGGCGGAGAGATAGGTAGCTAGCTATCTAGATAGATAGATATCCATTAAATAAATCTATTCATATATATATATTTGAAGAAGTTAAAGTAATTGCACTTTAAATATCTTCTATTTTATCCCCAGGAACAAAATTTATCCAGGTAGGACTCAAAATTAATATTCAATTCTCCCTCCTCATCCTTCAAAGAACATTTTAATTTGTTTAGTTAAATTATGGAAATGTGAGTCAGTTGCAAACTCTGCTTGGTGAGTATATGTAAACTACTCTCCATTCTTTGCTACCTCAAAGTGAGGTAATTACTCCTAGAGCTGGGTGATTGGACTGGGGGTCCACTGTTTAGGCCAGCTACACACCTTCTCAGATTGGATCTGCCTGCATTTATTAAGACACCAGGTTTCTCCAGACAACTAGTGAACTATTCAGACATTTTAAAGTGCTGATCAAGTCTATGTGAGAATGTAATTATTTCCATTTCTGTATCAATTACTTTTATTTTTGTAATGAGGGAGGAATATGACCTCCATCTTATAACTCCAAAAACAAATAAAACCCATAAATATTTTTTATAATGCATATCGAAAAGGAATAACTTTCTTGTTAAAATTTAAATTAACCCTTAATCCTAAATCATTCTGATTTGTTTTTAATGAGAAAACTTCACTATAATGTCAAAGCTAAGTGAAAATAAATCAACTTAAATGTGATTAATATTTACAAAGTAGGAACCAAAGTTCAAAATTTTGCAGATTATCATAGTTGGTGCCCTTTTATTAGAGAGAACAAAGATAAAAGTCAAACTGATGACAGAACAAAGATGTGGTCCTTAGAGTTTTATTACCTGCGTGTGTGTGTGCTCAGTCATTCAGTCATGTCCAACTTGTTGGGACCCCATGAACTGTAGCTGGTCAGGCTCTTCTGTCCATGGGATTTTCCTGGCAAGAATACTGGAGTGGGTTGCCATTCCCAGGAATTGAACCCGTGTCTCCTGCATTTCCACCATTGGCAGGCAGATTCTTTACCACTGAACAGAGTTGTATTGCTTTTGCTGAACATCATTGGCAAGATGTACAAAGTAAGTTTCTCTAGTGTCACTCCCCTGAGAAATCCTTTTTGGCTCCTGATACATGGGAGTCAAGCACAGAAGGTCTTAGGGACAGAAGGGGTTCAGTTTACTGGACCCTACAATGTACTTGAACCTGCCTTCCATCAATGTGGTGGCTGGTGGCTGTGTGGTTTGTCAGTTATTGAGTACATAGACCTCCAGTGTATTGTTCCTGAAAGAACTATCAGACTTTTAAAAAACTGATCACAGACTGTACCTTTGTGTGAAATATTTGATCTGTTTAAAGGATTATCCCAATAGGTGAATTTCTCCATATTCTGCATTTTGCATTTTTATTTTCTCCCCTGTAAACAAAGGAAGCACTGGGAAAGGAGTATTAACCTAATCAATATTCAAAGCTGGTAAACCAGAGATCACAGAGGATTTCTTGCCAAGCGATCTATGCTGTGGATGGGCAGATGGATGGATAGAGAAAGATACAGATGTGTAGATAGACAGAGACACAGACAGACATGAGCACTTGTCAAAAACACATTTACACTGGAGTTACTGATAGGAAGATTATGGAAGCCATCAGATGCATTCTTCAAATTATCTCAATCTCTTCAGATAGAGGGTAGAGATGGAAGTTATTCTAGGATCCCACCAAACCTCACAAAACAAAAACAAGGTAGAGTTAGAGGTAATCAATCACATACAGAAAATCCTGGATGTACAGGTGGGTCAGTGTAATGGTGACAGTCATCATATAATCAAGTGGTTTGATCACTGTTACTGAGTTAGTGGTCCCTGACACTAAAATTGGATATAATATAGCTCTTAAAACAAAACTCTATGACTAAACATAAAAATAATTAAAGTAACTCTGTTATTGGTTCTCACATGAGATGGAAAATATATTGAAAGTAATGAATATTCTACTTATGAATAAATATTTAAGAATATTCATAGAGTAATAAATATGCTACCTCTTCTCAGCTAAGGAGTCTGAGTTCCTGATAGCATGTGCTCAGGAATCTTTGTGACCAATTGCACCCAACCAAGCTTCAAGTTTGTTGGGCTCCATCACACTTGCTTAAGTCTGTCCCAGAGTATAATAAAGAAACTTCATTTTGCAATACAAATTTTGATTTATATAACTAAACACTAACATATGTTTGCTTACATTTGTTAATTGGAAATACTAATTAATGCCTGTGCCAATCATCCTAAAACTATATTGACTAGTGAATATTCCTTTTTGCCTGTTTCAGAATGAACTGGATATTTATTCTTCACTAATGTGATATAGCTTGACTTAACATCCCTATGGCTTAGCATGATGGTGCATTAAAATAATCTGTGAAACTTTTGAAATAATACTGATACCCTAGCCTCCCACCAAAAATTCTGAGTTATCCTCTACTATGTAGCCAAGATTGAGAACCACTGGCAAAGTTAATGTCTTCAATACTTAAAACATTTCCAACATGAGAAATGTTTTACTTTCCATATAACTGAATGTTATTAATATTTCTACAAATTTTTATAATATAGTATATTAGTTATCAATTGCTGAATGACAAATTATCACCTATTTAGCAACTTAACACAATCCACATGCATTATTCCTCAGTTTATATGGGTCAGGAGTTTGGGCACATCTCAATTAGGTCCTCTGCTTAGGGTCTCACAATCCTGAAATGAATATGTGTCATTTGGGATCTTGGGCTGGGGTCACGTTTGAAGTTTCCACTGGGGATGGAGCCTTTTTCACTTGCATAGATTGTTGGCTGCATGCAGTTTCTTGCAGCTGTAGCGCTGAGAGCTTCTGAATTTTCACTGGTTCATAGACAGAGTTCCTTGTCATGTGGTGGTTTCCAGCATGGCTCTTGCCACCTCATAGCCAGCAGGAAGAAGGAGACTCCAACAGTACAGGTGCTACAGTCTTATGTAACATAATCATGTAATCGTGTACAAATAATCAGGTACAGACCATCACCTTCATCATATTGTATTGGTTAGAAGCAAGTCACAGGGGGGTCACACAAGAGTGTAGACCCCTAGAGGCAACAATCACTTAAGACTCTCTTGGTCTCATAGACATAGATGAAATACACACCACATTACTGTAGTTCAACTGTATATGAGCATAACAGTTTAATCAAATTTTCATTAAAACAGGTAAAAATTTGGCCACTTGATGTAAAAAGCTGTCTCATTGGAAGAGATTCTGATGCTTGGAAAGATTGAGGTAAAAAGAAAAATGGGGCAGCAGAGGATGAGACTCTAAGCATCGTCAACTCAATGGACATAAATTTGAGCTCCTTGGTGACAGATGGTAAAGAAGCTGCCTGCAATGCAGGAGGCCTGGGTTAGATCCCTGGGTTGGGAAAATCCCCTGGAGGAGGGTATGGCAACCCACTCCAGTATTGTTGCCTGGAGAATCTCCATGAACAGAGGAGCCTGGCAGGATATACAGTCCATAGGGTCGCAAAGAGTTGGACACGACTGAGTAACTAAGCACACTGGGAGATAGATAAGTGCACTAGGAGGATAGAGGAACCTGGCACACTGCAGTCCATGCTGTCACAAAGAATCGGTCACAACTTAGCAACTGCACAACAACAACAAAGCATTTAATCACTCCATAATGGGGCTACACAGTCTGTATCTTTTAAAAATAAAAACCTGCTTACTCAATTAGCCATGCAGGCATGGCCTAAGAGGCCTATGGTGTTTTCTTAGTGTGAAGGCATTAACTGAAATCCAATCAGATATGTCTTTGGAATTAAGGCGTAAAACCTCTGTGTCTAAAGTTTGCATGGACTTAGAAGTAACCTTAATGTTATAATATTACTTGGTTTCAAATTTTCTGATGATAAATGATGCTGGGGTAGATTCTAGTTAGGCTGACATTTACGGTTTATAATCTGACTTTGTATTTTCCCTTCTCTCTAGGTGTGATAGCGGTTGTGATATTTATTTTGCTCTGCATCACTGCCATTGCTATACGCATTTATCAACAGAGATGGCTATACCAAAAAAATGAGACAAATATTCCAAAAACTGGAGACAATGCTGAAACTGCTCTGAAAAGTGAGCTCAACACGCAATGTACAGTCAATGAAAGCCAGAAAGAGTATTTCTTCTGATCTGCTGTTGTGATTTACTGATTACTATGATGATGTGACTTTCTTGCTAAGCCAGGGGCTCGCAGTGGGTGAAACCCACCTGTTGTCCTTCTGGGACAGGCAGTGGGGGTCCACCGCTATCACATTGCTCACCATCGGTCCCTGGAGGCTCTGCTCAGTGCTCCTTCTTGATCCATTTATGTAACAGTGACTTCGGTGTGCTCATCAATCACTGATTGGCAGTTTCTGACTGTTCTGACTTGATCTTCTAGAAGGCAAATGTATTTTACATAATTACTTCGGGTTTTAAGTGAGAAGAAGGATTCAAGCTGTGGCCATACTCTTTTAAAAATACAACATGGAAGTTTATCAACGTTGGACTCTAATGTTTTGTGTTACATGGAAACCTACAGTAAGCTTCCTTTATCTATCACTTGCTGACATTTATAAACCAGGAAGTGCTTCTCAGATGGCCTTCAGCTGCATTTCCATATTCCTGTGAACGAGAGCCCATTGGCCAAACATCTGAGAAAACATTCTTTTGGCTGATTGTTTTCCCTTTTGTCTCTTTTAAATCAGTTTTGATACACTTTAATAATGAAATGATGTTGACTGTCAGCTATGAGATTCTACTGTTAAGTTCAGATGTAGAACAGAGAATTCATGGGTAGAAAAATGTGTAAAGGACTTTAATCTGTGATAATTTGTTTCTTTTTCTTTGTGATTTGTCATTATATTCTTTGTAAATTGTAATAAGGATAACCTAGTAATCTCACAGAAATGTTTATTTTATAACTAAATTTGTGCCCATGTATAAATTCCATATTTAACACTGGAACTGTATCCCTCCACATCTGAGTGAAATATAATCCTAAACTTGTTTCCTTTACATATGGGGTGGTTAGGTCACTTTTCTTGCTCTATCACTTTTTCCTGTGATTTTTTTTTTCTGGAGATTATAACAACTCTTTGCTTTCCTGTGACTGTATGTTCATTTATTAGGGAATAAGTCACATTTTAAACTAAATCTCTCCATTTCCCTTTCTAAATTTCGAGCTTATCTAGGCAAAACATTCCTTGAGTTACCTTCTCACTTAGCTACATTTTGGAATATTAGTGGAAGAATGCTTATGCTAAGGGAAAATGCAAGCTATATGATCTGAACTAAATCTGTCATTTCAGCAAAATTCTAGGATCTTGAGATCTATTTCCAATAGAGCACCCCAAATCGACTAGTTCATTTTAAGTAGGGCGTATTTGAATATTAGGAGAGCAAAAATTTCATATTAACTCTGAGAATTGATCCAGTAACTACTTTTGTGGCAGTGGTCATTAGATACTCACATGACGTCACCATTTGCATTGCAAAGCCAGTTATAATAAAAATGCACTGCCCTCTCTATATCCCACCTGCCATGTGCCTGCCAGGTACTAACTTTGACCACAAAAAGATCACTTGGAATTAGATGCATTTTGCCTTGCTATTACCTTTTGTGTGTATACCTACTTTTCTGTATTCTTTTTAATGATTGGGAAAAGATATCCTCTATATTGTTTTTTTCTCAAACATTGTTTCTTGTATTTTCTTATATTAATTTTCTATAAGGTATAAAAAGCTACCACAAATTTAACACAATACACATTTATTATATCACAGTTTCTGTGAGTTAGGAGCTAGGCATGAGTTTACTGAGACTTTTGCAAGGTTGCAGTCAAGTGTCTGCCAGGGCTGTGTTCTCATATGGAAAGTCAGTCAGGAAGGGAGCTGCCTCCTTGCTCCTATGATTATTGACAGCATTTCATTCCTTACTGCTGGAGGACTTATGAAAGCTTGCTTCTTCAAAGCTAGTAGAGGAGAGACTCTAGAGCAAGTATGCTAGCAAGAGGGAGACTTATTTAAGGTAAATGTGATCATAGAAATGACATCCCCCAATTTGCCATATTCTGTTGGTTAGAGGGGCTTCCCTGGTAGCTCAGCTGGTAAAGAATCCGCCTCCAAGGCAGGAGACCCAGGTTCGATTCCTGGGTGGGGAAAATAACCTGGAGAAGGGATAGGCTGCCCACTTCAGTATTCATTGGCTTCCCTGGTGACTTAGATCATAAAGAATCTGCCTGCAATGCGGAGACCTGGGTTCAGTCCTTGGATTGGGAAGACCTCCTGGGGAGGGCATAGCAACCCACTCCAGTATTCTTGCCTAGAAAATCCCCAAGGACAGAGGAGCCCGGTGGGCTACAGTCCATGGGGTCACAAAGAGTTGGACATGACTGAGCGACTAAGCACACACATTGGTTAAAACAAGTCACAGGTCCCACACATACTAAGGGGTGGGATTATATCAAGACTTAACAGGCTGAGATCATGGAGACCACTTTAAAGTCTATCTGCCATAATACCGTATCTATACTGATGTTTATTTATATGATGAAAGAAGTTTAGGATCTCAATATAGCAATATATAAAGGACTACTTTGGTAAATGGTGTGTGTAGGCTTTTCCCAAAGGTCTGTGTAGTTTGGGGAAGGATTCAACATAAACATTATAGGCTCCATTAAACACATAGCTGAGTGTAAACATCATTAAATTACTGCAACTTTAACAAGTGATCACCTTATGTCCCAAAAGAATGCATCACTTTGGTACCTGAAATTTTACAGATTTCTAGATAGTGAAATCCACTGCACTCTGATCTCTTTTCTAAAGGGGAAACTTTAAAATATTTTTACTGAATTTCGGTGATGCACCATCCACATTCCCTGACTGATTTGTAAACTTTTCCTGCTATTTCTTAATAAAAAAAAAACACTTTTGAATTAAATTAGAAAAATATTTTTAAGAGTTGAATGAAATTTGAATTATGAAATTATATTGTTTCTCCCCTAAAATATTAAAAAATGTGTGAATGTATGCATTCTGTACTGGTGTGTATATTCCTTTATCTCTACTGTATATATAGGGAATAGTGTGATCTGTTAATATTATTTATGGTGGTATTTAACTTGCCATATGAAAAGTGAAACACAAAGTAGTTGATACTTACTGACTGCTACAAATGGGGGCTTCCCAGGTGGCACTAGTGGTAGAGAGCCCACCTGCCAATACAGGAGACTTAAGAGGTGCAGGTTTGATCCCTGGGCTAGGAAGATGCCCTGGATGAGGGCATGGCAATCCATTCTAGTATTCTTGCCCAGGGCCATGGACAGAGGAGCCTGGTGTCAGACATGAGTGAATTGACTTAGTACTCACGCACAAATTAAAATACCTATAAGTGTAGATATTTAAAACTTTGCCAGAGAACCACAATTTAACAGTCAGTAAGTTATTTGTTGAATGTTTGTACTCAAAACTAGTTAAATGTGATTTTCCCCAGACAGTTGGTTTCTAGAGCACTAATTATATATACAGATGTCAGTTGCAAACAGTTCAAAGTTAATAAGTCCTCAAGTTTTATTTTCAAATAGAAGAGGAAAATAGCATATAACTAACACTCATTATTAGGGCTAGAACTTAGGAATTCTTGTTTACCTCATTATGAAGTGAACCCCTTCCCCTATTACCTCCCCAGTATTATTTAGTAACTTAGACAAACATATTGGTGCATTTATATTCTATTTGTCTAAGTAAACACTACTTTTGAAATTTTTTCACTTGCTTTCGTATAGAACATTTGATAGACAATAGCTTTCAATGGATTTTTGAAAAGTGAAAAATGATAATCACGGTCCTTATCTTGAAAGAAGACAAATATGATAGAAGCACTTTCCATCTAATATATATTAAATCCAACTATGCAGTTGGATTGTCAAACCATGCTTTAAACAAAGAGGATGAAATTGACATATGTTAAATAAAAACATATTTAGTGAGTTACTTAATCTATTGTTTTGCAATCCACGTACAACAATGTTTGAGTTCCTCCATGCCTTGAATAGATCCTGGCTGTCTTTTTCTCTTTTTAAGTGTAGCTTATGGTAAATGGCAACATGGAGGAAAGAATAAAAAAGAAAGTGATAGACATGAAATGGCCTGCACACAAAGTGGAGGGGGACATGGATTTGGGGTTTATGTGTACCAACAGCCAAACTGGAAACCATGGGCATGTTTACAGGTTGAGGGAGATTGATAGATTTTATGTGCATTGAAAATAACTTACTACTTCAGTTGAACAAAAGTATTATTAATGGGATAGATCTATGGACTACCTAAACATACATGCAACTACAACCACTTTCTGAGAGGATGAAAGTATTCATAAACACTGGTTTAGCAAATTTAAATTCAGAGAAAGAATTGAGCTTTTATAAGAAAAAAAGAATTCTTATTCTCAGATTCATAGAGATTGTCTGTCGGCAGGAGAATCATCAAATATACCTTCCATCTGATCCTTACCTCTCCCTTTGCAGGCTTTCTAAGTGAGTCTAAGTTGCTTCTTCCAAAGTAACATCATTAACTTGTAGTTAAGTCTGGTTACCTGCACCTTGCTTTGCTATACAAGTTTTCATGGGTGCAGCTTCTGCTAGTTTCTGCTGCAAGTTTCATCAGAACATCAGCCTTGTGGTATAATTCAAGCACAAGTATGGGTTTTGTTTTAGGAAGATAGGTATGTGTGACTGAGGTGTATGGCAGGATTTATCATGCATAGATCACATTGCTGGGAAAATAAGCTGAATTGATACTCACTATGAAACTTCTGTTTCAAAATTACTAGTAATGCAATACATTAGCCAACCTTTGATTATGACGGAAAAATGATGCATATTCCATTTATGTTATCATTATTTGTGTTGTGTGCTGTGCTGTGCTTAGTCACTCAATCGTGCCTGACTCTTTGTTACCCCATGGACTGTAGCCCGCCAGGCTCCTCTGTCCATGAGATTCTCCAGGCAAGAACGTTGGAGTGGGTTGCCATGCCCTCCTCCAGGGGTCTTTCCCGACCCAGTGTTAAGTATTACCAAATAGAAGTTTGTGTGTCCTATGCCCAGTAAGACCAAACAAACCAAAGTTCTGGAGCAGAGAGAGGTTTATTGCAAGGTCATGCAAGGAGATGGGTGGCTCGTTCCCACCCACACCCCCCCGCCATCCCCCTCAAAAAACACAGCTCCCTGAAGGGTTTCAGGAAAACATTTTTAAAGGCAAGTTGCAGGAAGGGCATGGTTAGTTATTGCAAACTTCTTGGTGTCAGAATCCTTTGTTCTTGAAACTCTCCATGTAGGTCAGGTCATGATGTTCCTTTAAACCTCTAGCAATACAAATGTTATTCTCTATTCTGCAACTTTTTATCTCTCTATAAATGGATAAGTGTTATATTCTTTAAGGTCAGAGCTATGAGAATATATGCTATCCTGTGTATTTCAGGCTATAGGTAACATCTTTTTAGCCAGAGTGACTAAGCACCACCAGCAGAGCACAAAGGAACAGATCTAATACAGAGCTGGATTTGTTTTTCTGTATTACAAGAGGACGAGATGCTGGATTCAGAGTTTATCATTGACTTTGCAAACACAAATGCTCAGATCTAAACCTGCCTTTAGATTTGAAAACTGAAATCTTTTATCTACTAAGACTTAAGAAATTTCTTAACATGGAACATCTATAACTGAATGTAGTACTTTGTATCACTACTTTTTGACTTTAATTTTTAAAACCAATCAATGGTGTACAATATTTATAATTGTCTTTTTCTTTACAGATCAGAAACCTGCAGCACAGGGCTTTCATTGCTTAGATAAGTGTCACACAGATAATAAATTACTGACAGACGTGGAATGCAGATTTTGACATTTCAACAGTTGACTTGCTCTCATTTTCTGCAGCAAGTAAATATAATCCACGGCTAGATTTCTCTTTTGTTTGAAGATATGATTTATATGTCTAAAAATATGAAATTCAAACTATTCTGCCTAAGAACACACTTGCACTGTCACACCACACACACACACACACACACACTCACATGACTTACTGATGTCAGATTTGTGCTTTTAATGTTTCCTAGAATGTTTTATGTGTATAGAGAAATACCGGTGTTTTCTTTAATTCTCAATATTTTGGCCACATATGAATCCATCAAAAAGAACTTTTCTGAACATCATATATACCTCCACAATACACAAATTAGTTTGTAAATATTAGTTTTATAAATAAAATTACTTTAAAAATTGCTTCATAAATAAAATCAGGTTTACTAAAGCCATCATCAAATTACCTTAAGTATTTTATTAGTTAGAATGTTTAATCTATCAGTTTCTCCTAAATTTTTAAATTAACCTTAAAACCAGAAAACGAAAGAATACTCAAATTAAGAAGTGATTCGAAAATTTTGGTAACATTTACGCCCAATCCATTACAGAACCATTGATAATGGGGCTTATACTCATTTGTATTGTTTTCAACGTATCTGCTTTGCCGAAGTTTACAGCGATATGTATGCTCATACCTTCTGGGGGATTTAGCAATTTGTTTCACCTAAAATAAAAATACATTCTCTCAAACAAGCCAGGGTGGAAGCTTTCAGCTGCCAGCCAAGGATTCTTGGCCAGGATGTGCACAGGCTGCATCTTTCAGGATCTGTGAAGAGACTGTGATTAATTATCTTGCCATGCTGTTTGACCCGATATCTATTTAGTTAATTTATGTGAATTTCAGAACCTCTGTTTTGGGGGCAGAAATTACTTTTTAAGAAAACTTATCATAATTCTGTTTATTCAGCCTTTCCTACTGTAACACATAAGCCTATAAAAATTTCTTAAATACAGAGATCAACTGAATTAATGAGAAAATTTATTTATTTTTATTCTAATTCTAATTAGAATTATTTGTACAATAATTTTAGAAAAACAGCTATATTTTATCTCCATAATATCAAACTTTCATTTAATGGATCTTACAGTCTCAACTTGTTTCAAAGACCTGTAATTACTATGATAATTGGTATTCTCTCTTGGCTGACCCAATTGTATGGAGTTCCCTGACTCCATGGTTCTTCCAGAATTATTCCAGACATTTTTTTTTAAACAATCCTTACTTTCTGTCAGCAACATGATGTTCCATCATGTCTTTCTTTTCTCTAAGACGTGAAATTAGCTACCCTCAAGGAGTTTTCTTTCTATTTAGTAAATTAGTGGAAACCCAAATAAAAACAATAAGGTACATATGAAAATGTTTCTCATGTATACTGTGGGAAGGTAGGATTGTCGGAGCACTTTGGAGACAAAATTGGAAAGAATGTTTTAAGGTAATCCATTTTAAACAATTATCCCAGTTTTATTAGTGGATTTGGGGAGAGTGAAGTTTGAAGGGTTCTTCCCTTGTGGACCTTGGTTCTTGCTAAGGATACAAAGACGAATCTGAGGTCTTACTTGTAGGAAAAACAAGTTTATTGAGGCAGGAACAGGAGGAACACCTCTAGGGAGAGGTGGGCCAAGCCAAGAGAGGCGCTGGCACTGGAACGGTGAGGCAAGAGGACTTTCAAGACAGGGTTTTTACAAATTCATCCAGCCAGGTGTGGACTGACAGTTTTGATTGACAGTTGCAAGTTACATAACAACAGGTTCTATTGTGCATGTCTTTCCCATAATCCAGTCTATTATAATAATCAGATGTATGTATGTATAGAATATTTATGAACCCTTAATAGGCTCCCGGCACCCTAAATTCGCTTGAGGACACAGTTGTGCATGAAGAATGCATGTGCCTGAGTTGGAGAAGCCCTCGCGGTTAGTTTGTACCCACTGTGGGCCTAGGGTGCTGGTAAAAGTCTCCGTGGTTATTTTGTAGCATGTCTATGAACCCTCCTGGGCCCCACTGGGGTGTATCTGGGTTGAGATTTTAGAGATCAGCTTGCATCCTTTTCAGCTAGGCCACCCCTGTTTGCTCATGCCTAACTTCCTATCTAACAGTTTCAGGCTAATTATGGGCTAACAAAAAGCTAACTAACCCATGTGAAATGCACACAGTAGGTGCTCTTATAATTTATTACTTTGGCTGATTCGATTGTTAGTTTGAGCATTTTATATAGATAGATAGATAGATAGATAGATAGATACGTATATATATATCAAGGAGGTTGAAATGGAAATTTAAATCATTATTTGGATTTTTTTCGATATGAGCTGTTGATTCAAAGATTTTAGGCCCTGTGGGAAAACTGCATCAACTGAAAGTAACTAGTTATTTGCCATTTTCCATGCTGGAAACATTTGGGTCATTATACCTACTAAATCTGAGCTTCTGAGGTGGATTATTGAGGACACTGAATCCACCATCTCCCCAGATTGCTGGCATTCTGATCAAAGACAACTTTTCTTTCTACCAAAAACATGAGTTTGACTTTATAAGAGGTAAGCAGCAGGACCTGATTGATCTAAAAACACTCTGACTTAGGAACAAAATTTTAATTTTGTTTAATGCTAAATATTGTTAATTTAAATAACCACATGTGGCTGATGTCAGGTGGCCTCAGCCTACAGTGGCCTGAAGCATGGCTTTGGTTCTCAGGCAGAGATTGAGGCCGGGCCACGGTGGTGAGAGCCCCGAATCCTAGCCACTAGACTAGCGGTCAGTGACAAGACCCTGGCCCTTGGACTTTGCAGAAAAAAAATTCCTACAAAGAAAGCAGTGAAACAAGTGAAGTATTTATTAGGAGGAAAAAAGTGTAGTATATGTGGATAAACATATGGGCAGACTCAGAGAGAGAGAGAGAGTTGAGCCCTCAAAGTAGTTTAAATCACTGTTATGGGGAATTTCTTCTGAGTTTCCTTTAGCCAATCATTTTGATTTGTCTGTTCCTGAGGCCATATTTGGTTTATCTCAGGAACCTCTTGTATGTGCTCATCTCTTAGCCAAGATGGATTCTAGGGAGGAGGCTTAAGAGTAGTTGACATCATTTACTATGAGGTGATGCCCCTTCCCTTTTGGACCTCCAAGGAGCCTCTCTGTACATGCATAGTCAGGGCGATGTCCTTGAGTTTGAAAATGAGGAATATATGGTCTTCTATCTGTGAAGGACTCAGCCTCCTACTTCATTCTGCTTTTGTGGAGTTTCTGCTATTATGGAGCTTTTGTGCACAAGGGAGAAACTGTTTAGCCTGGGGCCCATCTATCTCCTGCCTCCAGCCATTGGCTACCATACTGAAGGGCAACAAAGGGTGTAAAACAAGCATGAAGAAGGCATTACAAGGAACTGTAAGGTGTGAGATTTAAGAAGGAAGGAAATGCATAAAGAGTTAAATGTGTGACTAAACCAGTATAAGAATTGAATATATGAAGTAATGATGATGATGAAGTTCTTGTAGGATTTTTAAAAAGAATGAATAACATATGTCAATAAGATGGTGAATCTGTTAATATTCAGATGAGCTGTTAATATTTTTAACATGGTAATTACATATGATTCAACTTAATTCGTTCTAGGTTCTTACATTGTTAGGGAAGAGGATAAGGGTATGATTGAAAAGAGAGACTGCTTTAAAAGACTGGTAGTGAACGAAAAAGGCACAGCTGGGAGAAAATTATCTCAGTATTCTGGGTTGAGCCCTTTGTATTTAGGTGCAGACAGCTGGACACTGGCAACTCATTCCAGTAGCACTTTTTTAAGGGATTAGGAGGGTTCAGGGAACAGAGTCACATGAGGCATTTATACGAAAGTTATTCTTTGTATTTGATTCTTTCTTCCCACCTGAGCAGTGTGGTGTTACAGTGTTTGGGCTATGTGTCCCTTTCCTCTTAATGTGTCCCAGGTGTGAAGAGAATCCCAGACATGAGCAGTCAAAATCTTTTCACAAAAATTCTAAGTCCTGGTGGACTCAAGTTCTACACTTATTCAAAGAACATGTACTTCCAATGTACTTGTAGTTCTAATGTACCTTTGAAAGAATATTTCAGGTTAAAGAAGCATATTTGTGATGGTAAAGCCAGACAAAGATAATATAAATGATACCTTTAAATGGTGGTTTATTGAAGGCTGTATCCAAGGAAAGGATGTTGAATCTTGCCAATTCTTTCTTGGTAACAACTGACCGGATTATGTGGTTTTTGTCCTTCATTTTGATAGTGTTGTGTATTATACTGATTGATTTTCATACGTTAAGTCATTCTTGTATTCCAAGAATAAACCTTCCTTGGTCAAGCTGTGTAATCTTTTGAACATGCTGTTGAATTCAGGTTACTAGCAGTTTGTTAAGGTTTTTTGCATTGACATTCATCAGGGTTATTGGTCTATAATTTTCTTTTCTTGTAGTTTTCTTCATCTGGCTTTGGTATGGTAATTCTGGCCTCATGGATTGAACTTGGAATTGTTCCCTCCTGCTCAATTTTTTTGAAAGAATTTCAGAAGATTAGTGGTAATTCTTTAATTGTTTGGTGAATTCTCCAGTGAAGCCATCTGGTCTTGAGCTTTTCATTGTTGAGAGGTTTTTGATTAATGATTTAATCTCCTTACTAGTTATTGGTATGTGTAAAATTTCTAGTTTTTCATGACTCAGTCTTGGTAAATTGTGAGCTTCTAGAAATTTTTCTATTTTTTCTAGGTTATCCAATTTGTTAGCATACTACTTTTCATAGTATTCCATAGTATTTCATAATATTCATCCCTTTTTATTTCTGCAGCATTGGTTGTAATGTTCCCTTTTTCATTTCTAATTATATTTGTTTGAGTATTCTCTATTCTTTCTTACATAATCTAGTTAAAACTTGATCTTTTAAAAAATTTAATGTCATTGAAAAATGTTGTCATATATTACAAGATGGGTGAATCTTGAGGACATGATGCTAAGTGATATAAGCCGGTCACAAAAAATAACTTCTGTATGTTTCCATGTATGTGAGATAACAAAAGTATTTAAATTGATAGAAACAGAAATTATAATGGTGGTTACCATGGACTGAGGGAGAGGGGAATAGGGAATTGTTTCATGGGTAAAAAGTTTCAGTTTTGTAAGATATAAATGTTCTGAGATCTATTTTACAAGGCAGATATACTTACAACTACTGAATCTGAATCACAGGGCACTTTATATTGTGCTTTTTATTACCACAATTAAAACATACCCACACCCAAATGTCCTCTCTCTAGCCACAGGACACAGGAAGGGGCAGCCTACAAGACAGAAAAAGTTTAGACAGGAGCTTCTCTACTTCAGGCAACACCACTGAAAAACTTGTAGTCTCATTTTCTTTTTTTTTTTTTGTCTTTTTTTCCCTTTTTTTAAATTAATTTATTTATTTTAGTTGGAGGCTAATTACTTTAAAATATTGTAGTGGTTTTTGCCATACATAGATATGAATCAGCCATGGGTTTACATGTGCAGTCTCATTTTCAAACTACTAAAAGTCAAGTGGAGATCCTAGACTTCTACCCTTGCAAAGCCATAATGAATTACCTTAGTTTATGTTCCTCACCAGCTTAGCGTCAGAGAAGTTTGACTATACAATCAGCACTTCCTTTCCCAAACAGACAGTATCATGGAAAACGTAAAGGAGAGTGTACTTTTACCTCCACCCTGCAGTCATAAGGTGCCCCTACAGGGGTGATAGCACAAGAGGCCTGGTGGATACTCAGTACTTTCCCCATATGCCTTTGTCAACAGGACACTGTCTGCTCCCAGCAGTGTTGTTGAGGCCATAAGGAGAGAAGTCACAAGATACTTCTACCTGTCTAAGCAAGGGAAGTATCTTAGAGACCCAACTGGAGAGTTAAAACCCCTACCCCTGCCTAGGAGTAACAGGGATCCCTCATGGGGGTCAAGCAGGCAGAGTGGAAGGACTCCTACTCGATCTGGCAGAATTAAGCTGGTATTCTCCACTTCCTCTTCAGGACCAGTGTCAAAATAAGTGAGCTAAAACAGGAGATTTAAAGATTCAGATTCTCATAAATATAATACCCCAAATGTTCCATTTCAGTAGAAAATCACTCATCATATCAAGAATGAGGGAAGATCCCAAACTGAATGAGAAAAAGCAATCAGTAAATCCCAAGACCAAGGCAGCAGAGATGTTAGAATTATCTGACAAAGACATTGTCAGCTATCATTAAAAAGCTTCAATAAACAATGAAGGACAAATAAATTTGACTAGTCTAGGTCGATGTGTAAAACTTTTTGAATTTTTTCTGTTTGGAGGTTATTTAGTTTCTTGCATGTGTAGATATTTTAGATCATATTTGATGTGTTTTTTTAGCCATTATTTCTTCAACAATTTTTTCTGTACCTTTTTCTTTCTTTCATCTTGCTGGATGCGTGTGTTGGTATACTTAAGAGTATGCCCACATCTCTTTGAGGCTGGTTTCATTTTTATTAATTCTTGCTTCTTCTCAGTTCCTCAAATCGAATAATCTCACTTAATCTATCTTCATGTTTAATTATTCTTTCTTCTTCCAGTTCAAATTGATTATCAAATTTTTCTGGTGAATTTGTAACTGTACAGAGAATTTCTATTAGTTCTTATTTATAACTTCTGTGTCCTTGCTGATTTCTCAATTTGGTGAGATATTATTGTCATACTTTCAATTATTTGGATGCAGTTTGCTTGGTTTGCAGTTTGGGGATGTATTTGTAATAGCTGATTGTATATTTTTGTCTGCTAATTCCAACAACTAGGTCATATCAGAAGATTTTTCTCTTGTACTTTTCCACTTTCTTTGCATGTTTTATAATTTTTTGTTGAAACTGAACCTTACAGATAATCTATTGTAACAAGTCTGGAATCAGATCCTTTATTCTTCCATGAATTTCTTATTGTCCAAAGATTTCTGTTGTTATTGTTGTTGTTTCTCTCATTGTTGCTTATTTATCTAGGTACTTTTCTGAACTAATTATACTGATTCTATATTCCCAGGAGTGTGTGCCCACTGAGTTCACTTCTCAGTTTTTTTAAAGGAAGTTTTTGTTTTTATATGAAGCCTGAATTCCTAGGGGCCACTGATGGTTAGTGTAATTTATTGGTTAGCCAAAGATCTATAAGACTTCCTTAAATTCTGTATTTGTATGTCTTCCATACTTTGCCAAGGATATCTACATGAGAAGGATTACCTTCAAACTTCAAGTGGTTTACAAGGCAGCCTTAGCTTTCACTTCTTGCTTGTGCAGGGTCCCAAGGTTGAATGATTGGTTTCTTCTCCTTTCCCAGATCTCTGCTGGGCATGAACACAGTATTGTACATTTACTCAGCTTTTTAGATACTCAGAAATATGTGAAGATTTTAATAGTCCTTATGATTATCTTCTTTTCCAGATCTTCCTTTAAAAATCCCAGCTGGGATTTTGTTTGTCCCAACTGAAATAATAGACTTACGCAGCTGCAATGTCCCTAAAAAATGGCTATGCTTTTGGAAAAACACTAGGGATAGGACATAGCCTCTGCTTCCCTCTCCCTTTTGATTTAAGCTGTGTTTAAGAAAATAGTTGCAAAAGCCTGGAAATAGACATGACCTACAAAGCTGGACATTTAGAGAAAATTTTGACAGTGTAGTTGAAGATGAAGTGTAGTTTTAAATGAAGCTCCAAAATAAGTCTGTCCTCGCCACTGGCTGAGAGACTGTCAATGACTATTATGCCATTGAGCTGGGGCTTGGTGGGGGAGGAGGGGAGTTGGTTTTGTTTTAGTCTCTAAGTCATGTTTGACTCTTTTGCAACCCCATGGACTATAGTCCACCAGGCTCCTCTGTCCATGGGATTTCCCAGGCAAGAATACTGGACTGGGTTGCTATTTCCTTCTCCAGGGGATCTTCCCGACCCAGGGACTGAACCTGCATCTCCTGCATTGACAGGCAGATTCGTTACCACTGAGCCACCAAACACTCCAAACACAGGCATGGTACAAAGGTTTAGTAGTTTCTGTTGCATAGGTGATTGTTCTGTGGCTTGATTAACTTTCAGAGCTCAAAAACAGTTCAATTCAAATGTTTGGTTGGTACTTTGCTGTTTTTTTTTTTTTTCCGAAAAGAGCAGTTCATCAGAGTCCTCACACTACCATTTAGGAAACATGCATTCTAGTGTGTTTTGTGGTTGGACTCGGTCAGTGGTCCTCCTGCAAACAAGCTGCTCTGTTTCTCCTGGTTTCTGACAGTTTGTGATACTGACAAAAGTGCTCTGCTACTAACATTGAAGAATGGTATTTTCCTATGAATCATGAATTAGGAAAATACATTTCCTCTGTTAGGTTTAATTTTGTTATATTTCTGGTTTTTAACATCACCTGTTATTTAATATCAGCAGGCATCTGATCTAGCACAAATTATGTATTAGAGTTATTCCTGGTTTATTCTATCAATTTGTGTGCTCTTTGAAGAATATGTTTAGAGGTAGATGAGCAGGGCATATACCACAGAATTCATTATTTTATATCCTCAAGCACATATCTTAATAATTCGTATTTAGTGGAAATTTTGTTTGTAAAGAACTGTACATAGACACAAAAAGAGGCAATTATAACTCATTGTAGTAGGTAGAATCAATAGATGGTTTCCAACTGAGCTAAGTATGCAGACAAAATACAGTGAGGCATAGTTTGAATTCAAGGCATCACAGCAGTATAGTTTTTAAAATTAATAATAATTCTATGCATTCATAAATGTATTGGCCCAGGTCATTGATTGTAGAGACTCCAGGAAGCTGAGTGATTCCTGAAATGTCCAATGTGGGGATGCCAGGGCATGATTTGGAAGGATCCTTTTCTCAAGTTCTCATGCTACTGAGAATCCACATGATAATAACATCACTAAAGAGACATGGAAACCACCTGAAATGATGGCAAATGTAGCACAGCAGGATGGACAGAAATGTGGGGGAAGAACCAGAAGGCAGACCAAAAAGGCTGAGAAACTCTGATGATTATTTTCATCCTTTTTCATCTACTTCTTTCAAAATATCTGGCATCATTTTCTTACTGTCATCTGTTCTGCAAAGAGTCTTCAGAACTTTGTGTTGCTGTTGATTTTGAAGGTTCATGTCTCCTCTGAAAGAGAGAAGGTTATCTCCCTTCTGGACTACCTGCATCTTTTTGATAGATCAATGATTGTATAAGCCAGAGAATTAGAGGCAGTGCACAGCGGGTGCTTGGTAATGCTAAGCTACCCATCCACAAAATACTGTAAAGGTATTTCCTGCCCTTTGTTTCCTGACTTATGCCAATTCATTCTTTTTTTTTTCTCATAAACAGGTGAAAGCTGCTTTGTTTCCTTTCCCTCAGACTCAGTCTCACAATTACTGGTAGGGAATTTACAGTTTAAATTTGGTCTGTAAAATAGGGTTCATAATAACCATTTTCTCTTGCAAACAGAATTGTGTCCATGTGGCTGTGACTCTGACCACCATCAAGGGAATGGTCATGTTACATTTCTAGACCTTATATTATTGACTTAGGTTTATTTACATAATTGAGTTTAAAAATCATTTAAACATAGGTTTGTGTAATCAATTTCCTCATCACAAGGCACTGCTTATTTAGAACAAAGCCTTTCTGTTGGAATGCTTTCTGATATTTTCCTAGCCATCGGCAAAACATATAATTTTATTTTCTTCCAGAAACACTATAGGTATCCAGATAAAGGCATTCTCTCATGAATCCCCTTTATTTCTTGGTTTTAACATTATTAACAGAATGATTAGCAAGTCAGTACTGAAGAGGGTAAGTAAAGCACAATTTTAACACTGATGCCCCCATCACCCCCAGAACATATGTGTTAATAATTCTGATTTTTTAAAAAATCCTATAATATGTCTTCTGAACACATGACCTAGACATTGGTGATAAAACCTTGGGGAATGAAGGACTCCTGATTCTGAGGCCATTGTGTGATCTGCATGCATATGAATACTTTATACATCATCATTTGCAGTTTATAGCTGTATCATGCATTTGCATTGGTATATTGCTGCTAATATTCTCTGCACCCTGAGTCCAATCTGTAGGTTTCTTTATTCAGCATGAGGATGTTACGCTGGGAGATACTGCATGGTGCTTTCTTTTGAGAGATTGATATCTGAAAGAATTAGAATTTTCTTCCATAGCAATGACCAGACCTACAAGCAGAAACTCTTCTGATGTGCCATCTGGAACTGTTCAAACATCTGTCATGTGAAGGTACCCCAGGAGCTTCTCATAGATTTTGGAGGATCTCTGTGGAGGGATTCATACCCTGCAGGCACCCGCCTGTCTTCTTTAAAGCATGGTGGGCAGGCAGACAAGACCTACTCAATATCACACCTGCTCACTGCTGCACTGGCCACCTGTGGATACCTCGGCCAAGGGATACAGGAGAAGAGGCAGGGCAGCAGATTCCACATGGCATCCTAATTAGGTTCACTCCTGAGCATTTCTGAGATGTGGGCTGTGTAGGGAAAATGTGTGCCTCAGTGGAAAGTGTGCATTGTCTGCATAGGACTACTTTCTGGGTAATCTAAAGCTGACTCTATAGGGGCTATTTTACAACTCTGCAAGTTGTAGGTAAATGTCACCAATGCAGAATAATTCTTGCCTCTAGACATGAAAACAGAATGTCTGAAGGGACAGCCCCCTTATTTAAAAAACAAAGTTCTGTCTCTATTTGTGTATTCTACTTGATTCCTTCATTTAATTAATGAGTTAAACAACCTTTAAGTATTTATTTCAGATGTTTATGAGAGCCATGCTTTTCTCCTTTTTAGAAAATTATCTTAAATAACTTCCAGGAATGACATCACCAAGATGGAGATATAGGTTGTTCCTGACTCCTCTCCCTGTTGCAAGAAGAGCAATTAACAACTATTTATGAACAAGATAAGACTGAGAGAATCCTAGAACACAAGAAAGAGGCTGAACTGCCCCTGTACCACAGAGACCAAGACAGATAGTGTTAGAAAGTTAAGAGGAACACTGCGTTGCCCTTCTCACAGAAAAGGGCAGCACCACACATGGAGGTCTACCCTGAACCTATTGTACCTCTAGTGGGAAAAGAGAGCCTGGGGAGACAACAAGCACCCACAACACTGTGGGTTGCTTTGTGGGAGTCCCTACCTTGAGTTTTCCTGGTGGCTCCATTGGTAAAGAGCCTGCCTGCCAATGCAGGAGATGCAAATGATGCAGGTTCAATCCCCGGGTAGGGAAGATCCCCTGGATAAGGGAATGGCAACCCACTTCAGTATTCTTGCCTGGAGAATTCCACGGATAGAGGAGACTGGTGGGCTACAGCCCACGGAGTCACAAAGACTCAGACACAACTGAGCGACTACTTTAGTTGTCTTTCATTTTCTTTCTACTCTGGTCTTGCCGCATAGGGATTATAGGGGTCTACAGAGCTCAACCACTGGGAACTTGACTGTGACAGAAAAGAGAAGTAGGGGCTTGCAACAACTAGCACATGGATCTTGGCAGACTGAGTCTTACCTGTGGTGCCCAAATAGTAATCCCAACAAGTGGATTTGCTCATGTGCAGAACCAATTTGGTGGTAGACTCTGATCAGAGAGCTCATTAGGATGCAGATCTGCTTGCTTCAGATCCTCAAAGGAGGAATTTTGCCAAGCGTGGAACCTAGTTTGCCCATACACTGGCATGGAGCTGAGTCATTGCCCCACCCACTGAGTAGACTGTCTCTGGCCGCATCTGGCCAGAAGGACTGGTAAAAGCCTCTGGAAGCTGTGTAACCAGCAATGCAAAACCCAAGAAATGAGTACGCAGTGTTGATCACCCCCAGAGCAAAACTAGTACTAGACACGGAGGGTTCTGTGGCCATAATCAGGAAGGAAGATTAATTCATAGCCAAGGCTAAGAGTAGCTCTTGGCCCTTCCCAAATGGTAGTGGTGTGGGTGGCCCTTCTCCATCTGGCCCAGGGAAGGAAACAGCTACAACTCCACTTGCTGTGAAGAGTGTCTTCTGGACCCTTCTGATCAGAAGGGCAGGTGATAACTCCTGAAAGTTGCATAAGCCAGTAACACTTAAGCCCAGAGACATGCAGGCATAGTTGATAATGGGCAGATCAAAGCCAGTGTCCCTGTTCCATCAGGCAACTTGGGGGACATGTACTGGCTTGCAGAGTTTTTGCTTGTAAGTCAGTTGATAATCTAATGGGAGTTCCCTTGTATGTAGCTTGTGACTTCTCTTACTGCTTTTTTTTTTAATAAAAGAAATTTTTATTGATGATAATTGATTTATAACATCATGTTCCCTTACTTCTTTTAATATTTTGTCTTTATCTTTAATTTTTGCCATTTTAATTAAAATGTATCTTGGTGTAACTCTCTTTGGCTTGATCATGTTTCCAGATTTCTGTGTTTACTGGATTCAGGTGTCAGTTTACTTAATGTTTTTAGCTAGTGTGTCTTCAAAAATATTCTTTGTTTCTTTCTCTCTGTTTTCTCCTTCTGGGATCCCTAATATGAATATTAGCAGACTCTGTGTTGTCTCAGAATTCTCTTAACCAGTCATAATTTTTGAAAAAATTCCTTTTTCACTTCAGTTTGAGTGATTTCTCCTCTCACCCATTTCATTGTAGCTTTTCTTCACATCATTTGTTTCTGCTAGTCTTCAGATTGTTCTCATTGAGAGATTCTCTGTAAATAGTTTTCATTTTGGTGTGTTCATGGGAGGAGATAAGCTCATGGCCTTCCTGCTGTGTCATCTTGGCCTCTCCTTTCCTTCTGCAATATCTTGTTTGATGGCAGAAATAAAATGTATTTTTTGATGTTGATACACTCATTCTTTATGTAAATATAACAAAATTTAACATATTTCCATTTTAGTCAGGCTTCAAAAATTTTGGGAATTTATCAATTAAAATAAGCATATTATAGTATTTATTTAGTGCTATTCTCTACTTACAAGGCACTATAAAATTTGCATTATTTGGTCAGGGAGAGCAGTATCTAAACAGTAAACTAAGTTTTAAAAGTAAAGATTACATACACATTTCTAAATAGCGTAACTGCCCTGGTTAGCTCTTGGACTAGGTCATTAGTTATGGAATGTATCCAATTGGCTGTGTTAATTACATCTTGGCCTACTTTGTTTCTTAATGAATGATTTGTATTCCAACATCTTAAATTCTTTCTGCTCCTGGAGTGTGCATTGTAAAGGACTATAATTTCTAATTAAGCTCTCAAATATTAGCCATTCTTATAAATTATTTATAGTATGCCTGTTGGATGCAATCTGGATTAATGTGATTTTAGGAAAAATCTTGACACACTTGAATAATATTATTACCCGTCATCTGAAATCTGGGTTAGGCCCACAGAGTTGCTAAACTCTAAGTGATAATTCTCAAATCATCTGGACTCAGCAAGTCCAAAACAACTTGCTCACCAGATTCTGGTTTTCATCTTAGATTCTTTCTGTTCCTTCTAAGTTTTCTTGGCTGAGTCCCCTTCGCGTAACTGTGAAATGTCAGAGGCCCTCAATGTCACTTGTGAATCTTTTGATGTAGCTATACTCTGTCTGCATGTAATTCCAGTGCCTCTCAATAAATTCAGTTTTAACTTCTCCAGACAAATGTGTTCATTTGTATGTCAAATAGATAACCTGAAATACAAAAGCACCCAAATGGAACTCTTAGCTTTCCCCTCCCCTTGTCCTGACTTCCTCAATATTTTCTACATCAGTGAATACCAGTGCTGTCTATAGAGCTTCTGCAATACAAGACTTACATCGTTCTTCTTTTGCCTCAAGTGTCTGGTTCACTGTTTCTCTCAGGTCCTAGAAAGTTCATGGCACATGGGTGATGCTCAATGCCCTGTCACTGAGCACTGAAGAGGACATATTCCCTGAAAAGTCAGGAGAGATGAGCGTCATGCACTCGGTGGTAGAATTTAATAGGACTGTGCTTTGACTTGAGATTAATTTTTTTAATATTAATAAAAGTTGAAAAAAGGGAGAGGATGGTAATGATCTCTGCAGTTGGGCAGTCCTGAAAAGAGATCTTACTTAGTTCCCTGCCCAGGGATTAAACTTGGGTAACCTGGATGAAAACTAGGAATCCCTAGTGACCAGACCACCAGGGGCTAGAGGCTAGAAGCAAAGTGGCCCTGGCTCTTGCCCCTTTCTAAAAGCAAGAATGCTTCAAGGAGGCAAAAACTGTAAAAACAGGTACGAAGTTTATTAGAGACACTGCACAAAGTATGGGAGAGCACACAGGAAAAGAGTTTGTTTATCTAATTCAGAAGCAGGGCAGAGACACATACCCAGAGAGAAAGGATACAAGCATCTTCTATGAGGAGGAGGAGTGCAGCAAGTCAGAAGCTAGGCAGAGATACACACCTGCAAAAGAATGCAGGCATCCTGAATGAGAACACAATAAGGAGGTGATTTAAATCACATGACTTCCCCGGGTGGGTCAGACAGTAAAGCATCTGCCCTACAATGCGGGAGACCTGGATTCAATCCCTGGGTTGGGAAGATCGCCTAGAGAGGGAAATGGCAACCCATTCCAGTATTCTTGCCTGCAAAACCCCATGGATGGAGGAGCCTGGTGGGCTGCAGTCCATGGGGTTGCAAAGAGTCAGACACCACTGAGCGACTTCACTTTCACTTTTAAATCACTTATATAGGACAGTCCTTCAGAGTCTTTGTTTACCTTTGGCCAGTTATCTTGTTTCTTTCTTCACACCTGATTGGTCCATGGACCCTCCCCAAGATGTGCCAACAACTTTTTGCTAAGATGAGTCCCACCCCAGAGGCCTATGGGTGCATGTCCACAATTGTTATGGGGGCCCCTCCCTTTTTGACTCCCAAGAAGCCTTCCTGCACATGTGCAGACAAGGAGTCTTCCTTTGCCTCAGGAGTGTGCACCTTATCTCTTTGCTTTAGCAGAGCTTAGCTTTTGACACTAGCTTTGTTCTTGGAGTGTTTGGGTGAGAACAAAGCTTATGAATTTTATGCCACTTAACAAAGTGGCTCAGATGGTAAAGAATCTGTTTGCAATGCAGGAGAGCGTGGGTTTGATCCCTGGCTCAGGGAGGTCCCCTAGAGAAGGGAATGGCTAGCCACTCCAGTATTCTTTCCTGGAAAATCCCATGGAGAGAGGAGCCTGTCAGGCTACAGTCCATGGGGTTGCAATCAGACACAACTGAGTGACTAATGGTCTCACTTTGACAAACACCATGTATCCAGCCCAAAGTCACACTATTTCCTACCTCAGCAAGAGCACATATAGATGGAAAGATGACAAATTTCCTAATGTCTTTTCTCATAAAGTATGGACCAAGGACAGCTCATGTAGGTAAAAGTGACACTGAATTGGGCTAGTTGAAAAAATTAGACAATATATCAAAGTGTCTTCTCTACCTATAGGAGATAGAGTTTACTAGAGCAACATATAGGATTTCTGGGCACTTTTGAGTGCTCATTTGAGATGGCGCTGAATTAATTATAGTGATGTCACTCAGCTCCTCTAATTTTATCCAGTAAAAATCAGCTACTTAGAGCTGGCATGAGGTAGTTGGTTAAGTTCATTTGGATAAAAACTTGGAGAGTGAGTTTGAAGGAAGAATGAAGGGTGAGGAGCAAACCTGCTCTTTGCTGATTTTACTGTTGACCAGTCAGTCTTACTGTAATTGAGTAGAAGTCTATATTTTCATTAATTTAAATCATACTTCACATGTTTTTATTTTCCTCTGCAGAGTGCTGTGTCTTCCATAAATGCCTATTATAGACTAACATATTAATATATAGGTCTTAGAATTATCAATAATAATTGATAAGGGATCATATTAGGTACATGCTGATCATCAGGGCTTTAGCAATGAACCCTTTAAGCACAGGCCTTTACTTGTCTAGGTGCTTACATTTCTGCTTTTAAATAGTTATTAGAGTAAGAGAATATGGCACATTAATGTGTACTAATCAGCATTGCTGTGGCAATAAACCACTCACAAACCTCAGGTATTATAAGAATAAGCATATATTTCTTGCTGCCTATTTGGCAATGATTATGGGTCTGCTCTTCACATGTATTTTTCCTCTGACTCACTCATTCTCTCACCTCTAGGTCTCACTGGTACTCAAAACCACCATCCATAGCATGGGAAGATTTCATGACCCCACTTGTTGTCTGTTCACCTGTGTATAGACTTGGAAAATCTTTTCCCAAGGCCTGTTTCCCACACACAGAACATGAGGTAGACCTAGACCAGCCCTTCCCCATTCACAACAACTCTACCATGTGCAGGGTTAAGGGAGGGGATTTGGGGATAGTGCATAAAAACCTTGCAACTCCCCAGGAGCTGTGCCAAGTCAATATTCAACAAGGCAGTATCATACCAAATGGACATTTCTTTGATCTTGCCTGGTCTTTCTGCTGCATTTAATAATTAGGCATCTATTTCATTCTCAAAATTTTCATTTATGACATTATTTTCTATGACATCACTCTCCAAATTTCCTCTTCTTTTCTGGTCTCTACTTTTCAGGAGCCCTACAGCCTTCTTTGTCCTCCGTTTTCTATCTTCAGCTTGCACAGATACTCTGAGTCACCAGATTTACAGCTGAACTTTCAATTACCATTTCTTTGCTGATAACAATAAATTTATCTATCCATCATCTATCTGTCTATCTAAGATCTCATTCCTAAGCTCCAAAGTCGCATCCATTATTCTTTTATTGAACAGGTACTTTTGAAGTAGTAACCAATATGAACTGTAGTGAGAACTGTAGATAGAACAAGAAAACCTCTCACCTTGTGAGGCTTACATTTCAGCAAGGGGAATAATAAAGCTGAAATAAACACATGCATAATATGTCAGATAGCTGTAAATTCTTTGAGGAAAAATTAAACAGTATATGGTGAGGGCTGACAGAATATCCTGGGATGGAAAATGAGGCTTGTGGTTCAATTTGGGGTGGTCAGCAGAGACCTGATCCCTGTAGAGTATCATATGATGGTAAGGAGCACCTTAAGAATTCTAATTGCTCTTGCCTTTGTTAGACAGTTCAGAATCCCAGATCCTGAGTATGGAAATTTTATGACAGTGAGTGAATAAAATCGCAAAATGGCAACAATTCATTCTGTGATTCAGCAGACATAGTACAAGTGATAAGACCTTTGTTTCCATATTAAGATACTTAGGGAATTATTATTTTATCATGTAATAATAAATGCATTAGTCTAGCATTGATATGTACACCAAAGTTGAATAAATATAAAAATATGGTATTATTTACTGATGTGTAGAGCAAAAACATCATACTTATTTAACAAATAAATTATAAACATTACACAGCTAGTCCCAGTGGTATGACTTTCTCATTGTGTGGATAAACAGTATTTTTTATTTCAGACTAAGCTCCTGTATTAGTCAGATAAGCAACAGGAAACAGATGTCACACACCATGGAAGATTTTTCAAGGAGTGTTTACCTGAAATTATCACAACATTGTTAATCAGTTATACACCCAACACAAAATAAAAGGTTTAAAAAAAATAGTTTAACAAGGGAAAAAAAACCCCACAAAGAACCTAATTGCAAAGTGTGGGCAGGCCTCGGAAGCCAGAAAGGATAGTGCAGGGACCCAAGACTGGCAGCAGTAAAACTGCCACGACCCCTAGAGAGAAGGATATGGGGAGAGATTACCAGAACCTGAAAAGAGGAAGAGTCCATAGAACAGGTGATCTTGAGAACAACAGTGACCTTTTGTCTTGAGACACAGCTCAAGACAACCACACAGAGAGAGAACTAGGAAAATGACACTGAGACCTCTCTCCTCTCTCTGTTCTCCTGACAGAGCTCCTCCCTGGCCAGAAGGCACAGGCACTCATTTGCTATCATCCACTCTGGTTATTCTCAAGCAGATGGCAGGGTGCAAAGTAGTAGAGAAAAGACACACAGGTCCAAGAGACTCCAGGATGAATCAATGAGATGGAACTACATAAAAGTTATATGATCACTTTTTAACATATAGGCTTTGGAAATTGTAAACTCGGAAATTTATGTTTAGAAAAATGGCATCTTTAAACAGAAGTTTATCTTTTTAAAATACAAGTAAAATTTAGCTTATGGAAAATTCTTGAATTCTGGAGCCATCACTTATAGTGTGATGGAAAATGGCAGAATGAACACTTATGTGTGTCTTCTCTTTCTGCCATGAACATATGCCCATGAAAATGTATTCAAAGAGAAATTTACCTTTTACAGTGGTGATCGAGTAATTGGGGCTCAGCAGTTGAGTTTCTGTAGCATAAACATCATCAACATGATGAGGGATGCAATCTAGTGGGATACCTCCATCCAGAATTTGCAGGATGACTGTAGTGAATCAGTGGGTCATTCAAAGAAACTCTTGGAATTCAATATAAAATTCACTGCAAATTTTATCACCTTGATCAAAAGTTTCTTGGAACTATGTTGATGAAGACCCTGGAATAGTGAAGTCACATTAATGTGGACAATAAGATAGGCTAGGTAAATAGTCTTGGTTTTCAGAAGCAGTATTTCCAAAGAGGTGATACCTCAATCAGAGAAATTAAGGCAAGCCTTATCATTTTTATGTCCAGCCTCTATCACCAGGGTTTCCAAGCAGACTTATAACTTGGAGAGAGGATTCTGGAGGAAAATTCTCCCTTTAGCACAGCAAAGGAAACCCAGGTCACACCACTTATAATTACTTAGTGGCAAGTCTGGTAGGGGACTTGGGGACCATATCTCTTCATTATTTTCATCAGCCCTCTTCTGCATTTCAATCTTGTGATGCGCTGGACAAGTATAACCGCAGTCCCTCTCTTCTCAATTTGATTTCCAATCCTTGACTAAAAAATAAGTAAATGTACAACCAGAGATTAGATATATGCAGAAAGATGAAAGAGAAATACAAAGGTAGGGAAAATTAAAAAAACAATCCCCTAAGGAAAGATCAATTATTCAGGCAACAGAAAGAACTGTGCTATTTAAAATTCTAATTAGTATCCTCGAAGTGATTCAAGGAAATATTTCATATATAAAAATACTTGCCCAAACAAGATACTAAGAAAATGAAAATGATTAGAAATTAAAATTGCACTGGAAAAATATATTTAAACATGACTTTACAGGTTGAGCTGGAAGATAAAGTTGAGTCACTTGCCCAGTATCTCTCATTGTGAACAAAAACAATAAAAGGCCAAAACTGGAAAACATGAGATTGATTTAAGAGGTACCAACTAAAGAGTGACACTTGCCATCAAACTCGACAAGGATTGAGTCACTAGCTACTGCAGTTGCTGACTTTCACACCTTGAAAGGAGTTCAAGATGAGGATCAAGAAAAAGGCACTCTGTGCTCTGAGAAAACAAGCAGAACAGGTCTTCAGATAGATACTTTCAGGAGAAAATTTTATGAATCCAATTTCTTTCACCTTCCTATACTTAAGGCTTCCCTGGTGGCTCAGATGGTAAAGAATCTGCCTGCCATGTGGGAGACCTGGGTTTGATCCCTGGGTCAGGAAGAATCCCTGGAGAAGGGAATGGCAATCCACTTCAGAATTCTTGCCTGGAGAATTCTACGGACTGAGGAGGCTGGTGGGCTACAGTCCATGGGGTTGCACAGAGTTGGATAAGACTGAGCGACTAACACTTTCACTTTCATGCTTTATAAAACACTAAAATCATTAACTAAGGTACCTGTGCCTTGTACCTAGCAGCAACCTTCTACAGAGATTTGTGTTTGATTGCACGTACACCTTCTCAAGAATCAAATATATGTTGATCTCTCCCCCTACCTCTTTGGAACAGTTACTCAGAGCTATCTGAGAGGCTGTCCCTGGGCTGTAATATTCAGTAAGTGCCTAAGCAAAACTGAAACTCACAGCTCTTATGTTGTATGTCTTTATTTCAGTCAACAGAAGTGACAATGTTGAACCTATCTAAGCCAGAGAAGCCTGGTGTGCTGCAGTCTATGGGGTCACAAAGAGTTGGACATGATTTAGTGACTGAAAAACAAAAATAAGCCTTGTACTCTAGATACCAGTTATAGTTAAGAAATTCCCACTCTTTTTGTGTACTGAGAAAAGACTAGCACATCACCAATAATATCCTAACCTTCTCTATCTTCTCTGAGAAGAATGAATGAAAAAACTCCGATATTACTGTTGTTGTTTCAAAATCTCAACATTCTCATAAAATTTTGAGATAACAAAGTTACATGAGGATAAGATGGGCCCTCCCTGGAAAGACCGTCTTTAGAAATCAAGTGGTTAATGTATATAATAGAAACAGATTGAGAGGCAAAGTGATTTTGTGATGTGTTGAAATCATAGTAATTTTTGTCAACAAGAGAAAAGGAGTAACAATTAGAAGCTCCAGAAGGAAAAAGATCTGAGAAAGAAAATAGTGCTTCAAATGTGATGCAAATTAAAATGAAGTGTAATTTTGAGTAAGTAGTAGAAAATGAGAAAATCTAATTTACCTTGGTGCTAGAAGCATTTTTCTCTGAGTAGCCCAGGAATCATGACCTTGGATTGACATAGGAATATTTGATAAGACTATATAGCAAAGAATATTCACATGCAGTTGTAATACTAATAAGTTGGTTTGGATCAGAAAAAAAATTACCATATACTTATAAAATATATTTTAAAGACTTTGACTAAGTAAAGTCTAAGCTATAGCTGAAAGAAGTTGGAATGTGTGGAGAGAGAAAAAAAAGAGAAAGGGATAATAAGGGCACTTGTGTTTTTTCTCATCTCAACTTCTTGGATTCCAAGGGGATTAAAGATGAGAAAAACAGGTATGTTTATTGCTTAAAGTTATAAAAATAAACAGCATAAATGTGTGGTAAGGAATTTGGCTTTTCTTAAAGAGAGATCTGACCTTTATGCCCTTCTAAAAATAACTTCTAATAATTTACTGAGTGATGAGAGCAATTTTTTCATTCATGGTGGCCTCCTGAAGTCATATTTGATGGTTTTTGCTAATAAGGTGATTTAGGGTGAATTCTTTGGGCCCTGTGATAAGCATGACCTCCAGAGAAGGGAAAGGAGAATGAAGATTTAATTCAGTCACATGGAAAATGAATAAATCAGTTATGCCAGCATAATGAAGCCTCAATAGAAACTCTGGGCTCAAAATTTAGGAGGGCTTCCCTGGTTGGCAATAGTTTGTGTATATCGTTACCACTGTGAATGGGAGGGAGTGCTGTCGTCCACAACTCCATGGGGAGTTACGGTGTCATGACATTCTGGGAAGCTCTGCACTTGGACACCTTCAACCTTCCTAACAGAAAATCCAGAGGTTCTCCAAACAAACCAAGTTGAGTGACCTCAGCGAGCATGCCTGGGGACTTATCAAAATGCTGGCAGAGGTATTGTGACATCCAGAACACCACTTTCCTGCTTCCCCAAAATAATTCCTCAGCGTGTAGGATGTCCAGAGTGGTCCAAGCAGGAGAGAGAGAGGAACGTCCTCAAGACAAAGACAGCCTTGGAAACTGTTAGGGCAGTCTCTCTTCTGCAGTCTATTCCACCTCAGAGTTCCAGGTGCTGGAATGGTGGGCAGGTTATAATTGGGGCTCAGCCTTTCCAGCAAGGATCCCAGGTAATCTGATCTCTAAAGGAATTCTCCAATCCTTTGCTCTCTCAAAGGAGAAGGCAATGGCACCCCACTCCAGTACACTTGCCTGGAAAATCCCATGGACGGAGTAGCCTGGTAGGTTACAGTCCATGGGGTTGCTAAGAGTCGGACACGACTGAGCGACTTCACTCACTTTCCTCTCTCAAAAGAGGCTGTAGTGGAGAAGTCCTCAGAGCATCTAAATAAGCCAAGGGACATTCCTCCTGGGTCCATCCCTGTGCTGGTCCCATGTTGGGGGCCAAAACTGATGCCGAAAGCTCAACTTCTCTGCACACCAGTGACAAATCAAATCTCAGAAACAGAGCTTTGGGTGAAGTAGAAAAGACCAGCTTTATTACTTTTCCAGGCAAAGGGGGAGACAGTGGACTCCTGCCTTGAAAAACTATGTGTCCCAACTTGGAGAAGATAGTGAGAAGCATTATAGTAATGGTACAAAGAGAGTGTGATCAGCTCATTCTTTTGATTGGTGACAAAGCAAGTAAGAGTCAGCATGATCAACCTTCAGGTTTCAACTTCTCAGGATCTACATGCTTGTGGGCAGAATACCATCATAAATCATTAACATCTTCTACTTGGAGGGGGTTTCAGTATCTGCATGCCTGTGTATGTGTATGCTGTTATGTCTAACCCTTTTCAATCCCATGTGATCCTGCCAGGCTTCTCTGTCCACGGGCTTTTCCAGGCAACAATACTGGAGTGGGTTGCCATTCCCTTCTCCAGGGGATCCTCCTGACCTAGAGATCGAACCCACGTCTTCTGCATCTCCTGAATTGGCAGGTCGTTACTTTATCATTTCACCATCAGGGAAGCCCCACAGTATCTGCAAAACAGCTCCAAGATAGAGTGTGTGTATCCCTTCAAGGGGAAAAAAGGTCCTTGCCCCAAGGTTTTACTATTGTTTCCCTTGATTGTTTGTTTCTCCCTGGTCTTGCATCCCCTCGATTCCCTAATTACAATTTCTTACATCTGCTCATTGGTATTCAGAGAAGGTCATGGAGGCTGAATGAAGACTATTTCTGGTAATCAAAGAAATAGGGGACACAGAATTTGTGCTAGGAGACCCACAGGGCCCTGCTTAGTATCAACATCTGGCTGGAAGAATTCAGAGAAGAAATTTATGAGCTTGGGGAATTTCTCTTCATTATAAGCATAGCTGTTCTAATTTATTTATTTTTTTTACATGTCATTGTGAAAAAAAAAATTGGCATGAAAATCCTAAATGCAAAATATATGAAATAAAGGAAACATCTCAGACTTTGCAGCTAAAAGTTCAGTGCAGAATCAGGTAAACTTAATTTATATAAGCCCCCTAGACTGTATTTTTCATAACTATTCCTTGAGCAATTATGAGTAGAGGTAAAATCCTAAACAAGACAAGGAATTTAAAAATTTCTCTTTCCTGTGTGCCCTTGCTTCATGTGCATCTCTTTATCATACCCAAAAATTGTGTTTATGAGATATACCTAAGTAATTATACAAATCAGTTGATACAAAGAAGAAAACAAACCTCCCCTTAAGCAGTGGCAACCTTGCAGCTGAGCTCTGGAACTGTCACAGTGAAGAAGCAATGAAAAGAATGGCTAGAAAAATTACAAGTTAGGAATTGGGATTTATAGGAGCTTAATTCAATTTCCCAATGCCTTTTTCTATTCTAATACTCCTCTTTAGACCACAGATGCATATTCTGTATTTGAGATAACACAAGGACAGTTTTGAATATTGCCTGGCAAGACATTTTGTAAAGTATAATAAGCAGTTTCCAGATGAAAAAAAATAAAAATGAAAAATACAAAGAGCTCTGGGACCTTAACTCTAAATATAGCACTGAAATTGGAGTCCAGTGAGCTCAACAAATTATTTATTGCCGTCTGCTCAGGGTATGGCTGTTCCTTTTGTCCCCTAAGAGATTTTTTAGCAGGATCCCAGATTGCAGCTCAGTGTTCTGTTAAAAACAAAACAAACTCAAAATGGAGTTGCTGTGCTAAGCCCCATCTCATTAAACCAAGACTTAATTACAGTTTCAACTCTCCCAGAAATGGAACGTTAAACTGGTCAGTCAGCACTAGGAGTAATCTACTTGATAACCTTCTTGCAATAACAAATCTATTTTTTTTCTTTCTATGACTTCCGTGTTTCTGCTTCCTTCTGCCTAAAAAAGTCTTTCATTTTGTATAGCTCCTAGAGGCTCCTTTCTATCTGCTAGACTAAACGCTGCCCAAATCAAATCGACTTTTACTCAAACAAAGTCTTAATAATTTTAATATGCTTCCATTAAGCTAAAGCTTAACTCAAGTTAAAAGTTTTAGCAGTTCCTAACACTGAAGTTTTCAGCTGTGAGGACCATGCTACAGTTTCACAACTCACCTTTGCCATCAACAGATCCAAAGACAGATTCACCTGGATGCTAAGGAAGCTTAAGCTTGAGACTGTCACGCGTGTCAGCCTGTTCCAAGGCATGTACCTAGATCTCTATTGTTTGTCTCACAGAGGGCCCCAAACCACTTTATCAAACCTGTACCTGCAGTATACATAATAGAAAAAGTCACATTAATTTCCCTCTCCTATTTATTATGATTCCAAGCAAAGCCCTGTGGGCTCCTGGGTACAAAAGATTTCCTGTGTCCCTCATTTCTTTGATTACAGGGAATAGGCTTCCTTCAGCTTCCATGACCTTCCCTGAGTTGTAACAAGAAGGTTCAAGCAGTTGCTAATTAGAGAAGGGAGGGGATGCTGAGACAAGGGAGGAGCAGTCAAGAGAAACCATAGAGCAACCTTGGGGCAGGGTCTTGGTTTCCCACCAAGGGATATACAAAACACTACCTTCTGGCTGTTTTGATGATACTGAAACCCCCATCAGGTGGGAGAAGTTAACATTAATGATGGTATATGCTGCCCACAAGCACATAGACCCCAGACCAGTTGGAACCAGAAGGTTGATGATGCTGACTCCAGTTTACCTCACCACCAACCTATCAGGAAAATGTCTATGAGGTGATTTCACTTTTTGAACCATTACTATAAAACTTCTCTCACTACTCCCTCCAGGTTTTGAGGGCATTAGCCCTCTGCCCCCTTTGCCTGGCAAATAAAACTATTCTTTTCTACTTTACCCAAAACCCTGTCTCCAAGAATTAACTTGATGTCATGGCAGAGAGGCCAAATCCATCTCCAGAAAAAATGGTTTACTTCTATACTTCCTACTTCTTCTTAATCTTCTTTTACCTCTTTCAGGTAAAGCAGGCCAATGAAAATTGTTTCCTTACTCTTAGTTCAGGAACCAAAAGATTTAAGAATACAGATTTCTGTATTCTCAATCATGTGTGTATTCAATCACTCAACAAAATTTATTTAGCGCTGCTTTGGCATGTACTTTGGTCACCTGATGTGAAGAACGGTCTCATTGGAAAAGACCCTGATGCTGGGAAAGATTAAAGGCAGGAGGAAAAGGGGATGACAGAGGATAAGATGGTTGGATGGCATCACCAACTCAAAGGACATGGGGTTGAGCAAGCTCCAGGTGTTGGTGATGGACAGGGAAGCCTGAAGTGCTACAGTCCATGGGGTCACAAAAAGTCGGACACGACTGAGTGACTGAACTGAACTGGCATGTGGTAAGACTTAACAATATCCAGGTAAGTTAGACATGGCCCTAGATAGCAAAGGATCAAGCCCTCTGATCAAGAGAAACAGATACACAAACACATCTCCTAAACTCCTCTAAGATTCATCAACCCAATGAGAACAACCAAAGGCTATTTACTCAGTGCTTGCTAGAACAAGGAGGTCAGCCACCACCACTTGAGTTTGGCAAAGACTCAAAATTAGAGATCAAAAGAGAGAGTTCTCACACTCTGCAAGGATAGCAGAGCCCACCAGTAAGAAATACTTCTTTTTGTCCTGTGAGAGCTTAGCCAATGAGAGACTGTCACACCTCAGCCTATGAAAAGCCCCTGTACTCCAACTCTCAATTCCTCAAAGGCACTCTATCGACTGTAGTCCTCTGTCTTACTGTATCCTACCAACTATGGCAATTGTCTTGCTGTATCTAATTGTTCACTGAACCCAGGGTAGGCAAGATGGGAAGAAGATGTGGGGAGCCTTAGGAAATGCAGACATTATTCACTGTGGCAAGGCAGAGATGATTTACTCTCTAATGGCTGATACAGAAGCACCAATGACTAGGCAACTCAACACGACTGGACTTGATGCTCCTAGGGCTTTTCAGGTGATGCTTATATAGGACCATAACACAATCCACATGCACAGTGCCACAAATGATCCCAGCTATAGGACTAGAGTGGCGTGGGGCAAGAGAGCCTAACAACCTCTACCTCGCCAATTGCTCTCTCCCTACAGCCTCCCAACTTCCTTTTCCCCTCTATATGAGTTTCCTCCCATTTTTTCTGGGGGACTTGCACATGGTTTGCTGTGGTTGTAATCCTAAATTGCAGTTCTTAGTGATTCCAAATAAACTTTTTTTTTTCTGGAAAAATAATTTGCCGTCTGTTGTATTTCAACATTCTGATGGCCCATACTAGAATCCAGAGAAGACTCCCAAACACTCCAAGGCTGGTGAGCAACCAGGAACAGTATTCACAGTGAGCACATTGTTGCTCATTGCTTTTCTTGTCAACCCTGGGGTTTGAGGATAAATCTTTTTCCTGGATCCAAGCCTCTGCCCTCATTGCATTTTGAAGCACTTCAGGTTTTATTTGAGATCTTTTTTAAGGTTTATTCCTCTCTGGTCTTGTTCTGTATGTGAGTACTCATTTGGCACTTTGACCTGATTTTGAAATCAGATTACTCCAACTGGACCTGGCTAATCTTTGGCCGATTCCTTTGGGAACAGGGGCTATTTCATTGAACTGTGCCAGTTCAGCCATAGGCCAAATTCCCTTGGAATAGGGGCTGTTTTATTGGAACTGTGCTCAGCAGTTTCAGCCTAGTTCCTCTGAGATCGATCAGACTGTTCCTTGTACACTGACTGGTATCAGGCCTTGAGGCTATTTTTGAGCTATTTGAGTTGTTTAGGGAGTTTGAAAATTATTCTTTTACTCTAGAGAAAAACTTATGAGAAGTTAGATTCTAGTTATATACATATTTGAGGGTGACCCCTCTCCCTCAGGGACCATGACCAATTTTTATGTTTGAAAACCATAGTCCTTCCTCATGTTCATTCAAACTAAATGGACTGACCTGACCAAAGGCAATTTAGAATATCAATGACCATTATGAGGAACTTTTGAAATCCTTAAGTTTGTTTTTTAAAATAAATTGAATAAATATAGCTTTAAAAACCAGCTTCTAAATGTTACTGAGCCTAAAATTGTCTCTGCAAAATAAGATTCTAAGATTAACTGAGGCAAACAATTTAAGAACGATAAAATGGCTTCTAAAGGCTCATGCTCCCTTTCCTTGGCTTCTTTGTCTAAAGCTCACCAACATCATCTTCCTCCTTCTCTTCTATGCTGCTGCCACCTCATCTATACCCTCAGTTCCTTCATACTAATACTTTCATCAAACTTTCCTTTTGCTCTGAAATTCTCTGCACTCCCTTTTCTTCTGAACATATCCGAACACGTCTCTTTAACATTAAGCCTTCTGAGGACCAAGAGGCTAAACCCTTAATTTCTTTTATTTTCTCAGAATAACTGAAGATCCTCACAGATTTGCTTGGGAATTTAATATAGTCATTCACACTTATTAGCCTAGTTTCCTTGACTTATATCAGCTGGTTCATAAGTTTGTCAGTGGAGCTCAGGTCCAGCATTCAATCAAAATTGATCGTCAGAAAATTTTGAAAGGTCTCTAGAGTTATAATTTGGAGACCGGCATGATTATATGATTAGGCTTGGGCAGTGCCAGTCAACCTCATCAGGCAAATCCCAGGGCTTTCCAGAGCCTGATAACTGGAACAAAATTCAGTCTTTCACACAAAAATCTGGTGAACCTGTCCATGACTATTATATTGACTTGAGGTTTTTTTTGGTTTTTTTTTTTCAGTGGAGTAGAGTTGCATTACAATGCTTTGTTAGTTTCTGCTGTAGACTTCCCGATTGTTTCTAAAGAAAATTTTGTTCTTCCTTCAGATATTGATTCCAGTCAGGTAGCTTTTAACTCTATTGATGGGTTGAACTGGGACCTTTCCCTTCGAGTAAAAAAGTCCAGGACACAATGGGAAACCATGTCCAGTCCAGATTTAGTTAATTTGGCAAATCAGTTCTCAACCCTAGATGAGTCAGCTAAATAAAGACTGCTAAGATTCTTAATCTTCTACTCTAGTGAATGAAAGTTCCTAAACAAAGCCCTCCTAGTTTCTGCTACTGTTGCAAGGATTCAGGACATTGGTGCTTGAGGTGCCTTCAGCCCTCTAATGGGGCTTCCTAGGTGGCTCAGTGGTAAAGAATCTGCCTGCCAATGAAGGAGACACAGGAGACATGAGTTCAATCCCTGGATTAGAAAGATCCCCTGGAGGAGGAAATGGCAGCCCACTCCAATATTCTTGCCTGGGAAATCCCATGACAGAGGAGCCTGGTGGGCTACAGTCTATGGGGTCAGAAAGAATTGGACATGACTGAATCAACTGAGCACAGCACAGCATACTGATAGTTTAGTATGTATGTTTTTGGAGTGCCTCATGAATTTACAATGTTCTGGAAGCAATGTGGCTTCCTTACTTACAGTAGAAATTAAATTTAAAATGGCCCTTATGTTCAGAAATTGTTGGATGCAATATCTTTTTTTTTTTTTTTTGGATGCAATATCCTTACATTGTCATTTTATCTACTATTAAGATTCTGGAGCATATTATGTTTGACTCTCTGGAAGCTAAGGAAAATCGCCTTGCTGATATTTCTGCAAGGAATTCTGACCTTAAAGGAACTGACAGCAGCCAAACCTCTGCTGTGTTCTGGAGGGGTATTTACACAAATGATAACCGTAAAAATTGACAATGGAAGCCCAGTTGGCCTCAGAAAGGAAGAGCAAGATTGGAAATTCAGCAATTGTTTAATTAAAAAAAAAAAAAAGCTCTGGTTCTGACCTAGTAATAGCATAGTCCTACCAGGGAACCTAACGTTTCTACTCTTCACCACTGTACATGCATTAAACCATTGGTTTGCTGACAAAATAAAAGCATTCATGAATCAATATTGATGGGGAAACATTAAAAAACTGCCTATTTAACTATTACCATTTTTTTAAGTTTTTTAATTGTTAAACTCCTAATTACTCCTTTAATATTCTTTTTATAACCTACTATTATCTTGCAAAAAAGACCCTATTTTAAAAGCAAATTTCATATATATATATTTTTATAGTTTTTGTGATTGACTTTGTTTTGTATTTTTAATATTGTATTTTTCAGAGTCTAACCTGTACTCTAGATTTTTAATCTTTGGTTTTTGGTATTTGTTATCAATTTTGTACCTTTAAAAATCTAATTTTCAGTACCCATTTTTGCTTAGGGTATGATTACTGGCTTGATTGCTCTCTCTCCTTTTGACTCTCCCTTTTCTCCCCCGGTTTACCTCTATCTCCTCCCTCTTCCTCTCCCTTATCTTCTCTACTTAACTCTGTGAATCTCTCTCGGTGTTCTGAGCTGTGGAGAACACTTAAGGAACTGATTACTGGCTAGATTGTTCTCTCCACTTTTGACTCCCCCTCTTCTTCTACAGGTCACCTTTATTTCCCTCTTCCCTCTTCTCTTCTCTGTGTAACTCCGTGAACCTCTCTGGGTGTTCTAGACTGTGGATAGCAGATAGGGAATTGATTACTGGTTAGGTTGCTCTCTTCCCTTTTGCTTCCTCTTCTCCTCCTGGTCACCTCTATCTCCCTCCTCCCTCTCCTCTTCTCCATGTTACTCTGTAAACCTCTCTAGGTGTCCCTCACTGTGGAGAATCTTTCCACCATTAACCTAGATGTTTTATCATCTGTTCTGTATGGATGGAGAAGTCTTGAGGCTACTGTAAGAATAAGACTGAAAGCCAGAGGCAGGAGGCTTAAATCCAAAACTTGAGAACACCAGAAAACTCCTGACTTCAGGGAACATTAATTGACAAGAGCTCATCCAAAAGCCTCCATACCTACACTGAAACCAAGCTCCACCCAAGAGCTAAAAAGTTCCAAAGAAAGACATACCATGCTAATTCTCCAGCAACGCAGGAAAATAGCCCTGAGCATTACAATACAGGCTGCCCAAAGTCACACCAAACCCACAAACATCTCAAAACTCACCACTGGACACTACATTGTACTCCAGAGAGAAGAGGTCCAGCTCCACCCACCAGAACACCAATGCAGGCTTCCCTATCCAGGAAACCTTGACAAGCCTCTAGTCAAACCCCAACCACAGGCAGCAACCTCCACAATAAAGAGGAACCACAAACTTCCAGCATACAGAAAGGCTACCCCAAACACAGCAATCTAAACGAAATGAAAAGGCAGAGAAATATTCAGCAGGTAAAGAAACATGATAAATGCCCACCAAACCAAACAAAAGAGGAGAAGATAGGGAGTTTACCTGAAAAAGAATTCAGAATAATGATAGTAAAGATGATCCAAAATCTTGAAAACAAAATGGAGTTACAGATAAATAGACTAGAGATTGAGAAGATGCAAGAAATGTTTAACAAGGATCTATAAGAAATAAAAAAGAGTCAATCAATAATGAATAATGCAATCAGTTCAGTTCAGTGGCTCAGTCATGTCCGACTCTTTGCGACCCCATAATCGCAGCTCGCCAGGCCTCCCTGTCCATTACCAACTCCTGGAGTTTACCCAAACCCATGTCCATTGAGTCGGTGATGCCATCCAACCATCTCATCCTCTGTCGTCCCCTTCTCCTCCTGCCCCCAATCCCTCCCAGCATTAGGGTCTTTTCCAATGAGTCAACTCTTCACATGAGGTGGCCAAAGTATTGGAATTTCAGCTTCAACATCAGTCCTTCCAATGAACACCCAGGACTGATCTCCTTTAGGATGAACTGGTTGGATCTCCTTGAAGTCCAAGGGACTCTCAAGAGTCTTCTCCAACACCACAGTTTAAAAGCATCAATTCTTCGGCGCTCAGCTTTCTTCACCGTTCAACTCTCACATCCATACATGACTACTGGAAAAACAATAGCCTTGACTAGACGGACCTTTGTTAGCAAAGTAATGTCTCTGCCTTTAAATATGCTATCTAGGTTGGTCAAAACTTTCCTTCCAAGGAGTAAGCGTCTTTTAATTTCATGGCTGCAATCACCATCTGGAGTGATTTTGGAGCCCAAAAAATAAAGTCTGACACTGTTTCCACTGTTTCCCCATCTACTTCCCATGAAGTGATGGGACCAGATGCCATGATCTTAGTTTTCTGAATATTGAGCTTTAAGCCAACTTTTTCACTCGCCTCTTTCGCTTTCATCAAGAGTTCTTTAGTTCTTCTTTACTTTATGCCATAAGGGTGGTGTCATCTGCATATCTGAGGTTATTGATATTTCTCCTGGCAATCTTGATTTCAACTTTTGTTTCTTCCAGCCCAATATCTCTCGTGATGTACTCTTCATATAAGTTAAATAAGCATGGTGACAATATACAGCCTTGACGTACTCCTTTTCCTATTTGGAACCAGTCTGTTGTTCCATGACCACTTCTAACTTGCTTCCTGACCTGCATACAGGTTTCTCAAGAGACAGGTCAGATGGTCTGGTACTCCCATCTGAGATCAAAAACACTCTGGAGGGAACCAACAGTAGAATAACTAAGGCAGAAGATAGGATAAATAGGAAGATAGAATGGTGGAAGTAAATGAAGTAGAGAGGAAAAAAGAAAAAAGAATGAAAAGAAATGAGGACAACCTCAGAGACTTCTGGGACAATGTCAAACACCCCAACATTCAAATCATAGGAGTTCCAGAAGAAGACAAAAAGAAAGGCCATGTGAAAATACTTAAGGAGACAATAGTTGAAAACTTCCCTAAAATGTGGAAGGAAATAGCCACCCAAGTCCAAGAAACCCAGAGAGTCCCAAACAGGGTAAACCCAAGGAGAAACACCCAAGACACATATTAATCAAATTAGCAATTATCAAACACAAAGAGCAAATATTAAATGCAGTAAGGGATAAACAACAAATAACACACAAGGAGATTCCCATAAGGGTAATAGCTGATCTTCCAATAGAAACTTTCAGGTCAGAAGGGAATAGAAGGACATACTTAAAGTGATGAAAGAGAAAAGCCTACAACCCAGATTACTATACCCAGCAAGAATCTCATTCAAATATGAAGGAGAAATCAAAATCTTTACAGACAAGCAAAATCTGAGAGAATTCAGCACTACCAAACCAGCTCTTCAGCAAATGCTAACGGATCTTCTCTAGACAGGAAACACAGAATAGGTTTATAAACTTGAACCCAAAACAACAAAGTAAATAGCAACGGGATCATACTTATCAATAATCACCTTAAATGTAAATGGGTTGAATGCCCCAACCAAAAGACAAAGACTGGCTGAATGGATACAAAAACAAGACCCCTATATATGCTACCTACAAGAGACCCACCTCAAAACAAGGGACACATACAGACTGGAAGTGAAGGGCTGGAAAAAGATATCTCATGCAAATGGAGATCAAAAGAAAGAAGGAGTAGCAACACTCATATCAGATAAAATAGACTTTGAAATAAAGGCTGTAAAAAGAGACAAAGAAGGACACTATATAATGATCAAAGGATCAATCCAAGAAGAAGATATAACAATTATAAATATATATGCACCCAACATAGGAGCACTGCAATATGTAAGGCAAATGCTAACAAATATGAAAGGGGAAATTAACAGTAACACAATAATAGTGGGAGACTTTAATACCCAACTCACACCTATGGATAGATCAACCAAACAGAAAATTAGCAAGTAAACACAAACTTTAAAAGATGCAATGGATCTGTTAGACCTAATTGATAACTATAGGACATTTCACCCCAAAACAACGAATTTCACCTTTTTCTCAAGTGTACACAGAACATTTTCCAGGATAGGTCACATCCTGGGCCATAAATGTAGCCTTGGTAAATTCAAAAAAATTGAAATCACTTCAAGCATCTTTTCTGATCATGATGCGGTAAGATTAGATGTCAATTACAGAAAAACACTATTAAAAATACAAAACGTATGGAAGCTAAACAACACACTTCTGCATAATCAACAAATCACAGAAGAAATCAAACAAGCAATCAAAATATGCATAGAAACGAATGAAAATGAAAGCATAACAACCCAAAACCTGTGGGATTCAGTTAAAGCAGTGTTAAAGGTAAGGTTCATAGCACTACAAGCTTACTTCAAGAAACAAGAGAAAAATCAAATAAATAACCTACCTTTACACCTCAAGCAGCTAGAAAAAGAAGAAATGAAGAATCCCAGGGTTAGTAGAAGGAAAGAAATAACAAAAATTAGGGCAGAAATAAATGAAACAGAAACAACAGAGACTATAGCAAGAATCAACAAAACTTAAAGCTGGTTCTTTGAGAAGATAGACAAACCATTAGCCAGACACATCAAGAAAAAAAGGGAGATGAATGAAATCAGCAAAATTAGAAATGAAAATGGAGAAATCACAACAGACAACACAGAAATATAAAGGATCATAAGAGACTACTATCAGTAACTATATGCCAATAAAATGGACAACTTGGAAGAAATGAACAAATTCTTAGAAAAGTATAACTTTCCAAAACTGAACCAGGAAGAAATAGAAAATCTTAACAGACCCATCACAAGCACGGGAATCGAGACTGTAATAAAAATTTTTCCAACAAACAAAAGCCCAGGACCAGATGGCTTCACAGGTGAATTGTACCAAAAATTTAGAGGAGAGGTACCACCTATCCTATCTAAACTATTCCAGAAAATTGCAGAGAAAGGTAAACTGCCAAATTCATTCTATGAGGCCACCATCACCCTAATACCAAAACCAGACAAAGGTGCCACAAAAAAAGGAAACTACAGACCAATATCACTGATGAAAATAGATGCAAAAATCTTCAACAAAATTCTAGCAAACAGAATCTAACAACATATTAAAAAGATCATACATCATGACCAAGTGGGCTTTATCCCAGGAATGCAAGGATTCTTCAATATTCGCAAATCAATCAATGTAATACACCACATTAACAAACTGTAAGATAAAACCATATGATTACATCAACAGATGCAGAGAGAGCCTTTGACAAAATTCAACATCCATTTACGATAAAAACCCTCAAGAAAGCAGGCATAGACAGAACATACCTCAACATAATAAAAGCCATATATGATAAACCCGCAGCAAACATTATCTTCAATGATGAAAAATTGAAAGCATTTCCCCTAAAGTCAGGTACAAGGCAAGGGTGCCCACTCTCACCACTACTATTCAACATAGTTTTGGAAGTTTTAGCCACAGCAATCAGAGAAGAAAAAAGAATAAAAGGAATCCGGGTTGGAAAAGAAGTAGAACTCTCACTGGTTGTAGATGACATGATCCTCTACATAGAAAACCCTAAAGACACCACCAGAAATTTACTAGAGCTAATCAATGAATATAGTAAAGTTGAGGATATAAAATTAACACACAGAAATCCCTTGCATTCCTATACACTAACAATGAGAAAACAGAAAGAGAAAGTAGGGAAACAATCCCATTCACCATTTCAATGAAAAGAATAAAATACTTAGGAATAAATCTACCTAAAGAAACAAAATACCTATATATAGAAAATTATAAAACACTGATGAAAGAAATCAAAGATGACACAAATAGATGGAGAAATATACCATGTTCATGGATCAGAGGAATCAATATACTGAAAATGAGTATACTACCCAAAGTAATCTATAGATGCAGTGCAATCCCTATCAAGTTACCAACAGCATTTTTCAAAGAACTAGAACAAACAATTCCGCAATTTGTATGGAAATACAAAAAAACTTCAAATAGCCAAAGCAATTTTGAGAAAGAAGAATGGAACTGGAGAAGTCAACCTGCCTGACTTCAGGCTAAACTACAAAGCTACAGTCATCAAGACAGTATGGTACTGGCGCAAAGATAGAAATATAGATCAGTGGAACAAAATAGAAAGCCCAGAGATAAATCCACACACCTATGGACACCTTATCTTTGACAAAGGAGGCGAGAATACACAATGGAGAAAAGAGAATCTTTTTAACAAGTGGTGCTGGGAAAACTGATCAACCACTTGTAAAAGAATGAAACTAGAACACTTTCTAACACCATACACAAAAATAAACTCAAAATCGCTATTAAAGATCTAAATGTAAGATGAGAAACTATATAACTGCTAGAGAAAAACATAGGCAAAACACTCTCTGACATGAATCACAGCAGGATCCTCTATGACCCACCTCCCAGAGTACGGATATAAAAGCAAAAACAAACAAATGGGACCTAATTAGATTTAAAAGCTTTTGCACAACAAGGAAACTATAAGCAAGGTGAAAAGACAGCCTTCAGAATAGGAGAAGATAATAGCAAACGAACCAACTGGCAAAGAATTCATATCAAAAATTTACAAGCAGCTCATGCAGCTCAATTCCAGAAAAATAAACGACTCAATCAAAAAATGGGCCAAAGAACTAAACAGATATTTCACCAAAGAAGACATACAGATGGCTAACAAACACACGAAAAGATGCTCAACATCACTCATTATCAGAAAAATGTGAATCAAAACCACAATGAGGTACCATCTCATGTCAGTCAGAACGGCTGCTATCAAAAAGTCTACAAACAATAAATGCTGGAGAGGATGTGGAGGAAAGGGAGCTCTCTTAAACTGTTGGTGGGAATGCAAACTAGTACAGCCACTATGGAGAACAGTGCAGAGATTTCTTAAAAAACTGGAAATAGAACTGCCATACAACCCAGAAAGCCCACTGCTGGTCATAAACACCGAGGAAACCGGAATTGAAAGAGACACATGTACTCCAATGTTCATCACAGCACTGTTTACAATAGTTAGGACATGGGAGCAACCTAGATGTCCGTTGGCAGATGAATGAATAAGAAATCTGTGGTACATATACATAATGGAATATTACTCAGCCATTAAAAAGAATGCATTTGAATCAGTTCTAATGAGGTGGCTGAAACTGGAGCCTATTATACAGAGTGAAGTAAGTCAGAAGGAAAAATACCAATACAGTATATTAATGCACATATACGGAATTTAGAAAGATGGTAATTATGACCTTGTATGCGAGACAGCAAAAGAGACACGGATATAAAGAACAGACTTTCAGACTCTGTGGGAAAAGGCGAGGGTGGGATGATTTGAGAGAATAGCATTGGAACATGTATATTACATGTGAAATAGATCACCAGTCCAGGTTCGATGTTCACTGGGACGACCCTTAGGGATAGGATGGGGAGGGAGGTGGGAGGAGGGTTCAGGATGGGTGACACATGTACACCCATGGCTGATTCATGTCAATGTATGGCAAAACCCACTCAATATTGTAAAGTAATTAGCCTACAATTAAAATAAATAAATTAATTTCAAAAAAAGTGCCTATGTTACTTGTTCCATTTGTCTGAAATACAAGCTAGTAAAATCTGTTTATATTAGTCCCAGATATTTTTCTTTTAATTGGAGGATAATTGTTTTACTATGTTATGTTAGTTTCTGCTGTACAACAATATGAATCAACTATAGGTATATATATATGCCTTCCCTCTTGAGCCTCCCTTCTAAGCCTCCCTCCCATTCCATTCCTCTTGGTCAACCCAAAATATCCTAAACTGCTTAAATGTGCCATTAGTAAGTAAGTGTTAGTTGCTCAGTTGTGTCTGACTCTTTGTGATCCCATGGACTGTATGTAGCCTGCCAGGCTACTCTGTACATGAAATTCTTCAAGCAAGAATATTGGAGTGGGTAGCCATTCCCTTTTCCAGGGGATCTTCCTGACCCAGGGATCAAACCCAGGTCTCCTGCATTGTAGGTGGATTCTTTACCATTTGAGTCACCAGGGAAGCCCCAATACATCATTTAGACCACTAGGAATCTGGCTAATGGATTTTATACAACTTCTCTTTAGTGGATATAAGTATCCAAGTCTATATGTTTTCACATTAAATTGAGACTGTGTGGATCACAACAAACTGGAAAATTCTTATTCTTAAGGAGATGGGAATACCAGAGCACCTTACCTGCCTCCTGAGAAATCTGTATGTAGGTCAAAAAGCAACAGTTAGTACTGGACATGGAACAACAGACTGTTTCCAAATTGGGAAAGGAGTATGTCAAGGCTATATATTGTCACCCTGCTTATTTAACTTATATGCAGAGTACATCATGAGAAATGCTGGACTGGATAAAGCACAAGCTGAAATCAAGATTGCCAGGAGAAATATCAATAACCTCAGATATGCAGATGACACCACCCTTATGACAGAAAGTGAAGAAGAACTAAAGAGCCTCTTGATGAAAGTGAAAGAGGAGAGTGAAAAAATTGGCTTAAAACTCAAAATTCAGAAAGCTAAGATCATGGCATCTGGTCCCATCACTTCATGGCAAATATATGGGGAAACAGTGGAAACAGTGTCACACTTTATTTTTTTGGGCTCCAAAATCACTCCAGATGGTGATTGCAGCCATGAAATTAAAAGACACTTGCTCCTTGGAAGAAAAGTTATGAACAACCTAGACAGCATAGACATTACCTTGCCAGCAAAAGTTCATGTAGTCAAAGCTACGATTTTTCCAGTAGTCATGTATGGATGTGAGAGTTGGACTAGAAAGAAAGCCGAGTGCCAAAGAATTGATGCTTTTGAACTGTGGTGTTGGAGAAGACTCTTGAGAATCTCTTGGACAGTAAGGAGATCCAATCAGTCCATCCTAAAGGAAATTAGTTCTGAATATTCATTGGAAGGACTGATGCTGAAGCTGAAAGTCCAATACTTTGGCCACCTGATGAGAAGAACTGACTCATTTGAAAAGACTCTGATGCTGGGAGAGACTGAAGGCAGGAGGAGAAGGGGATTATGAGGATGAGATGGTTGGATGGCATTACCGACTCAATGGACATGAGTTTGAGTAAGCTTGGGGAGTTGGTGATGGACAGGGAAGCCTGGTTTGCTGCAGTCCATGGGGTCACAAAGAGCTGGACACGACTGAGCGACTGAGGTGAACTGATCTGAACTGCAACTTCTGGGGGTAAAGTCCTTTTGGCAAAGATTATCCCTGCCTGGGGAATTCCTCTCAAACTTCATAGTAATCAAGGAACTCATTTTATTGGCCACGTGTTTCAACAAGTCTGTGCTGTTTGGCTTGTTTTACATTTTCACTGTGTTTATCATCCTCAATCTTCTGCCTTAGTTGAACACACTAGTAACATTATTAAGACTCAATTGACAAAATTTGTCGATTACCTTAGCCAAAAGCAGTGTTTCTGGGTATTCTAAATCTCAGATCTACCTGTTTCCCAACTCATGAACTCTTACCCTCTGACATAGTCCCAGGACACCCAATGCATTTGGCTCCTGCTTCTTTTGACCCACAACTGATAATAGAAGAGATGCTCCACTATTGCAAAGATCTAATTGCTTCTACTGAAAATAATCTTGCTTTGGTAGAGCAATGTTTTCACACTGTGCTTTCTGAAGATGAAGTCCTTAAGCATCACACCTTGCAACCCAGAGATTTTGTGCATTGGAAGATTGATCCCAAGAAGGACTCTTTTTGGAAAGGCCCCTATCAGGTACAGCTAACCAATCCTTTTGCTGCCAAACTCCAGGCAACAGACTCTTGGATTCACAAACTGCACTTTAAAAAAAGCACCAAACTCTGGTGGTACATCATCTGGTGACTAGGAAGAAAAGATTTCCCAGAGTTGAAGCATGACATTTGAAGATGACATTTGAAATTAGGGAGTCTGATTCTTACAGTTTCACTTTTTATTTTCATTATTATTTTGGCTATTTGGAATCTTTTGTATTTCTATACAAATTGTACAATGTTTTTGTTCAAACTCTGTGAAAAATGCCATTGGTATTTGGTCAGGATTGCACTGAATCTGTAGATTGCTTTGAGTAGTGTAGTCATTTTCACAATATTGATTCTTCCAATCCAAAACCACAATTTATCTCTTCATCTGTTTGGGTTATCTTTGGTTTATTTCATCAATGTCTTACATTTTTATCAGTCCAGGTCTTTTGCCTCCTTTAGTAGGTTTATTCTTAGAGGTTTTTGTTGTTTTTGCGATGGTAAATGAAATTGTTTCCTTAATTTCGCTTTCTAAGCTTTCATTGTTAGTATATAGGAATGCAATAGTTACCAAATTCATTGAAGAGCTTTAGTAGTTTGCTGGTAGCACCTTTAGGATTTTCTATGTATAGTATCATGTGAAGCAGATGGCATATTGTGAGACAGATTTCTCAAAATATCCAGACCAGGTCTGTTGGAAGTTAGTCTGGGAAATCACTGATGATGACATGAGGCTTTAGATGATCTCCAATGTCTATGGCTTCCCTAATAGCTCAGTTGGTAAAGAATCTGTCTGCAATGCAGGAGCTGCTGCTGCTGACTTCAGTAATGTCCCACTCTGTGCGACCTCATAGACGGCAGCTCACCAGGCTCCCCCGTCCCTGGGATTCTCCAGGCAAGAACACTGAAGTGGGTTGCCATTTCATTCTGCAATGCATGAAAGTGAAAATTGAAAGTGAAGTCGGTCAGTCGTGTCCGACTCTTAGCGACCCCATGGACTGTAGCCTACCAGGCTCCTCCATCCATGGGGTTTTCAAAGCAAGAGTACTGGAGTGGGGTGCCATTGCCTTTTCTGGCAGTGCAGGAGACCCCGGTTCAATTCCTGGGTTGGGAAGATCTGCTGGAGAAGAGATAGGCTACCCACTCCTCTCATACGCTAGTAAAGTAATGCTCAAAATTCTCCAAGCCAGGCTTCAGCAATACGTGAACTGTGAACTTCCAGATGTTCAAGCTGGATTTAGAAAAGGCAGAGGAACCAGAGATCAAATTACCAACATCCGCTGAATCATTGAAAAAGCAAGAGAGTTCCAGAAAAACATCTATTTCTGCTTCCTTGACAATGCCAAAGCCTTTGACTGTGTGGATCACAATAAACTGTGGGAAATTCTGAAAAGAGATGGGAATACTAGACCATCTGACCTGTCTCTTGAGAAACCTATATGCAGGTGAGGAAGCAACAGTTAGAATTGGACATAGAACAACAGACTGGTTCCAAATAGGAAAAGGAGTACGTCAAGGCTGTATATTGTTACCCTGCTTATTTAACTTATATGCAAAGGACATCATGAGAAACGCTGGGCTGGAAGAAACACAAGCTGGAATCAAGATTGCTGGGAGAAATATCAATAACCTCAGATATGCAGATGACACCATCCTTACGATGATCCAGCGGATGTTGGAAATTTGATCTCTGGTTCCTCTGCCTTTTCTAAATCCAGCTTGAATGTCTGGAAGTTCACGGTTCACATATTGCTGAAGCTTGGCTTGCAGAATTTTGAGCATTACTTTACTAGCATGTGAGATGAGTGCAATTGTGCGGTAGTTTGAGTATTCTTTGGCATTGCCGTTCTTTGTGATTGGAATGAAAACTGACCTTTTCCAGTCCTGTGGCCACTGCTGAGTTTTCCCTATTTGCTGGCGTATTGAGTGCAGCACTTTCACAGCGTCATCTTTTAGGATTTGAAATAGCTCAACTGCAACTCCATCACCTCCACTAGCTTTGCTTGTAGTGATGCTTCCTAAGTTCCACTTGACTTCACATTCCATGATGTCTGGCTCTACGTGAGTGATCACACCATCATGATTGTCTGGGTCGTGAAGAACTTTTTTGTACAATTCTTCTGTGTATTCTTGCCACCTCTTCTTAGTATCTTCTGCTTCTGTCAGGTCCCTACAATTTCTGTCCTTTATTGAGCCCATCTTTGCATGAAATGTTCCCTTGGTATCTCTAATTTGCTTGAAAAGATCTCTAGTCTTCCCCATTCTATTGTTTTCCTCTATTTCTTTGTATTGTTCGCTGAGGAAGGCTTTCTTATCTCTCCTTGTTATTCTTTGGAACTCTGCATTCAAATGGGTATATCTTTCCTTTTCTCCTTTGCTTTTTGCTTCCTGTCTTTTCACAGCTATTTGTTAGGCTTCCCCAGACAGCCATTTTTTGCATTTCTTTTTCTTGGGGATGATCTTGATTCCTGTCTCCTGTACAATGTCATGAACCTCCATCCATAGTTCATCCGGTATTCTGTCTATCAGATCTAGTCCCTTAAATCTTTTACTCACTTCTACTATATAGTCATAAGGGATTTGATTTAGTTCATACTTGAATGGTCTAGTGGTTTTTTCCACTTTCTTCAATTTCAGTCTGAATTTGGCAATAAGGAGTTCATGATCTGAGCCACAGTCTGCTCCCGGTCTTGTTTTTGCTGACTGTATAGAGCTTATCCATCTTTGGCTGCAAAGAATATAATCAATCTGATTTCGATGTTGACCATCTGGTGATGTCCATGTGTAGAGTCTTCTCTTGTGTTGTTGTAAGAGGGTGTTTGCTATGACCAGTGTGTTCTCTTGGCAAAACACTATTAGCCTTTACCCTGCTTCATTCTGTACTCCAAGGCCAAATTTGCCTGTTACTCCAGGTGTTTCTTGACTTCCTACTTTTGCATTCCAGTCCCCTATAATGAAAAGGACATCTTTTTTGGGTGTTAGTTCTAGAAGGTCTTGTAGGCCTTCATAAAACTGTTCAACTTCAGCTTCTTCAGCATTACTGGTCGGGACATAGACTTGAATTACCGTGATATTGAATGGTTTGCCTTGAAAACCAACAGATCATCCTGTCGTTTTTGAGATTGTATCCAAGTACTGCGTTTCGGACTCTTCTGTTGACCATGATGGCTACTCCATTTCTTCTAAGGGATTCCTGCCCACAGTGTGGATATAATGATCATCTGAGTTAAATTCACCCATTCCAGCCCATCTTAGTTCACTGATTTCTAGAATGTCGATGTTCACTCTTGTCATCTCCTGATGCATAGGAACCTGGAATGTTAGGTCCATGAATCAGCATCAGTCCTTCCAATAAATATTCAGGACTGATTTCTTTTAGGATTGACTGGCTTGATCTCCATGCAGTCCAGACTCTCTAGAGTCTTCTCCAACACCACATTTCAAAAGCATCACTTCTTTGGCACTCGGCTTTCTTTCTAGTCCAACTCTCACATCCATATGTGACTACTGGAAAAACCATAGCTTTGACTAAATGGACTTTTGTCGGCAAAGTAATGTCTCTGCTTTTAATATGCTGTCTAGGTTGGTCATAGATTTTCTTCTAAGGAGCAAGTGTCTTAATTTAATGGCTGCAGTCACTATCTGCAGTGATTCTGGAGCCCTAAAATATAAAGTCTGTCACTTTTTCCATTGTTTCACCATCTATTTGCCATGAAGTGATGGGACCAGATGCCATGATCTTAGTTTTCTGAATTTTGAGTTTTAGGCCAATTGTTTCACTCTCCTCTTTCACTTTCATCAAGAAGCACTTTAGTTCTTCACTTTCTTCCATAAGGGTGATGTCATCTGCATATCTGAGGTTATTGATATTTCTCCCGGCAATCTTGATTCCAGTTTGTGTTTCTTCCAGCCCAGCATTTCACAGGATGTACTCTGCCTATAAGTTAAATAAGCAGGGTGACAATATACAGCCTTGACGTACTCCTTTCCCAATTTGGAACCAGTCTGCTGTTCCATGTCCAGTTCTAACTATTGCTTTTTGACCTACATACAGATTTCTCAGAAGGCAGGTAAGGTGCTCTGGTATTCCCATCTCTTTAAGAATTTCCCACAGTTTGTTGTGATCCACACATTCAAAGGCTTTGCGTAGTCAATAAAGAAAAAGTAGCTCTATTTCCGGAACTCTTTTCCTTTTTCTATGATCCAATGGATGTTCTCTGGTTCCTCTGCATTTTCTAAATCCAGTTTCACAACTGAAGTTCACGATTCGCATACCGTTGAAGCCTGGCTTGGAGAATTTTGAGCATTACTTTGCTAGAATGTGAGATTAGTGTAATTGTGCAGTAGTTTAATTGATTTAAGTAATCATAGCCTAGACTTGGAAGGAAATGGGGAATTCTAAAATTAAACAATGAACCTCCATTGAAAGCACTAATTCAGATTTTACTCTAAGAATCTTTTCTCATGTTTAGAGGAATATGTGGCATCTTAGGGGCATCAGAAAGATATACAGGTGATCTTGTGCAGTGGGTTAACTAATAGAACTCATAGTACTTTATTTGTCTAATATTGATTTGTCATCTTAGTCTCCATGAATTAGGTAGGGAGAAAATCCAAAATTAATAACTTGGGACAGTCCAATCAAAGTTAGTAACTAAATGGCCTATACAATCCACCTCTAGCCTGCTCTGATTACAAAGTGTTTAGGCAGTGAGGTAATGTTCAGACTCAAGGCAGCGTTCCTTGTCTCTACACTTATGTGCATGTTTGAAGCAGGAATATAGATCTTCCATGGTTTATTGAGGTTGTGGACATGAGTAGGAGCCTCCAGTTTCACTATGTCCTGGGATGTCTCCTGGGACATATCCTGGTCACTGGGTGCTCTGGTAGCTTCCAGCATCCAAGACTTCACCATATTTTGTTGCTTGATCTTGGACTGTGTACTGAAGAACTGGTGCTTTCGAATTATGGTGCTAGAGAAGACTCTTGAGAGTCCCTTGGACATGCAAGGACATCAAACCAGTCAATCTCAAAGGGAATCAACCCTGAATAGTCATTGGAAGGACTGATGTTTAAGCCGAAGCTCCTATACTTTTGGCCACCTGATGTGAAGAGTCAACTCATTGGAAAAGACCCTGATTCTAGGGAAGATTGAAGGCAAAAGGAGACAAGGGTGGCAGAAGAGGAGATGGTTAGATTGCATCACTGACTTAATGGAAATGAATTTGAGCAAACTCCGGGAGTTAGTGAAGGACAGGGGAGCCTGGTATGCTGTAGTCCATGGGGTCTCAGAGACTCAGACACCACCTAGTGAAAGAACAACAGCAACACCTGGGTGGTGGCAACCATAGTTCAGTCTTGACTCAGCTTGCCTTACCTTCTTGAGGACTTCATATACTTAAGACTTTGCCATTTCCCCATCTGGCCAACTATCCCTAGTTTTTTGCTTTGAAGTCATCTCTCTCTTCCATGACAGGTCCTGAAGAAGCAGTTCCCACACCCTCATATCTGGGCTACAAGGCAAAGCCAGTTTATTAAGTGGTCAATCTGTTTAAAACTCATTTGCCCAGTGTGTTCCTTTTCACTGTTTGAAGTTGACTCATTTTCATGTTTTCTTCATATGAGTATGAAGCTGGTTATACTTCTTCATATTCATGTATAGAATGATATACTTATACATATATGTTAAAGAATGTCCAATTTATTTGCAACTGTTCCCTATAGCTGTAGCTGAAAGCTAAAAAAGTGAGAGGCAAGCTAGTGGGACATAAGAAAAATCTGTCCGTATGAACGTGCTGGTCAATGAGATTATTTCTTCTCAATAAAGTTTTTCCATGAATATATTTTCTCACTGCTGAATGCTTATTATGTCTATTCTTAAATATACACACTAGGAGTACATTCCTAAAGAATGTACTTTTTTACATACATGTGTATCCTTGAGTATGTTCTTGAATAGAAAGAATATTGTATGAATGCAAACTAATGAAATAGAATATAGTAATAAAAAGCCATTCTTCACCATTCATCCTATTCAACAATCCTATGAATATATTTCTGTTCTTTAGCTCTATTTCTATTCCAAAGTCTCCAGAATCAGGGAGACAGTGATAAATCAGATCTTCCTTAAAATGTTGCTGAAGAGGAAAAATGAAAACTAGCCAAAGTAAAACTAAAGTGAAAAGATCTCAGTAAAGTTGGGGCAGTGCTCATTTGATGAAGGGCCTATAAGACTCTGACCTTCCTAGGTGGTGCTGGTGGTGAAGAATCCACCTAAATGCAGGATACACAAGAGACATGGTTCAATCCCTGGATCGGAAGATCCCCTGGAGTAGGAAATGGCAACCCAGTCCAAGTCAACAATGTCATGACCTGAGCAGTCACTGGCAGTGGTCGCCAGGCAACCCTGCCTCCTGGGAGGCTGAGTCATGATGCACATGGAGAAAGGTGATGCTGAGGTTCATGACTGCCTGCATCCAAGGAGGTACCTGTGGACTAAGAACGGTGCCACTTCTCTGCCAGCTGGACCACTGGACTGTGGCCCACAGAGGATCCAGGGGAAAATGGGACCACAGAGGAAAATGGAGGACATCTGTCCTTACTGCAATCCCTTTAAAGGTAGGGAGCACTGGCCAAGAAAAAAGGGAGTTAGATCACCCGAAAGAAAGACAGAACTATAGCAACACACCAGTGAGAAGACTCGGAGGCTCGATGTAAGCTTCTTTCAGCTGTGAGTCATGCTAAGCAGAGACTTTGCTATGAACAGCTTCTGAGGGGCACCAGAGATGACCTCCTTGTCCCTTTTGTGTTCCCTTGTATTGGTCACTTTGTTGATAGGAGAATGACATAGGCCACCAGGATGTTGACCTTGGCTCAAGGTGGCATTGACCCAGGGATTTTTATCTTTACCTCCAAAGGAGATGACTATATACTTCTGAAAGGAATCTCTATGTGTCCATCACCTACTATCTATCTACATATCTACCTATCATCCCCTTATCTATCTAATAGAATTTTCAGAAATTTCAGTGGTTCCTTATTAAGCAACTTCATGAGAATCACAGGAAAAAATTAATATTTCTTTATTACTTTGTATTCCTTTCTAATCTCTCAAAATCCAAATAATCAAAACCCCCAATATAAATATATTTCTATTAACTCTTTGGTAGAAATATAAGGCATATAATGAAATTTACATGTCTTTTATTACCCTGCCATTCAGTTTTTCATGTGTTTTTTAAGACATTTGTGCCTTTTTGAAATATTTCCGTAGTTATATTTACACAAAACATTCTCTTTGCTTTCCTACCTAGGACTCTATCTTATTCACACTAATGAAAGAAATATGCTGGGGAAAATGTCTGCTTACTAATGTTTCAGTTTTTCTTTTTGTATTAACATTTTAGGTATGTTTTTTACTCTCTGATAATAGTTCCTTGGCAGAAGCGAGGCGGCTGCAATGGCAACGGCTGCACTTTGCTGGAGCAGCCGTGAAGAAATACCCCACATCCAAGGTAAGAGAAACCCAAGTAAGAAGGTAAGTGTTGCGAGAGGGTATCAGAGGGCAGACACACTGAAACTAAAATTACAGAAAACTAGCTAATCTGATCACACGGACCACAGCCTTGTCTATCTCAATGAAACTAAGCCATGCCGTGTGGGGCCACCCAAGACAGATAGGTCATGGTAGAGAGGTCTGACAGAATGTGGTGCACTGGAGAAGGGCATGGCAAACCACTTCAGTATTCTTGCCTTGAGAACCCCATGAACAGTATGAAAAGGCAAAAAGATAGGACACTGAAAGATGAACTCCCCAGGTCAGTAGGTTCCCAATATGCGAATGGAGATCAGTGGAGAAATAACTCCAGAAAGAATGATGGGATGGAGCCAAAGCAAAAACGATACCCAGCTGTGGATGTGACTGGTGATAGACGCAAAGTCCGATGCTGTAAAGAGCAATATTGCATAGGAACCTGGAATGTTAAGTCCATGAATCAAGGCAAATTAGAAGTGGTCAAACAGGAGATGGCAAGAGTGAACATCGACATTCTAGGAATCAGAGAACTAAGATGGACTGGAATGGGTGAATTTAACTCAGATGACCATTACATCTACTACTTTGGGCAAGAATCCCTTAGAAGAAATGAAGTAGCCATCATGGTCAACAAAAGACTCCAAAATGCAGTACTTGGATGCAATCTCAAAAACGATAGAATGATCTCTGTTCGTTTGCAAGGCAAACCATTCAATATCACAGTAATCCAAGTCTATGTCCCGACCAGTAACGCCAAAGAAGCTGAAGTTGAACGATTCTATGAAGACCTACAAGACCTTCTAGAACTAACACCCAAAAAAGATGTCCTTTTCATTATAGGGGACTGGAACGCAAAAGTAGGAAGTCAAGAAACACCTGGAGTAACAGGCAAATTTGGCCTGGGAGTACAGAATGAAGCAGGGCAAAGGCTAATAAAGTTTTGCCACGAGAATGCACTGGTAATAGCAAACACCCTATTCCAACAACACAAGAGAAGGCTCTATACGTGGACATGACCAGATGGTCAACATCGAAATCAGATTGATTATATTCTTTGCAGCCAAAGATGGAGAAGCTCTATACAGTCAGCAAAAACAAGACCGGGAGCAGACTGTGGCTCAGGTCATGAACTGCTTATTGCCAAATTCAGACTTAAATTGAAGAAAGTAGGGAAAACCACTAGTCCATTCAGGTATGACCTAGATCAAATACCTTATGAGTATACAGTGGAAGTGACAAATAGATTTAAAGGACTAGCCTGATAGACAGAGTGCCTGATGAACTATGGACAGAGTTTCGTGACATTGTACAGGAGACAGGGATCAAGACAATCCCCATGGAAAAGAAATGCAAAAAAGCAAAATGGCTGTCTGAGGAGGCCTTACAGACAGCTGGGAAGAGAAGAGAAGTGAAAAGCAAAGGAGAAAAGGAAAGATATTCCCACTTGAATGCAGAGTTCCAAAGAATAGCAAGGAAATATAAGAAAGCCTTCCTCAGCGATCAATGCAAAGAAATAGAGGAAAACAACAGACTGGGAAAGACTAGAGATCTCTTCAAGAAAATTTGAGATACCAAAGGAATATTTCATGCAAAGATAGGCTCGAAAAAGGACAGAAATGGTATGGATCTAACAGAAGCAGAAGATATTAAGAAGAGGTGGCAAGAATACACACAAGAACTATACAAAAAAGATCTTCACGACCCAGATAATCACGATGGTGTGATCACTCACCTAGAGCCAGACATCCTGGAATGTGAAGTCAAGTGGGCCTTAGAAAGCATCACTGCAAACAAAGCTAGTGGAGGTGATGGAATTCCAGTTGAGCTATTTCAAATTCTCAAAGGTGTTGCTGTGAAAGTGCTGCACTCGATATGCTAGCAAATTTGGGAAACTCAGCAGTGGTCACAGGACTGGAAAAGGTCAGTTTTTGTTCCAATCCCAAAGAAAGGCAATGCCAAAGAATGCTCAAACTACCGCACAATTGCACTCATCTCACATGCTAGTAAAGTAATGCTCAAAATTCTCCAAGCCAGGCTTCAGCAATATGTGAACTGTGAACTTCCAGATGTTCAAGCTGGTTTGAGAAAAGGCAGAGGAACTAGAGATCAAATTGCCAATATCCGCTGGATCATCAAAAAAGCAAGAGAGTTCCAGAAAAACATCTATTTCTGCTTTATTGACTATGCCAAAACCTTTGACTGTGTGGATCACAATAAACTGTGGAAAATTCTGAAAGAGATGGGAACACAAGACCATCTGCCCTGTCTCTTGAGAAACCTGTATGCAGGTCAGGAAGCAACAGTTAGAATTGGACATAGAACAACAGACTGGTTCCAAATAGGAAAAGGAGTACGTCAAGGCTGTATATTGTCACCCTGCTTGTTTAACTTCTATGCAGAGTACATCATGAGAAATGCTAGGCTGGAAGAAATACAAGCTGGAATCAAGATTGCTGGGAGAAATATCAATAACCTCAGATATGCGGATGACACCACCCTTATGGTAGAAAGTGAAGAAGAACTAAAGAGCCTCTTGATGAAGGTGAAAGAGGAGAATGAAAAAGTTGGCTTAAATCTCAACGTTCAGAAAACTAAGATCATGGCATCTGGTCCCATCACTTTGTGGGAAATAGATGGGTAAACAGTGGAAACCGTGTCAGACTTTATTTTTCTGGGCTCCAGAATCACTGCAGATGGTGATTGCATCCATGAAATTAAAAAACGCTTACTCCTTGGAAGGAAGATTATGGCCAACCTAGATAGCATATTTAAAAGCAGAGACATTACTTTGCTAACAAAAGTACATCTAGTCAAGGTTATGGTTTTTCCAGTGGTCATGTATGGATGTGAGAGTTGGACGGTGAAGAAACCTGAGCACAGCAGAATTGATGCTTTTGAACTGTGGTGTTGGACAAGATTCTTGAGAGTCCCTTGGACTGCAAGGAGATCCAATCAGTCCATCCTAAAGGAGATCAATCCTGGGTTTTCATTGGAAGGACTGATGTTGAAGCTGAAACTCCAATACTTTGGCCACCTCATGCGAAGAGTTGACTCATTGGAAAAGACCTTAATGCTGGGTAGGATTGGGGGTGGGAGCAGAAGGGGACGACAGAGGATGAGATGGTTGGATGGCATCACCGACTCGATGGACATGGGTTTAGGTAGACTCCGGGAGTTGGTGATGGACAGAGAGGCCTGGCGTGCTGCAATTCATGGGGTCGCAAAGAGTCGGACACGACTGAGCGACTGAATTGAACTAAATAGTTCCTTGAGAATTAATACCTAATTAATATTTTTGTTGAATAAGCAAAAATAAAGAATTGTCTTGGATAAAAGTACTTTTTCTATTCAGATCTGGATTGACTTATTCTGAAGATGTAATAACTCATAAGCAATTATTTCTAATCTAGGTTATATATTTTAGTTAAAAGAATAACTTGATATATTGGAAACTGAGTTCAAGAAAAATGGAAATGTGGAAAATTCAGAGATGTCAAATACCAACTTACCAACACATGTTGCCTTAAATTTATATTCCTGTATCTGGAGACAGTTGTGGAATACAGTCAATTCTGTGTGTCAACACTTATAATACATTTAATATCAGGATTTGATATTAAAGCTAAATCTTCACTTTCTTTTTATTCAAGAGTTGTTTAAGTAAAGAACCTTGGCTTTCATATGGGATAAATAGACAACTGTTGTATTCAGTTTGAGATAAATATCTTTAGTGTCCTATAACACACATATTGTATCAAGTTTTTCAACTTTGTGAAAAATAAATAATCTTAGAAAGCTATTACCATGATGTGCTCAGTGTCCCCTGAAGGCATGCTCTGATTTTCTAGCTTGGCAGTGATGTCTAAAGGAATTGCATTAACATGGACCAGGCGGGTTGCCTGGCGAAAAGGATTTAGATGTGCTGTGAAAAATGGACTTTGCATGATGAATTTTCTGGTTTGATAAGCAAAGCGGTAAGAGTATATCACTCTAATATAAAACTTAGTGATTTGAAATAAAGCAAACATATCACTTAATTTACCAGTGTAATGATAACTCATACATTGTATAAACAGATATCAGAACCCTGGCTTCCTGCCTGGTGCCTGATGGGCAGGATTTGGAATAGATACACAATTTCTTTCTTCTTTTGAATGAAGCTCTTGCTTTCTCGGATTTCATCTTTCATCAAGTCTTATGGCTAACGCCCAGTTCAGCTAAACTCTTACCTGTTAAGACATATGCTCTAACTGAGAGGCACCTCCACAAACCGCAGCCAGTGGGTCACCAGTTTCTTTGTGCTCTGGGGCCAAGTTTTGTGGCTCTCCAGACCCCTCAGTTGTATCAGTCTCATGGCCTACCTTCCAGTCTTCAGTCATTTCCTGCCCCTTCCTCTACAAGGACTATGCTCTGCTAACTTTTCTGTTTAAAATACTCTACTGACTGCCTTCCATCCATTCCTCTGTGTTGATTAAAACCTCATTATTCTTCAGATCTTGGCTTAGTAGTCAAATCTCAGAGTGGCCTTCCCTTACCCTTCAGTCCTGTGCTTTATAAAACCATCTCACAGAAACTTGCTCTTTTCCATCAGAATGAGCGTTTCAGTTGCCTGTAACTGTGTCTTACATCAGCCTGTATAAATGCAAATGCAAGAATCAATGAACAAATAGATTCTCTAGATTTCTGCCAGCATGCAAGAGAAACGTGAAGGCCAATATGAAAGTGAAGTGAAAGTGTTAGTTGCTCAGTCGTATCTGATTCTTTGCAACCCCATGGACTGTAGATAACCAGGCTCCTCTGTCCATGGAATTCTCCAGGCAGTGCAGGTTCAATGCATGAAGCAGGGCACTCAAAGCCGGTGCTTTGGGACAACCCAGAGGGATGGAGTAGGGAGGCGGGGTGAAAAGGGGATTCAGGATGGGAGGGACACAGGTACACCCATGACTGATTCATGTCTATGTATGGGAAAAACCATCACATTATTGTAAAGTAATTAGCCTCAAAAAAAAAAAAAAGAAAAACATACTGGAGTGGGTAGTCATTCCCTTCTCCAGGGGATCTTCTTGACCCAGATCTTCTGTACTCAGGCAGGTTCTTTACCATCTGAGCTACCAAGGAAGCCTGAAGGCCAACATGGTCGGCTTCTATTTTGGGGGCAGATATAATTGGAATTATAATAATGAACCCCGATATGTTACTTAAAATAACCCAGATGTTGTTCTAAACACATGAGGCATTTCAATTTGCTTATCTTATACAATGATTCTATGATGTGGGCTATTATTATTTTCTATTTTATACATGAGGACCCTGAGGCAGAGTAAGGTTAAATGCATTGTCCAAGGTCAGTCATTTTAAATAGGCACTGAATCTTTTTGGGGATGATCAAACTTTTCACTTGGGAAGTATTTTATTTGTTATTATTAAAAAACCATGACTGGTAACATGGTATTTGCTGTTTTGATCTTTTGGCTCAGAATAAATTGTGGGAACAGATAGTAAAATGGGGCAACAGTGGGCTTATCCATGGAAACTGACTGGTTCCTGCTCTTCTGTCTAATCCTGTCAGGAGCGGTAAGGATAGGCCTTTGGGATGGACTCACATGTTGGACAGCCACCAAGAGCAGATGCTCTGGGAGAGAACTGTCCGTGAGCTTTAAAAGAATAAGAACACAGGGAATTTCATGTTTCTATCTTTCTGTTCTCACCTGCACCCTCCATTTTCTAACTGGCTTGTTTTTTTTAATGCCAGCTTCTGTCTGTGTTTTTCACTTCAAAGGGTTTACAGCACTTGGTGGGAGGAGGAAACTGTCTATCACGATATGAGTTGGAAGAAATGTGGACACTGCAATGAGATTTAACCCCTTTTTTTTTTGTCCAGTTACAAAGTAAATATCTCTGCTAAGAAGATTATGCCTTCTTTTTACAGTATTTTAAACTATAGTCACCATGTTGCATATCACACTTCATGATATATGTATCCTATAACTGGAAATTTGTTTTTTATTTTTGACTGCCTTTATGCATTTTTCCTACCACTCTAACCCCTGCTTCTGGATACCACCAATCTGTTCTCTGTGTCGATGAGTTCATTTTTGTAGCTGTTGTTGTTTTGTTTATTTTCAGATTCCACAAGTAAGTGATATAATAAGATACTTGTCTTTCTCTGTCTGGTTATTTAACTTAACATAATGACCTCAAGGTCCACCTATACTGTTGCAAATGGCATAATTTTATTTTTATTGTGGCTGAACAGTATTTGATTATAAATATACATTATATATACAAACATATATATGTATATATACATATATAAGTGGCTCAGTGGTAAATAATCTGCTTGCCAATGCAGAAGATGGAGGTTTGATCCCTGGGTCAGGAAGATCCCCTGGAGAAGGAAATGGCAACTTATTCCAGTATCCTTGCCTGGGAATCCCATGGCCAGAGTAGCCTGGTGGGCTATAGTCCATGGGGTCGCAGAGTTGAACATGACTTAGCGACTAATAATATATATATATATACACACACACACACACTACATCTTCCACATCTTTAGCCCTTTATCCATGGACAGACAAGTTGTTTTCATACCTCAGCTATTGTAAGTAATGCTACTATTAACATGGAGGTGCAGATATCTTTTTGAGTTTGTGTTTTCGTTTTCGTCAGATAAATACCCAGAAGTAAAATTGCTGGATCATATGGTGGATCACCATCTAATTTTAAAAGTCTGATTATATAATCCTTTTATGTTTGAGATGAAGAGACTGTGATTCAGAGGTGATGGTGACTTTGGCAAAGACCTAGAATCGAAGGGCCCTGGGGACTCAGAACCCTGAGTTGTTGACGGACGGGGCTCATAGCCCACAGCTTCTGGTCTCAGGGTGGGATTTAATTTTTTTCAGTATGATAGGCATTAGAAAATGGTGGTGTGAGGGTTAAATTCTGACCAGGGACAAGTTTTACATTTTTTTTTAATTAAATATTTTCAGGCTTAGCATAAACACTGAAGCTGTCTGCATTTTTTGAGTATGCGTTGATCTCTAAATATGAAGAATAACATCCCCCACTTGGTTCATCTCTTTCCTCCAAGGTTATCCTACTGTGAAGGATTTCCCCAACTGTCTCATGAAACAACAGCAAGCTCACCCCCACTGCTGTCGTGCCCCATGGCCCCCCCCTGTGTACCTATAGCACTGGACATCTGACAGTTCTTTGTGTGTTTGCTTACCACAAGAAACTGTGGAAAATCCTGAAAGAGATGGGAACACAAGACCACCTGACCTGCCTCTTGAGAAACCTGTATGCAGGTCAGGAAGCAACAGTTAGAACTGGACATGGAACAAAAGACTGGTTCCGAATAGGAAAAGGAGTACGCCAAGGCTGTATATTGTCACCCTGCTTATTTAACTTATATGCAGAGTACATCATGAGAAATGCTGGGCTGGATGAAGCCCAAGCTGGAAGCAAGATTGCTGGGAGAAATACCAATAACCTCAGATATGCAGATGACACCACCCTTATGGCAGAAAGTGAAAAAGAACTAAAGAGCCTCTTGATGAAGATGAAAGAGGAGAGTGAAAAAGTTGGCTTAAAGCTCAACGTTCAGAAAACTAAGATCATGGCATCCAGTCCCATCACTTCATGGCAAATAGATGGAGAAACAGTGGAAACAGTGGCTGACTTTATTTTTCTGGGTTTCAAAATCACTGCAGATGGTGATGCAGCCATGAAATTAAAAGACGCTTACTCCTTGGAAGGAAAGTTATGACCAACCTAGATAGCATATTTAAAAGCAGAGACATTACTTTGCCAACAAAGGTCCGTCTAGTCAAGGCTATGGTTTTTCCGGTGGTCATGTATGGATGTGAGAGTTGGACTATAAAGAAAGCTGAGTGCCAAAGAATTGATGCTTTTGAACTGTGGTGTTGGAGAAGACTCTTGAGAGTCCCTTGGACTGCAAGGAGACCCAACCAGTCCATCCTAAAGGAGATCAGTCCTGGGTGTTCATTGGAAGGACTGATGTTGAAGCTGAAATTCCAATACTTTTGCTATCTGATGCGAAGAGCTGACTCATTGGAAGAGACCCTGATGCTGGGAAGGATTGGGGGCAGGAGAAGGGGACGACAGAGGATGAGATGGCTGGATGGCGTCATCAACTCGATGGACATGGTTTAGGTAGACTCCGGGAGTTGGTGATGGACAGAGAGGCCTGGCATGTTGTGGTTCATGGGGTGGCAAAGAGTCAGACCCGACTGAGTGACTGAACTGAACTGAACATCTTCCTTCACTGGAGCTTTTACTCCAAGGCAGAAAGAATTTTATTTGATCACTGTTTACCCAACGTCTAGAAAGTGACAGACTTATGATATTGATGAAGTAAATACCAAATTCATTTGGTGAATAAATATGGCTTCTTTTTATTATTTTGTATTGATTATTAAATACACTCATATTTATTTGAAGAATAAGTGAACATTTCCCGAGGCAAACATGCACTGTTGTTCAGCAGTGGTTCCCCTCTCTGAAAAACAGAGCATTGTGTTTGCCACAGTCCCTGTGAACCTTATGATGTCTCCAAAGCTGAGGCCAAGTAGATTCAAATGCCAAGTTATTTTATTACTAATTTGTAATATGTTATGAAAGTTCCCCAGGAGATAGTGTTGGCAAAGTAACAAAGTCAGGATGACCATGACTTCGTTTTCCAGGCTGGTGCCAAGGAAAATATAACAAAATGCTTTATACTCATTACAGCTGGGTAACTGTGACTGGAGAAAAGACAACACACTGGCTAAATTTTGGATGAGGTTTTCTGAACCCGACACCACTATGCTGCTGCTGCTGCTGTTTAGTTGCTAAGTCATGTTTGACTTTTTGAGACCAGGCATAAATTTCTTTCTTATATATTTTTTCTGCTTTTGGCAAAACTGTCTTCAAGCAAATACATATTCTATCATTTTGCCCCAGACAGAAGTAAGGTTGCCACGGGGTCAGTGTACAGTGTCAGAAACACACCAGCAAACCAAGACACCTAGAATAGCATCACCCTGTGGGGACTGAGAGCAATTGGTATGGCCGCCAAGGAAATCCCAGCACCCATTTGCCTGGATCATGGAAGATGTCCAGTTGCTGGAGCTAAGAGGATTTTGGGTCATAGTCACCTGTAAAGCTGGTTGTTGAATCACCTGCACAGTAGCTGTTTCTGTTTATTCTCTTACCAGCATCATAGGAGAGTCTTTTATCTCCACTTCAGCCATGCTTAATTCTCTACAGCTCTTTCATTTTTGCAAGTACAGATAAAGAAAATTGCAATCTCATTATTGCTATTACGTGCACTTCTCTAATTACTAATGAATCTGATAATCTTTAAATATATTCTTAATTTTACTGTTTGTTAAACTGATACTTTTGCCCTTTTTGTCTTCTTGTCCTTTCCTTTCCTACCTTTTATTCCACCAGACTTTCCCCCTTCAAGTCCCTTCTTTCTCTGTCTCTTTCTTTATTTAAAAGAAAAAAAATCCTTATTGAAGTTTAGGAAGTCTTTATTTTGGATGTCAATATCCTTTCCTTTATGCCGCAAACATAATTTTCCACTAAGTTTTAAGAATGTTATTTATTTTGCAATAACTGTAGAGTCACAGGTGTCGAAAAGCAAAATCACAAGACAGATTCCAGGTACACTTCACCCAGATAATCCCAGTGGTAACATCTTGCATAATTCTAATACAATATCACACCAGGAAATTGACATTGTTGCAATCCAGGCAACATATTTATATTTCATCTGTTATCTGCACTCATTGGTGTATCTGTGAACATAGGTCTATGAAATTCCATAATTAATTGATTTTTATCTTACTCATTTTTATGCTGTACAGAAATTTTTATTTTGATATAGTCAAATTTCCTTTCCTTTATGATATGTGGGACCAGATGCCATGATCTTAGTTTTCTGAACATTGAGCTTTAAGCCAACTTTTTCACTCTCCTCTTTCACTTTCATCAAGAGGCTCTTTAGTTCTTCACTTTCTGCCATAAGGGTGGTGTCATCTGCATATCTGAGGTTATTGATATTTCTCCCGGCAATCTTGATTCCAGCTTGTGTTTCTTCCAGCCCAGGGTTTCGCAGGATGTACTCTGCATATAAGTTAAATAAGCAGGGTGACAATATACAGCCTTGACATACCCCTTTTCCTATTTGGAACCAGCCTGTTGTTCCATGTCCAGTTCTAACTGTTGCTTCCTGACCTGCATAAGGTTTCTCAAGAGACAGGTCAGATGGTCTTGTGTTCCCATCTCTTTAAGAATTTTCCACAGTGTATTGTGATCGACACAGTCAAAGGTTTTGGCATAGTCAATAAAGCAGAAATAGATGTTTTTCTGGAACTCTCTTGCTTTTTCAGTGATCCAGCAGATGTTGGCAATTTGATCTCTGGTTCTTCTGCCTTTTCTAAAACCAGCTTGAACATCTGCAAGTTCACGGTTCACGTATTGCTGAAGCCTGGCTTGGAGAATTTTGAGCATCACTTTACTAGCATGTGAGATGAGTGCAATTGTGTGGTAGTTTGAGCATTCTTTGGCATTGCCTTTCTTTGGGATTGGAACAAAAACTGACCTTTTCCAGTCCGGTGGCCACTGCTAAGTTTTCCAAATTTGTTGTCATATCAAGTGCAGCACTTTCACAGCATCATCTTTCAGGATTTGAAATAGCTCAACTAGAATTCCATCACCTCCACTAGCTTTGTTCATAGTGATGCTTTCTAAGGCTCACTTGACTTCACATTCCAGGATGTCTGGCTCTAGGTGAGTGATCACACCATTCGTGATTATTAGGGTCATGAAGATCTTTTTTGTACAGTTGTTCTGTGTATTCTTGCCACCTCTTCTTAATATCTTCTGCTTCTGTTAGGTCCATACCATTTCTGTCGTTTATTGAGCCTATGTTTTCATGAAATATTCCTTTGGTATCTCTAATTTTCTTGAAGAGATCTCTAGTCTTACCTAATCTGTTGTTTTCCTCTATTTCTTTGCATTGATCGCTGAGGAAGGCTTTCTTATCTCTCCTTGCTATTCTTTGGAACTCTGCATTCAAGTGGGAATATCTTTCCTTTTCTCCTTTGCTTTTCACTTCTCTTCTCTTCCCAGCTGTCTGTAAGGCCTCCTCAGACAGCCATTTTGCTTTTTTGCATTTCTTTTCCATGGGGGTTGTCTTGATCCCTGTCTCCTCTACAATGTCACGAACCTCTGTCCATAGTTCATCAGGTACTCTGTCTATTAGGTCTAGTCCCTTAAATCTATTTTTCACTTCTACTGTATAGGCATAAGAGATTTGATCTAGGTCATACCTGAATGGACTACTTTTCCCTACTTTCTTCAATTTAAGTCTGAATTTGGCAATAAGCAGTTCATGACCTGAGTCACAGTCTGCTCCCGGTCTTGTTTTTGCTGACTGTATAGAGCTTCTCCATCTTTGGCTGCAAAGAATATAATCAATCTGATTTTGGTGTTGACCATCTGGTGACGTCCACATGTAGAGTCTTCTTTTGTGTTGTTGGAAGAAGGTGTTTGCTATTAGCTGTGCGTTCTCTTGACAAAACTTTATTAGCCTTTGCCCTGCTTCATTCTGAACTCCCAGGCCAAATTTGCCTGTTACACCAGGTGTTTCCTGACTTCCTACTTTTGCATTCCAGTCCCCGATAATGATAGATGGGGAAATAGTGGAAATAGTGTCAGAGTTTATTTTGGGGGGCTCCAAAATCACTGCTGATGGTGATTGCAGCCATGAAATTAAAAGACGCTTACTTCTTGGAAGGAAGGTTATGGCCAACCTTGATAGCATATTTAAAAGCAGAGACATTACTATGCCAACAAAAGTCCGTCTAGTCAAGGCTATGGTTTTTCCAGTGGTCATGTATGGATGTGAGAGTTGGACGGTGAAGAAAGCTGAGCACAGCAGAATTGATGCTTTTGAACTGTGGTGTTGGACAAGACTCTTGAGAGTCCCTTGGACTGCAAGGAGATCCAACCAATCCATCCTAAAGGAGATTAATCCTGGGTTTTCATTGGAAGGACTGATGTTGAAGCTGAAACTCCAATACTTTGGTCACCTCATGCAAAGAGTTGACTCATTGGAAAAGACTCTAATGCTGGGTAGGATTGGGGGCAGGAGGAGAAGGGTATGACAGAGGATGAGATGGTTGCGTGGCATCACTGACTCTATGGACATGGATTTGGGTAGACTCTGGGAGTTGATGACAGACAGAGAGGCCTGGTGTGCTGCAATTCATGGGGTCACAGAGTCAGACACGACTGAGCGACTGAACTGAACTGAACTGATTCAAAGCCAAGAGAGTATTCTCTTTTTTCTTTATCATTTTGAAGTTTTATGGTTAATGTTTATTTCTGTTGGCCACCTGACACTTATTGTTTAAGATGGCTTGAAGTTGAGCTACAATTTTTTTCCATATGGAAAATGAGTTGCTCTAGCATCATATACTATAAAGTCCATCCATCTTTTCTTCTCTGACTTTCTATGCAATCCGTATCTTATATCAGTTATCATACAGAAATGTAGCTGCTTCTGGACTCTATAGTTTGTTCCACTGGCATATTTTTCTAATCTCTATAGAAAGTGAAAGTGAAGTTGCTCAGTCATGTCAATTCTTTGTGACACCATGAACTGTAGCCTGCCAGGTTCCTCTGTCCATAGGGTTTTCTAAGCAAGAATACTGGAGTGGGTTGCCATTTCCTTCATCAGGGGATCTTCTTGACCCAGGGGTTGACCCTGGGTCTCCTGCACTGCAGGCAGATTCTTTACCATCTGAGCTACCAGGGAAGCCCTTTAACTGCTATAATAAGATCAAATTCTTTTAATTATTTTTAAGGATAATAAATATGTATGTGAGATAAGTGTGTATATATATATATTCAGAATTTTCTGAATTTTGCTAATAACCTTGTTAAATATTATCTTGAAATTTTGATTGGAATTATATTAGATCTATAGATTGATATGGAGTTATTATTATGTCTTCATGTCTTTGAATCTTTCATTTCACAGTATCTTATGATATTTCACTCTGCTTATTCAGTTTTTTCTTTATGATTTTCTTATATTAAATCCTGGCCACAAATATGTAATGTCTGTTTTGAAAAGATTCTTTTATAGTTTCTGTATAATTTCTCAAGTTTCTATGTTGTTCTATAGTTTGTACAGTTTTGTAGTTTCTATATAGTTTCTAAGTTGCTATCACTGTAACTGGAAAGGATTAATTTTGAATTTACACTGGATCTGCTTCTGTGACTTTAACCCTTATTTTGCCGCTTCAGGGAGAATAACCTGACCCAGCCTACCTGTGAAGGACTGTGACATTCTTGATTTTTTGTGTTTCAAATGGCACAGTGCCCAAAGCCCATCTGCTTCTTGCCTATGAGGCCCAGAAAATCACATTTGGGGAGGCCGGAATCACAAATAGATATGACATCTTTGTTGATATGACAGGAGATACTCCATTTCACGCCACCCATGAAATGACTGTAAGGAACTGAAACTAACACATCCCCCTACCTGAGGTTGGCCATTCTAGGAGATATTTTCAGGAATTAAATGGTCTTGTTACTTTGTTTCCTCACCTCTCCCCATCTCTAATCCATAAAAGAATCTGTTATCCCATCCCCAACAAGATGGTTAATTTGAAGGGCTAACCTGCCATCTTCTTGGTCAGCCAGCTGCCGAATAAAGTCCCTTCCTAGTTCCAACACCTTGTCTCAGAATCATTGATTTATCTTGCAGCAAGCAGAGCGAGCTTGGACTTGGTAACATAACTAGTTACAGTAATGCTGTTGATACCTATGCAATGAACTTACAGCTAACAAATTTGGAGAATTCTTATATTCTAATGTCTTAATTCTTTGGATTTATGTGTAGACAAATAATGGAGTTAAAATTTTTTGATAATTTCTTCTGAAACTTTTATCATCCTTTGTTCTTCTTATGCTGTAACTTCTTGTCCCTGGTAGTTCAGCTGGTAAAGAATCCACCTGCAAAACAAGAGACCAAGGTCAGGAAGATCTGCTGGAGAACAGATAGGTTATCCACTCAAGTTTTCTTGGGCTTCCCTGATGGCTCAGCTGGTAAAGAATCTGCCTGCAATGTGGGAGACCTGGGTTTGATCCCTGAGTTGGGAAGGTATCCTGGAAAAGGGAACAGCTACCTACTCCAGTATTCTTGCCTGGAGAATTCCATGGACAGAGGAGCCTGGTAGGCTACAGTCTGTGGGGTCACAAAGAATCAGACTTGACTGAAAAACCTTCACTTCAACTTCTTGTACAGTTCTGAGGGAAAATGCTGCTGAGGAACTTTATCTTTTTCCAAGTTTGATGTTCACAGTGTACCTTTATCAGTATACATTATACTTAGTACTGGCTAAGTATATTTCATGGTCATTACTGCTGCTCATTGTTTTCTATTATGAATTAATATAAATTACATAAAATGCTTTTCCTGTATAGCTTTGTATATCATATTTTTTGCTCTAACTTGTTAATATTGTTAGGCTTTCTAATGTAAAAAACTCCTGATCTTCTTGGCTAAAACCTGTTTAAGGACAATTATTATTGTTTTAATATATTTTTGAATCTGATTTGCCAATATTTTATTTAGATTTTTATCTCTATCTTTAAAATATGAAAAGTTCTTAATTTTTTTTAAAAGAGCTTCTTAAAAATAATTAATTAATTTGTCTATTTTTTGCTGCACTGGTGCTTTGTTTCTGTGGGCAGGCTTTCTCAAGTTGCAGTAAGCAGGGCTTCGTTGAGGGGCATGCTTCTTATTGTGGTGGTTTCTCTTGTTGCAGAGCATGGACTCTAGGTGCTCAGGCTTCAGTAGTTGTGGCACTTAGGCTCAGTAGTTGCCGCTCACGGACTCTAGAGCATGTGCTCAGTAATTGTGGCACATGGGCTTAGTTGCCCCAAGCCATGTGGAATCTTCCCGGACCAGAGATTGAACCTATGTCCCCTGCATTGGCAGGTGGATTCTTTATTACCACTGAGCCATCAGGGAAGTCCAGTTCTTAATTTTTTTCTATCATGTTTTCTAGTATTGGTATCAAATAAAGGGAGAAAGGTACATATAAGTCTAGTTGAAACATATTCATTTATTCAGTATTGAACAAATGATTATGGAACACTAAGTGTTTCAAAATTTGGGGCAATTATTTTGAATAAAATTATATTAGCAGTATATACATATATTCTGTGTGTATATTTATTAGAATATATAATACAGAAAATATATATTATAAAACATATAGTAAAATCAAACTATCATCCTTTCAACTTTGATTTTTTTTTAATAAATGTATTTATTTTAGTTGGGGGCTAATTACTTTACAATATTGTAGTGGTTTTTGCCACACACCAACAGGAATCAGCCATGGGTTCACACGTGTCCCTTCGATTATTATAGTATCAGCTTATCAATGTAAATTAATTTCCATACAATGCCTCAATTGAATTATATTTGCTAACTATATCCATCAATAGAAATATATTTGTTAACAATAGATCTGTCACCATATAACTTACTGGTTAATTTGAATCAGATGAAACATGTTGCCATTGTATCACTTAATATTTAGCCTGTAGTCAACTCTAGTAATTTTTATAGCTGATTTAACCCAATGAGCATTTGTTCTGCAAAATGAATAGTCTTATATATATTCTGTTTTTAGCCAAACATAAGGTACACATTTGTATCACAATAGCTTCTAAGGCTAAAAGCACAAACCATGGACAATTGTTAAGTTTCTCTGATACACTTTTTTCTAGATGTTTTATATGTGATAGAATAAGGAGCTCATTAAATGTATGTGATTCTTCAAATCCAGCTGTCAAAAAAGTGACACAACACATTAGCCTTTTCCCCCTTTTCCCTGATAGCAGAGCTCCTTTGCCAATATTTTTCTTAAATTATCTTTCAAGCAATTTTCCTCTTATACTTTGCTTTACAGTCCTTTATGAGGTATGTCAAGGCAAGTGAATATTTGAGAGATAAATATTCATTGTGGATTTTTTTTAACGACTGGATTATGATTCTCACCCTTTACACTGTCATTAATTGAACAATAAGCTTTTTATCTTGTGCGTACAACCCATCACAAACTTCACTCTAGTTATGGGAAATAGCTCAGTTTATTTAAGGGAAACCTCGACAATATGTTTAGTTGAGTCTGTGTGGTGGTTCTGCTGTATACTTGCACAGTTAGTATTATTTCATGCACTAGAGTTGCAATACTGCCAAAAATTCTACATAACACATTTGGAAATGAAGCAACTGACAGCTGTTACAGTGTAGATACTCTCTGAGAAGAGTATAAATTTAAGCTATTAGTTACCACCAACTTATTAATTCAGTTTTATTTTGTGTCATTAGCATTTTAATTATCTGCTAATGGTCCAAGAAAACAGGACACAGAAATTTTGAGATAAGTGAAAAGAATGGCTCCTGTGACTGGAAGTAGATCCAAGTAGAGCCCTCCACTTGGGGCCCAAGGCTCCGATGAGCCATGGCATTGGAAGCTGGCCTTTGGTGTGAGAGGTTGAACCCCAGTATATTGAAGAGTAGAAAGAGTGAAAGGAAGAGTAAGAGAGAGGCTCCAATAATCCTCACATTTATATTTGGAAAGACCCTTAGTGTAGCTAACACATAAATACTCACAATCACACATCATACTGGACAGTTAGGAAAGTGTTTGTTTGATAGTAGAAATTGTGTTAACGCACATCCTCATTCTTCACTTGAGTCTGAAACAGCAAGTGCTACATATGTGACACAATTAGATTATATAATTGACCTGGAAAATTCCTCCACGGTAAATTCATAAGAGTCAATGATATGACTAAACCTCTCCAATTTACACATGTCCTACTGCTGCATGTGAAGTAAGTAGAACTTTCAGGATTAGGGGATGGAATCCTGTCTGCTCAGCGCCAGTACTCACCCCACTAGAGGATCAGTACATGTGAAGTCCCTAGAAGAGTGGAGATGGGTGGTCAAGATGAAGGAGGCCTCAGAGCTGAGTCAGATGAAGGTGGTTGCCAAGCAAGCAGGAGGGACAAACGGGTGGAGCCTATGATCACCAGGTCCAGAGGTAGAAAGTGGCCATTAGGAAGATGAACTGCACTCGTTTACATTAGTTGCAAGTAATATATAAACCATGCAAGTTACTCTATGATTAAAAATATAAAATGGTGGGGGCTTCCCTGGTGGCTCAGTGGTAAAGAATCTGCCTCCCAGTGCAGGAGACTCAAGTTTGATCTCTGATTCGGGAAGATCCCACATGCCCCAGAGCAACTCAGTCCACTGGGCACAACTATTGAGCCTGTGCTCTAGAGCCTGGGATCTGCAACTATTGAGCCCAGGTGCCGCAACTACTGAAGCTCGGTGCCCTTGAGCCTGTGCTTCACAACACTACAAAAGAAGTCACTGAAATAAGAAGCCTGCACAACGCAATGAAGAGTAGCCCCTGCTCTCTGCAACTGGATAAAAGCCTGTGAAGCAACAAAGAGGCAGCACAGCCAAAAATAAATAATAAAAATGAATAACTGCTATCAAAAAGTCTACAAATAATAAATGCTGGAGAGGGTGTGGAGAAAAGGGAACCCCTCTTACACTGTTGGTGGGAATGCAAACTAGTACAGCCACTATGGAGAACAGTGGGGAGATTCTTTAAAAAAAACTCAAAGCCAGTGCACTGGGACAACCCTGAGGGATGGGATGGGGAGGGAGGTGGGAGGGGGCTTCAGGATGGGGGACACATGTACACCCATGGCTAATTCATGTCAGTGTATGCCAAAAACCACCACAATATTGCAAAGTAATTAGCTTCCAATTAAAATAAATATATTAATTTAAAAAAAGGCAAACATCAACAAAAAAACCTGGAAATAGAACTGCCATATGACCCAGCAACCCCACTGCTGGTCATAAACATCGAGGAAACCAGAACTGAAAGAGACACATGTACCCCAATGTTCTTTGCAGTACTTTTTGCAATAGCTAGGACACTGAAGCAACCTAGATGTCCATCAGCAGATGAATGGATAAAAAAGTTGTGGTACATAAACACAATGGAGTATTACTTAGCTATTAAAAAGAACATATTTGAATCAGTTCTAAAGAGGTGGATGAAACTGGAGCCTATTATACAGAGAAAAGTAAGTCAGAAAGAAAAACACCAATATAGTATATTAACGCATATATATGGAATTTAAAAAGATGGTGACGATGACCCTATATGTGAGACAGCAGAAGAGACACAGATATAAAAAATAGAGTTTTGGACTCTGTGGGAGAAGGTAAGGGTGGGATGATTTGAGAGAATAGCATTGAAACATGTATATTACCATATGCAAAATAGATGACTGATCCAAGTTTCATGCGTGAAAGAGGGCACTCAAAGCCAGTGCACTGGGACAACCCTAAGGGATTGGGATGGGGAGGGAGATGGGAGGGGGGTTCAGGATGGGGGCACATGTACACCCATGGCTAATTTATGTCAATGTATGGCAAAACCCACCACAATATTATAAAGTAATTAGCCTCCAATTAAAATAAATAAATCAAATTTAAAAAGATCACTTAAAAAATTTGAAGTGTTGCTTCCATTTGACTTGAAACCATTCAAGTCACAAAAAAATAAAATTTGTTCACAACACCTCCATTTAAAATCATAAGGTTAAAAATATGTTTGTGTAATATATTGAGTTGAGTAGTATCCCTGCAATGTTCATGTCTACCCAAAACCTCAGAATGTGACTTCATTTGGGAATAGAATCTTTGCTAATGTAATCAAGGTAAGGACCAAGATGAGATTATACTGAGTTAAGTTGGGGGTCTAAATCCAGTGAAAATGTCCTTATAAGAAACAAGAAAACAGCACATAGAGAGAAAAGTTGGCCACATGAAGACTGAGGCAGAGATTGGAGTGAGGCTGCCATAAATCAAGGAACAACAGAAGCGGGAAGACACAACAAAAGATCTTTTCCTAAAGCCTTTGGAGAAAGCATTGTCTTACCAGCAACTTGATTTTGAACTTCTGGCCTCTAAAAATATGATAATAAATTTCTGTTGTAAAACAACAGAACCGTCCGTTTTGTGGTTATTTGTCATAGCAGCCTTAGAAAACTGATATTGATAACTTCTTTGGATAATTGACAATAAGTAGATATTCAAGAAAAATAAAAATAATCCAGCCTGTATTATTTTAAATCTTATATACAGCTATAAACTATACACTTAGTAGTTTTTTCGTGGAGTCAAGGTCCCACAAAAGCAAAAGTTCAAAGGGTCCATACAAGTCATGAAAAGGTCCCATAGATAATAAGGATAAAAATCTCCTACAAACCAGAAACGTATAGATATTTGTACTAAATACCACAAGTGTTGCTTAATGCTATTTGTTTTTTTTCCCTCCTGCTATCATTTTTTGCCTTCTGGAACTGAGTTTGTTTAAAGCAGACAGCAGCAAGCTATTTACTTTTTCCATAAAATGTAATGCCAGTACCAACAATCTTTTATCCTTGAAAGAATCTGAGCTCTGTCATTATGTTCTCTTTCATCCCCTTACTGGACAGATCAAGGGCTCAAAAAAAAAACACCCGAGTAGCAATCTTAAGCTGTTGATCTCTTTGCATCTTTACTGAGATTATTTAAACACACATATATGTGCCTCACTCCTATTTATTTTTGTTTTAAATTTGACTTCATAGGGAATGCACATCTAACAGGAGGAAGGACATATCTAGTTGGAGTACAGATATATCATATTGCAAGGCACACAAATCTAATAGAAGTGCTAATATTTATAATTAGAAAGCAGATATATCTAAATGAAGAGATGTATTTCTAACAAGAGGTTGTGATGGTCTAGTGGAAGAATATGCATATTTAATAGGTAGAAACAGCTACCTAATTGGAGGGCACACAACTCTAACTGAAGGCCATTGAAATCTAATAGATTGACTGTATTTCTAATTACAAAATAATGGATTAAGACAATTAATACTTGGATATTGAGTATGAAGGACCTCCTTGGTGGTTCAGTGGTAAAGAATCTGCCTGCCAATGCAGAAGACGGGGGTTCGATCCCTGGGTCAGGAAGATCCCCTGGAGATGGAAATGGCAACTCACTCCAGTATTTTTGCCTGGGAAATCCCATAAACAGAAGAGCCTGGAGGGCTACAGTCCACGGGGTTGCAAAGAATTGGACACGGTTTAGCAACTAAACTACAACAGCAACAACACTGAGTATGAAAGTTTCTATGGAAATGAAGATTTTGTGGTATAGGGGAGAAAATGACTGTTCTCAAAGACCTACTGTGGATGAACTTTCTCACCCAGAATAATGTGATAACTAAAGCTATGAAAATCAGCAAGCTCATATTCATTAATATCTCTTGTTCAATATATTTATTATTTTGCTATATATGTTGTATAGAATGAACATTCCATTAGCTTTTAGTTTTTTTTTTTTAACTTATGACCTGATCAATGTTACAATAGGCACAATTATTTTGACTTTAGTACATTAACTTATCATCACATCAGCTGATGGATAAAATAATAAATAGCTACAAAATTCTTCACAGTTAAGACATTTCTGACTTATTTATTTATTTATGGCTATACTGGATCTTAATTGCTGCATGGACTTTTCTCTCACTGCAACAAGCAAGAGCTATGCTCTAGTTACAATGTGCAGGCTTCTTATTGTGGTTGTTTCTCCTGTTGTGGAGCACGGGCTCTAGGAACTCGGACTCAGTGGTTGAGGTACATGGGGCTTAGTTGCTCTGTGGCATCTGGAATCTTCCCAGACCAGGGATCAAACCCGTCTCCTCCATTGGCAAGCAGATTCTTTATCACTGAGCCACCAGGGCATTTCCGATATATCATTTATGCATACTTGCATCTGTATTCTGGAATGGTTTTCACAATACCTCAAAATTATATCTCAGTTCATAATAAAAATATCTCATGTCCAAAAACATTTAAAAATAATTAAGTTGATAATACCCTTTGGAATAGTCCTGGTAATTACATAAATATGAGCAATTAAGCAGCCAGTAAGCTTTGTAAGATTCCCAGTAGAAATATGAATTTGAAGGTAGTGACATTATGGATAAATTTGAAGATTGACATGCATTGAATTCATTAGATGTTCAAGCTTTGACAAACTTGGCTCTCTTCAGCTGTTAATTTTGTTTTTGTTTATTTCTTGGCTTGTTTTCATTTTATTTTGGTTCTTCTCATTTATAATAAGATCAACATTGAAAATGAGGTTTAACTGCTCCATTTGGGCAAGTTGCAGCAACCCTTTAAAAACACCTTGGAGAATATCATCCCATGTGCTGGACAGGTATACCTAGCAAACTGAAAAGACCACAGAAAAAAAGAATTTTATTTTGTTACATTTTGTTAACTTGCATCATATTCTTTTATCAAAAAAGCTGATTTTCAAGTGTATTTAATTATTACTAGAATATACCTATTGTGTGCTGGTGTGTCCTGAACACCTACTATAGAATCTGGTGTATAGAAAACCTTGAATACATATTTTGTAGGGGTGGAGGGAAGGCAAAGAGAAAAGAAGTAAGGGAAGCAGAAAGGGAGACAGAGGAGCCCGGCCTTGGAGGAGGAGAGTCAGAAACAACTTAGTGACCAGACAACAACAACAATAAATGTTGACATTAATTGCAGTCTTGCAGAGCGCTGGCTAGGCTGCGCTCAGATTCCTGACCTACAGAAACTGTGAGAATATAAATGTGCGGTTGTTTGAAGCCTGTAAGTTTGTGGTAGTTTGTTTCTCAGCAATAGATAACTAATACAAATGTCCTTCAATACACAAATTTAGGTGACAAATCTTTAGTGTGATAAATCTTGGAATGATTATTGCTATGGCTCGTGTTAACACACATGATGAATTACTAACACATATATTTCCTGTAAGTCTGTTAGTTCTGTCAGGTCGTTGTATTTTTTTGCCTGTGCACTTAGAAAGGGGTGAGTTTGTAAACTTGCATTCTGGTGTTGCAGCTTTTGACAGAGTAACTGTCAGCCTTGGCTTAGCTGAGGCCAATAAAGGGACACTCCAGTCACACCTCCTCGTTGCTGTTGTCATTCTGTGTTCTCTGTGCCTGTTAGTTTGGAGCAATTTCAAAAACCCACTTGAAAAGATATTAAGTCAGCTGAGCCTTTTTAACAGAACTATAACTGAAATAAAAGGAGTGAGGATGTTTTCTTGCAAGCACTATCCAAACCAATTGTGATTTAAAAAGTGATAAGCCAGACTATTGGAAAACAACTTCATATTAACATGAAAGAGGTTTCAAAAGATTCTTATTCCTTATTTAATCAAATAGCTTTTTTTGAAATTTATAAATATAATCCATTTAATCTTTTAAAAAATCATTCATGTTCATTATTTGTGTTCTTGTCACTAAATTTCAGTCAATAATTCAGTTTTTAAACAACTCAGTTTTTAAACTGAACTATCAAAGCAGTGTTCAGTGAAAGTGATAGTCCCTCAATCATGTGTGATTCCTTGTGACCCCATGGATTTTAGCCTGCCAGGCTCCTCTGTCGATGTGATTATTCAGGCAAGAATACTGGAGTGGGTTGTCATGCCATCCTCCAGGGCACCTTCCAACCCAGGGATCGAACCCATGTCTCCTGTGCCTTCTGCAGTGCAGGCGGATTCTTTACTGCTGAGCCACCGGGGATTATTTAAAGATTATTATGAAGGAGCAATGCAGTTTCAGAATTCTATACAGAGCAGTATTAGAAATTCATTTATTAAGGCTCAGAAGCTCAGCTACCTGGTTATGAAGCACTTTGTTATTTTCAATTATTATTAATTATTGGTAACTTCAGTTAATTAAAAACATGTCTTGAAATGATGACTGTGTACTATTCACTAGCTCACTTAGTACTTAGTGAGTATAAACAAGTAGCAATTTAAAGCAGATCAGACTATAACCACTTGCTCGTACAATGCACATGCCTCTTAAATTGAGAAGAAAAGAATGATAGGATTTTAGAGACAACCTAGCAATCATTTTTCACCAAGAATCACCATTCTTCTAGATCAGGATCTGCTCTCCTATCTCCTGAAATTCCCCAAGACCCTTTACATAAAACTTTTGCCAAAGAGCTTTCTTTTCCAGACATGTTCTTCTCTGGCTGCCTGAATAATTTAGGCTGATTCACCTTCAGAGAAAATTCTTTTGAGTATTGAGACTTTTTTCTTTGATAGTGTTTGTCATAATTTGCACACTATTGTGATTATATAACTACATTTTAAATTAAAACTTTACTTTTTAGAGCAATTTTATATTCACAGCAAAATCGAGAGGTAGGTCCAGAGATTTCCCATAACTCACCTGCCCTAACATGCATAGCCTATGCAATTATCAACATCCCCCACCACAGTGGTACATTTATAGCAATCAATGACCCTACATTGACACATCATAATCACCCAAAGTCCATAATTTATATGGCAGTTCACTATTAGTGTTGTATGTTTTATTGATTTAGACAAATGTATAATGACAACATCATCATTATGGTATCACACAGAGTGGTTTTACTAAGCCTAAAAATCATCTTTGCCCCACCTATTCATATAAAATCCCTGCCAACCACTGATCATCTTACTATCTGCACATTTTTTCCTTTTCCAGATTGTCTTATAGTTGAATTATACATATGTAACCTTTTCAGATTGGCTTCTTTCACTAGGCAATAAGATTCTTCCATGTCATTTCATGGTTTGACAGCTTATTTATTTTTAGAGCTGAGTAATATTCCATTGTCTGAAAATGCCACAGTTTATTTATCCATTTACCTACTGAAAAATATTTTGGTTGCCTTCAGATTTGGAAAATGATGAATAAAGTTGCTATAAATAACTCTGTGCAGGTTTTTTTGTGTGGACATAAGCTTTTAAATCCTTTGGGTAAATACCAAGAGGTATGATGGCTGAATCATATGGAAAGAATATATTTATTAAAAAAAAACAAACACTGAACTGCTGTCCAAAGTGGCCATGCTATTTTGCATTCTCACCAACCATAAATGAGAATTCTTACTGCTGTAACAGCCTCTTGTCAGTATTCCAGATTTCAGTCATTTTAATAAGTGTGTAATGATATTTCATGTTGTTTTAATTTGCACTTCTTGAATGACATATGGATGTAGAGCATCTTTTCATTTCTTGTTTGCCACCTGTGTTTTATTTGATATCAGTTTCAAATTGGATTATTTTCTTATTGTTGAGTTTTTAGAATTCTTTGTATATTTTTGATAACATTTCTTTATTGAATGTGTTTTCTGCAAATATTTTCTCCTATTTGTGTCTTCTTAGTTTCTCTACATATTTTGCACAGCAGAAGTTTTTAACTTAATGAAGTCCAGCTTATAAATGATTTCTTCCATGAATCATGTCTTTGATGTGTTATCTAAAAATGCATCCCCATACCAAAGGTCATCTGGATTTTCTATGTGATCTTACGTCATCTTTCTTAGTTTTACATTTTATATTTATGTCTGTGATACATTTTAAGTTAATTTTGTGAGGTCTGTGTCTAGAGTGGATATCCAGTTGCTCTAACAGCATTTGTTGAAGAGACTTCTATACTCCATTGTAGTGCTGACTTTGCTCCTTTGTCAAAGGTCAGTTGACTATATGTATAAGGATCTGTTTCTGGGCTCTTTATTCTTTTTCACTGATACACTTGTCTATTCTTTTGCCGCTATGACACTCTCTTGGTTTCAGTAGATTTATATTTATAGTAAGTCTTGAAGTTGGTTAGCATTAGTCCTCCAACTTTGTCCTTCAATATTGTATTGTTCAATCTGAATCTTCTTCTTCTCCATATAAACATTAGAATCAGTTTGTTGATATCCATGAGATAACTTGCCATGATTTTAATTGGAATTGCATTGAATTTATAGATTAGCTTGGGAATAATTAGAATCTTGAAAAAACTGACTTTTTCTGTCTATGAACATGGAATATCTTTCTATTTTGTTCTTCTTTGATTTAATTCATTAGACTTTTGTTGTTCTCCTTATATAGAATCTTCTACATATTTTGTTAGATATAAACCAAAGTATTTCATATTTTGTGGTGCTAGCACAATGGTTAACACAAGCCAGGTTTCAACAGTATGTGAACCATGAACTTGCAGATGTTCAAGCTGGATTTAGAAAAGGCAGAGGAACCAGAGATCAAATTGCCAACATCCGCTGGATCACTGAAAAAGCAAGAGAGTTCCAGAAAAACATCTACTTCTGCTTTATTGACTATGCCAAAGCCTTTGACTGTGTGGACCACCACAAACTCTGGAAAATTCTTAAAGAGATGGGCATACCAGACCACCTGACCTGCCTCTTGAGAAGCCTGTATGCAGGTCAGGAAGCAACAGTTAGAACTGGACATGGAACAACAGACTGGTTCCAAATAGGAAAAGGAGTACGTCAAGGCTGTATATTGTCACCCTGCTTATTTAGCTTCTATGCAGAGTACATCATGAGAAATGCTGAACTGGATAAAGCACAAGCTGGAATCAAGATTGCCATGAGAAATATCAATAACCTCAGATATGCAGATGACACCACCCTTATGGCAGAAAGTGAGGAAGAACTAAAGAGCCTCTTGGTGAAACTGAAAGAGGAGAGTGAAAAAAATGGCTTAAAACTCAAAATTCAGAAAACTAAGGTCATGGCATCTGGTCCCATCACTTCATGGCAAATAGATGGAGAAACAGTGGAAACAGTGACAGACTTTACCTTTTTTGGGCTCCAAAATCACTGCAGGTGGTGATGGCAGCCATGAAATTAAAAGATGCTTGCTCCTTGGAAGAAAAGTTATCACCAACCTAGACAGATTATTAAAAAGCAGAGACATTACTTTGACAACAAAGGTCTGTTTAGTCAAAGTTGTGGTTTTTCCAGTAGTCATGTATGGATGTGAGAGTTGGACTATAAAGAAAGCTGAGCACGTGCTGAAGAATTGATGCTTTTGAATTGTGGTGCTGGAGAAGACTCTTGAGAGTCCCTTGGACTCTCAACCAGTCCATCCTTAAGGAAATCAGTCCTGAGTGTTCACTGGAAGGACTGATGCTGAAGCTGAAACTCCAATACTTTGGCCACGTGATGTGAAGAACTGACTCATTTGAAAAGACCCTGATGCTGGGAAAGATTGAAGACAGGATGAGAAGTGGATGACAGAGGATGAGATGGCTGGATGGCATCATCGACTCAATGGACATGAGTTTGAGTAAACTGGGAGTTGGCTATGGACAGGGAGGCCTGGCATGCTGCAGTCCATGGGGTCACAAAGAGTCAGACACGACTGAGCGACTGAACTGAACTGAACACAAGGGTATTGTTTTAATATCAAAATCCTTTCATTCATTAATAGCACATAGGAAAGTGACTGACTTTCATATATTAACTTTGTATTCTACAAACTTGCTGTAATCACTTTAGTTCCAGGAGGTTTTGGTCAGTTCTTTTAAATTTTTCACATAAATAATATGCTATCTGTGAACAAAGACAGTTTATTTCTCCCTTCCTTATCTTTATACTTCTTATGTAGTCTTTTATATTAGCCAGGATTTTCTGTACAATGCTGTAAAGGAGTGATGGAAAGGAAATCCTTGCTCTGTACTTGATCTTAGTGGGAAAGCTTTGAGTTTTTTCATCATTAATCTAAATACTCCTGCATTGCAGGCAGATTCTTTACTATCTGAGCCATCAGGGAAGTCAAGTATGATCTTAGCTGGAGGGTTTTTGCAAATATACTTTAGTAGGTTGAAGAAGGTCACCTCTGTTCCCACTTTACTGAGGGCTTTTATCATGAGTGAGTGTTGGACTTTGTCAAACATCTTTTTCTGCAACTATTCATATCATCATGTGATTTTTCTTTTATTATGTTGGTGTGATGGATTACATTAATTAGTTACCAAATATTGAGTCATCCTTGCGTATCTGGGGTAAGTCTTACTTATGTTGTATAATTCTTTTTATACATTGTTGAATTTCATTTGCCAATATTTTCTGGGGGATTTTGTTGTTGTTGTTGAGGATCTATGTTTATGAGAGATATTGGTCATTTTTTTGGTGGCTGAACCTGTCCATTCCTGAGGAAGGGATGTAGAAATCTCTAACTATGATGGTGAATTCATCTCTTTGCAGTTCTATCAGTTTTTGCCTCCCTCAATTTGTTCTGTTCTTAAGCACACACAAGATAAGAATTGTTATGTCTTCCTGGAGAACTGACCCAGTTATCAATATGTAATGCCCTTCTTTATCCTGAGTAAATTTCCTTGCTTTAAAGCCTACTTTGTTGAAATTATGTAGCTACTCCTTTCTTTTAATTAGTGTTTGCACGGTACATTTTTCTCTATATATTTAGATTTATTCTATATGTGTCTTTATATATAAAGTGAGAGTTTTTTATTGGCAAAATATAATTGGGTTCTGCTTTTTGAGCCACTCTTAACTGATGCATTAGACTATTGACGTTCAAAGTGGTTACTGATATAGTTGGATTTGTATTTACCACATTTAGTACTGTTTTTTCTTTGTTGCCCTTGTTTGTTCTTATTTTTGTCTTTTACTCTTATTCATCCTTTTAAGGTTTTAATTGTACATTTTATGATTCCATTTTCTCCCCTTAGCATATGGGTTTCTGTTTACTCTTTTAAGTGAGTATACAAGAATTTACAATATGCATTTGTAGTTAATCCAGATCGATTTTCAAATAACACGTATCATGCATAGTTTGGGTACCTTATAACAACAAAGTAATTCTAATTCCTGGCTCTTATCCCTTGTATTCTTCCTTTTTTTTATTTCACACACACATATAAAACCATAAACATACATATTTTAATACACTGTTGGTGTTATTTTTTGAATTCTTGCCTGTTCAATCAATTAGAAAAGAGAAAAATATCTTTTAACCTTTACTATTCCTATTTTTCAATGATCTTCCCTTCTCATGTAAATCTATATTTGTTTGGATTTTTATAGATTTTAAGATGTAAGTCCATATTTCTGATATATATCATTTTTTTATTCTTTCTAAAGAACCTCTTGTAATGTTGTTGGTTTTTTTTTTTTAATCGAGGCAGGTCTTCTCACAACTAATTCCCTCAATTCTTGCTTGCCTGGAAAAATTCTTTATATTTCCTTCATTTTAAAGGATAATTTCACAGGATAAGGAGTTCTAGGTTAGTGATTTTATTCCCTCAAAACTAAATATTTCAATCCATTCTCTTGTCATTTTCATGGTTTCTGAAACGTTGGATATTTCTTACCTTCTTTCCTCTATAGGTAACATGGTTTTGTTCCATCTAGCTTTTTTCAGGATTTTTGCTTTATCTTTTATTTTCTGTAGTAGTTTGAAAACAATACATGTAGGTGTATGGGGAGCTTGGGGGCATATATCCTGCTGAATGTCACTCAAATCTTGGGGCCAGCAGTTTGCCCTGTGTCCTAATCTCTTCCAGTTCCCTGAAGAGTTGTTGGTTTTTTCAGTCTATCCAGTTTTTTTTTACTAGTTATTAAGATGGAGTTGTGATTTCTAAACATTTTAGATGTGGACCAATGTAATTATGTTTTAGTATCTGAATTATGTAGGAGAACAGGGAGGTTATCTCTTTTCAGTCCTGTATCTGTAGCCTCTTGTCTTTAACTGCTGTTTATTAAATATTTTTTAGATGAGTAACCAACTGCTAACCAGTTATTCTAGTCAACTAGTGAAAGTCACCCCGAGCCTTGGTGGTGGATCTATGTTTATGAGAGATATTGGTCATGTTATGAGAGATATTGGAACTACAGTTCTAAGGAATGAAACAATCTGATTCTGCTCCGAATTTGGAGAATGTTTCTTTTTGTATAACAGTATTGATTTTGAAATATTAACTAGTTTAAATACCTAAAATTTTAAACATAAAATATTTAAATGCTACCAAAGCACTTTGATGATATGGTGATATTTACTGACTCCAGCACAAAAAGTTTAAAATGCTTCCTCATTGAATTTTGAGGATAAAAGAATTGTCTCATGTTTAGAAATAATTCTGGTAACCATAGTTTGAAATACATAAAGTTTTTATCAAGTCACAATATGTTACAGTTTTTCTAACATATGAACAAGAACATTATCGATTCAGAAATGTTATGACCTTTTCATGAACCCCAATTCTACAGGTAATTTAATAAGACAAAGATTAGTTTCTGACAGTTTTATTGGGGTTTAGTTGGCGTATAATACACTGCACATATTTAAAATGTACAACTTGATCAGTTTGGGCATACATATCATCCTGAAATCACAACCATGAGCAAGATAGGTCTTGATTGGTAATAATGGCTTTCTTTTTAGTCCAATTTATCCTAGGTTCTAGGATAAAGTTATAATTCTTTATTGTGTTGCAGTGTGTAGACCAATTTCCCTTTTAAGGAGGCAAGGAATTTTCCTTTGGTGCCCCATCATCTTTAAAGTGGGCAGACATAGTCTCTGCTCTCCAAGGGCACAGGTACCCATCACTGTTCCTTCCTCAGCTGTATATAATTACATGTATGAGGGGGCACTGGGCAGTCTCCAGAGCACTCTGCATGTCACTTACAGTTGGTTGCTTATTAGATCATAGACTGGTGATCACCTGGAATGACACCATACACAACCTCTGGATGCAGTATCAGCTTCCACTCAGCCCCTGGAATTTGTCTGTGGAAGCATCTTAATCACAGCCCTGTACCCAGGTGACTCTGGTCAAACCTCTCCCAAGAGGCTCCCAGTATCCTTTGGGAGCCCACCTCCTGATTATCTGTGGTAACTCACTTTAAGAACTGGAGTCCAGAGAGACACAGGCCATAGTTTTCTTCATTTCTCAGAACATAGTTTCACTGACTATGGAGATGTTACTTTTTATTTTTTTTTAACACAAATATGTCTTTTTGTTATTCTCTTTTAAAATTTTATCTTTTTAGGTGGTTCCAACCCTAAAGACAATATTCAGTACAGAGCAGGTGCCTAATAATTAATTGTTTGAGAAAATCATGAATGGGTTGATGAGTCTTTCTAGTATCCAAATCTCTTAAAATACAACAAAATTTTTCTTTTATACTTTTTCATTAGACTTCTGGTGATGTTTTATGTGTTATCATACAAATTTACAACCAATAACTACTAGTAGTGATTGACTCATCTCTTGGCCCCAGCTTTGTCTGGATCACTTGATGTGAATTTCTTCATCTAATTTTATTTTCACAACTCCTCTGTGAGGCAAGTAATATGACAATCACCAAGGGGTAGAGATTAAGTGACTTGCCAAGGCCACATGTCTAGCAAACACTGGAGTGAAATAAGTTTCATATTCAAGCAGTTTGATGTAGGAGATTAAATTTTTAGGCTCTAGGTTAGAGGACCTCTGGCCTTTTAACTTACACACTTTTAAGATAGTGAAAGATAATTTTCCTTGGTAAATATCAAATAATCTTCAATTGAAGAACTAAAATTTTCACATATTGGCTTGTAAAAACTGTCTCTTAGGACATTTAACTATTAGTATATGAAAATATTTTCTCTGTAAATGCTTACACCTAATGCAAGGAAGCACTCACAATTAGTGAAAACAATATTAAGAGCTCATGAAAAGGATATACTTCCTGGGATGTAAAAAATATGAAAAGAATTATTGATATCATTAAGCCTCATCCTTCAAACCAAAGAGCATATTGACCTCAGATGTTTAGAGGAAAAGAGATGGATTCCTAGCTGTGGGTACTACCAGCCTGACCTCCACCGCAATCCCCCAAGGTCTTTCATCTCTAGAGCTAGGACCAGAAAAAAGGTCATTATAAGTACAATGATGATAAAACAGACATTACCTTTCAGCACCCTGCAAACAGGACAGTGGGCCGAACACTGAGCCCTCATGCCATTATCTAGTTGTCATTGTGCACAGTTCAATTTCATGTATGGGAAGGATCAAGGCACCCTAGGAGAAAAGCTACATGGAGGGAGGCTGTGATTGAGAGCGTGGCATGGTCTTCTGGGTGGGAGTCAGGATGCCCTTTAATCTGGGATGATTGAAAGACAAAATAATGTATGCCATTTTCTTTATCTATAATTTGTTTTTGGACATGTGAATCTAATACTTATTGGAAATTTATTTAAGTTTTCTGTTGATCTAAATTAATATTAATTTAATATTTAAATCTAAAATTTATTGGAAATTATTTATTTTTATCAAAAATGATGAACATTATGTAAATTGAAAGTCACATTTCTGAAAGTGAATGAAGAGAAACTTCACAGAACTGAAAGTCCTGAAAGTCACATTTAAAAACAGTTTGCGAGAAAGCTGCAAAATTATTTTGAATAATGGAGATTCCGGTTTCTCCCATAAAGTCAGATTAACTGGCACACTGCTGGACTTAGCATGTCAATAGAGGTCATAGTCATAAGATAGACTTTATATACATGATTTGGGTTTATTTGTATCAGAGAGCCTGTTTCTTCCTGTGTTTGGCCAGTTAACTCATGTTTGAAAGTATGTTTGCAACTTAGAGTCATTTGCACTCATAAAATTAAGAGGACTTCATGGCCCAAATAGACAACAATGTCTCTTGACTAGCAAATAAAAATTTACAAGTTATCATACTTTTTTGAGAGAAATAATTACATTTAGTAGCTTATGTTTGTGTCTATGAACAGAATAGCTAAATTTTGTTAGAGCCCTCCATAAAGCTTTGATCAGTTTGTTGTAGCTCTTGGCATGAAATGATGACTTTCACAGACACAATAGATTTCCTGATGGAGTTGATTATCTGTGGGAGAAATAGCAATTTGGGGAAGCCAAGATCTTATTCATGAGCCACAAATATGTCAAGGTCTCATTTTACTTGAGCCACAGATGAACCTAAAGACTGTTGTGGAAATAGGTAAAGCAATGGGAATGGAGAGAAAGTAGTGGGGAAAGTGCTTGGAGGGAGCCCCATAGAACAGGTGCTTGCTGCTTCTACAACTGTGAGGAATGACAAATTAATGTTGCTCACCTGCAAATGCCAGCAAAAGATCCAACTTTGTTTTCAAAATTTTCAAATTATAGACCTGTCACTTAAATTCAACTTTCCAATTTGAGATTCTATGAAAATTAAAATAATTCCTCAACTTTTTGGATTTCAGTTAGCCTCTCAACTTTAAGAATGGCTTGTTTTACCCAAACATGGTAGGCAATAGAAAATTTTCAGGCTTTTATTTTATCAGAAATGAAATATCCTTTTAAAATAGTTTTAATTGAAATGAAACACTAAAATCTATCATCGCACACATGCGTGCCGTCACTTCAGTTGCGCCTGACTCTTTGCAACCCTATGGATTGTAGCCCACCAAGCTCCTCTGTCAATGGGATTCTCCAGGCAAGAATATTGGAGTAGGTTGCCATAGCCTCCTCTAAGGGATTTTCCCACCCCAAGGATTGAATCCACATCTCCTGTAGCTCCTGCATTGCAGGCAGATTCTTTACTATTGAACCAAGAGGGAAGCCCCAAATCAAACATTATATAATCATAAATCTGATGTCTTTAGTTTAATTAAGCATAAGTTTTTGTGAAATCTTTGTATAAAATTGCATGTTGATCAGAGACACTTAACTGACCTAACTGACCTTCCCTGGGGCTTATCGCTTTCCAATGAAAGTGCAAAATGAGGATCAAAGTATGGATAAACTTTAACTGTCCTTAGAAAAAGGAGAAAAGTAAAGGCAGTTTCACGAAGTGATTTTTTCCCTGAATTTTAAAGACTCCTTGTTTACTATTAGGTCTATTTTATATTTTAAGTCCATTGATGACTTTTTCACTTTGAAGTAGTAGTAGTAATAGATACAAAAGGCATAGGCCTGGAGATGAGATCATGATGGCAGAGGAGGAAGCTCTGACCTAACACCCAAAATTATAGGTATATACAGAACAGCTCTGAGAATGACCTGAACTACCAGAATGGTTGTTCTACAACTAAGAATATAAAGAAAAACACATGCGCACACCCCCCCCCCCACACACACACATTGAGATTAGCAGGAAGGAGAGAGACACAATCTAATCAGTACCCACATCCCTCGTGGAGCAACCCACATGCAGGAGGGGATGTCACACACATGGGGGTCTGTCCTAAGGAGTGAAGTTCTGGGTCCCACACTGGGCACCCCAGCCCTGGAGACACGCACTGGGAAGATGAGCACTCATAACATCTGGCTTCAAAAATCAGCAGGGCTCAAATATGGGACATCTTGAGGAATTTAGAAAACTAGACTTTGCTCTTGAAGATCTTGAGCACAAACTCACTCAGTCTGAGCCCCAGCACAGAGGCAGCAGTCTGACAAATACCTGGGGCTCTAGCCAGCCTGTCAAGGTGATTCCAGCACGCTCTCTGATTTCACACTATAGTACAAAGCTTTAGTAATCAAAAGTGTATCATATTGATACAAAAACAGGCGCATAGATCAGTGGAACAGAATAGAGAGCCAATGAATAACCCCACACTTATATGGTCAATTAATCTATGAAAAAGAAGGCAAGAATACGCAAAGATAGTCTCTTCAATAAATACTGTAGCGAAAACTGGACAGGCACATATAAAAGAATGAAAATTGACAATTTCTTATACCCTATGAAAAAAGAAACTCTGGATGGATTAAAAAACTTGAACATGTAAGACATGAAACTGTAAAATTCCTAAAAGAAAACATAAGCATTATGCTCCATGGCAGCAGTCTTAGCAATGTTCTTTTTGGATTTATTTCCTCATATAAGGGCAACAAAGGCAAAAATAAATAAATGGGACTATATCAAACTATATGAAAGCTTTTACATAGCAAAGAAGGTCATCAACAAAACAGAAAGACAGCCTACTGAAAGGGAGAAGATATTTGCAAATTCAATGAGATGAATATTCCAAAATATGTAATAAACTTATACAACTCAAATAACAACAACAGCAACAGCAACAATCTAACAATCAGATTTTTAAAATGGGCAGAGGAGCTGAACAGACATTTTTTCCAAAGAAGATGTTACAGCTTGGCAATAGGCACGAGAAAAGATGTTCAACATTACTGATCATCATAGAGGTGTGAAGAAAAGAAAATCCTGTGTACTGTTGGTGGGAATATAAGTTGGTACAGCCAGTATGGAAAACAATAAGGAGGTTCCTCAAAAAATTAAAAGAATTATCATATAATCCAGCAATTCTACATCTGGGTATTTCTCTTAAGAAAATAAAAACACTACTTAAAAAAGATTTATGTTTCCCAATGTTCACTGCAGCCTTATTTACAACAGTCAAGATATGGTGAAATCATAAGTGAAATAAGTGAAATCATATGGTATTTTTGTTTGCCTAACTTCTTTCACTTAGCATAGTACCCTCAAGATTATCCACATTGACATGAATATATATATATATATACATGTATATTTTTCTTTATCCATTCATCGACTGATGGACATTAAGTCAAGATATGGAGGCAACTTAAATGTCCATCAGTAGATGAATGGATAAAGAAAAAATATATAAATATATATTCAAGTCAATGTGGATGAATCTTGAGGGTACTATGCTAAGTGAAAGAAGTCAAGCAAACAAAAATACATATGATTTTTTATATGTAGAATCTGAAAAACAAAACATGGAAGCTCAACAAAAGCAAAACAGACTAGTAGATACAGTGAACAAAGGAGTTGTTGTCAGAGCAATGGGGGTGGTGGTGTAATGTCTAGCACAGGGAATACAGTCAATAATACTGTAATAACCTTGTATGGTAACAGATGGTAACTAGACTTATTGTGGTGATCATTCCATAATGTATAAAAAGATTATATCACTATGTTGTATACCAAAACAAATATTATATTGTACATCAATTATAAGTCAATAAAATTAAAATTTAAAAATTAAGAGACATGTGCTTATGTTTACAGGTCTTCTATGGCCTTATTTGGCCAGAAAATTTGGCAGCACTATGTTTCTCCAGTGTGTGTGTACTCTAGTTCTCTGTGTGTGAGCATGAGTTTTATGATCTCTGAAATTTTTAAAGTCTGATGTTGGTAATGATTCTATCCTTTTAATTCTGAATAAACCAGGAAGTTTCACTGATCCTATAAAGTTTTACGGAAAATTCTCATGTCTAATCGTACATTTGTTTGCTTGCCCTCACACACATCTTGTTGGGCTGATACTAGCAACTACATTCTATGGTACATAACTTACTTGTCTCAGTCATGTAATCCTGCTCTGAAGCAGCTCTGTGATTACTGCTTTGCAGAAAATCTGGATTCTGCTTGCGGGTCCTCAGCAGTCTCCATGCACAGACCTGAATCCTTGTCTGGTATTCTCCTCTTATAAGAGCTCCAGTATTTTCCTGAGCTCAGCCACCTGATGAGTCATAGGGGTCCCCTCTCCCACTGCAGGACAGAGTACCATCATATCAGGTTCTGTTCAGGACACTTGATATGAATTTACTTCTGTTGGTTTTGAATGAAATTGAATTTGATGGAACAATAATTGTTAAGGATGCTCTATAGGAATGTTAATTCCTAGATTTCTCTTGATCCCCTAATTTAATTTTCAGTGAAGCAGGATAAAGTGTGAGCTTAATGCCACTTTCATCAGGATGAAATAAATAATATGTGAAGCATATTTTGGCCCCAGCAGAGAGCAGTTTTTTCTGAAACACACTTTTGTATTATTACCATCATCCAACTTTGAAAGATTTTTAAAGGAGCAACCCCATGAATATACTGCTGTCTTTAAAATGTTGCTTAGTGTCATACTCAGGGTTCACTCTGTGAGGTCCTCATGGAGTGCATTTATCTGAGAACAGGCCAAGAGCCTGGTACCACATCTGGGGATCTGGTCACATCACAGGTCACCCTTGTGGCTAGGACTCATTCCTCTTTGCACTGAATCCTAGAAAACTGAAAGACAAATTAATTGGCTATCCTAGACCAGGTTTATACACCTGCTTTACCTTTGTCAGATTTTCACCACTTAGGTAGGATTTGCTGTCACTGTTGTTTAAAGGGAATTCTCCAGGAAAGAATACTGAAGTGGGTTGCCATTCTCTTCTCTAGAAGATCTTCCTGACCCAGGGATCAAACTTAGGTCTCCTGCATTGCAGGTGGATTCTTTACCTTCAGAGCCACCAGGGAAGCCGAACACTTACCTTTGTCAGATTTTCACCACTTAGGTGGGGTTTGCTGTCACTGTTCTTTAAATTTAAGGCAAAGTATACATCAGAAAACATTTAAAAGATGCCTGTCTGTGACTCAGGCACATAAAACCTTATAAAAGAGCAGGGAATATAAATGCTGAGACAAGAAAGAAAATGGCTCAGAGTCTTGATTAAGTACAGACAGATTTGTAAGGAATTGAATACATAAAAATCAAATAATTTCAATACAGGACATGATAAATTTTTGTAAAGCATAACGGTATTAGAGAGATGAAATATAAGAATTTTACTAGAATATCTTTTATGCTTCTGTTCCTATAATTTACCTAGTGAGCAGAAATTTTATTGAAAGATGTTATTGGAGTGTTTTTAGAAATGTACTTAATGGACCCTTCTCTTCAGGCAAGTAACTTTTAAAACCTCCTCCTGACTCCTCCCCCAGACCTTCCACTTCATTATCAGAGGCTGTAGAGTGGCAAAGTCTAGGGGCCAGCAGTGTCGTGGAAGCAAGTCACCACATGACTCCGATTCCCTGGACCCTCAGAACAAATGACTCCTGGATTGGAAAGAGAAACTAGGAAGGTTACATATCCCTCATTTGACTGGAATACAGGACTCTCCTGAGAACTAATTTATTCTCTCAGGGAAAAAAGGGCTTTTGGATTCATATTGTCTTGAAGAAGTACTACCATGGAGAACTATCGTCTATGAAGAGTGCTCTGAAAAATGCCTCCTATCCTGTGACTATGACCAGTTCCATGAGCTGGACTGGTTTGGGGAGCAGCAGTGCTGCCTCCTGCTTCAGGACTGGACACTTCCAACCCAGAATTTCCTAAAAGTATGGCTACAGCCATGAAATTAAAAGACCCTTGCTCCTTGGAAGAAAAGCTATGACAAACCTAGACAGAATATTAAAAAGCAGAGACATCACTTTGCTGACAAAGGTCCAGATAGTCAAAGCTATGGTTTTTACAATAGTCATGTACGGATGTGAGAGCTGGACCATAATTCTTTCGCTGAGCACCAAAGAATTTATGCTTTTGAATTGTGGTGCTGGAGAAGACTCTTCAGAGTCCCTTGGAAAGCAAAGTCAATCCTAAAGGAAATCAACCCTGAATATTCATTGGAAGGACTGATGCTGAAGCTGAAGCTCCAATACTTTGGCCAGCTGATACAAACAGCCGACTCATTAGAAAAGATCCCAATGCTGGGAAAGATCCAGGGCAGGAGGAGAAGGGGCTGCAGAGGATGAGATGGTTAGATAGCATAACTAACTCAATGGACATGAGTTTGAGCAAACTCAGGGGATAGTGAATGACAGGGAACCCTGGCATGCTGCAGTCCATGGGGGTTGCAAGAAGTTGGACATGACTTAGCAACAATTATAGCTGTGGATATTTTTCATAGGAAATTTCGAGCTACTCTTAAGTTTTATACTGTAAATGTACAGTAATTTTCCATAGTGATGTGGCAGAAATATTTCTGAGTCTTTAATTAGTTTCAGATAAGATTGTCTATATTTTGCCTTTACTGAAACTGACAGCATGGAAATAAAACTCAAATGAATTGAATTATTTTACCATGGCTAGATGCACAGAGCCATCCTTTATTTTTAGCTCCTATAAGATATTTAATATAAAATACAGATATAAATATATGCAATTTGGATGGATTTAATAAAGCCTGATAAAATACTTGGACTTTATATTAGCAAAAATGTCAGTCATGAAAGATTAAAAAATTTCATGGCCAAGGGAAATATTACAGTTTATGAAAACTTAGCTTGAGCCATAAACATAAGTCCCCAGATGTAAATGTCAAGACAGTCGAAACTTAATTAACATGAGATAGAGGAAGGAAAGTTTTGAACATGTGTTTGTGCCCCATTCTTGGTCATATAATGCAAATAAAATGCTTGCTTAGAGCAGTTGTCATACTGAATGATTTGATCCTTAAATTAAGAATTGCTTTATTTGTTCTCTTGAATCATAAACTTTATAAGTAAAGTCTGTAATTTTGGCATAAAATAAATGCTAGAAATAAAAGTTCATTTGAGATTGAATAGTCATTGGTCTTATTTTTAACAGCCTGATATTGGCCTGTTGTCAATGCATCTTTTCAGGCAACTGAGTTGGATGTTTCATATGAATCTGTTTATTTCAGTGGATTCAGTTTGCTAGTTGTGTCTTCCTTGTATGCCCTCGGATGCTGTAACACCAACATCAGCCCATTCCAACCACAGAATGCAAGGTGCTTAATTGCACACATCTCATATTTCTGGAAAGTCAAGAGTAGCAAATGTCCCTGAGGTCAGGCTATGCTGCCTCTGGGATCACTGATTTCAATAAGATCAAGCGGGCTCTACAAATTTACAAATTTTATGTCTCTTAGCTATTGCTGCAACAATAAACTACCCCAAAGCTCAATGGCTTAAAACAGTACTCCTTACTGTGTCCTGAACTTTGAGGCTGGGGATTAATTGATCTCATCTGGGCTTGGCTCATTTCTGAGGGACTCACTCTAATTGACTTGTTTTCTGGTTTATCCTCTTGTAAATACCTCTGTGGTCAGTTATTTCCATGTTGAAGGAAGTGAAGGTGGTGCTGTCATGGCAGATTCTTAAACAGTCCTTTAATACCTCCATGGTTTCTTCCATCCCCATTAGCACAATCCCCCTGTTAGGCATGAAGTGTGTGTTGGGGTGTGGGGGTTGGGGTCCCTTGCCTGTTTCAACTGTGTCATCTGCACTTTCTGGCTACAACTTCTAGTATGTACCAGGAATTCATCAATATTTCAGCTGACAGAACAATTACGGTTTGATCCCTCTGTCCATTTTTACTCTAATTTCAATAGGACTTTGGGAGGAAAATGAGAAAAGAAACAAACATTTGTACATACATCTTTAATTCACCATTTTAAATTAGAAAGCCTAGATTGAATTTCAAAAAATAAGTTCATTATTAATCATTGGCATTTAATAAGTTTAATGTTATGACAATCAGTACTTTTGTATCTAAGCTTTCAAGCAATGTTTTTATTAGGTCACATCTGTTATTTCTGTTTTCGAATTAATTTTATCAAAAATGGACTTTAAATTATGTATATTTAGTCACCACATTTCTTACTTGAGCACATTATAAATTTAATTAATTTCTCATACAAAGACTTCTGTTAATGGATTTTGTATATGTGTACAAAACGATAGAGAGAATAGACTGAATTAAAGAAAGAGAGCTTCCAGTTCATAAAAGCACCTGGGAGAAAATAGATCCCTATATAGCATTTAGAGTGTTGCCTCCGTGCTTCTACCTTTATAACATCTTCTTACATCCATTTGGAAACGTACCAAGATTTAACATCTCTGTAAGTCTGTGGCTGGGCTTTCCAGGTGGCTCAGTGGTAAAGAATTCTCCTGCCAAGTAGGAGATGCAGGTTCAAACCCTGGGTCAAGAAGGATCCCGTGGAGAAGGAAATGGCAACTCACTTCAGTATTCTTGCATGGGAAATCCCATGGACAGAGAAGCCTCGTGGGCTACAGTCCATAGGGTCACAAAGGAGTTGAACGTGACTTAGCGACTAAACAGCAACAGCAACGAAGTCTGTTGCCAAGATAACATCCTCACAATGAAGTCACATAGCCTATTGCAGCATCTCTTCATGGAATTAATAATTCCTTGGAGATATTCAGGACACTTTACCCAGTTTTAGAATATGATTTTCATGTGTACGTCCACACACACACACACATACACACTCATACAGTTTTAAAGGAGTAATAATACATTATTCAGCAATTTGCTGAAATCACATACAATATAGTTGACAGCTATCTTTATGAAAATATAGCTCTACTGAACATCAATACTGTTTTACAATTAGCAAAACAATTATGCTATGAACGTATTCTATTGGGGCTTCCTTGGTGGCTCAGATGGCAAAGAACCTCCCTATGATGCAGGAGACCTGGGTTTGATCTCCGGGTGAGGAAGATTTCCTGGAGAAGGAAATGGCTGCCCACTCTAGTATTCTTGCATGAACATATTCCATTACACATAAAAAATAAATTTCTAATAGAGAATTGATGGGACTTTGTTTAGTATTTTAATTCTTTATTTCGAAACTATTCTCAAATTCATCCTCTGTTTCTCTTTCTAGGATATTAACTGCTATTAGCTGCTTCCAAGGGTGGTCTTATTCCAGAAATGCATTTTTATTTGGTTAATTATAATCATTTAGCTGTCTATGTATCTGTTTAACAGAGAGATATCCTGTATTGAAGGAAATATAAGATCAAATTTCAAATACCCAGGGGAAATTGAATTATATGAACATCCTTCTATTCTCAAGACTTCCCTGTTGGCTCAGATGGTAAAGCATCTGTCTACAATGCGGGAGACCTGGGTTCGATCCCTGGGTCGGGAAGATCCTGTAGAGAAGGAAATGGCAACCCACTCCAGTACTATTGCCTGGAAAATCCCATGGATGGAGGAGCCTGGTAGGCTACAGTCCATGGGGTCGCAAAGAGTCAGACATGGACTGAGCAACTTCACTTTCAATTCTATTCTCAAGGACCAGAGTAGAAATCATGAGTACATTCACCTGTCTTCTCAGATGGGGAGGGTGACAGTTGTGATATGTTGTAACCAGTCCTTTTGCTAAGTATTCATCACACAGGGACTTTTTTTTGAAGATCGCTCTGGTTTTATTCATCAGATTTTTGACTAGGGCCATCTAGCAACTAGAAGGGCCCTGTAAGAGTTTACACAAAATGGAAAGGTTTTATAGGAGGAAGAGTGGGGTCCAGGAGCAATTAGCAAGAGAAAAGAAGGGATTATTTTTTTAGGCCAGGACATCTTTTTGGGGATTTGGACCCTGAGGAGACTCACTGCATGATATTCATAAGTTACAAGTGGATGGGCTCTCCCAGCCTAGTAGTATTGTGTTCTAGACTGCTTTTTGGTTTGTTTGATTGATTTGTTCTACTAGTTAGAACAACGATTCTTGACATTTTCTGCCTGTTAAAACCACTTGGGGGAACTTACGAAAAGTATTGACAGGGTCCACATCCCAAACAAATTAAGCTAGATTTCTTGTGGGTGGGGCATAATGTCATTGTGTGTTTGTGAGTGAAACTGTATCCTTGAGAGGCTGCTTAACTTTGTTGAGGCCAGACTTTATCACTCTTCAACTATTTCAAAAATGCACCCCAGTGATCATAACAGACTGAGACCAAGAGTTAGTTTATGTTTGTATGTACTGCTAAAAAGAAAGCCGTGTGTGCTCAGTCGCTCAGTCATATTCAAATCTTTGTGACCCCACAGGCTGTAGCCTGCCAGGCTCCTCTGTCCATGGGATTTTCCAGACAAAAATACTGGAGTGGGTTACCATTTCCTCCTCCACTGAGCCACCTGGGAAGTCCCCAAAGAGAAAGCTACAGGCCCAAAATGGTCTCACCTGTGCTAAAGCCCATGATACTAAACATGGCGTCTTAGTTATTTTTCATGAGGACACTCTAGGGAGAACAGACTGTCCCTCAGTAGATAATGTGAAAGCTTGGAGAGCTAAGCCATTTTAAGCTGTGAAGCTGAAAGGAGCTGAAGTGGCTTTAAAACCCATGCCTGTCTGACTCAAATGCTAGTATCTTCTAAAAATCATCTTTTGCGGCAGCATGTGTTCCAAAAGCAAACTTTCTAAGTCTACATGTTACTTCTCACTTTATTTGTGGGAATGCAATTCTCACAGGTACAATATTGACATCTTTTCTTGATATTCACTTTTGATCAAGAGAATTACAAATACCATGTGTGAGTGAATACCTCCTCTCTCCTTTTAAAGATTGCTAGAACCATGACAGGATCTGAGCCTGAGCCCAGAGAGTAGGTTAATGTGAAAATGGGGTCCTTTTGGCTATTTGAAGTTAGAAGGTATTTCCTAAATCCTTTCTTCTCCTCCAAGAGATTGACTTACAAAATTCAGTTATATTGGCATGTGGGTTGAGTTAAGGTCCTTTCTCTTCTCATGACTGTCTCAGGGGAACCTCAGAAAATACTTCAGTTGCTGAGCTGAGCTAACTTGTGGTAAAAACATCAAGATGCCTAGAAGAGGTTGTTCCTCTCCTAGATAGATAGATAGTCATGATAGGTACTCATGGATGTTAGATTACAGGTGCTCAGAGAGAAAGAGTGTCTCACAGAGGATTTTGTCTGAGTCTGGTTGAGACCCTGGTAATTCCTTGGTATCCCTGAGCCAGAGTGTTGGAGAGAATTTTTTTCTCACACTAATTTGAGCTCAAAGAAGGCTGAGTGCTGAAGAATTGATGCTTTCAAACTTTGGTGCTGTAGAAGACTCTTGAGATTCCTTTGGACAGCAAGGAGATCAAACCAGTCAATCCTAAAGGATAACAATCCTGAATATTCATTGGAAGGACTGATGCTGAAGCTGAAGCTCCAATACTTTGGCCACCTGATGTGAAGAACCGACTCAGATGAAAAGACCCCGATGCTGGGAAAGATTGAAAGCAGGAGGAGAAGGGAATGACAGAGGATGAGATGGTTGAATGTCATCACCGACTCAATGGACATGTTTGAATAAACTCTGGGAGATAATGGACAGGGAATCCTGGCGTGCTGCAGTCCATGGGGTGGCAAAGAGTCAGACATGACTAAGAGACTGAACAACAGAGCTGAGTTACTCTCTTGGCTTCTAATAGGACTGAAAAGAAGATAATAGAGGAAGTCTGTGGATTTGCTGTTGTTTCCTCTTCCTAACCACCTAGGAGGTATGTCTGCAGCTTTCCTGATCCCAGGTGGGCTTCCCAGGTAGTGCTAGTGATAAAGAATCTGCCTGCCAATGTAGGAGATACAAGGGACGTGGTTTCAATCCCTGGGTCAAGAAGATCCCCTGGTGTAAGAAATGACACCCCACTCCAGTATTCTTGCCTGGAAAATTTCTTGGGCAGAGGGCCCTGGTGAGCTGCCATCAGTGGAGCTGCAAAGAGTCAGACACGACTGAGCACACACACACCCTACTATCCTGCACCCAGGTAAGCAACTATCAATAGAGGTGTCCTTAACTTCCCCTTCATATTTCCAGGTATATAATTTTCACTCAAGATTTATGTGTTAAATTACTTGTGAGATTATTGATCAATGCTTGTTTGGGAAAAGAACAACAGTGGTGTTTATTTCTCACCACTAATTGCTGATGCTGTTGAGGATTTCTTTCTTATGGAGGTTTTTCTTCATAGTCATTGACTGCTGGAGAAAGCACCTCCATGCTGTCACAGTGTTTTCCTTCTGCAAGGAAAACAAGTTCTTCAAGTTTTTCCACTCAAGTTGAGAACTAAGTTATCCTATAAAACCACTGTTATCTGGTAAAATACTTGAGAGGAATATATTCAAACTTTAACCCTCTATTTCTCCATTTAAGAGAAATGGCTGGCAGTTCAGAGACTAAACTCCAGAAGCTGCTCAGCCTAGTGTGTGTTAAACTCTGAGATCTCTCTTTTTTTTTTTTTTTTAAGGAACATGTCACCGAGGACAATTACCTGGAAAGAATGGTATAGTCATGGAAATTCTTCTGGAGGGTTAGGTTTGGGGATTGGCAGAAGGGTGTACAGCACTCTGACTTCTGAGGTGGTGCTCAGTGTTCTGACAAAGCCTCTGGGGATGAGGCTTTAGAAGGAAGAGGCAGGTGCTGAAGGAGGGACTGTGGGCAAGAAATGAGTCATGGAGATAGTAAAGCTGTTCACACTGCCTGAGAGATGTCTTTGATTGACAGATGAAGAAAACATATGCCACAGAAACCAGCTCAAGTACAGAATTTGTTGTTTAAAAGGGACAGAGTATGGAAATGGGGATCTTGAAGAGGCAGATTGGCAACCAAAAGTTCTAGTGGTGCCTTTAGAAGTTTGGAAAAGAAACTAAGACTCAGATTACAAATAACGTTAATATATTTACATATATTATGAATGTTATTCTCACAGAGATAATGTTTGTGAGGAATCTGTAAAGTTAAGCTATATCTAATATGTTATAAAAATATATAAGTACCATTTATTTAAACATAAACCTGAAGCTAATTATAAAGAAGTATAATTATTTTCTTCAGAAATTTAGGGAAGAAATGGCAAACCACACTGGCCAAGAGAAAGGAATGCAGTTGAATTTTAGATGAACAGGGATGTGACTATGTATCACTAACATGAAAGTTTAAACAAAGGTCGTCAGTGTACACTGTGAAAACAATAAAAAAAAGAAAAGAAATACTAAATGTCAGAAGAATACACTACCATCTTGAGTTCAATTAGTTGATGCTATTTGTGTTAAATTAACCAATATTGTCATCTGATTTTAAAGACACATAAAGTTTAGTTGTAAGAACTGAAATCCAGCTTGAGATAGGTCTTATTTTGAGATTCATAGACAGCAGGATTCTCAGGGCTGATTCTATATAATTGACTTGATTGGCATTAAGCAACCTGAATGAGCCCAGAAAAGGAGGATGCCTGTGAGATCACTCAATGCAGAAATGCAGAGACTCACGTTCCCTGTAGGTCATTGTGATGCAGTTTGACCTGACCTGAGACCATAGCCATGCTCTTGGGGCTCAGATGAGATGGCTAGAAGACACACATGAAGATAAGAGAAGACCACACATATAACGTGGATACTAGTACATGGCTGAATACTGCAGGATTGAAAATACAACTCAGTCTTTCCACTAGCTCTTTTTTTAAAACTTAAGTTTTATTTTATAAGGAAATGGTAACCCACTCCAGTATTCTTGCCTGGAAAATGCCATGAACAGAGGAGTCTGGCAGGCTACATACAGTTCATGGGGTCACAGAGTCAGACACGACTGAGCAACTAACTCTTCCCATATAGGTAATTACAGAATATGGGGTAGAGTTCTCTACAGTAGGCTAGTTGATTATTTATTTTATATATAGTAATGTGTTCTTTGGGCTTTCCTGGTGGCTCACTGGTAAAGCATTTGCCTAAAATGCAGGAGCCACAGGAGTCTCGGGTTCGATCCCTTGGTTGGGGAGATCCCCTGGAGGAGGGCATGGCAATCCACTGCAGTATTCTTGCCTGGAGAATTCCATGGAGAGAGGAGCCTGGCAGGCTATGGTCCATAGCGTCGCAAAGGGTTGAGCACGACTGAAGTGACTTAGCATGTACACACAGTGTGTTCTTTACATGACTTTATTTCACCTGGATCTTCATGATTGACATGAGTGATCATCTGCATTCATGTCTAGTCAGAACATGATGATTACTTGTTGAACCTCTTATGTATGCCATGTTTTCCTACTTCTTTCATTTCGTATTTCATATATGATTTCAAAAGATGTTTTTAACTTTAGAGCCTAAAATTTGCCTGCAAAACTTTAAAATATACTCAGAATACTCTATTCCCTAGAGAAGGAAAGGGCAACCCACTCTAGTATTCTTACCTGGAGAATCCCAAGGACAGAGGAGCCTGGTGTGCTACAGTCCATGCAGTCAAAAAGAGTCAGACATGACTAAAGTGACTTACCACCACAACCACAAAAATATACTATGATGAATTTCTTTAACTATGTCAAACATCAATGTATAGGAATAGTTTACAACCTGGAAATATCCTTTAACTGTATGGTTTAGGAAATTCTATAGCATCACGCTGAAATCCAGCCCTGTGTGTTAGAGAGGTTTGAATTCACATTTATCAGTCATGAGAAAGTCCTTTGTTACATGGTACCTTCTTTCCCTCATCACTGGGTAATAAACTTCAGCCACTCTAGTTACAGGGACCACAGGCTGGTTTGGTATTATGTGTGCTTGTGTGTGGGTGTAAAAGTGGGGCCACTGATGTTAGTTTTCTTTTCTAGTAATTTTCACAGCAGCATGAAATCCACTATCTATTATTTCCAAATCTCCCAGCTAGGAGGAGGTGGCTTTGCTTGGTTATTATTTATTTCTCAACCTCTCAAAGAGTCACAGTTAGGGCATAAAATCTATAAGAAAGTTTCCAGTTAACAGCTTTGTCTGCTTTTACCAAACTCCTCTGTCTTTATGTGCTCCATCCCTATTAGTTTTTTGAGTCCTTGTCAATCTTCAGGATATTGATTTCAAATGTGTGAATGGGGCCATTGACCCAGACATCACCATGGGAGGATTTTGACGAGGTAATCTCGCTGTGAAAATGTCTTTCTTTAGTTGTCTTCCAGCGTAACTTGGTGGAGCATTTGTATGAATGATATGAATAAACTTACCAATGAGCAGAACTACCTTCCATGAGAAAGGGGGTGAATTTTGCAGTGGGTCAATTTGCTTTCCAGCAATCATGCTGTTCAAAGACCTGCCTCAAGACCTCTTTGCTTTGCTGGCACATCTTCCTTCAACATCATTTTCTGAGTCTTGATTGATGGCTGGGAGGATGCTGGCGGCAATTTTAAAAATACATTTGTGTGGATGTGCGTGCTCAGTTATGTCCAACTCTTTGTGACCCCACGGGCTGCAGCCCACCAGGCTCCTCTGTCCATGGGATTTCCCAGGCAAGAATACTGAAGTGGGTTGCCATTTCTTCCTCCAGGGTATCTTCCCAACCCAGGGATCGAACTCGCGTCTCCTGTGTCTTTGGCATTGGCAGGCAGATTCTTTACACTTTGTGTCACCTGGGAAGTCCCTTAAAATACATGTAAGATGACAAAACCTGCCTGCTGCCTACTGAGGGTGACTGGTGTGGAGGGAAGTTGAGGCTCTCACACCACGTTGCATCTCAGCATTGCTGAGCATGATCTGAGCCTGCTCATCCAGGCTCTTTCATAAGCCCAGGCAAAGACGAGGTGGCAAGGAGGCAGGGTTAATTTAGCTTCTTCTTAACCTTGTCATTGGGTTAGCCAAAAAGTTCATTTGAGTTTTCCATAATATCTTAGGGAAAAATCTGAACAAACATTTTGGCCAATCCTACACAATGCAAAACAATATGCCACCAGCAGCACTGTGTTCATCACAGATGAGGCTGTCAGGAAGCTCATAAGCTTGTGGACAGAGGACAGATTCTCATTGTCTGGCAGCTGCAGGCCCCTGTGGAAATGAAGCCCTGTAACAGCCTAAGGCATCCCCATGGGAACCCTGGGTATACAATGGAAAATCAACCCTTACCCTCAAGCTAGGCTCATCAGAGTGTGGAGCCAGTGCAAAGATGACCCACCACACTAACCTAATGAGTCAGGGGAGACAGCCCAGACAGTCAGAGTACACAGGAGGGAGAAGAGTGTGTGGATCAAAGGGCACTCTTCTCACTGTTCTTGCTGGACAAGAGTCACACCTGGAAGACAAGAATCAGGAGCAGATGATCAGACCCCTGGTCATGCCATCTCCTCTGTGATTCCTGAAGTGAGGACACTTCATGTAGGAATGGACTTAGCCCACATCTAAGTTTGCTTACAGCCTCTGAAGCTCTATAAATAAGTGCCAAATCCAGTGGGAATGTCTTTGGTATTTAGAATGTTCGGTGCATTCTGATTTTGCTCTTTATCTCAATGGCCCTATAATGGTGAAGCCCCCCACCACACACCCTGGGCAAAGTCTGTCAAGTCATGATCCTGAAGCAATGCCGTGCCCTCATCCTGAGCACACCTGCTCCCAATCATCCCTTGTAGCCTCATCAGAACATTTCCAAATATGCAGTAATTTTGAAAAAAACCCATATACCTACCACTTTGATCCTACTGCTAACATTTTACTATATGTACTTTGTCCTATTCAAATATTCATTTTTCTATTCATCACAGCATCTTACTTTTGATGCCTTTAAAAGTAAATTGCAAACATATATTTACATGTCCTTCTAAAGATTTCAACACACATATAATCAACCAGATTTCAGTATTTGCTTATGATTTTTCTTTTAATAGAAAATCTATATTTTGCCTTTAACCCCTGTGTCTATGTTGGTCCTCTGAGAAGAAACACTAAGATGAAACAAAACGTGTGAGAGATACTGGGAGAATGTCTGTGAAGGAAGGACGAGAGGAGGCAAGGAGAGACACCAAACCCTAGTGGAAGTCTGGCACTAGGAAAGGGAAAGGAAGGAAGGGTGATTGTAAGACTCTCAGAGTCCACTTCAGTTCTGGGAAATTTTTTGCTGGGCCAATGGGGAGTCATGAAGCCAAAGACACATTGTAGGAGGTCTGCATGGGACAGGAATGGGCATGCATTAGCGCCTCACTGCTGAGTCATGGGTCATGAGCAGCCTGCAGAAATGTGGTCTCTATGCATCTAGTAGGTTGCTTATGATGTTTTAAGTTTGAATTTTCCCAGTAATAGATATACATAATTTTTCCCATTCTTCTATATGGAGAAGACTCTTGAGAGTCCCTTAGACAGCAAGGAGATCAAACCAGTCAATCCTAAAGGAAATCAACCCTGAATATTCATTGGAAGGACTGATGCTGAAGCTGAAGCCCCAGTACTTTGGCTACCTGATGTGAAGAGCCGACTCACTGACAAAGACCATGATGCTGGGAAGGATTAAAGGCATGAGGAGAAGGGGACAACAGAGGATGAGATGATTGAATGGCATCATCAACTCAATGGACTTGAGTCTGAACAATCTCTGGAAGACGGTGAAGGACAGGGAATCCTGGCATGCTGCCGTCCATGGGGTCACAAAGAGTCAGACATGACTGAGCAAGTGAACAACAAAATATAGTGCTTGCCTGGAACAGCCTAGGCAGCATAAGGGAAAACTTGGGGAGTGTGTCCTGTTCATGAACAAAGTTGCGGATGCTTTTAGATTCCACACAATTTTATATTGATTGCCTTTGACTCTCAAGTTATCACAGCTTGAATGTCCCAAATAATGTTTAATTAGCATCCAACACTTTTCCTTCCTAAGACCTTTCACAATGATAGTTAAATAGTGACTGGCACTCATTGAGATGTGGTTATCTTCATGGCTAGAATGGAAGTTCCACATGGGTAGGGCCATTTCTTTCTAGTTTATCATCACATTTTCAAGATCAATACAAGATTGGATACAGAGTAGGGGGTCTGTACATATTTGTTGAATGAATGAATGAAATCGAGTGATAATATCTAAATGATGGGATTAAACAGTTCGATGAATCGAAGAGTACAGAAACACAATGACTTCTTTTTTAAAAAAATATTTTATATTAGAGTGTAGTTGATTAACAATCTTGTGTTAGTTTCAGGTGTACAACAAAGTGATTCAGTTATATATATACATATACCTATTCTTTTCCAGATTCTTTTCCCATTTATGTTCGCAATGACTGTTATCAGCCCACTTTTGTTTGGAGAATTTCTTGGCAAAGTATTGAGTTCACGGAGCATGAAGTAGCAATAAATAAATGGCTGTTGCTATCACTGTTGACCAAATACAACTGTGGTGGCTCCCCAGTGTGTGAATGGATTATTGCAGGGCCTTCCTGTGGAGAGGTAATAGGAGCCAAGAATTGGGAATAGACAAACATGGATCGGTACCTGGTCCCTTCACTGACTGTGTGAGTGTTCTTGCTGGATTCGTGAACCCTCAGACTTTGGCTTAGCCATCTGTGAAATGGGATAACAGCAGTCTTTGTGTTACAGTGTATAGTGATATCTGGGAGACTCAGGATGGTGAGTGCATAAGGAGGGGTTCACCTGTGTAAACTGAGCTTCAAGTTATTTTTGGAAGATGATTCCAGAGATATTGAAGAGCTATTGTGTCTGAGAGTGGCCTGGAATTTGCAATTATAGGTATAATTCAAAATACACACAGGAAACACCAAATTTGTTTGATTCCATTAGTTGTCTAACTCTTTTTTAGAAATTTCCAAAACTGTACACTTTTTCATAAAAATCTAGAATACATGACTAAAGTCAATATTCTTGACATAAGTTTCATCAGATTCTTCCAGAGGACCAATTGTTACACATTTTAATGTTTAAAACCACTCAGTGCTTTTGAGTCACCAGAATGTTCTTTCTCATGCTTGAACAAAAGTTTATCAAATTGCTCTCAAGTGCTTTAAGAAGCTTATAATCTAAGGACTAGATTCATGTTTTCATTCTAGATTCCCCTCCCTTAATTGACTCAAAACCTTAATTTTGTGTGTCAAATTGTAGTGGTTGTTTTAGAGGTAAAATTTGCAGTGTCAGTCCCAATCTTTTAAGATGATGCACCTGTTTATGCTTTTAAATAGGCTACCAGTTCAGTTCAGTTCAGTTGCTCAGTCATGTCCGACTCTTTGCGACCCCATGAACCACAGCACACAAGGCCTCCCTGTCCATCACCAACTCCCGGAGTCCACCCAAACCCATGTCCATTGAGTCGGTGATGCCATCCAACCATCTCATCCTCTGTCGTCCCCTTCTCTTCCTGCCCTCAATCTTTCTCAGCATCAGGGTCTTTCCAGTGAGTCAGGTCTTTGCATCAGGTGGCCAAGGTTTTGGAGTTTCAGCTGAACACCTAGGACTGATCTCTTTTAGGATGGACTGGTTGGATCTCCTTGCAGTCCAAGGGACTCTCAAGAGTCTTCTCCAACACCACTGTTCAAAAGCATCAATTCTTGTGCACTCTGCTTTCTTTATAGTCCAACTCTCACATCCATACATGACCATTGGAGAAACCATAGCCTTGACTAGATGGACCTTTGTTGGCAAAGTAATGTCTCTGCTTTTTAATATGCTATCTAGGCTGGTCATAACTTCCTTTCCAATATTAAGGACTCATATTAATGTATAGTTTTTGAAAGTCTCAGACATCTATTATTCACATCTATTTTTAGAAACTAAAAATTAAGCCATAGTCTGTATTTAATTAAACAGGTAGTTTTTCCCAATATTTTTTGTTGCAACTATCTGACATCCTAAAAAGAGCATAGTACTTACTCTATATCGAATTATAACAGCTGTAGAGAAGGGAATGAACACAAACATGCAGTTTGTATGTGGTTTTTAAGGGCTAGAAATGAACAACATAAATATTAGGGAGGGATTCCCAAATATCTGAATAAAATGGCAATAAAGTTCGGTGTGAAACATTGCTCAAAAACATTTCTAGCGAATATGAAATTGACACCCATATATGTATTATTGTTCAAATCAATTCTGGCTTTCTATTTAATGTTATTTTCTAAGTATTAATAGTTGCCTTTTCCCAGTGATGGATTAAAGTCATAGTGTGACTTTGAATAAACTTGTTATTTCTATAAATTAATAAATCTATGCATTAGGCAATTGACTAAATAATTCTAAGTCAGAGCTAAAGAGAGGAAAATAAATGCTATGAAGCATCATTTCTAAATTGTCAAATATATGAAACTAATTCTTTTTGATAAGACATGCTCTAAGAACAACCAGGACATTTGCAAGGGTCCCTGAGGAGTTGACTCCAAACTACTCTTGTATGCAGGTTGTCAAGAGAACCGTACATTTAAAGGAGAGCAGTTTCAACTTCAAAAAAAGGCTTATTTACTTATGATGAGAATTTGTGTGGCCTGAGGGGCACAAATGTCCTCACATTCCTATGAGGGGTGATGATGGCAGATCGTTTCCTTGAATTGAAACTAGCATGGAGGAAAATTGAAACTAGCATGTACCCCATGGACACTGGGGTACATACAGGGGCAAATCAGGATTCAGGAAGCCTCTTCAAATGTGAAAATAGAGGTTGCACAAGCAATAAATGTGATTATGAAACAGAGGGAAAAAACCTGGAGGATAGAGAGAACATGTTGACATTTAAGTTAAGAGAAATCTATAGTTGTTCTTGAAATTATTAATAAAATTGCAGATGCTTCTGAGTTGGCAGATGAATGAAAGAAGCTGTACCTTTACAATGCAAGTGCTTGGTGCCCACTTCAATTCTACAGTTTTTTGCTTGCCTCAAAAGTGATGGATTTTATATTCTTTTTCCTAATGCATATAACCTCATAAAACAACAGAGTGTTCATTTTGTTTTGTTTTGTTCTGTTTATTTAACTTCCAGAACAAAAACGAAATTCAACTGTGTATATTAGGCACATATGTTCTAGGTATATCTTGACTTGGAACTTCTCTATATATTTTCCCCACCGCTTCTGTTTTATAGCTGTCTCTGCATGACTCAATTTTCTCTAAGGCACATACATTTGTTTTAATTTTCTGTCCTGGCCTGTGTAAAAAATTTTAATCTTCAATAAAAGATTCTTATCCTCAAAAGGTAGATTCCACTGTGGTGAAGTGATACAATATTTCTCAAAGCGAGGGAAAGTCTGAGGTAGAGCTGCTAACTGTTTTAATTTCCGTGTTCGTTCTTTATTGCTGCGTAATAAATTACCCCCAAATTTAGTGGCTTAAAGCAATAAGCACTGATTAGCTCACAGTTCTGCGGGTCAGGAATCTGGGCATGTCTTAACTGAATGCCTTAGGCTCAGGGACACAAGTGCTTCAGTCGAGATGTTGGCCCTGTTGTGAAACAATGGAAACAGTGACAGACTTTATTTTCATGGGCTCCATAATCACTGTACATGGTGACTGCAGCCATGAAATTAAAAGATGCTTTCTCCTTGGAAGAAAAGCTATGACAAACCTAGACAGCATATTAAAAAGCAGAGACATTACTTAGCTGACAAAGGTCTATATAGTGAAAGATATGGTTTTTCCAGTAGTCAGGTATGGATATGAGAGTTGGACCATAAAGAAGGCTGAACACTGAAGAATTGATGCTTTTGAACTGTGGTATTGGAGAAGACTCTTGAGAGTCCCTTGGATTGCAAAGAGATCAAACCAGTCAATCCTAAAGGAAATCAATCCTGAATATTCACTGGAAGGACTAATGCTGAAGCTGAAGCTCCAATACTCTGGCCACCTGATGTGAAGCACTAACTCATTAGAAAAGACACTGATGCTGGGAAAGATTGAAGGCAGGAGAAGAAGGGGATGACAGAGGACAAGATGGTTGGATGGCATCACCAACTTGATGGACATGAGTTTGAGCAAGCTCCGGGAGATGGTGATGGACAGGGAAGTCTGGTGTGCTGCAGTCCCTGAGTTCACAAACAGTCGGACATGATTGAGGGACTGAACAACAGCAAAAAAAGAAAGAGTAAAATAAAAGCTTATCAGTCCATCATGTCTGTTTGTTTTTTTTATGCTTGGTTTTGTGTGTGTTTTTGCTCATTTTTTGTCCAGAAGGAAATTGGTTCTATTTCTTAACTACTTCTACATTCACATTAGCTAGAAAACCATCCACAAACCTTTAAATTATATATTTTGTCCTTTCTATGGATGGTTAAGCACATGCAGTTTTGGCTGAAAGGCAGTGTGGAAAATTGAGCTTCTGTAGATTACTTTTATTTGGGTTTCCCTGGTGGCTCAGACAGAAAAATTTAAAACTATACTATAAAGAGAGAATAAGATAAATCTTATTACATTTTCCCCACAACAATCATTTTTGTGCTAGCAAATTTAGAGAAAGATTTGGGATTTGAAATTGGAAGACCCAAGTCTAAACCTTGGTTCTCACACTTCTTACATAACTGTCTTTGAACAAGACGTATTCAACTCAGTCAGGGTTCATTTGCCATAATGCCTGTCCAAAACTCAAAGTATAAAATTAGAAAATAACTGTGGCTGACCCAAAAGATGAAATCACCTTAACTACAGACTATATTTGAAAACAAAAACTGATTTCTTAATATGAACAAGAGAAACTGTCTCCAGCAACTCAAGAAAGTAATTGTAATGCTATTACTCAACTCACAAGGTCAATGGGAAGGCTAGGGATGAGGTGTAGGAAAAAGGCAGGAACCAGGAACACTGAGTTTCTGGGACCACAGCCAAGGTCATCCTTTCCATGGACAACCAAATTATATAGTAACCTAGGCATGGGGTGCAATAGGGGGCACTGTACTAGTCTTGCTGCCTGCTGGACATGTAACCCCCATGCCCCTGACCCTTGCATGAATTCTATAAAAATTTATTTTTGATTTTACTTTGGAGCATAATTTATTAACAAAGTTGTGTTAGCTTTAGGTGTACAACCAGGTGATTCAGTTATACATATACACTCTTTTTCAAATTCTTTTCCTGTTAGGTTATTTCAGAATATTGAGCGGAGTTCCCTGTGTTATACAGTAGGTCCTTGTTGGTTATCTATTTTAAATATAATAGTGTGCATACCCACCGCTGCTAACCATAAGTTCATTCTCTAAGTCTATGAGTCTGTTTCTGTTTTGTAAATAAGTTCATTTTTATTATTATTATTTTTAAATTCCACATATAAGTGATATCATGTGATATTTGTCTTCCTCTTTCTTTCTTAGTTCACTGAGTGTGACAATCTCCATGTCCATCCATGTTGCTGCAAATGGCATTATTAAACTCTTTTTAATGACTGAATAATATTTCATTGTATATATGTACCACATCTTCTTTATCCATTCCTCTCTCGATGGACATTTAGGTTGCTTCCAGGTCTTGGCTATTGTAAACAGCGCTACAGTGAACACTGAGGTCCATGTGTCCTTCCAAACCATGTCTTTCTCTGGCTATATGCCCAGGAGTGGGATTGCCAGCTCATATGGTAGCTCTATTTTTAATTTGTTAAAGGAAACTCCATACTGTTCCCTATAATGGCTGTACCAATTTCATTCCCACCACCAGTGTAGGAGGGCTCCCTTTCCTCTACACCCTCTCCAGTGTTTACTGTTTGTAGATTTTTTGATGATGGCCATATTGACTGGTGTGAGATGATATCTCATTGTAGTTTTGATTTGCATTTCTCTAAAAATTATTAGCAATGTTGAGCATCTTTTTATGTGACCTGCATGAATTCTAAGTGATCTGAGATCTTCTTGCTTCAGAAGCATCCGATTGACAGAGCTCAGGGGTCAGGAGTCAGGAAGAGCTCAGGTCTCCTTTTGGGGTTCCAGGGTTCACACAGCTTTGGGGTCAGCGAGCAAAGGAGGGCAGCTCAGATACCTCACAGCAAGAAAACATAAAATTCTACCCCATTAACCAGGAAAAAAAATAAGGAGCGATGCTTATTTCTTTTAATATTTATTTTTTTGGTTGTGCCATGTCTTAGCTGCAGTATATGGGATCTAGTTCCCTTACCAGGGATCAAACCTGGGCCCGCTGCATTGGGAGTGTGAAGTCTTAGCCACTGGAGCACTAGAGAAGTAAAATATTTATTGTATATATTGAAAACTTGTTTGCAAAAAATTTCAGATAAGATAACTGATATGTGGGTATATAAAATCCAGTTCAAAATTGTTTTCTAAATGTTACACATTAAATTTATTAAAACTGTATCAGTTAAAAACTATCTGTACCAGTTAGGTGATGTTAACTAGTCATAAATTCTGAAACAGAGATCATATATCCGATTAAATCAGAAATTTATTCCCAAATACCACCTGAAAGCTAAATGCAATTAATATTCACTTTTAGGTATGTCATATATAATATCCTATGAGTTGGCTCCTAATCATTATTTGCATAAAATTTTAAAATTGCCTAGTTCTTTAATATGCCCAAAATGTTATATTGGAAAGCTAATTTTATTATTCTACACATTATTGGAAGCAAAATGTATTTGACTATTTTAAATTAATATTTTATAAAAATAGAAAAATCTGCTGCATTGGACTTTCATGGTGAAATCATTGTCTTACATTATACATATTGACTAAATACTCATTGCTTCTCAGATCAAGTCACAATGAAATAGATCATCTTAAATCAAAGCTAATACAACCACTATTTGTCCTTGCAAAGTAAATGTAGTGCAGATCAACAGAACTTAAGAAGTGTTTTTAAAAACATAACTTCAGAACAATCAGCAATACATTACAATACATTCATATTGTAATTGATTTGCATATATATATATATATATATAGGCAACGAGTGGCACTGTTAATTTATAGTTGTATTTTAAGAACATTTTACTTTGAAAAAATAGCTATAAAGCAAAAAATACTGAGAGATAAAAAGAGACAGGAAGGAATAAAGGAAGGAAATATGAAAGGATACATGTAAATAAAGGAAAGACTCCAGCTTTGTAAAAGAAAAAAATTCTGATTATAGTAAAAAATAATCTCACTGTCTCTATGGTTATCCTTTTAAATTTTTATTGGAGTATAGTTGATTTATAATGTTGTGTTATTTCAGGTGTACAGAAATATAGATCTATTATACATATACTTATATCCACTCTACTTTAGATTCTTTTCCCATATTACTCTATGGTTCACATTCTCCACAGTGGTAGTGGCAAAGTGTTAGTTGCTCAGTCATGTCTGACTATTTGCAACCCCATGGACTGTAGCCCACAAGGCTCCTCTGTCCATGGAATTCCCCAGAAAAATAATAAATTGACTTCTTTTGTATGTTATATACTTACCAAATGCCAATTTTGGTGTCAAGGGGTCACTTTTTGTTTCTGATGAACATGATTAATCATGAAATTTTAAACTTTTTCTATTTTATACATGAAACAAATAAGAGTTATTTTATCCTAAGAGAACTAAAAGTAGTTTCAAACTGGGAAAGGAGTTAAGGCTCTATGCTGTCACCCTGCTTGTTTAACTGATATGCAGACTATGTCATGCGAAATGCTAGACTGGATGAAGCACAAGCTGGAATCAAGATTGCTGGAAGAAATATCAATGACCTCAGATATGCAGATGACACCAGCCTTACAGCAGAAAGTGAAGAGGAACGAAAGAGCCTCTTGATGAAAGTGAAAAAAGAAGTGAAAGAGCTGGCTTAAAACTCAACATTCAAAAAATGAAAATCATGGCATCCGGTTCCATCACTCTATGGGAAATAGATGGAGAAACAATGGAAACGGTAACAGACATATTCATGGGCTCCAAAATCACTGAAGATGGTGACTGTAGCCATGAAATTAAAAGATGCTTGCTCCTTGGAAGAAAAGCTATGACCAACCTAGACAGCATATTAAAAAGCAGAGACATCACCTTGCTAACAAATGTCTGTATAGTCAAACCTGTGGTTTTTCCAGCAGTCATGTATGGATGTGAGAGTTGGATTGTAAAGCAAGCTGAGTCCCCAAGAACTGATGCTTTTGAACTGTGGTGTTGGAGAAGACTCTTTAGAGTCCCTTGGACTGCAAGGAGATCCAACCAGTCTATCCTAAAGGAAATCAGTCCTGAATATTCATTGGAAGGACTGATATTGAAGCTGAAACTCCAATACTTTGGCCACCTGATGTGAAGAACTGACTCCTTGGAAAAGACCCTGATGTTGGGCAAGATTAAAGGCAGGAGAAGAAGGGTTGACAGAGGATGAGATTGTTGGTTGGCATTACCAACTCAATGGACATGAGTTTGAGCAAGCTCCCAGAGATGGTGATGGACAGGGAAGCCTGGCGTGCTTCAGTCCATGGGGTCTCAAAGAGTCGGACACGACTGAGCAACTGAACTGACTGACTGACTGAAAACTCTTTTTAAAACACCAAATAGAAACAAGTTTTATGATAGACCACATGTTAATGTTTTCTCATACAAGTATAATTTAAATTCAAATCAGAAAGTTGTATCATACAATTTTAACTACAAAGGCAATGCTTTAATATTGTTAGCTGTGTTAGAAGGTACCTTTTTAAAAACAGTTATTGCAAAATATTGGCTATATTCTGTATAACTGTAAGCGGGGTATAGCCATTAAAATTGTGTAAGAAAGTGATACTCTTACAAAAAGAAAGAGGCAAATCATGATTCTCATATAAATGCAAAATAAACGTGTTAAAGATTTTATTTAGCACAAGGGAGCAAGTAAAGTGTTACAAGTAGTTAAAAGAAAAATTCAAACACATATATTTGTAGACCATCAGGAATGCTAAAATGATGCACAAAATAGATGCAAAGTTGCTCGATATCCACATGATGATACTCAATCACATTTCTAGGGACCAATTTGTTTTTCTAAGGATAATAAAACTTGCTTTCCTATTAAAATTCTACAACTTGTAGAGCTGTAAAATAGATCTGACAGTGAAAGATGAAGATAACCCAAAATGTGCTAGACAGGACACCCAGTAATCTTTTTTATTTCAAAGACATCCTCAGTTTTTCCTGGTAGTTGCTTTAAGGTACTGCTACATCATGGAATAATTATTCCTTGAACCATTCATAGGTCAGCTCTTGGCTTTGTCCAATACAGATCTTTGTTCAAAAGAGGTAAAACAATTTTGGAAATAAAACACCTTACTCTGGAAATCTTTTCAACTCAACAGGCAAGGACAGTTTTTCTATGTTTTCTTTATTTATTTGTATTTATAACATTTTAAAAAATTGTGTTACCACTTAACACTAAAGAAGCTATAAAAATGTTCCTTCACTTTCATTACTGGGTAGCAGTGAGGGCCCTGGCCCTGGAACCAGACTCATGCGGCTATGTCTAGCTGTATGATTGTAGTTAAATCACTTCCCTTCTCAGAATCTCAGTTTTCCCATCTGTAAAATGGGCATAAGAACAGGACTACTTCATAGAAGTGTTATGAATGTGAAATAGTCAATATTCCTGTGAGGGAATATGTCTAAAATTATTATTATCAACTGAATGTAAAACTAAGAGGATTTTGCATGGTCTTACCACAGTTCCCCTCTATATTCTGCTCCTGTGGACAAAGTTCCCTAGTCAAAATCCCTCCTTACCTAACAGACAAGGTGTGATGCCTGCTTGGCCCTGAGGCCCAGGCTTCAGCTCCTTGCTAGCTCACAGGATTATTCCAACTAGCTAGTGACATCCGCCTATAGGAACTGGGGACAGTCCACCCTCTTGATACTACAAAGCCTGCCACCCACAGCCTGGTTGTTCACTCTGTTATAGGGAAGAACTGACTCCTTGCTATATCTGTTTCTTTTACTTTAACCTTTGCTTCCCATTGCTTTATTTCACTAAAAGGATACTGTTTATACAGAATAGCCTGCCTTTAGGAGCCCTGTCCCTCTGCCTGAATATTAAAACAAAGTGCTTTTGCTCAAGACCCTGTCCACCTGTGGATGGCAGGAAGGAAGAAATTTACACATCGCCTCCCCAAGGCCTGCCATTCTAGGAGATGTTTGCAAGATTAATGGGCGTTTTATTTTGCTTCTTCAGCTCCCCACATCTCTATTCTATTAAAGAACCTGGTATCCAGACCCCAGTAAGATGGCTATCTTGAGATATTAGTCTGCCACCTTCTTGGTCAGCTGGATTTCCACATAAAGTCGTATTCCTTGCCTCAATACCTGGTCTCTCAGAATTACTGTCCTGTCCTGTGGCAAGCGGAGCAAGCTTGGACATGTTCCCAAGTACACTCCCCACGTGGTCCTGAATGGCATGGCATGTGCAGTGTCCTCCTCCTTAAGGCTGTGCATCTGTGACTAATAAACTGCTGTCAACTGTATTGTCCACTGTCCTGTGTTCAGCATTCTCGTAACCCTGGGACAGAAAACTCTCCCTCCCCAAAGGAGTGAAGAGATTATTAAAACAGCATGGGACACGGCAAGGGCTCAATAAATGATCATTATACTAGTATGTAGAAATGTCATCATCCCTGGTGCTGTACAATGTAGATTTTAGCCCTAATAATTAGCTCATTAACAGTAAATAAGTTCACTTTGCAGTAACAGTAGGATGACACTTCAATATTTTAATCTTCACTCCAGCTGACTGCTGCCAAATAGTTTGAATTTTCTGAGATGCAGAAAGACTGGATATCATGGGCAATCTTTTATATTTAAATTCGGGCAGCAAACTTAAGAATGATTAAATTTTTAATTATAGGGCAAAGAAAACATGCTTGGGTGTTCTTAGGGCCTGGAAATGTCCTGTTACAACTGAAGTACAACTTCAGGTGGGGTTTCAGCTGCTACAAGGGCAAAAACAAATTTTTAAAAAATTAGTTGTTCTTGGTGCAAAAAAAGGGAAAATCAATCCCCCCACCCCCACTATTTTAGAGCATTTACTTTAGAAAACTTCTAATTGTAAGTTCTTTCTCTGTCCTTCTGAGATGTACATAAACCCTTTTAAAACTTCAACAAGCCTCTTGCTGCTTTTACACTCCCAGAGTTTTTCTCAGTGACCCAGAAGCCAGCTCTTTGAAATGTAATTATAAAGGAAGATTAGGCCCCTAGATCCCAGTCTCAGCAGGAGGGCAAGAACCTAACTGCCTGGCTGCAAGTTTAAACTGCTTCTTGTCATAATGACATGAGAAGTTTATTTTTCCTTTGGATAAAGGCAATTAGCTAACGCAGATGGTCACCCCAATTATTAAGTGAATTTAGAATGAACTACATGTGACAAATGGTGCTGTCCAGCCCAATAACTTAAGGACAAATTATCATCTATCTTGAGATCATGTACATAATGGGTCTTAGCTGCCCAGTTGTATGAAAGGGTTAGATTTTCTTTCATTTCTTTCACAATGTCCAATGTTGTTAGCAGATTGCCTGTGATGTGTGGTTCAATGCTTATTCAATAATATGACTGTTTTGTTTTGCTTTTGATTTTGTGCTGAGGTTTTCTAGGATGACAAAAGATTGTGTTTCTAATGTTTCTCTCACAGTGCCTCCTTCCTGCACAATTTTCAATAACGGCAGCGAGCAGGGTTTTCCAAAGTAAAGCAAGTGCCTCTCCATAGCCTGTATCACTTGATGGCTTACTTTTCGTAGCACTGCTGTAAAATAATGTATCCCACTGAGATCTGTACACTTGTGCCTTTGACATTATTTACTTGTCTTTTGTTTCAGGTCTTTGAGCTGTTCCCTAAGCCTGATGTCACTGTAGAGAGGCCAGTTGAGGAGAAGACACAGCTTGCAAGCGTGGTGTCCTTCTGACCTGAAAGTGATTCTCACATATTCAGTCTCAGACAGAAATCATTGTTAAAAACATGCATTGATACATATACATTAACATATGTAAAATAGGCAGCCAGTGGGAAATTGGGAGCTTAAACACAGTTCTCTATGACTACCTAGAGGGGTGGGATGCAGTAGGAGGTGGGAGGGAGGTTTGGGAGGGGGGGAACATATGTGTACCTATGACAGATTCATGCTGATGTATGGCAGAAACCAATACAATATTGTAAAGCAATTATCCTCCAATTAAAAATTAATAAATTTTAAAAAACTTGCAGAATGTCTCCTCATTGACCCTCTACTCTTTTCCAATAAGCCAGGGAATCCCTTAGCCAATCACTCCCTCTGGACATGGGGGCGGCGTAGGAGTTGGGGAGGGAGGTTTCCTCCTCCTTCCCTCTCTTCATGAATTTATCTCTCTTCCCGAATACCGACATTTAACCTTCATATTTTCAAGATCCTTCCCTGTCTGGATGGCTTCATGTTCCAAAAGATCTGAAGTCTCTCCTTTTAAATATGTCAACATCTATCACAAAGTTTAAAACTAGGTCATCATGTAACTGCATGTCCTGACTTTTATCAGCCAGTTCTCAGTTGAAACAATCTGCCTTCCACAGCAGGGACAGCCACAGCTTTGTAGCATTGCCCATATTTATCCCCACATCTCTTTCTTCAGTTAAAAATACTAGGCTTACTTCTTTCCCCATTCTCATCCCCCAATGATTCTTTTTATTAGTAAACATCACATTCATAGATATTGCTTTCTTATTTTCCCCACTCATTCCCAAAAATAAATGTTTGCTCTTGAGGCCAGAAAAAAGTCTTAGATCTTCATAATTTCTAGATTCCATAATACCATCAAATAGAAGATATCAGTTCAGTTCAGTTCAGTTCAGTCGCTCAGTCGTGTCCGACTCTTTGCGACCCCTTGAATTGCAGCACACCAGGCCTCCCTGTCCATCACCAACTCCCGGAGTCTACCCAAACCCATGTCCATCGAGTTGGTGATGCCATCCAACCATCTCATCCTCTGTCGTCCCCTTCTCCTCCGCCCCCAATCCTACCCAGCATTGACTCTTTTCCAATGAGTCAACCCTTCGCATGAGGTGGCCAAAGTATTGGAGTTTCAGCTTCAATATCAGACCTTCCAATGAACAGCCAGGATTGATCTCTTTTAGGATGGATTGATTGGATCTCCTTGCAGTCCAAGGGACTCTCAAGAGTCTTCTCCAACACCACAATTCAAAAGCATCAATTCTTCGGCACTCAGCTTTCTTCACCGTCCAACTCTCACATCCATACATGACCACTGGAAAAACCATAGCCTTGACTAGACGGACTTTTGTTGGCAAAGTAATGTCTCTGCTTTTAAATATGCTATAGCATAGAATATAAAACTGTTTGGTAAAAATTTAAAAATATATATATTGTTTCCAGAAGGGGCCCTCCTTCCAGGGCCTGAGAGTGGTCTCTTGTTTGATACTTGGAAATGAACTGCCCAAAGAGACACACATACTGACAAAGCAAAAGACTTGATGGGAAAGGGGTTCCTGAGTGGAGAACAGCAGGATAAGGGAACCCCAGAGAACTGCTCTGTCATGTGGCTCACAGTGTTAGGTTTTATGGGAGTGTGGGGTTAGTTTCCATGTTATCTCTGGCATTCATCTTGTTTGTACCCATATTCTGTCTAATTCAATGTCCTTCCTGGTGGCATGTGCATCTCTCAGTAAAGACTGATTTCAGTGCAAAGGTTTCTGGGAGGTTGGCAGGACATATTCAGGCTGGCGTCTCCTACCTCCTTTTGGCCACTCCTGAATTCTTCTGGCTGGTGGTAGCTTATTAGTTCTGTGTTCCTTATCAGGACCTCCTGTTGTGAGATAATTTATGCAAGCGGTTATTATCTTGCCTGGCCATGGTAGGCAGTTTAAGTCAATGTTTCCCCAACATTACCACTTTGAAAAGTAAGCATTATTTGAAAGAGGAATCCTATTTTCTGAAATAGTAAGTGATGAATTTGTACTTTATCATCAAGAAAATATGGTATGTTCTTTTACCCACAAATCAGTTAGACAAAAATCTACATTAGATATATTTCAAACCAGTCCTCATATAACTTCTCCACCTCTTCATCCTGTCTGCCCCTGGGTTGTGGCCACTGGAGGGCAGGAACGATTCCTCATTCCACCCTGTTTACTACATACCCAGACAATGCAGGACTGTAGTTTCAACTCAGCTGGTCTGCTATAGAGTGAATCATTGGCATTTTAAATATTCTTCTGGCTGTGGGCAGATGTGCAGGACAGAACAGACAGTGAGAAGGGTTAGCCCTGAAGGCTAGCTTCGCCTATTTTCTTCTTCCCCTTTGCAGACTAAAATCTGTTGCCTGCCATTTCATCAGTTGAGAATGAATACCATGAAAAGGAACAAAAATGGGTAATTTCTAGAGACGTGGATGGACCCAGAGACTGTCATACAGAGTGAAATAAGTCAGAAGGCGAAAAACCAGTATCATATATTAGTGCCTATAGGTGGAATCTAGAAAAAAGGTACAGACAAACCTGTTTCCAGAGTAGGAATAGAGACACAGACATAAAGAACAAACATGTGGACACAGAGCGGACAGAGGATGAATTAAGAGAATGAAATAGACATATATATATGTATGTATGTATATATATATATATATATATATATATATATATATATATATATATACTGCTATGTGTGAAATAGCTAGTGGGAACCTGTTGTATAGTACAGGGAGCTCAACTCAATGCTCTGTGGTGACCTAGAGGGCTGGATTGAAGGTGGGTAAGAGGGAGGTCCAAGAGGGAAGGTATAATATGTATATATGTTATATATATATATTTATGTTATATTATATATTATACATATTATATTATATATATTATATATATGTTATATATACATATTTATATTATATTATATATTATACATATTATATTATATAATTTATATATATATAACAGTTATATATACATTATATATATATATATATATATACACACAACTGATTTACTTTGTTGTACAGAGGAAAATAACACAATGTTGTAAAACACCTATACCGCAATAAAAGTTTAAATTGTTTTTTTAAAAAGAATGAATGTTGCCCACCATCAAAACATCAGCCACTGCAGTTCCCCTCTGTCAGTGCCCCCTGAGGGACATTCAAGTTAGAGAGCTAAGATGCATGTCAAGGAGTAGTTTCAATGAGCCCAGACTCTTGCATCTTCCATACATAGAAAAGCACTAAAATCATCAACTTGAGCTTTCTGTTTTTTTCTGATTAGCTTTAATCTTTAGATGTTTGACTGCATTATTTCAGTGATGTGCTAAGTCACTTTAGTCGTGTCTGACTCTTTGCTACGCTATGGACTGTAGCTCACCAGGGGCTCCTCTATCTGTGGGATTATCCAGGCAAGAATATTAGAGTGGGTTGCCATTTCCTCCTCCAGAAGATCTTCCCAATTAGGGATCGAAACCATGTCTCTTACGTCTCCTGCATACACAGGTATGTTCTTTACCACGTGTGCCCCAAACTCCCATATGTCCTGGCCCCCCCTTACCTCGGGGGAGCAGTTCCTCAGAGTTATTTGAGAGGCTGATTCCCAGGTCATATCTTCAGTAAGGTCCTAGATAAAACATAATTCACAGCTTTTAGGTTGTGTGTTTTCCTTCAATCAATACCCCTAAAGCTGTGAGTGCAATTTTTTTTCTTTGATTTCTAGGTCAATTAGAAAATTAGTGCATTTTCAAAAAAGTGCTAAAGAAAATTCAGTGATCGGAGTATTAGGTTAATGTTTTTAAACACAAATCGGCCTTCTTGCCTCTGGCTCCAGTGACTTCTATGGAAACTTCTTATGTTGTGTTCTTTACATTCGGATCACACCTGCGCTTGCCATGATCACCCAGGGTATACATACTAAGGCTGTTGTATAAACCACTGCTGCACTTTCTCTATTTAAATTGCAAAGCTCCTCCTCCACCAGAGGTGCTTAGGATAGGCAGGTGGGCACAGGAACAGTAGTGCTTTGCTCTCCCTACGCTTTGGGTCTCCCCGCCCTGTAAGTAGGTGCTGACCATGACTCCTTCCCCCACCATTTTACCACTTCCCATCACTTTCCTTCCTTTCCCCCATCCCATTCTCTCCCTATTTTTCTTTCAATATTCTCTTATCCTTCTTTCCTAATTTCTCTCTCTCTCTATCTCTCTTTTTTTTTTGCAAAGTACTAAGCACTTCACTGATTACAGGAAGAAGGTAGCATTCCTTTGTCATTCAGTAATCTTCACTCCATTCAAAATGCTTCTGAATATACACACCTCATATTACTGATAAAACAATGATTCTACTCCATCTCTGGTCTCCATTCTATTTAATAAATTAGCTAATTTCTTTTTAAAACGTATTTATTTTTAATTGGAGGATAGCAGCTAATTTCATCTAACACAATATACGGGTTTTCATGATTAAGATCCAGCAGAGACAGTAGCAGGCTCCATGGTGCTCTTTAAAACTGAGCATCATTTGTTTTATGTGGACATTAATTACAACTTGGAGCCTATATCATTCACTTAGCACCATCTTCTAGCTCTGTGGGTTCTCCAGGGAGGAAACTAAGAGTCACAATGAAGAAAGGGCCAATCTTCATTTCCCAATCTGATGAGAGGCAAAACTAAGCCATCCATGGTCTAGGGGCTCTAGGGCTTTGGGCTTGGCCATTTGCTTAGCTGATCTGAGAACAGCGTCAGATGTTCTAAGAGCCAGTGACCCAACTTGTGTGAGTGTGTACACCAGTTGTCCTTCCTTCAGTTCAGGCTCTATCTCTGAACACTGCTAAGCAGCATAACTAGAATGCATCCCTAATGTAGATTCATTGATGTCCAGCACAAAATACACACACACACACACACACATGCACACACACACACACACACACACACACAGCACTTTCTACAAATTCTGTTGCTATTTTTGAGTGCTAGCCCTGAAAATCAAACTGATATTTTCATATTTTAAAAAAATTGACCTCATTATTATTTACCAGAGAAGAGACCCATTAGGATCTATTGATTACAAGTATTATATAGAAATATATGGAGAGAAAATAATTAAATCTTATCTACCCATTTAACCAAAGAAAGGCAATGCCAAAGAATGCTCAAACTACCGCACAATTGCACTCATCTCACATGCTAGTAAAGTAATGCTTAAATTCTCCAAGCCAGGCTTCAGCAATACGTGAACCGTGAACTTCCAAATGTTCAAACTGGTTTTAAAAAAGGCAGAAGAACCAGAGATCAAATTGCCAACATCCGCTGAATCATCGCAAAAGCAAGAGAGTTCCAGAAAAAAAGTCTATTTCTGTTTTATTGACTATGCCAAAGACTTTGACTGTGTGGATCACAATAAACTGTGGAAAATTCTGAAAGAGATGGGAATACCAGACCACCTGACCTGTCTCTTGAGAAACCTGTATGTAGGTCAGGAAGCAACAGTTAGAACTGGACATGGAACAACAGACTGGTTCCAGAAAGGAAAAGGAGTATGTCAAGGCTATATATTGTCACCCTGCTTATTTAACTTATATGCAGAGTACATCATGAGAAACACTGAGCTGGAGGAAGCACAAGCTGGAATCATGATTGCCGGGAGAAATATCAATAACCTCAGATATGCAGATGACACCACCCTTATGGCAGAAGTGAAGATTAACTAAAAAGCCTCTTGATGAAAGTGAAAGAGGAGAGTGAGAAAGTTGGCTTAAAGCTCAACATTCATGGCTCAACTAAAATTAAAGCTCAACTAAGATCATGGCATCTGGTCCCATCACTTCATGGGAAATAGATGGGGAAACAGTGGAAACAGTGTCAGACTTTATTTTGGGGGGCTCCAAAATCACTGCTGATGGTGACTGCAGCCATGAAATTAAAAGACGCTTACTCCTTGGAAGGAAAGTTATGACCAACCTAGACAGCATATTAAAAAGCAGAGACATTACTTTGCCAACAAAGGTTCGTCTAGTCAAGGCTATGGTTTTTCCATTGGTCAGGTATGGATGTGAGATTTGGACTGTTAAGAAAACTGAGCACTGGAGAATTGATGCTTTTGAACTGTGGTGTTGGAGAAGACTCTTGAGAGTCCTTGGACTTCAAGGAGATCCAACCAGTCCATCCTAAAGGAGATCAGTCCTGGGTGTTCATTGGAAGGACTGATGTTGAAGCTGAAACTCCAATACTTGGGCCACCTGATGCGAAGAGCTGACTCATTGGAAAAGACCCTGATTCTGGGAAGGATTGGGGCCAGGAGGAGAAGGGGAAAACAGAGGATGAGATGGCTGGATGACATCACCGACTCTATGGACATGAGTTTGGGTAGACTCCAGGAGTTGGTGATGGACAGGGAGGCCTGGTGTGCTGCAATTCATGGGGTCGCAAAGAATCGGACACGACTGAGAAACTGAACTGGCTGATTGACCCATTTAACCAAAGCATCTTCATGAGGAACAGTAAAATAAATAATTATACAGATATATTACTGAAAATATAGGCAAGAAACACAATCACTTCAGAAAATACTTATCATTAACATCTTATATTTGAGATACAGAGTATCTGAAAACATGTATATGCATTCAGAGTTTTATAAGGACCTTTAAGATGCCGTTAGAATTGACAAAGATTGTATGATACAGCTGAATTTTAATGCAGTTTACTTTTTTTCCCTTACAATAGAAGTTGTTTTCTTCAAACAAAACTGTATAAAATTCTCACTGAATAAATTGACCAGGGTAAATAAATCAAATTCAAATTTAGTTCTACTTGATGAAAACAGACATGATTATGTTGAAGTTAAAATTATTTTCTTCAATTACATATCTTTCCCTAAAACTATGACATTTTTCTAGAGTCACAATCAATGATAAATTTTACATAATGCTTAAAGACATAATGATTTTTTCTCTTGAATAGCATGTGATAATATTGTAACCCTCATAATTAACCAACACATGAAAAATCAAGGCTGTTAATCAACTCACCAACCTCAGTACAATGATATTTTGCTATTACACGAGACATGGCAAATGAAAACAATTAAATGATGTCAACATGTCAAGTGAATCTGAGGCCAGACAGAGTGTGTAAAATCTCAAAGTTTTATCTATAACTCTTAAAATAGCTGTTCAGGAGTCTGGGAATCCGAAAGTCAGCCCGTTGATCTAAGAGGAAGAAATCAGTCAGATGAATAACAACTACCTATACTGCAAGGTTTTCATAACATCTTCATTTTTTGCATGAATGCATTTTTCTATTATTTTCTTCAGTCTCCATCTCTGACAAAGGTCTGAAAACTACATTTAACGCTTTTCATTTCCAAGGATGACTTCACTTAATTCTCACTGAAGACGATCTTTTCTTACATGGACTCTCTCTTAGGGAGGTGATACTAATGGAGGTGGGCAGCTTCTCAGAAAGCCTCCGATGATTCTGCCTCCTGGTCTACCCGCCCTGTGTAATACCCTTCCTTTCACTGTGGGCTGGACAAAGAGAAAATGGCAAAAGTGATGAGGTGGCAATTCTGAGTTTAATTAACCCAAACCTATAAGCACATTCCCTGGTGTGGGCATCACTGCAGGGTGAATTGACCTAAAGTTCCTGAGGCATAGGTTGTTACTAATTCCTGAGGCTCTGGGAGTTCTACAGTGCACATTTAGGTGTTCTAAATTCCCCCTCTGCCAGTCTAGCATTGGCTTCTTCCAGTTTGTTTTCTAGCTTGTGTCACTGTTTTATTTTCCATTTTACTGTAGCTTCAAAAGTGCATGTCTTTCTTAAAATTCACTTACCAATCTTTTGGAAAGATTTGGTAAAGAGTTAGAGGTAAACACTACATTCCACTGAACTCAACTTGAAGCCCTTGATGTTTCTTTTTCTGCTTTCTTCCACCTGATGTATAGATCAAGGAACTCAGACCCACTCTTAGTAGAAACACAAGATCCAAAATACAGGCACTCCTTACTGGGATTCTATCAGGAAAGCAAAATGTCAAAGTAATATATTTCTCATAGAGTTTTATCACATTTCTTATGTCGAGGTTATCTCCTAAATTCTGCATTCATAATATGATACTTCTGACCTTACCCATACGTTTTTAGAGCCTCACATTATTCTTTGTTCAACTCAGTTCTTTTAAGATGAGATAGTCTCTTGAATTTGCAATTCAGATAAATTATGAACTTTACTTCTACTTCAGAGAACTTTCATTTCTGCTATAGCGTTTCAATTTAAAGAAGAAATTCTATAAGTGTCAGTTTATTAAATAATTAATCAACTAAATAGAATAGTCTTTGGTTATCTTATTTAACTTTGTTAAGGCTCAAAATCTCTCAAAAATGTACATATTGATATTCATTGAAAATGCTTGCAGAAGTTTTGGTTTGGTATTAATTCTAGTATCTTGTAAATATAACCCAAATGTATGAGGGGCAGGAAAAGTCTAAATACTATGATTTTAGTCCTCTGTGGGTATGGATATGACACTGAGACATAGCAGGGAGAAGAGCATCCACCTGTATATGCTACAAATATTTGACTACCTTCCATTCTATAGAATATATTACATCACTTAAAGTTGTGGAGTAGATAAGTGCATATTATCTCTCAGTTATCATGTAAGCAGCAATAATGGTATATGTCTTCACATTAAGATCAAAAATCATTCTCTAGGCAGATTGTAAATTTTTAGGGAAGTCTATGTTTATTTCCCTGAACTTCTCTGACAATATCTCTTTTTATTCATTCCTTTTTTCTTATCTGGTTTTTCCCTCTCACTGGGAATTTAGATAAGATGGTGAGGCATATTACTCTGGGCTACATACTGGCTGGACAGCACCATTGGACACATAAGGACACATGACTGCTTTGCAGCTCTCCTTGCCAGTAGACACAGGGATCCATTGGATGCTGCTATAGAACTCCCCTGTGCATTTAATTAAAATAAAAATGAAACATTCTTTGTACTTCTTCATAGAGAATGAAACCCCAGCCATGTTTCCAATATGAGAGATCTTATCCCTGGGGGAACAACATCAAATTCCTATACAAACCTATAAAGGGCCTCCTTCTTCCCTAAAAGTGTCTCACCACAGCCCAGGCCCAGGCCTGTTTTCAGCACGGATTTCTCTGGCTGTCTCTGAACACTTTGACACTTTCAGACTCTCTCTCATCCCTGGTCTTTGGATACCCCTCTCCCTGGCTCTCCTCTTCCCTCGACTCTCTTGTTCAGTCTCCAGGATGGCATAAATCAAATAAAAGCAAGATTGAATTGTAAAATTACTTTTAACATTTGTGTTTTTAAATGTGTTGTTTATTTTAGTGCTTTTCCCCCCATCTTATTTCTTTCTGGATTGAAGATCTGAGTATTAATCTTCATAAGAAAACATATAAGAGATATATTAGCTTGATTTTTCCTATATGTTTATTCTATATACCTGGCAAGAGTGAACGTCGACATGCTAGGAATCAGCGAACTAAGATGGACTGGAATGGGTGAATTTAACTCAGATGACCATTATATCTACTACTGTGGGCAGGAATCCCTTAGAAGAAATGGAGTAGCCATCATGGTCAACAAAAGAGTCTGAAATGCTGTACTTGGATGCAATCTCATAAACGACAGAATGATCTCTGTTCGTTTCCAAGGCAAACCATTCAATATCACAGTAATCCAAGTCTATGCCCCGACCAGCAACGCTGAAGAAGCTGAACTTGAACGGTTCTATGAAGACCTACAAGACCTTTTAGAACTAACACCCAAAAAAGATGTCCTTTTCATTATAGGGGACTGGAATGCAAAAGTAGGAAGTAAGGAAACACCTGGCGTAACAGGCAAATTTGGGCTTGGAGTACAGAATGAAGTAGGGCAAAGGCTAGTAGAGTTTTGCCAAGAGAATGCACTGGTCACAGCAAACACCCTCTTCCAACAACACAAGAGAAGACTCTACTCATGGATATCACCAGATGGTCAACACCGAAATCAGATTATATTCTTTGCAGCCAAAGATGGAGAAGCTCTATACAGTCAGCAAAAACAAGACCGGGAAGAGACTGTGGCTCAGATCATAAACTCCTTATTGCCAAATTCAGACTTACATTGAAGAAAGTAGGGAAAACCACTAGGCCATTCAGGTATGACCTAAATCAAATACCTTACGATTATACAGTGGAAGTGACAAATAGATTTAAGGGACTAGGCCTGATAGACAGTGCCTGATGAACTATGGATGGAGGTTCATGACATTGAAGTTGAGACAGGGATCAAGACCATCCCCATGGAAAAGAAATGCAAAAAAGCAAAACGGCTGTCTGAGGAGGCCTTACAATTAGCTGGGAAAAGAAGAGAAGCGAAAAGCAAAGGAGAAAAGGAAAGACATTCCCGTCTAAATGCAGAGTTCCAAAGAATAGCAAGGAGAGTTAAGAAAGCCTTCCTCAGCAATCAATGCAAAGAAATAGAGGAAAACAACAGAATGGGAAAGACTAGAGATCTCTTCAAGAAAATTAGAGATACTAAGGGAACACTTCATGCAAAGATAGGCTCGATAAAGGACAGAAATGGTATGGACCTAACAGAAGCAGAAGATATTAAAAAGAGGTGGCAAGAATACACAGAAGAACTGTACAAAAAAGATCTTCATGACCCAGATAATCACGATGGTGTGATCACTCACCTAGAGACAGACATCCTGGAATGTGCAGTCAAGTGGGCCTTAGAAAGCATCACTATGAATAAAGCTAGTGGAGGTGATGGAATTCCAGTTGAGCTATTTCAAATCCTCACAGGTGATGCTGTGCAAGTGCTGCACTCGATATGCCAGCAAATCTGGAAAACTCAGCAGTGGCCACAGGACTGGAAAAGGTCAGTTTTCATTCCAATCCCAAAGAAAGGCAATGTCAAAGAATGCTCAAACTACTGCACAATTGCACTCATCTCACATGCTAGTAAAGTAATGCTCAAAATTCTCCAAGCCAGGCTTCAGCAATACGTGAACCGTGAACTTCCAGATGTTCAAGCTGGATTTAGAAAAGGCAGAGGAACCAGAGATCAAATTGCCAACATCTGCTGGATCATCGAGAAAGCAAGAGAGTTCCAGAAAAACATCTATTTCTGCTTTATTGACTATGCCAATGCCTTTGACTGTGTGGATCACAATAAACTGTGGAAAATTCTGAAAGAGATGGGAATACCAGACCACCTGACCTGCCTCTTGAGAAATCTGTATGCAGATCAGGAAGCAAGAGTTAGAACTGGACATGGAACAACAGACTGGTTCCGAATAGGAAAAGGAGTATGTCAAGGCTGTATATTGTCACCCTGCTCATTTAACTTATATGCAGAGTACATCATGAGAAACACTGGGCTGGAAGAAACATAAGCTGGAATCAAGATTGCCGGGAGAAATATCAATAACCTCAGATATGCAGATGACACCACCTTTATGGCAGAAAGTGAAGAAGAACTAAAGAGCCTCTTGATGAAAGTGAAAGAGAGTGAAAAAGTTGGCTTAAAGCTCAATGTTCAGAAAACTAATATCATGGCATCTGGCCCCATCACTTCATGGGAAATAGACGGGGAAACAGTGGAAACAGTGTCAGTCTTTATTTTGGGGGGGCTCCAAAATCACTGCTGATGGTGATTGTGCCATGAAATTAAAAGATGCTTACTCTTTGGAAGGAAGGTTATGACCAACCTACATAGCGTATTTAAAAGCAGAGACATTACTTTGCCAACAAAGGTTCGTCTAGTCTAGGCTATGGTTTTTCCAGTGGTCATGTATGGATGTGAGAGTTGAACGGTGAAGAAAGCTGAGCACTGAAGAACTGATGCTTTTGAACATCAGTGGTGTTGGAGAAGACCCTTGGGAGTCCCTTGGAGTACAAGGAGATCCAACCAGTCCATCCTAAAGGAGATCAGTCCTGGTTGTTCATTGGAAGGACTGATGTTGAAGTTGAAACTCCAATACTTTGGCCACCTCATGTGAAGAGTTGACTCATTGGAAAAGACCCTAATGCTGGGAAGGATTGGGAGCAGGAGGAGAAGGGGATGACAGAGGATGAGATGGTTGGATGGCATCACTGACTCGATGGACAAGGGTTTGGGTAAATTCCGGGAGTTGGTGATGGACAGGGAGGCCTGGTGTGCTGCAATTCATGGGGTCGCAGAGAGTCGGACACGACTGAGCCACTGCACTGAACTGAACTGAACTGAATTCCAAATAAGATCTCAGATGACTTTACAATAAAAGCACAAATATAATTAAACCAATAAAAATGATTGAAATAGTAGAAATCCATTAATAAAAAAGGGAAGATAAAGGTACAATTGGTATGCCTTGAAAGAAGAGAAATAGAATTATATTACATGTTCAAGTAAAGCCACAAAAGGTAGAAAAAGAGTGTAAGACAAAATCAGAAGCAAAGATCGAGGGCAAAAAATAGAAAATAGTAACAAGCATGGTAGATATTAACCCAGCTATATCAATAGTCATTTTCAACATAAGTGGTCTAAATACACTAATTGAAAGGCACAGACTATCAGAGTGGATCAACAAACAATATCCAGCTCTATAAGGTCTACAAAAATCCCACTTTAAATATAAATGCACATGTAAATTAAAAACAAAGGGATAAAGAAGAGCATACCACTTTAACACTAATCAAAAGAAGGTGAGAGTAGCTATATTAATTGCAGAGAGTGGCTTCAGAACAAAGAAAATTATCAGGGATATAGAAAGTCATTACACAATGATAAAGTGTGTCACTATATGTGAAGCAAAATCTGATAGAACTACAAGGAGAAATAGATAAATCCACTATCACATATGAAAACTTTAACACTTATCTGACTGCAAGGAGTCCAAACTGGTCAATCCTAAAAGAAATCAACTGTGAATATTCATTGGAAGCCTTGTTACGGAAGCTGAAACTCCAATACTTTGGCCACCTGATGCAAAGAGCCGACTCATTGGAAAAGATCCTGATACTGGGAAAGATTGAAGGTAAAAGGATAAGAGAGTGGCAGAGGATGAGATGGCCAGATAGCATCACCAACTCAATGGACATGATTTTGAGCAAACTCTGGGAAACAGTAGAGAACAGAGGAGCATGGTGTGCTGCAGTTCATGGGGTTGCAAAGGGTCGGACATGACTTAGTGACTGAACAACAGCAAAATTATAAACAGAAAAATTCAGCAGGCAGAAAATCAGTAAAGACATAGTTGAACTAATGACATCATCAAGAAACTAGATAAAATTGACTTCTATAGAGTTCTTCATTCAATGGCAGCAGAATACACATTCTCAAACTAGTAGGTAACATTCACCAAGAAAGACAACATTCTGGGCCATAAGACATGCTTTAGCATATCTTAAAAAGTAGAAGTCATACAATGTCTGCTCTCAGACCACAAAGGAATTAAACTAAAAATCAATAACAGAAATAGAGCCAGAAAAGTCCCAAATTATGGAAAGTAAACAACATACTTCTAAATAACACATGCATTAAACAGGAAATCTCAAGAGAAATTAAAAGCTATTCTGAACAAAATTAAAACATTTAAATCTCTGGAATGTAACAAAAGCAGTGCTTCAATGGAAATTTATAGCATTGAATATACATATATAATTTATAGCATGAATACACATGTAATGAAAGAAGAAAGATCTAAAATCAATAACTAAGTTTCCACCTCAGGAAAGCAGAAAAAGAAGAATAACTTAAATCTAAAGTCAGAATGATATAAAAAAATAGTGAAAATTAAAGTGGAAATCAGTGAAAATGAAAACTGGAAATCAACAGAGAAAAATCAGCAAAACAAAAAACTGGCTCTTTGAAAAAATAAATACAATCTGTCAACTGTTAGCAAGACTAACTGAATCACAAGCTGGAGTCAAGATTGCCAGGAGAAATATCAACAACCTCAGATAGGCAGATGATACCAACTGTATGACAGAAAGTGAAGAGGAACTAAACATCCTCTTGATGAAGGTGAGACAGGAGAGTGAAAAAGCTGGCTTAAAACTCAATATTCAAAAACTAAGATCATAGCATCTGGTCCCATCACTTCATGGCAAATAGATGGGGAAGCAATGGAAAACAGTGACAGACTTCATTTTTTTTTCAGCTTCAAAATCACTGCAGATGGTGATTGCAGCCATGAAATTAAGATACTTCCTCCTTGGAAGAAAAGCTATGACAAAACTAGACAGCATATTAAAAAGCAGAGACATCACTTTGCTGACAAAGGTCTGTATAGTCAAACCTGTGGTTTTTCCAGCAGTCATGTATGGATGTGAGAGTTGGACCATAAAGAAGACTGAGTGCCAAAGAATTGATGCTTTCAAATTGTGGTGCTGGAGAAGACTTTTGAGAGTCCCTTGTACTGCAAGAGATTAAACAAGTCAACCCTAAAGGAAATCAGCCCTAAATATTCATTGGAAGGATTGATGCTGAAGCTGAAGCTCCAATACTTTGGCTACCTGATACAAAGAGTCAACTCATTGGAAAACACCTGACGCTGGGAAAAATTGAGGGCAGAAAGAGAAAGGGGCAGCAGAGGATGAGACTGCTGGATGGCATCACCAACTCAACAGATATGAGTTTGAGCAAACTCCAAGAGATAATGAAGGACAGGGAAGCCTGGCATATGCAGTCTATGGAGCCGTAAAGAGTTGGGCATAACTTAGCAACTGAACAACAAAACTAAGAAAAAGTAATACAAAGTTCAAAAAGAAGATGTTAATGATAAATTCAGAGTCTCCACTATTAACTCTATCTAAATACTATAAATTTTAAGAATTATGTATTTTCATTCCAGTTTATTTAATTTAATAAATGATGATTTATTATTGGGGAGAAAAGAGAGAACACCATTTTATGAGAAACTTAGATTAGGTTATAAATAGTATATTTAAGAATAAAATGTTGAGAATTTTTTCTCAAGTAGAAAGATTACTATGTGACACCATCACTCTTCGATGAAAAGTTATAAATATCTTTAAAATATTTCAGAACACTTAAAGTTTTGGTGCTCAACCAGTGCCATAGAGTTGTGTTCATATATCTCATAATTGTCTAGCTTCCTATAAATAAGCCTGTTGTTTCTTCATTTATGCTGTCTGTAGATGAATTTTTTGGTTGTAAACATTTTATGGAGTAAAAATGATTTTAGAAAGCATTGTATTTTACAGCATGATAATTTATCATGCATAAAAACTGGATTTAGTTATAACTAAATAACCAGAAAGAAATAGTCCCTTGTGATGTTTTCCTTAAAATATATGTCACCAATTTCCTAGTTTGTGTAGTTCTTAAATGAATGATTTGTGGTTCCTTCAGTTTGTTGGGTTAAAATGTTTTACTGTTTTGCTTTTCTTTGAATGACAGTCAGCTTCATTTATCAGTCTCACACACAAACATATAAGGTTGTGTTTTCTTTTTTCCTTTTTGCATCTCTTTCTTTAGCTTTCATTTCCCTAAACTTTACTTTACGTCTTTGCAAAAACATACAATTGCTGATGTTGATACTATCCTTATCTTCACATATTGATTTAGCTTCTGAGCATTGGGAACTTTGTATGTGGTGAATATCTGTTAGATTCCTTTTAAAGATTAAAATGTGATGTGTTTTTTAATGTTCACAGTGGTTTTCTTTTTTAGTTTATTTTATATAAGACTATAGCTGATTTACAAGGTTTTGTTAGTTTCAAGTGGACAGCAAAATGATTCAGTTACACATATACCTGTGTCTATTATTTTTCAAATTCTTATCCTACTTAGATTATTACAGAATACTGAGCCGAGTTCCCTGTGTTATACAATAGAACCTTGTTGGTTATCTATTTTAACTATAGTAGTTTGTATATGTCAATATATCCCAATATATCCCTGTTTTAATAAGTAATTCTTTGAGCCTTCACTTTTTAAGATAAGAAAGGAGAAAGGTGAAGTCGCTCAATCGTGTCTGACTTTTTGCGACCCCCTGGACTGTAGCCTACCATGCTCCTCGTCCATGGGATTTTCCAGGCAAGAGTACTGGACTGGGTTGCCATTTCCTTCTCCAGGAGATCTTCCCAACCCAGGGATTGAACCCGACTCTCCTGCATTGTAGGCAGATGCTTTACCATCTACGCCACCAGGGAAGTCTTTTAAGATAAGAAATTTAATCAAATAGTTATCTTTATCTTCTAATCATAGATCTTATGATTTATGATTCTTTGAACAGTGGTTATAAAATTATATAGACTCCTGGGCTTTATCTATCTCACTGGAGATTATCATTCAGAAAGCTGGACCTGAGGCTGGGGAATCCTCACTTGAGTTGACAATTAAAGTAAGGCAGACTCTCCAAAGGAAAACTCTGGGGACATATGCAGGTTTGTCATCTCTTACAGAATGGGCTTGCCCATTCCTGTTAGATGACAGGTGGAAGCAGACACTATATTCTTTTGAGGACGAGTTGAAATTTGGGCAAGAAAACTTCTCTGAGCACTTCAAGCTTGCTTTCCCCATCTCCCTTCTTGATTGATGCGCTGTAGGTGAGGCTCAAGTCATAGCCTGTGGTGCCCCTAGAGGTGCTGGCTGGTCCTAAGCCCTAAGCCTTATCTCAGTAACCTAACTGGGCTGCCAAAATCTTCCCCAAAGACCACCACATGGCTTTGTTAGCTTCTGTCCATACAGCTTCTAAGTGAACTTTGGCTTGGACTTCCAGTTGATTTATTAGTGAAACATTTACTAAGTTCAGCCAGTTTGGAACGTTCAACCATATTATTTTATAAGTTCTTGGTGTACTCTAATTTTCTAAAACTTACATGAAAAGTTTGGCCAGGCCTTGTCACCTCTGCATAGAGTTGTCATTCTACTTGAATCATGCAAGAGATCTGTCTAATAACCATCTGGCTGTTTACTGTCAGCACTCACCCTTCAGCAGCTGTTAAGTAGGAGATTCACTTGTACACATGTCATTCCACAGCTCACTTTTCTAAGGGAAGAGGCATTAGGAATGGGAGTTGTTTAGTTAAGTTGATGAAAGATGGACCCCATTATGCTGCCATCTGTGTCACAGGGCTTGATGCAATTCTTCTGTGCTCATCTGTTGATTTACAGACATTAATATTGTTTGACAACTGCCTAGTGTTAGAAATAAATTACTGGCTCATTTTTTAACTAAGTGTTGTTGATTAAAACATGCAAACATATTTGTACATCTCTTATATGTTTAAAAAAAGTGACCACTTTAACTGAACATCTGCTTGGAAAAGACCCTATCACCTGCACAGTTAATGCTCATTCCTGCTGATCATCTCAAGTGTCACTTCTTTTGGTGCTTGGAACCATACAGAGATTAGCAGGGCCCCCGTGCAAAAATGGCATGCAAATTCATGAAGCATTCCATATTTTATCACAGATTAAGAGAACAAACTTATGGTTACCAGAGGAAAGGGTGTGGGGAAGAGGGATAGATTGGAACTGACATGTATACACTACCATATTTAAAATGGATGACCATCAAGGACCCACGATAGAGCACAGGAAACTCTGCTCAACACTCTGTAATAACCTAAATGAGAAAAGACTTTGCAAAAGAAGAGATATATGTATATGTATAACTGAAACACTTTGCTGTGCACCTGAAACTAATACAACACTGTAAAATAACTGCAGTCCAATATAAAATAAAAAAAAATTTAAAGTATCACTTCCTTTGGGAAGCCCTTCCTGCCTCTACTGGCTAGATTTGAATTCCTCTGTAAACTCTCAGAGAATTGAACTTCTTTCCTTCAGACCATTTACTTTAGAATAAGATAAGTTGCTCATAATTGTCTTTATTTAATTATGTCCTCTTTACTATACTTTATCTTCATTAAAAAAAAAATAGACTGATATATTTTTCCTCTCTATGAAGTTTTCCATTTTTATTACAGGGATGCTAATAGAGTGGGTACTCAATAAAATAAAAAATATATATATGTATATATGTGCGTGTGTGTGTGTGTGCTCAGTTACTCAGTTGTATTCAACTCTGCGACCCCATGGACAGTAGCCCTCCAGGCTCCTCTGTCCATGGCTACCGTCTATGGGATTTCCCAGGGAAGAATACTGGAGTGGGTTGCCATTCCTTCTCCAGGGGACCTTCCTGACCCAGGGATCAAACCTGGGTCCCCTGCATTGCAGGCAGATTCCTTACCATCTGATTCACCAGGAATATGTGTGTGTGTGTGTCTTTATTGAATTTGTTACAGTATTGGATCTGTTTTATGCTTTGATTTTTTGGCCACAAGACATGTAGGATCTTAGCTCCCTAACCAGGGATCAAACCCACACTCTGTGCATTGGAAGGCAGAGTCTTCAAACTATATTTTGAATGAATGAATAAAATTCTGAAATACTACATTTTAAAATAACTTTCATACTTAGCATGAACCTAGAATTATACACCCAGACTAACTGATAGTCTTAAACACGCAAAAAATCAAAGGGTATTTTTCCTGTGAATACTACTTGAAGAAACTCTTGGAGAATAAATTTCTTCTAATCAAGACTTCCTAGCAAAATAAAGTGAAAACATTGGCAATGAAACTTGTATATATTAATTTTGATACTAAAACACATATAGAGGCTTGAACCTAGACATAAGGAAAATATATCTTGACAGCATAGAATTGACATATTCAGTGAAAACTCAAAGGGAGAGGTGAAAGAGTGTGAAAGGAAGAACAGTTTTATTGATTCTCTCATCTGAACAAGATGACCTGGGTAAAGGCAGAGGCATGTAGTAATTTCAAAATTCACTTTGAAATTAGATTCTTTTTTGAACCAGGAAAATGAAATTAAGTAATTCCCCTCTCTTCACTATTATACTTATGGAACTTCACTAATTTTATTTGGTTCATCTCAACTGACATTTTCAATCTCTCTTAACGTCTCTTTCATGTACATTTTTATTTCATAATGTCACTGTACTATGTTCAGAGAGTATCTTTCACTCCAGCCAAAGTAAGTAAAATTTCATTTCAGAACAAATTATAAAATTAGAAATTATACTATAAATTGCTTCTACTAATCTTCTGTTTATCTCATAATTGGAAGTTCATCTGTTTATCTATATTTTTATTTTAATGCTATTTTGCACTTCCGAGATGTTTAGTTGGTTATTTTCATATTTTATAGCCCTATCTTTAAATAAAAGCATTATTATTTCCTCATTTGCTGACTAACTGTATTTATATGGTTATTGAAATTAAGGAAGGAAATCGGTTTTATTAATGAGTTAATCTATATGGATTATCAATATAAAGTAATCTATGAAGAAAAGCAGAAGTTCTTAGTCAAAAAGGCCATGAGATCTTAATTCATCTGGGAAATTTCACAACTTTTGAGGAAGGTGTTGGAATTCCATAGGACTTGGATTTGAGTGTTTCATTAGATTTCATCTAACTCTCAAGAGAAAAGAGAAGGTCCAAATTAATAGCTGCATTGTATTATGATTTAACTCATTATTCCAGGCTTTGCTTTTCATGTGGGTAAGTGATAACAGTAGCATTCACAAAAATGCCAGCCCTGTAGGAACAATAGTTAATGCTAGACCTAAAAATAAAAGCCATTCAATTAGTTTGGAACAACCTAAGAGCTAGAGGTAGCCTTTTCATGAGGCTCTTGAGGTCTGCAGGTGAAGGATGTGTGAATCATCCATAATAATTTGATTTCTTGTCAGACAGTTCTCTGCCTTGTCAAGCTGCTGCACATTTAAAGCAAGAAGGTTTAAATTCACACAAGTGAGCTTTAATTCCATATCTCCTGCAACATATACCTCTCAGATTCCAATATGATAGAGTCTGAGCATATTGCTTAGTATCAGAAATTGCCAAGCCTATCTTGAACTGGATAATAAACCTTTCTAAGCCAACCAGCAAGTCAGTCTTTTGACTGATATTATAATTTTTATCTATGTTGAGAAATGCATTCCTTTGAGGGTCCATCGTCAATGGCACATACAGAAAGGATTAAAGGAGTTATTTCTTCCCTGACTGGAGAATAATGCCCTGGCAGATGCAGTCCCACATAGACCAGTGAAGTGAGAGCTCTGCAGTGATCATATTGAGTGCGAATAAGTGTTCTATTTTTTTCAAATGAAATATAGGCATTAATTCTTCAGGAACTGTCCTTGAAAAATAATTTTTAGTATATACATTTTTAGATTTATCTTTTGAGCTTCTTCATTATCCATTTAAGAATAATGATATGCATTCAATTTCAGGTGACTTGTATAAAGTGGAAAGGAGGAAACTAAGGCTCATTTTCTCATGTTTTAAGTTTCAGTTTTGTTGAGCGCAGATGGACTTCCCTGGTGGCTCAGATGGTAAATCATCTGCCTACAATACAGGAGACCCGGCTTCAATCCCTGGGTTGGGAAAAGCTTCTGGAGAAGGAAGTGGCAACCCACTCCAGTATTCTTTCCTGGAAAATCCCATGGACAGAGAAGCCTGGTAGTCCATGGGGTCGCAAAGAGTCGGACAAGACTGAGCGACTTCACTTTCTTTCACTTTCACTTTTATTTAGTACAGATATTTACTGAAAAAATGGATAAGTGTCACTGGTTATTATATTTCTATTTTGAACCTATGTAACAGAAAAGCTAAAAAAGCAAAAGCCACCTATTTTGTGAACCAGTAATGAACAAGTGGAATTTGAAATTAAACACGTAATACATTTATATTACAACCTCAAAAATGAAATACTTAGATATGAATCTAACAAATATGTACAAGATCTATACTGGGGGAACTTTAAAATACTGATGAGTGAAAACAAAGGACTAGGTTAATGGAGAGATAGTCCATGGATAGAAAAGCTCAATGTTGTCCAGATATCAGTTCTTCCAAACTTGATCTCTGGGCTCAGCAAAATTCTGGTCAAAATTCCAGCAATTTGTTTTGTATACATTGATATGCTGATTCTAAAGTTTATATAGAAACACAGAATAGCTAACACACTATTGAAGGACAAATACAGTGTAGGAAAAACAATACAGAGTTAAAGACTTACTATAAAGCTACAGTAAGGATAGCATGATATTGATTAAAAAACAAAAGATTGATCAATTGATGAAACAGAGTAAAGAGCCCAAAGTATAATAGATCCACATAAATATAGTCAGCTATGTCGATATAGGTTCATTGGTTATAGCAAATATACCACTTAGGGGTAGGCTGTTGATAGTAGGGGAGGCTTTGCATTTGTGAGGATAAGGGTGTATAAGAATTCTCTGTACTTTCTGCTCAATTTTCTGTGACTTGAAACTGCTCTAAAAATATTCCATTTTCAAAAAACACATACATTTTTATTTCATGCTATAAGAATGATCACAAAAGAAAACAGGAAATAGTAATTCATGAACTATAATATAATTAAAGTAGTTTAAAGCTTTGCAACAAGAAAAACAGAATTATAATCATGAATAGTTATTTTGAAAATAAAAAGATTAGATAAATAAGAATTAGGTGGTGCTTAAATAGAAACAAGTCATTGAAAAAATAAGATGTTAAGGCACATGATTGTGCCTCATTTTACCTATTGGGTTTTTACCACCCTCAGATATGGCCTTCCATGACCCTGACTTACACAGAATCCACACATGGAGTGCAGTGGCCCATGGTTTAGCCCCCAGCACAATAACCTGCATCTGTGGAATCACTAAACTATAGACATTAACTCTGAAGAAATCACAGGAATTGGTTTCATGGATTTAAGAACACATAAAATGGTTTATCTAGTGTATAACATGAACATGAAAATATTAATTGACAAGAATAAAAATTGCCTCTGACACATGAAAAGATGCTCAACATCACTAATTGTTAGAGAAATGCAAATCACAACTACAGTGAAGTACCCCCCTTACATCAGTCAGAAAGGTCATCATTAAAATGTCTACAAACAACAAATGCTGGAGAGGTATGGAAAACAAAGGAATCCTCCTACACTGTTGATGGGAATGTAGATTGGTGCAGTCACTATGGAAAACAGTATGGCTGTTCCTCAAAAAACTAAAAATAGAGTTGCCATATAACCTTGCAATCTCACCCCTGGGCATGTATCCAGACAAAACTATAATTTGAAAAGATACGTGCACCCTGATATTCATTGCAGCACTATTTACAATAGCCAAGATATGGAAAGAATGCAAATGTCCATTGACATTTGGATGGATAGATAAAGAAGATGTGGTACATATATACAATGGAATACTATTCATCCATAAAAAGAATGAAATATAATATCATTTGCAGCTAGCTGATGGACCTATGGGGCTTTCCAGGTGGCTCAGTGGTAAAGAATCCATCTACCGATGCAAGATACTCAGGTTTGATCCCTGGATTGGGAAGCTCCCCTGGAAGAGGAAATGGCAACCCACTCCAGTATTCTTGCTTGGGAAATCCCATGAACAGAGGAGTCTGGCAGACTACAGTCCATGATGTCGAAAATAGTTGGACATGACTTAGCAACTGAACATGCATGCATGGATGGACTGAGAGATTATCATACTAAGTGAAGTAAATCAAAATGAGAAAGAGGAAAAACTATATGATATTGAAGAGGAAAAGTTAAAATTTCACCTAACCTCCTGCTCGTTCTGCCTCTGTAACTCAGCTTGCTCCTTGCAAAGTCTGGATCACATAGGTCACGCAGTCTCAGAAAGTGGGGACTTATAATACCAGGAATTGGAGCTTATCTCACTCACCCTTGTTGGGTTTTTCGCAATTGCCCAGCCCCTGCAAACATGCTTAATCATGACTGTCCGTGTAAAGGTCAGGCATCCCCCTGCCCATCTTGATTGCTGTTCCCACACGTGAAACCTCTTAGTTTAAACAAGTTTATTAGCAATTAGTGTTGTCTACTATAGTCTGTCTATAAAAACTCTGTAACACCTTTGTTTGGGGCTCAGAGCTTGGAGTGTTAACTCCTCTGGGCCCACTGGTGTAATAAACCTGAGTTCTACAACTCTCTGAGTATGGTGCTTTGTTTCTTGATTACTGATTTCTACAACAATATCATCTATATGTAAAATCTCAAATATGACATAAATGAACTTATCTATGAAACAGAAACAGACTCACAGACATAAAGAATGGACTGGTGGTGGCCAAGGGAAAGAGATGGTGGGGAAAGATGAATTGGAAGTTTGGGATTAGGAGACGCAATATAAAACAGAATCAGTTTGTTATGCAGTAGAAATTAACACAACCTTATAAATTGACTATACTTCAGTAAATAAATTTTTAAAAAAGAATACATACCTTTGGAGAGAGTTCCAAGCTAAAGATGTAGTTAATGGGGTCAACAACATTTCAATAGTTGAAGTCCAGGGACAAATCATACTTCTCAGGAATAACTACTGTACAATGGGAAGAGAACCAAGATCCAAATCTCTGAATTAAGATGTATGCATTTGAAGCTAGACCATGAAGGAGAAAAGAAAAGGAAGCGGAAAGATACAACAAATCAGAAAAAAAAAAAAAAGGAAAAAATCTGGTGGAAATGTTTTAAACTTTTTTCTGCAGAAAAAAACCAACATTAGGGCTGTTGTTATTGTTCAGCTGCCAAGTAATGTCTGATGCTCCTTTACCCCATGGATTGCATGATGCCAGGCTTCCGTGTCCTTCACTATCTCCCAGGGTTTGCTCAAACTCATGTCCATTGAGTCAGTGATGCCATCCACCCATCCCATCCTCTGTCATCCCCTTATCCCCCTGCCTTCAATCTTTCCCAGCATCAGGGTCTTTTCCAATGAGTTGGCTCTTTGCATCACGTGGTCAAAGTATTGGAGTTTCAGCTTCAGTATCAGTCCTTCCAATGCATATTCAGGGCTGATTTCCTTTAGGATTGACTGGTTTGATCTCCTTGTTATTCAAGTGACTCTCAAGAGTATTCTCCAGCATCACAATTCGAAAGCATCCATTCTTCAGTGCTCAGCTTTCCTTATGGTTCAGCTCTCATACTGGTACATGACTACTAGAAAAACCATAGTTGGCTGGATGAAAATTAGGTTGGAAGAGAGTGAAGAGTAAGTGAAAGAGAAATAAGTGGGGACAAACAGCGACTATTCTTTCATGGTGCAGAGGAAAGATGTTTATGAGAAAATATATCTGAAAGAGTATTTACTTGTTTTTAGAAGAGTAATAATTACATAAGTTTAAAAGCTGATGGTGAGAAACTGGTAGAAAGTGAAAAAAGTTTCCAAAGGAAAGTGGGCTAATTCAAAGGAGGTGAGAGGCGTAGACAGGTTTGACTTTTCTGAAAGGAGGCCTAACTGAATTGGAAGGAAAAGCAATCAAGAATGTCTGGGATGCAGATACAATTTAGGGGTACAATGTATCTCAATTTGAAGGCAGTTGTCTCTCAGGACTCTGCAGAATTGAATATGCCTTTGTGTCTACATAATATCTCCTTGTGGAATATGCTTTCCCATCTTACATCAACCCCAACAAATTTAAATTCCAAGGTTTAAACCAATGAGGAATCAATCCAAAGCTCTAACAGATGTCTCCTTAATGCAAGGAGAGCAAATTCTATAATGTGATCAATCTTTGAAAACAAACAGCAGTCAGTCTTTATTACTTCAATAAACATTTGCAAGCAAACCTTTTCATCTAGATCAATAATATTACCAAGGGGGGTTAATGTGATATTTTGAGACAGGTCTATTATTTATCTGATTTTTTTTTTCTCACAAATGTCTTTGCTTAGGAACCAACATTTGTTTCTCAAAGCATTTCTCTGCTTCTGTAGCAATTTCCATTTGAAAACACAATAGGTTCTACAAACAATATAATTAGCTGCCCAGTGAAAGAGTGAACTTGCAAATGGATATGGACAGACCCCATATGACAATAGAACTCTACACATAACTTCTGCAGCCATCAGCAAGAGAAGTCAGAGATAGGTCAGTGAATGTCAACTTCCTTATTTTGTGCTCCTGCTTCCAATTTGAGAGCAATCAAAGAAAGACAAAAGTGGTTACAAAATAAATAACTTAACATACTCCATTTCTGGTTTGTCCACCTTTCAGTTCAGTTCAGTCACTCAGTCATGTCCGACTCTTTGCAACCCCATGGACTGCAGCACACCAGGCCTCCCTGTCCATCACCAACTCCTGGAATTTACTCAAACTCATGTCTAATGAGTCTGTGATGCCATCCAGCAATCTCATCCTCTGTCATCCCCTTCTCCTCCTGCCCTCAATCTTTCCCAGTGTCAGGGTCTTTTCAAATGAGTCAATTCTTTGCATCACCTGGCCAAAGTATTGGAGTTTCAGCCTCAGAATCAGTTCTTCCAATGAATATTCAGGACTGATTTCCTTTAGAGTGGACTGGTGGGATCTCTTTGCAGTCCAAGGAACTCTCAAGAGTCTTCTCCAACACCACAGTTCGAAAGCATCATTTCTTCAGCCCTCAGCTTTCTTTATAGTCCAAATCTCACATCCATACATGACTACTGGAAAAACCATAGCTTTGACTAGATGGAAATTTGTTGACAAAGTAATGTCTCTGCTTTTTAATATGCTATCTAGTTTGGTCATAGCTTTTCTTCCAAGGAGGAAGTGTCTTTTAATTTCATGGCTGCAGTCACCATCTGCAGTGATTTTGAAGCCCCAAAACATAAAGTCTGACACTGTTTCCACTGTTTCCCCATTTATTTCCCATGAAGTGATGGGACCAGATGCCATGACCTTAGTTTTCTGAATGTTGAGCTTTAAGCCAACTTTTTCACTCTCCTCTTTCACTTTCATCAGGAGGCTCTTTAGTTCTTCTTCACTTTCTGCCATAAGGGTGGTGTCATCTGCATATCTGAGGTTATTGATATTTCTCTCAGCAATCTTGATTCAAGCTTTTGCTTTTTCCAGCCCAGCATTTCTCATGATGTACTCTGCATATAAGTTGAATAAGAAGGGTGACAATATACAGCCTTGATGTACTGCTTTCCTGATTTGGAACCAGTCTGTTGTTCCATGTCCAGTTCTAATTGTTGCTTCCTGACCTGCATACAGATTTCTCAGAAGGCAGGTCAGGTGGTATGATATTCCCATCTCTTTAAGAATTTTTCACAGTTTGTTGTGATCTGCACAGTGAAAGACTTCGGCATAGTCAATAAAGCAGAAGTAGACGTTTTTCTGGAACTCTCTTGCTTTTTTGATGATCCAGCAGATGTTGGCAATTTGATCTCTGGTTCCTTTGCCTTTTCTAAAGCCAGCTTGAACATCTGGAAGTTCACGGTTCACATACTGTTGAAGCCTGTCTTGGAGAACTTGGGCATTACTTTGCTAGCGTGTGAGATGAGTGCAATTGTGCAGTAGTTTGAGCATTCTTTGGCATTGCCTTTCTTTGGGATTGGAATGAAAACTGACCTTTTCCAGTCCTGTGGCCACTGTTGAGTTTTCCAAATTTGCTGGCATATTAAGTGCAGCACTTTCACAGCATCATCTTTTAGGATTTGAAATAGCTCAACTGGAATTCCATCACCTCCACTAGCTTTGTTCATAGTGATGCTTCCTAAGACCCACTTGACTTCTCATTCCAGGGTGTCTGGCTCTAGGTGAGTGATCACAGCATTGTGATTATCTGGGTCATAACGGTCTCTTTTGTACAGTTGTTCTGTGTATTCTTGCCACCTTTTCTTAATATCTTCTGCTTCTTTTAGGTCCATACCATTTCTTTCCTTTATTGAGCCCATCTTTGCATGAAATGTTCCCTTGCTGCTGCTACAAAGTTGCTTCAGTCATGTCCAACTCTCTGCAACTGTAGCCCGCCAGTCTCCTCTGTCAATGGGATTCTTCAGGCAAGAATACTGGAGTGGGTTGCCATTTTCTTCTCCAGTGCAAGAAAGGGAAAAGTGAAAGTGAAGTCGCTCAGTCGTGTCTGACTCTTAGCGACCCCATGGACTGCAGCTTACCAGGCTCCTCTGTCCATGGATTTTCCAGGCAAGAGTACTGGAGTGGGGTGCCATTGCCTTCTCCAAAATGTCCCCTTGGTATCTCTAATTTTCTTGAAGAGATCTGTAGTCTTTCCCATTCTATTGTTTTCCTCTATTTCTTTGCATTGATCGCAGAGGAAGATATTGTTATCCCTCCTTGCTATTCTTTGAAACTCTGCATTCAGATGGGTATATCTTTCCTTTTCTCCTTTGTCTTTCACTTCTCTTCTTTTCTCAACTGTTTGTAAGACCTCCTCAGACAACCATTTTGCGTTTTTGCATTTCTTTTTCTTGGGGATGGTTTTGTTCACTGCCTCCTGTACAATGTCACGAACCTCCGTCCATAGTTCTTCAGGCACTCTGTCTATCAGATCTACTTCCCTGAATCTATTCGTCACTTCCACTGTATAATTGGCAGGGATTTGATTTAGGTCATTCCTGAATAGTCTGGTGGTTTTCCCTGCTTTCTTCAATTTAAGTCTGATTTTTGCCTTGGAATGGGCCAAATAGGATTCCCCAACACTTGGCTTTAATTATATAGGTGTTGTAGGAGTATCATTTGCTCTTCTCAGTCATTTTAGTAATAATGTAGTATTGCAACTTTCTTAAATCACTTTAGGAAAAGTATAGGACAGCCACCACCATAATGCAATAGATTGTGTGTGTGTGTGTGTGTGTGCGCGCGCGAGTGCTTTCTCAGTGGCTTAGCAGTAAAAAATCTGCCTGCAGTGCAGGAGATACAGGTTTGATCCCTGGTTCAGGAAGAGGCCCTGAGGAGGGTATGGCAATCCACTCCAGTATTCTTGCCTGGAAGATGCTGTGGACAGAAGAGCCTGGTGGGTTACAATCCATAGGGTCACAAAGCAAAGAGATGGACACTGCTGAAGCAGTGATCATGCACGCATGCATGACTCTGTGTGGGGGATAAACTTAATGCCTCTCCTCCTCTATGTTAATCTGTGTTAAATTCTTGGCCAGCCTTTCTCATTAACTCTCTCAGCATTTTGTACAGAGTCCTACCTTATCTTTGTTTTATAAAGATGAAATTAAAACTTAAGGGTGGTTCTCATGGCCCTTCTCAGTGTCCATTCTCAAGACCATTACATTTCATGACTATGTAAATGAATTAAGGCAGAATTTTCTCATCACAATAACTTGCCTTAGAGAAGATTTAGTGCACCGATTCCATCTTACTAGAAGATGGAATCTTGCTCAGAATAAAAACCCTATATCAAAAATTGTTTTTAGTATGATACTTTTGTCACATATTTCCCACTTAGGACAGTCCTGGTTTACTAATTAAGCAATTAGGTCATGGACTTCACCCTTCCACTAACTAAATAATGTGAGGGGGTTTGTTTCTGTTGCAGTTTTTGGTTTTGGTTTTATTGTGGTTTTACCACATTGTGGTAAGCTGGAAATTAATCTATAGAACATCTATACGATTTCTACATATTTGCCTCATTATTGGCTGTCCTAAGGTGAACATAAAAAGATAAGCCATCAAAACAAGATTCACCTGTAGTACCTATGAATTTGGGTGAACTTTTCTTTTCTTGGGATACTCAAACATTACCTGTCCTTACAGAGTCCTTACCTGTCACGTAGGGATCCTCTTTACTAACTTGTAAGCTGAACCCTATAAGTCAAGTACCAAGTCAGCTTTCCCAAGAGATCTTTGAAAGCAGTAGTTTCCTAGAGTCAACTTTAGTTCCTTAAAAGTTGCTAGTCATACCTGATTAAGCAAACATTATTCTCAAATATGACATTCTGGGCAAGGTTTTGATTGCATAATCAATTTTTCCAATTATATTCTGCTAAAAAGGAGGACAACTTCTTATTGAACTTATATAAATCTTATACCTCTATGCAAAGTAAGAAGAGTGGATAGAAGTTTCTGAATTATGAGGTTTCCATGTTTTGATGCAAATCATTATACTGTCATGCAAAATAAGAAGACTGAACAGAAATTTCTGAATTGTGAGGTTTCCATGTTTTGGGGGAAGAATCGGTAAGAATAATATCATGTAAAGTGTTTCATTACAGTTTACAATAGAAGATTCTAGTAAATTGTTATTCATTGTTATGAATCTGTAGATGACAGAGACTTAAAATGATTGTACTTAATTTATCACCCATAATTTTCAAATGTGAGGATTCTGATAAGTGTCCATATCAAGAATAATCAACTGACATGAAATTTGGCAATTCTGGGGCATGCAAAATATAATAAAGTTAGATAGAAGGAAAAGCTTTAGACAAAATACCTCTAAGTACATTAATTAAGCATATTTTTTAAAAAGTTATAGAAGGATACAGCTCATATATAAAAATGAATGAACATAATCTATAAGGGAAGAATCTTGACAAGTAACATATAATAATTGTGAGACATTATATACATACTACACCACAGATAAACCAATAGTATCAAATAAAGAGATGCAGTGAATTTGGGGTAAGTCCTAAATATCTGTATAGTTATAAAATTCCATAGGTAAATCTGATGTACATACCCATCTGAGAGCCACTGCTCTAAGATGCTAGATTCAAAATTAAAGAGAAAAGTGTGGTCAAGCAAGCATTTTATAGAATAATTTAAATTATGACTAATGATATTAATTCTATACTGTCATTGCCTAATATAAGGCAAAGCACCACCAGGACTCCAAAAATAAAGGAAAACTCAATGGAACTATTTCATAGCATTTCAGTGTTTTTCCTAATGTTATAACATGTGGAAAGTGAGGGCATTAACAAACTCATAGGCACTTCTCATGAAGTATATACTTTCTAAAATGGTTATGTTAAAAGATATTTGACTTAAACAAATTCAACTTGGATATGGCTGAGAATTTCTGCTGATTTGACAACTCTTCCCACAAAACGCATCAATACTGCTAAGTTAAAAAAAAAAACAAAAAACACTAAGGACTTCCCTAGTTGGGCAGTGGTTAAGACTCTGTGTTTCCACTGCAGGGGACTTGGTTTAAATCCCTGGCCAGGAAACTAAAATCTCACATGCTGCAAGGCCAAAACACAAAAACTAATTACTCTTAGCACTCCTCTCTTTATAAGATGAAGCAACAAATCTCTGTAAATTATCAGGTATCTTCTGGAGAATCTCTTGAGTTTTAGGTGCAAAAGATACCCTAAAATTTCTCATTTATTTTTTATTATACTTAGGATCTGATTTTACGAACCTGAAAGTTAAAAAAAAAAAAAAAAAAGTGGTTGTCAGAGGAAATTTGGAAACTTAGTTTCCAAATCAGAATCATGGGTGCCTGAGGGAAGAAAATCTGGTTATGTATTTAATCAAAGTGAAAATAAATATCTATAAGTTAAAAAAAGAAGGTAATACGATTGTTTAAAAGAGACCCTTAGGTATTTCATAAATGAAGAAACATTGTTTTCTTAAATAATAAAAAGGAATAATAATGACAATATAAAGCAGAAAAAAATTATTTGTTTATCACAGAGTGTTTGCGCTCCAGAGAGCTTATATAGAAAGTAAAATAACCCTTTGTAGTAGGTGGAATTCTAAAACAATAACCTAGGTACTACTGTAAAGGGACTGTTCAGATGTAATTAAGGTTACTAATCAGCTGATTTTAAAATAGGAGATTTTTCTGGGTTATCTGGGGAATGTCAGTGTAGTCTCACAAGCTCTGAAAAGGAGAAGAGGAAAGAAAAGAAGAAATGGGGTAAAAGTGGAGGCAGAGAGAAGAAAAAAAGAGATGCTGACCAGCCATTGCTGGCTTTGAAGCTAGACCAGGGAGTCCTGAATTAAAGAATGTGGGTGACCTCTGGGAACTAAGAAAAACTTTCAGTTCACTTCCAAGAAGGAAACAGAACTCGCTTCTACAGCTCTGAGGAACTGATTTGAACCAATAACCCATCAATAATAAGCTTAAAAGCCGTGAAAAGACAGCCTTCAGAAGGGAGAAAATAATAGCAAACGAAGCAACGGACAAACAATTAATCTCAAAAATATACAAGCAACTCCTGCAGCTCAATTCCAGAAAAATAAAAGACCTAATCAAAAAGTAGGCCAAAGAACTAAACAGACACTTCTCCAAAGAAGACATACAGAAGGCTAACAAACACATGAAAAAATTCTCAACATCACTCATTATCAAAGAAATGCAAATCAAAACCACAATGAGGTATCATTTCACACCAGTCGACTGCTATCCAAAAGTCTACAAGCAATAAATGCTGGGGAGGGTGTGGAGAAAAGGGAACCCTCTCACACTGTTGGTAGGAATGCAAACTAGTACAGCCACTATGGAGAACAGTGTGGAGATTCCTCAAAAAACTGGAAATAGAACTGCCATAAGACCCAGCAATCCTACTGCTAGGCATACACACTGAGGAAAGCAGAATTGAAAGAGACACGTGTACCCCAATGTTCATTGCAGCACTGTTTATAATAGCCAGGACATGGAAGCAACCTAGTGCCCATTAGCAGACGAATGGATAAGGAAGCTGTGGTACATATACACAATGGAATATTACTCAGCAATTAAAAAGAATACATTCGAATCAGTTCTAATGAGGTGGATGAAACTGGAGCCTATTATACAGAGTGAAGTAAGCCAGAAAGAAAAACACCAATACAGTATACTAACACATATATATGGCATTTAGTCAATCGGTAAAGATAACCCTGTGTGTGAGACATCAAAAGAGACACAGATAAATAGAGTAGTATTATGGACTCCATGGGAGAGGGCGAGGGCGGGATGATATGGGAGAATGGCATAGAAGCATGTAAATTATCATATGTGAAACGAATCACCAGTCCAGGTTCGACGCATGACACAGGGTGCTTGGGGCTGGTGCACCAGGATGACCCGGAGGGATGGGATGGGGAGGGAGGTGGGAGGGGGGTTCTGGAAGGGGAAAATATGTACACCCATGGTGGATTCATGTCAATGTATGGCAAAACAAATACAATATTGTAAAGTTAAAAAACAGGTAAATAAACTATTTAAAAGAAAACAACAACAAAAGCTGATTCTTTCCCAGGTTCTCTGGAACGAAAGGCAGCCCTGCCAACACCTTGACTTGCTTGTAAGAATCTAAGACAACTGGATAAGCCACGCTGTACCTGGTCTTCTGATTTACAGAACTGTGAGGTAGTAAATGAGTGTTTCTTACCTCAAGACTCCAAGTCTGTGGGACTTTCTTGGTGGTCCAGTGGCTAAGATTCCATGCTCCCAGTGCATGAACCTTGGGTTCGACCCTTGGTGGGGGAACCAGAACCCACAAGCCCCAACTAAGAGTTTGCATGCTGCAGCTAAAGACCTTGCATACTGCAATGAAGATCGAAGCTCCCATGTGCCGCACTAAGACTTAGGGTAGCCTAATAAATATATAAAAATATTTTTAAAAAATCAGTTGCCCACATATCCATTTTGAAAGCTGGAAGCCTGGCGTGCTGCAGTCCATGGGGTCACAAAGGGCTGGACGAGACTTAGTGACTGAACTGAACTGATTAAAAAGTTTGTGGTAATTTGCTATGGTGTGCACAGAAAATTAGTGCACCACTCATATTGTAGGCAAGGCAATAAACAATATCAGAATTCAACACACTTGGCTAAATGTTAACGTATTTCATGATTATTCAAACTATGGTAAATAAGCCAAGGCAAATAAATTTACTTTCCAAATTTTGTCTTTCATTATGCTCTTTCCTGTTCCAAAAATCACTGATACTTAATGTCTGATATCAACAGTGCTGTGTGTGTGTGCTCAGTTGCTCAGTCGTGGCCGACTCTCTGCAACTGTAGCCCGCCAGTCTCCTCTGTCCATGGGATTCTCCAGGCAAGAATACTGGAGTGGGTTGCCATTTCCTTTCCCAGAGGAACTTCCCAGCCCAGGAATTGAAACTATGTCTCCTGTATCTCCTTCATTGCAGGCAGATTATTTAAAATTGTGTCACCAGGGAAGCCTCAGGCATCCTGTGAGATCAGAATTAATTTCATGGTAATATCGAGATATTATTAACATAAAAAGTGTTCATTGTTGCTATTTTTAAATGAACCAATACATTAAATTTTATAATTTCTCAATTTCAGTTCCAGACCACTTCTATTGTCAATTTTAACCAAAGTAACTAATTTCTATTTTATAATAGAATAGAAAACTGCAAACTCTGCATCTTGCACCAACATTTTAAGAGATACTTTAAAAAAGACTGCAGTACTTTTCAGTATTTATAACAACTGTGTAAAACCTTAAACATCCCTCATACAACTTCTCAAAGTGGCAACAATGAATACATTTATTAACATGTATCAAAGATACAGCTTCTCTGTATCATATAAATTAAAAAGTAAAAGTATGTGAACATAAAATTATGCTAATAGTCAAGCTTCTTAGAAATCACCTAAACAGCCAATGATTCCTCATTAAATATTTCAATTTATTATCAGTACCAGTTACTGATAAGTTACTCAAAGATATTAATAAGTACATTCAAGCCTTGCAGTAGAACTTAGCTACCATATCAAAGATACATATGAAGAAGCAAGGAAAAGAAGGCTGCAGCCCATGGGTAAGGGAAAGACGTTAGAACTGATTTCTTCAGCTTCCATCATGATTTTAGATTACTGAAGCCCTTTTAAACATCTCAACTGAAGTCTCATGAGAAACCCTGAGCTAGAAACACCTGGTGAAGCCACTCCTAGATTCCTAATCTCAGAGACTATGTGAGCCATTATGCATTTGTTTTTTAAGCTGCTGTGTATTTTGGGACAATTTATATGCAGCAATAGCAATAGCTAATATGTACATGGGCAACAAGTGGCATCATGATTGTTGAATGATCTCAGTAATACACAATTCATGATAATGTTCAGCTTGGCTGGTAAATCATTTGCCCTTTTATAATATTTTAATTTCTCAACAGCACTAAAAAATCTATACTTTCATCCTTTGTTCATTTTCATCTTTACAATCTTTAAGAAATGTCAATTCAAGTGCTGTTAAGCTAAAAATCATTTAAATCAATTTTCATGGTGTAATTCCTTCCCAAAGAAACAAGTTTTTTTTTTTAAATGGAAAGTAGAAAAATGTGATTTCTATTCAGTGAACACATCACTGAAATGTACTCCTATCTGATATTGACAGTTTATTGACAGGTGATCTGACAAAACAGCTTATCTTTTTTATGGGCCAAACCTAATTACATATAAAGAAAATCCATACACATATTTGTCATTTCTAAATGCTTCAACAAATAGCAATAAAAGTCTTCCTTTTTTCCTTCTCTTTTTTCTTGCTTTTAATTAGATTTTGTTTATAGCAACTTTTGACAGTGTAAAGAATGTGAGAATGAGGATTTAGAAATGATCAAGTAATTCCATAATCCTTGCACACTGCACATGATACAAAGTGAAGATAATGTATACTGTAATAATCTACTTATTTCTTTCTGTTGTTTATACTTCAAGTAACAATTTACTTTGTGAGAAGTATTAATTAAAAATGAGAACTCACACATGTTGGGCCTTAGGAGAATCATAGATTTAAAAAAAAATTTGCCTTATTTTTTGGAAAGACCCTGCTTGTGAAATAAAACCCTAGATATTTGTTTTCAGTTTAATTTTGACAGTTTTACAACCAAATAAAGAAATGGCGTCTCCTTAATTCTCTATCATTGTTTTCACGACAAATGGAGTCATCCACAATCAGACTGGAAATTTCACTGGAAAAAGTAGCATTCCATTATTCAAGCTGGCATTACCTGTGAACAGAATGTGAAAGTGTTGGTCACTCAGTCGTGTACAATTCTTTGTGACTGCATGGACTCTAGGCCCCCAGATTCCTCTGTCCATGTAATTCTCCAGGCAAGAATTCTGGAGCGGGTTGCCATTCCCTTCTCCAGGGGATCTTCCCAACCCAGGGATTGAACCTGGGTCTCCTGTATTACAGGCAGATTCTTTACCTTCTGAGCCACCAGGGAAGCTCAGAATAATCAAATTTTAAGAGTTTTCAGTCATATATATAGAAATATTCCATCATTTTTTGTTATAGAAACAAGTTGCACCAGGATTTAATGAGAGCTCTATATTAAATCTAGAAAAGACAAAAACACGAAATCTGAACAAACAAAAATTATGAAACAACCTCAGTCTTATCATTTTTTGTCACTTATTAAATTTATCACCTTAAATGAGAATAACTTCTCTGTAAATTACTTTCTTTAAATGTTCAGAGGAAATCCTGATTCTTGTCCTATTTACTTCAAAAAGGTTTATGTCAGCCAACGGAAATAGCATCAGATTTGGGAAATGTTGAGCAACATACATATTTAATAATAGCTGTATTGATTTACTCAATCTGAGTGAGCGAAGTCCTACATCTTGAGGACAATATCTCTCCATGTATATTCTATACATTAACTGAACGATGTTCTTGTGAATTTTGATAATAATTTTACTTGTTAAAATGCAATATTATCTGATTATTTTGTCTTGGCTTATCTAAATTTCAAAATATCTCAATATATGAAAAAAATTGCAACCACATTTTGAATATGTAAAATGTACCTGGCACTGTCTTAAGTATTTTTCCTAAGATATTGCATTTAATATTTATACATATGAAATTGACAAATTCACTGATAGCAAAAATTGACGTCAAGATGCCTCTGCAACTGATCCAAATGTTACATTTTATTCCCTAACTTGTGCCCTTCACTCCATTTGACATGGTTCGTCATTGCTCTGTGACTATGTTTACTTCAGCTCTATTCCCTTCCTTCATGTGTTAACACCTCTTAGCCGTTCTCCTCCATCCCTTTTACCTGTTCAACTCCTACCATTTTTTAATAGGATTTTAAAATGGCCTTTATTTTCTCTACTATCCTCAAACCATTTCCCACAAATATTTCTCTTTGGGATCAGCTCTAAATAAGTGTGCTTTTGTGAACAGCCTGCTTCCTGGAAATATTTTTCCAAATTGAAAATAAGCCCTCCACCACTTTTAGAGTATCTACTAGCAAACCTTCTCAGAGGCCCTTCAGGATAAAACGATCATTCAGTCCTCAGCATAAGAGGCAAGTCACATTAGTGGCTTTAGAAACCTAGAGCTAACATGTCTGAAGAAAGAATAATGTGCTCTGATTTAAAAAAACAAAATTTTTTTTCTACTCATTATCTCTTTCTCTCCCCATCGCTATTTTGTCTTTGGTTATAGTTCTGTCTCTTTGTCGCTTTCTTAGTATTAGGGTTTGTATTTCTTTCTATTTGGGTCTCTTAATGACCTCCTCTGACAGTCTGTCCATTTACTTTCCCTCATGTCCATCTCATCCAACACTCCTTCTCTGCTAGCTCTCTCTCCCTTCTCTTAAATTTCTCTCAGGTTACAATGAAGCCTCTTGAAGCCAAATAAGAGGTGGTGAAGAATTTTTGCAAAGAGTGACTTGCATTAAAAAGCAAGATTCAGGAACTGTTATTAATAAGTTAAGGCAGTGCTCTAGGGTCAGCTGGTGCTACTGGAGCAGCATATTTAAGTACTTTTCCTCATTTATAAACCCAGATGGAACTCCAACACTGATTTCTTCTTTAATTTCTTTCTCAGTTTCCAAGATTGAGTGGGACCAGTTACCTCACTTGGTGCTGTTCTCATTCTCTCAGTGAGACCTCACAAACTGAGCCACTCAGAGAAGATCAATCTGCGATAGATGGTGATGCAATTTAATTTTTTTTTTGTCTTTTGGGGCACTTATAAGAGGATTTCTCTGTAAGTACCTTCATCTTTTTAGTAGGAAGAGCTGACTTCTCATGGGAGACTAGCATTTTCCTGGTTTCCTATCAATAATAAGAATAAAGAACTAAAACTATCCTTTTCAATTAAACTATAAGTGGATTCTTTAGTATCTAACAATTTATACCTTTATTTTTTTGTTGTTTTCTAGTTTTGGGTGCTATGTATAAAACTGGGAAAAGCAATACCAATCTCAGATCAGTTCAGTTAAAAAAGATTAGGCACCCACTGTGTAGACGAAAGTCCTGATGAAGGTGCTGGGATCCTGGGGTGAGGAGGACTTCTCCAAGAGTTTACAGTCTTCGTGCGTCTTTACATACCGCACAAGGACTTTTTTGAGGAGAAGATTCAGCACTTAGTGTGGAATAAACACCACTATTTCTTATTACAAGCATTCCTAGTCTCATCTTCTTTCTAAACAGTGGAGCAAGCACACATTAAAATCCTTTCTTGGCTTAGGTTAACTTTCTACCTACTGATTTGGTGTCTTTGGCAGAATTGGTACTGTCTGTACTCTCATATAATTTTGCATATATTGTTTTCTTAACAGTTTTATTGGGACATAATTGAATATGATACCATTTGCATTGAGGGTATTCAATAGCATTTTTATATTTACAGAGTTGTTCAACCTCGACACAATCTAATTTTAAACCCTCTTGGCCATCCCTTCAATTAAACTCAATTAATTGGAATTGGGTTTAGTTAATTTAATTAAGCAACCACGAATCTCTTTGTGTCTCTGGATTTGCATCTTTTGGATATTTCACATGAAATAAATTGTACAGCTGTGCCCTCTTTGTGTGTGGCCTCTTTCACTTGGCATAATATTTTCAAATTTACCCATGTTATAGCCTGTATCAGTACTTCACTCCTTCTTAGAATAACCAAAATATATTCCATTCTATGGATATGCCACATCTTCCTTGTCTATTCATCAGTTTATCATCATTTGGAGTCTTTTGACTTTTGGCTATTATGAATAATGCTTCTGTAAAATTTTCTGCACTAGTTTTTGTGTGGACATAAGTTTCCATTTCTTTCGAGAAGTTTATATCCAAGTTGGAAGAGGTGAAAATGTCTTTTGCTCCTGACTATACAAAATGGTACAATAGTATACTAGGATACAATAGTATTTCATTAGTTTACAAAATGTACTTATTTATTAAAACTTACTCCTAAAAATATATCTTAAGCATTAATTTAAAAAATGTATTTTGGAAAACATTAATCATACTTTAATGTCTTGTTTGAAATAAATGAAAAATTACTAAATATCTAATAATAATATAATACAAATTAAAAGACCCACAAAACATGCAGCAATAAACTTGACCACAAATTCGGTATCTATAAAGATTCTTTAAAAGTATAAAAAATGATAAATATGTGAAATGCATATAAATTACAGTTTTCCTTTCTTTAGGCTTGTACATGTGGACCAATCAAAACTAAAGGCAGGGGTTTCATTAGGATAGCGATGTACCAATTATTTTTTTCAGCTTTTAAACATATCAATTTCTTGATTTTATGGGTATGAAGTTTCAGTTATGCAAGACGAGTAAGTTTCAGAGATCTGCTGTACAAACATAGTGCCTAGAATTAACAATAGGGCATTGTGCATTTTAAAATTTGTTGAGAGGGTAGACATCATGTTAAGTGCACTTACCACAATAAAAACGCAAAATGATGGAAAGTAGGACAAATGGAACCCTATCAAATTTTTCAAATAGTGTAATTGTATGCATATGAGTGTGTTTGTGTGTGTGTGTGTATGTGTGTTTACTTTTGTTTACTTCACCAGAGAGAGATTCTGATTCTGTAGTGGTTATGGGTTGAATAGTTTAACTACCTAATGCAAAGAGCCAGATCATTGGAAAAAACCCTGGTGCTGGGAAAAATTGAGTACAGGAAAATGGGGTGAAAGAGGATGAGACGGTTAGATAGCATTACCAACTCAATGGACATGAGTTTGAGCAAGCTCCAGGAGATAGTGAAGAACAGGAAAGCCTGGCATGCTGCAGTCCATTGGATCACAAAGACTGAAAAACATGGTTTGACCTGTGTCCCCACAAAGCTATGTTGAAGTCCTAACCCTCAATACCTCAGAATGTCTCCTTTGGAAACTGGGTTGTTGCAAATGTATTTGGCTGAGTTAAGGTGAGACCATGTGGCTTCCCTGATAGCTCAGTTGGTAAAGAATCCACTTGCAATGCAAGAGATGCTGGTTCGATTCCTGGTTTGGGAAGAACCCCTGGAGAAGGGAAAGGCTACCGGCTCCAATATACTGGCCTGGAGAATTCTGTGGACTGTATAGTCCATGCGGTTGCAAAGAATCGGACCCAACTGAGTGACTTTCACTTTTCACTTTCAAGGTGAGGCCATACTGGAGTAGCGTGGGCTCCTATCCCAATCTGATTGATTTGCTTGGTGTCTTTATATGAAGAAGGAGAAAGACACACAGAAGGGTAATAGCAACATGAAAATGGAAACAGAGATTGGAGCTATGCTACCACAAGACGAAGAATGCTTGGGGCTAACAGAAACAAAGAGGAAAGGCAGGACCTTCTCCTCGAGGCTTCAGAGGCATCATGGCCCTGCTGAGACCTTAATTTCAGAATTCTGCCCTCCGGAACTGGGAGGCAATAAATATCTGTTATTTTAAGCATTTTTTCAGGGTACATTTTTACAGCAGCTTGGGGAAAGAATTTAGTAGTCTTAAGGGCTGTGGTATCACTTACCAGACAGACAGCCATTGCCCAGGTATGGCATAACATAGCTGTTAAGAGCACAAGCATGGCTGTATCAGGGTTGCTACATGGTAAACTTAGGAAGCCAGATTCTGGGGTTCGAATGGCAACTCGGCCACTTTTTGCATGTCTGCTCTTATTGTTGTATTGTTGTTCAGTTGTTAAGTCATGTCCGACTCTTGAAGCATTGAAGGTCAGAAGACTCTGCAATGACATATTCAAAGTGCTAAAAGAAAAACCTGTGGATCAAGAAACCTGTACCTAGCAAAACTTTAAAAAGTGAAGGGAAAATAAGACATTTCCAGATAATCAAGGCTCCTTAATGGGACTTCCCAGGTTCTTTCTCTCTACACTGGACATGCTTTGGCCCACATTAACATCTTAGGTCTTAGCAGAGGTGTGTGGTTATGTCATTTACACAGAAAATGCCATTTAGGTCGTAAATCATCCCCATTTTATACTTAAAAAAGTGCAAAGCTTATACCACATTTTCCGGACAACTGTACCCAAGAGGTCTACAGGTTTTAGTTGTTTTTGTGTTTGTTATATCAGGAGCAGTTTTAAACAACATTGCATATTGTACTGAAAGTAACTGATAGAAAAGGAGTCTACTGTCTGTCAGTAGCAAGTTTATAAGATGGTAAGCTTGAATCACCTGCCTTCTTTCTTTCCCCTGGGCTTTCCTCAAACTGGGAAAAAAGCACCTATATCTTGGAACTTTCCTTTCCTATTGCTGGAATGTTGATGTCAAATTTTCCACAAAATGACCCATCAGAATCCTTTGGGCAGAAAGTGTACATGCTGCAAATGTCTGGAGAAAAAGAGCTGAACCATTAATGCTGGTAATTGTCCATCTATATTCTTCTCACATCAGTGGAAGAATAGATTTCTTTGCACTTGCCAAGTATAAGCATATTATAGATTCATACTATAAGTGATTAAATTAAAACATTTTCATTTCACTGAAAACTCAAACAATGCAAGACCTTTGCAAAATTAAATAAAACTCTGCCTCTGTTGGTCACTGTAATTGTCTTATTCTGGAACACTATGTGTAATTGAGTTTTGAATTGAAGTCAGTAGAGTAGGTCTGTCAAAATCAATTCAATTGATTTTCAATTATGCAGATGCACTGAGTTCTACAGTGGTTGAAGTTCTTTATTGAATGGATTAGATTCTAGATGAAGACCAGTTTTTCATATTCCAAATCTTTCACACCCCAAAACTTTCCATAGACATTTTGAAAACTTTCCTGAACAAACAATAAGGCAAGTATGCTTACAGTAGGCTAAGCAATTACTTCTAAAATTAAAAATGCTCAGTTAACTTTTTTAAATGGAATTACTAAGAATGTAAAATACAAATAAATCTAATAGGAATTTTCCAAAAATATAGAATATTTATGTAACATAAAATAGGGATGGACCAAAATGTTAACCACCAATTGGCTGTGGTCTGGAGTTGCCAGGGATCATCCTGAGGCCAAATAAAGACAAGCAAATTGGAGAGATCAATTTTCTTTTTAATTAAGCATAAGTTGCCAAATTTTATCTTTATAAAAGTAAAAGCTTCTGGAAAAAAGTTTTTCAAACTTGCTTTTGGAAAAAATCTTAAATTATCTGAGATGGAATGAAGGGGCAATAGAAAGCAATTTTTAAAGTACCTTACATCGATTCAACCAGACACAATTATTTTTATGTGCCATCTCATATAGAGTAATTGGAGCATAGTGTTACCTCATTTATTATCACTTACATGAATAAGGAGTTCCATATCCAATGAAGTATGTATCCAGAATTTTATGATGCTATTTAGCAAACTTTACTGTTGTTTTATTCATAGCCTCAATATGATTGCAATTTGTTAAAGTGCAATAACACTTTAAAATAATTGTCTCCAAATTTATTGCTAGATGTCATAATTAATTTTTCATTAGAGTTGCAACCATTCATATTATACTTGATGTTGTGATATTTCATAGGCTGATTGCAGTATTTTAATTTAAAGTACCAATGGTACTTTTTTTGAGTATTTTCTTTGGGTCACCCATGTATAAATGCTAACATAGGTGTCTTAAGGAGAAAAAAGCTACTTTCACTTAGATAGTCACGGGGTTCTCTGTGACATTGAAGAGCTGTTATCAAGGACATAAAAGGAGCAAATTAAAAATCCTGAAAAAATTAGGAAATACTTTGAGATGCACAAAAATAAAAATACAACATATCCAAACATATAGGATACAGATAAAGCAGTGCTCAGAGAGAAATTGACATTCATAAATGCTCATGTTAAAAAAGAGAAAAAGTAGTTTATATCAGTAACCTAAATTTCCACCTTAAGGAAAAGAAGTAAATTAAACACAAAATTAGAAGAATGAAAAAATTAATGAAGAACAGTATAGATTTATTCCAAGATGTTTTATTCTTCTTGACGCAATTGTAAATGAGATTTTTTTCCTCTTTCTGATAGTTTGTTGTTATTGTATAGAAACACAACAGATTTGTGTATATTTATTTTGATCTTGCAACTTTATTGAATTAATTGATGAGTTTTAATAGTTTTTGCTTTTTGGTGGTATTTTTGGATTTTTGATATATAGTATTATGCCATCTGTAATCATTGACAGATTTACTTATTCTTTCCCAATATGGATTCCTTTTATTTACTTTTTTCTTGTCACACTGCTGTGACTAGAACTTCCAACACTGTGTTGAACAAAAATGGCAAGAATGGGTATCCTTGTTTTGTTACAGATCTACTCTTCATCACTGAGTATGTTAGTTGCCAGCTTGTCATATATGGCCTTCATTATCTTGAGGTATGTTCTTTCGATCTACTTTCTGTAGATTTTTGTCATAAATGGTGTTGAACCTTTTCACAAGATTTTTCTGTACCTATTGAGATGACTATATCTTTTTATTCTTCAGTTTGTTAGTGTAGTATATTGATTTGTGAATATTGAATCGTGATTTTATCACTGTGATAAATCCCACTTGTTCATGGTGTATGATCTTTTTAATGTATTGTTGAAATCAGCATGATGATATTTTGTTGAGGGTTTTTTACATTTTTATCCATCGGTTATTTACCTGTGGTTTTATTTTTTGTGATATCTTTTCTGGTTTTGTATCAAAGTGGTGCTGGCCTTGTAGAATGAATTCAAGAGTGTTTCTCCCTCAATAATTTTTGGGGATAGTTTAAGAAGGATAGATGTTAACTTTTCTTTAAATTTTTTGTAGAATTCACCTGTGACTACATCTGGCCCTGGAACTATTAGGGATTGTTTTGTTTTTGTTTTAGTATTAATTCAATTTCATTACTGGTAATTGGTCTGTTAATAGTTTTTTATTTTTTTCTGATTCATTCTTGAGAGAGTGTACATTTCTAGAAATTGGACCACTTTTTCTAGGTTATATTTTATTGCCATATATGATTGTTCTTTGTACTTCTGTGAAATCAGTTATAAAAAATTATAATTTCTCATTATCTATTAATTTTTCTATTCTAATTTTTATTTATTTTGGCTCTTCATCTTGATGATCTTGATGTGTGACTAGAGGTTTATTAATTTTATCTTTTTAAAGAACCAACTCTTAGTTTCATTGATCTTTTCTATTTTTCAAGGCTCTATTTTATTTCTGCTTTGATATTTATTATTTTTTTCTTCTATTAACTTTGGAAGTAAAAGACCTATACTCACAAAACTATAAGAGACTGATAAAAGAAGTTGGGGGCTTCTTCATAGCTCGGTTGGTAAAGAATCCGCCTGCAATGCAGGAGACCCCGGTTCGATTCCTGGGTCAGAAAGATCCATTGGAGAAGGGATAGGCAACCCACTTCAGTATTCTTGGGCTTCTCTTGTGGCTCAGCTGCTAAAGAATCTGCCTGCAGTGCAGGAGACCTGGGTTCCATATCTAGGTTGGGAAGATCCCCTGGGGAAAGGAAACTCTGCCCACTCCAGTATTCTGGCCTGGAGAATTCCAGGGACTATACAGTCCATGGGGTCACAAAGAGTCGGACACGACTGAGTGACTTTTACTTCACTAAAAGAAATTGAAGAGAACACAAACAAACGGAAAGATACATTGTGTTCATAGATTGAAAGAGTTAATATTGTTAAAATAACCATACTATACAAGGCACTCTATACATTTAATGCAAGCTCAATCAAAATACGGATGGTATTTTTTTAAAAACTAAAATAAAAATTTCCAAAGTTTGTGTGGAAACACAAAAAACCTCAAAGAACCAAAACAATCTTGAGAAAGAAGAATGAATACTGGGGGTATTATGGCTCCTGATTTCAAACCTACATTACAAAGTTATAATACTCAAAAGAGTATGGTAGTGGCACAAAAACAGACACATACATGGATGGAACAGAACAGACGGCTCAGAAACAAACAAATACTTATGCATTCAATTAATATAGGACAAAGGAGGCAAGAATATACAAGGAGTGGGAAGACAACTTCTTCAATAAATAGTGTTGGGAAAACTGCATGCTACTTTCTTGCACCCTATACAAAAATAAACTAAAATGGATAAGGCCTGAATCCATAAAAATTCTAGAGTAAACATAGGAAGTACACTTTCTTACATCTGTCTTAGCAATATTTCTTTGGGTATGTCTCCTTAGGCAAAGAAAGCAAAAGAAAAATATGAACAAATGGGACTACATCAAACTAAAAAGATGTTAAGAAGAAAAGAAAATTATCAACAAAATGAAAAGACTGCCCACTGAATGAGAGAAGATACTTGTAAACAATATATCTGACAGGTTAACTTGCAAAATGTACAAACAATGCGTATAACTCAACATCAATACGAACAATCTAATTAAGAAATGACAGGACCTGAATAGACATTTTTCCAAAGAAGACATACAGATGGCCAACAGGGACTTGAAAAATAATGCTTAACATCACTTATCATTAGAGAAATGTAAATCAAAACAGTAAGATATCACCTCACACCTGTCACAATGACTATTACCAAAATGACAAGAAAGAGCAAGTGTTTACAAGGATGTGCATAAAAGAGAACCTTCATGAACTGTTGATGAGAATGTAAACTGATTCTTCCATGCCAAACTGCATTTTGGATCCATAAAATGGGATGTTCACCCCTTTGGATTGGGAAATTCAGTGAGGCAGCAGCCACAGTGCAAGGTTTTCTCCACCCTGCTTGTTAGCATGTCAGGGTGCATGCATTCCTCATGAATAGAGTCTAAGCTTCTTCAGACCTCTTATCTGTCTCAGACCTTCTCTCTGCCTCACGTGACCTATTGCTTCTGCTCAGACCCAAGGGCTGCGAGGTCCAGATTATACCTCGATCTGCTCACTAGAAGTTCACTTGTATAGACCTTCTCTTCCTTAAGATTCCTTCCAGGGTTCAGGTCCTGACACAATGTCTTTTTTCTGGTCCTACTTGGTTTTCATGACACCTTTGTTGCATCTTTTGTTGTGTAAGAATTCTTATGTCAGTTTTTAGTTCATTTTCTGTGACAATTGTTTCACATGTAGATGCATTTTTGATGTGTTTGTGGGACTTAGTGAACTCTATGTACTCCCACTCCCCCATATTTGCCTTCTTTTATTTACTTTTTTATTGAGTCTTCAGTGGACTAACATATCAAAAGGAATATCACTTTTGGATGATATGAAGCAACATTTCCCTCTATGACTTTCTTCTATGAGGCCTTCTCCACCTATAGGGCATCACTGATCTTCAGATTACCATATGAAATCAAAAGTAAAAGTAATTCATCCCGGAGAAAATAGTACTTTTTCCTGAGATATACCCCGAGGAAGAAGTTGATTTGAACTGGTATATAGATATGACTTTGCCTTAAGAAAAACTAATCCAGTTTGTGCAACAGGCTCAGTTATGGGATGTTTCCATAAACCAGCTTTATTTCATCTTATTGTCTTTATTTTCTTTCATCAAAACCATCATCTCCACCTCTTAAAGATATCCTAAGCAGAATCCAGAACTGTACTGAGGTTCTGAAAAATAATATATAATCTAGTTGAAAACTCCAGGATTATACTCAAATTTTACCTTATCTACTCATTTGGACCAGGGCAAGGCAGTCAACTCAGTACACAATTGAGTGATCTGCTCACTCACGTCTTCTACTCAAGCATTTTGAAGTGTGAGAATGAATTAATCCACTTCTGATGTACCTATCACTCCCTCCTCTTCCAAGGCTAACTTTGTTGGGATGAGGAATAGAGAACAGAAGATCTCCTTGGAGAATTAGCAAACTCTTGATTACCAGGAGATATCTCTGATGGGTTCTAGAGTTTGATTTCTTCTGCAACAAGACCATGAAGATCTCCATGGTTCCTTAGGGTGATACTCAGCTCTATCCTGGCTTCATCTGTTACTGCAAATGCTCTCAGAGAAAGGCAGTCTCCCTTCAGCACCACATGGCTTTATCTTTCACCTAACTTTGGGTAGAACACCAGAAACTGTTGAGATCCTCTTCTTCACTGTAAAATGAAATAATCCTTTCATTCTCTGCTTCCCAGGAACATGACACCATAGTATGAACCATCCCTACTAGAGCAGGATTATCCAGTAAGCTTCAATCTTTGTAAAATTTCCATGTAAGAAATAGCACCAGTTTATCATCATTCCCCTGGAGGAGGCATGGCAACCCACTCCAACATTCTTATATGGAGAATCCATGGAGCCTGGTGGGCTACAGTCCTTGCAGTCACAAAATGTAGGACATGACTGAAGCGACTGAGTAGGCAAGCATGCTACCATCATCCTACAGACACTCAGGGAAACAGGCCAAGCTCTCCCAAGAACATCTTGGCCACATTTCTTCCCACTCCAGGGGCGGCCCCAGATCTTCACATAAAGTTCACATTTCAGCAGCCATTGAGCTGGAGACTAAGATACACAACTCTCCTTATAAGCATCCCTACCTCTCACGTGATTCTCACAGAGCTCCACCCACTCAGACTTCCTGGAGTTTGGAGAGTGAGAGAAAGCCTATTCCCTATAACCCTGAACCTCTGAGAGCTCTCACTCCTGCTTCCTGAAACTGCTCTCTGATGTCCCTCCAATCAATCATCTCAGAGTATAGACTGAAGAGAGGGGTGTGTTGAGAAATTTTTGACTCATAGAGGAGGCAAGAAGGATTCTTATGACTACTTGTAAGGTGTGGGAAAGGTCATCCACACACTGATGGCTCTCTTTAGAATGTGAAATGAAATATATCCTGCCATAACTATAAATAAGAATGTTAGAGCCATCCATGATTCTGGCCTTCTAAATGTGAATTCCTGAGCCTGCGGGGTGCCCCAAAGGGAGAACAATGCTGCAATACAGCTGCTGCCACTCCCTATGGATGGAAGGCTGGGAAATATGAACAGGCTGCTGGTGCCAGATAGCTGAGATTCATATGAAAGGAATGAGTTCAGTGAGCACAGATACTTGCATCTTCTTATAGATAAAAGAAAGCTAAATTCCTTAACTTGAGATATCTGGTTTTCTTTAATTAACAATAATCTTTGATGTTGAGACTATCTGTCCCCTTTTTGCAATCTTCTATATAACTTGATTTCTCCCCTCTCCCCTTCCTCCTCGGAACAGTTTCTCTGGGCTACTTGAGATGCTGCCTCCCACGCACATGACTCTCAACTTTCAGGCTGTGACTTTTTTTTAGTTGACAAGAATATAGTTTGCTTAGAACCTACTTGTTTTAGCAGGGATTCTAATCATCATTTGAGAGTTCAAAAGAGAAATTCCATGCAACATCCTATTATGAAATGTCACTAAACACAGCAGTAAAAATTCCCCCAAAGTTACCAATCAGATTTTTTTCTAGCAGTGTTCTGAAGCCATTGAAAAGAAAGTTTACTGAAAGTCTATTGGATTTGTGTTAAGGTTAATATTTTTAAAAAATTATATGTATTGGAAATATTTCCATTATTTATTATTAGATATAAAATATAAAATAAAGAACATCATATACAATATGATCCTGTTGATATATGTATTGGTTTGTATCTGGAACATGAAATGACTAGGAAATGGCTGACTTACCTTCAAAGTGGGATGGATATAGGGAAACATGGAAGGGGGGAAGGGAGGGATCAAAAGGCAGAGAGTAGAGGATTTTTAGGGCAGTGAATCTATTCTGTATGATGTTACAATAGTGGATACGTGTCATCATCAGTTCAGTTCAGTCGCTCAGTCGTGTCCGACTCTTTGCGACCCCATGAATCGCAGCACGCCAGGCCTCCCTGTCCATCTCCAACTCCCAGAGTCTACCCAAACCCATGTCCATCGAGTCGGTGATGCCATCCGACCATCTCATCCTCTGTCGTCCCCTTCTCCTCCTGCCCCCAATCCTACCCAGCATTGTCCAAATGCACAGAATATACGATACCAAAAGTAAACTCTAATGGAAACCATGGACTTTGAGTGATTATGATGTGCTAATGTAGGTTCATCTATTGTAACAAATATAACCCTCTACTGGGCAATATTGATGGTGGGGAAAGCTATGCTTGTGTGCCGGCAGGGAGTATATGAGAAATCTCTGTAGTTTCTGCTCAATTTTGCTATGAACCCAAAATTACTCTAAAAAGTAGGCCTTCCTCTACTATGATAGTTGGGAGAGATGAAACTACTTTATGAATAACCTTCATACCTTGCAAGTCATAAAGGAGAGTTTGCATTACTTGAAAACAAACCAAAAAAACTAATCATGCAGAGTCTATCTTTGTGTCCTTCAAATCCAAATTGACTTGAATTCCCTCAGGCTGTTATTAAAACCACAGATCAACTCTCTATAATTCAGGGTGTCTTAATCTGATTTATAAATTTTTCTTAAAAGTTTATAAATTTAATTTTTTTAATTTTATAAGTTTTATAATAATTTTAAAGAATTTAAAATTATTATAAAACATAATTTTTTAAAAAATTGATAAAATTTTAAGAAATTTATAAATTTCTTAAAAATTATAAATATCTAAAAATTTCTAAAATTTATTTCTCTTAAAAATTTCTAAAATTTATTTTTTAAAAAAATTTATTAAAATGTTTCTTTAAAAATTTATAAATAACCAAAAATTTGTCAATAACCAAAAATATTTCAGTAGGCAAACATTTTCATGTTGCAACTGCAAGATAGTTAATTCTGTCACAGTCAATTAAGAAAAGAGTGGATATAATTATGAATAAAAATACAGCAATTAGAAAACAGTGAATATTCAAAAGCATAAATAAATCATGCATAAAAATATAGGGGTGGACATATATATACATATCTGCACACATCTATATATCTACATATATCCCTACACACCCATACACACATAAATAATACATGTATACATATACACTTAAAGTTGATCACAGCTAATGACTTTCTTAGGCAGTTAAAGAGATAAATTTCAAGTATAAATTTTTTGTTCACTTTATTAAGTATTGTAGGGACCTTCCTGATGGTCTAGTGGTTAAAAATCTGCCTGCCAATGCAGGGGACAGGGGATCAACTAAGTCTAGGTGTCACAACTATTAAGCCTGTGCTCCAGAACCCAGGAGCACAGAGCTCCAGAGCTGCAACTACTGAAGCCTGCACACCACAACTAGAGAGAGCCCATGCACAGTAACGAAAACTCAACACTGACTAAAAAAAAAAAAGAAAGAATTGTTTGGCTTGGGTTTTAATTCAGGTTTCATATTCAAGAGACTTTTTATCCCAAACATCATTGTCACTATATGTGCTACCACATGTGCTCTGACCATTTTCCAAGGAGCACTGCTACATCTGCAAAAAATCTGCCCACTTGTACCCAGTCTCCTGGTTGCTCAGTACAGGTACACATGAAGTTACTGGCAAAGCTCAGTGGTGCATTGTGTCATAAAAGTAACATATGGTAAATAGTGTAAGTTGAATTATGTCCCCCCAACCAACATAAGACATGTTGAAGTCCTAACCCCTGATACTGCAGAAAGTGACCTCATTTATAAATAAGACATTGCAGACATAGTTAAGATGAGGTCACAGGGGAGCAGGATGGGGACCCTGAATCAATATGTTGCTGCTGTGCTGTGCTCAGTCACGTCCAACTCTTCGCAACCCCATGGATTGTAACCCACCAGACTCCTATGTCCATGGGATTTCCCAGGCAAGAATACTGGAGTGGTTTGCCATATCCTTTTGGCAAATCAGTTTGGCAACTCCAGTATGGAATACTGAAGTGGGATCCCATTTCTCAGGGGTCAAACCTGAGACTCCTGCATCTACTGCATTGGTAGACAGGGTTTTTTCTTTTCTTTTCTTTTCTTTTTTTTTTTAACACTGAGTCACCTGGGAAGCCTGAATCAATATCACTGGTTTCTTAATAAAAACGGAGAATTGGGACACAGAGACAGATGTGCGCAGAGGGAGAATGCCATGCGAACAGGAAGGCAGAGATATGGCTGATGTGTCAACAAGCCAAGGAATACCAAAAACTACTATCAAATCACCAAGAGCTCTCTCCCCTGGTGGTTCAGGGTAAGGAATTAGCCTGCAATGCAGGAGACCTGGGTTTGACCCCTGGGTCAGGAAGATCCCCTGGAGAAGGGAATGGCTACCCACTCCAGTACTCTTGCCTGGAAAATCCCATGGATGGAGGAACCTGGTAGGCTACAGTCCATGGAGTCACTAAGAGTTGGACACGACTGAGCGACTTCACTTTCACTTTTCCCTTTCATGCACTGGAGAAGGAAACGGCAACCCACTCCAGTGTTCTTGCCTGGAGAATCTCGGGGACGGCGGAGCCTGGTGGGCTGCCGTCTATGGGGTTGCACAGAGTTGGACACGACTGAAGCGACTTTGCAGCAGCAGCACATAAATAAATAAAGGTGAAGGATGTGTCAATATAATTTTTTTGATGTGTGAGTGGATGTGGTGGTTTATATAGGGGTATATCAGTGAGAAATGGTTGCATTACTGACTTATCTCCATGGTGAGGTTGGGTGTAGGGAAATATTAGAAGAGACACTTCAGATGTAGCTTCTTCTCTACAGTGAGTCCATATTCTCAATATTGTATTTCGTATTCCATTATATTTTCATAATGTAAAATTATCATATTTTTACAGTAAAACTCATAAAATCTATTGAAAATGGCTGCATGAAAGTAAAATGAGGAAATCTATCATTTGCCATTTCTATATCCTTAAATTGATAAATATATTTGAAGAAAATTATTTCCTCCTTATTGAAAGAATTTTGTTATGAAATATTCAGAATTCTTTCTGCCTCAGTACCAATGCATGTTAGATTTGGACCATTCATAATCCTTTCTAACTCAAAAAAGTGTCTGATTTAATAAATATGTAAAGGACTCATTATTATTAATGAATGTGGAAGGAGAAAATAAATCCATGCCTCTGCTTCATAAATAGTGTGGAACAGGTAGAAAGAGTGATGGGCTCTGAGAGGAGCAGACCAAGTACAGCACCACTAGCAAGAACAGCCAGGGTGTGGGTCAGGGAGGGCCTGGCCACTATCTGCCAGGGGAAGTTCACTTTGTCAGAGTCCAGCTGAGACCTGGACACCAAACCCAAGAGGGAAAGTCAGCAGTCAAAGCCATATAAGTGGCGTCTCACTGCTTTACTCACTATTGGTGAAAAGAGAAATCCTTCACCATTTCACACTCCACATTCACGGGTGTTGAGTATTGCCTTCATCTGACTTTCATGCTTTATGGACTTTGCAGATGGTGACTCAAGTCATGTGAAGGAAGTCAGCCCCAAATGACAAGAGTACTCCTCCTGGGCTCTTCTCTAATAAACCAGTACCTTCTTCTTTTGGAGGAACTCCTCCTCCTCCTTTTAACAGTTTTGCAAATTATATAAAAGAGAAAGATTGAAATTTTTTCACAAATTATCCAGAAGGGTGTACTCGGTCCCAAAGTAATTGAGGTAATTGTGGTGGTTGCACCCATCAGCCAACCAGTGAATGTTGCTTTTGTCTCTATGCCTCAGGTGAGAAATCTCTCCAGAGTCCCTTCTGTACTGGATGTCCAGGTTGCTGGGCTCTGCTAGGCACTTCCTGTGTTCTAAGCTGGGTCTTGGTTCTGTGCTTCACCCTTCACTCAGAAAATCTGGGGGTAGGTTTGATGGTAAAGCATGCACACACAGAAACACATTACACACACACACATACATGTATTCCTTTTTTAATTTATTTATTGAAGTATGGTTCATTTACAATGCTGTGTGAGTTCCACTTGTATAGCAAAGTGATTCAATTATACATACATATATATCCATTTTTTTAATGTATTTTAAAATACTGAGTATATTTCCCTGTGCTCTCCAGTAAGTCTTTGTTGGTTATGCATACATGTCTTAACGAATACTGCAAATATAATCTGAACACAAATTCTGTAGGTTGTAGAGATTCGATTTTAATTTATCAATTTAAAATTAGAATTATTTGAACAGCTTTTCATTTTTTAAAAAAGGAAACTCTCTTACACTGTTGGTGGAAATGTAAACTGATATAGCTATTATGGAGAACGGTATGGGGATGTTTTACAAGATAGGACTAAATCTACTGCATGACTCAGCAATCCTACTACTGGGCTTATACCCTAAGGAAACCAAAATTCTAAAAGACATGTGTATCCCAGTGTTCTTGCAGCACTGTTGACAATAGCCAGAACATAGAAGCAACCCAGATGTCCACCAACAGATGAATGGATAAAGAAGTTGTGGTGCATGTATAAAATGGAATGTTATTCAGCCATAAGAAAAGAATGAATATCAGCCAGTTTTAGTGAGGTGAATGAAGCTAGAACCTGCTGTACAGAAAGAAGTAAGTCAGAAAGAGAAAAACAAATATCGTATATTAATGCATATATGTAGAATCTAGAAAGACAGTATTGATGAACCTATTTGCAAGGAAGGAATGGAAACACAGATGTAGAGCATGGACTTGTGGATACAGTGAGGGAGGGATAAAGTGAGACGAACGGAGAAAGTAGCATCAGCATATATACACTATCATGTGTAAAGTGGATCACTGGTGAGAAACTGCTGCATAAAACAGAGAGCCCAGCCCTCTGTTGGGCTCTGTGATGACCTGGAGGGGGAGACTGGGGGAGGGAAGGGAAGCTCAAGAGGGAAAGGATATACGTATAATTATGGCTGACTCGCATCACTGTATGGCAGAAACCAGCACAACATTGTGGAGCAATTTTCCTCTTAAAAAAAAAAAAAGAAAAATTCATCCTTACTTTTTTTATATTGAAAAAAATATAGAAAACTCTCATGGATTCCATGCCACGTAATTCTTACTCAGATTTGGGAATTGTTACAGCTACTTAGAAAATTGTTCAATCCTTAGGAAAAGGTTTATACCGAAAACATAGGGTGGAGACTGACTCTAATCTTAAAATGCTTCCTTCATTGGCTTTTTATTCTATAGTAAAATCTCTACAGTAAAAATGTACAATCACTGAAATAAAGAGAACATGGAGTAGTTCTCCTGGATTTGATAATAAAATACAGAAAGAATATTAAAAAAAAAGACAGCTTTCCACTTAACTAAGGCAATTTGAATAATGGGATTGCAAGAGAAAAAGAAAGTGAAAAGAAAAACCAGAATTGCTAGTGAAAAACAGAAATGTTTTAAGGGGAATATCACTCATAGTCTGCATTCCAGTCAATAAATTCATATTAGATGATCTGAAAGTAACCTAAGAAATGAATTTTTACAAGTTAAAAAAGTTCTGTGCTGTTCTTAGTCACTCAGTCATGTCCGACTCTTTGTGACCCCATGGACTGTAGCCCACCAGGATCCTCTGTCCATGGGGATTCTCCATGCAAAAATGCTGGAGTGGGTTGCCATGCCCTCTTCCAGGGGATCTTTCCAACCCAAGGATTAAACCCAGGTTTCCCGCATTGCAGGTAGATTATTTACCAACTAAGCCACCAGGGAAATCCTGAAAAAAGTTCAGCATTCAGTCAGTTCAGTTCAGTCACTCAGTAGTGTCCAACTCTTTGCAACCCCATGGACCGCAGCATGCCAGGCCTCCCTGGCCATAACCACCTCCCAGAGTTTACCCACACTCATGTCCATCTCATCGGTGATGCCATCCAACCATCTCATCCTCTGTCATTCCCTTCTCCTCCCACCTTCAATCTCTCCCAGCATCAGGGTCTTTTCAAATGAGTCAGTTCTTCTCATCACATGGCCAAAGTATTGGAGTTTCAGCTTCAGCATCAGTCCTTCCAATGAATATTCAGGACTGATTTCCTTTAGGATTTACTGGTTGGATCTCCTTGCAGTCCAAGAGACTCTCAAGGGTCTTCTCCAACACCACAGTTCAAAAGCATCAATTCTTCAGCACTCAGCTTTCTTTATAGTCCAACTCTCACTTCTATACATGACTACTGGAAAAACCATACCTTTGACTAGACGGACCTTTTTTGGCAAAGTAATGTCTCTGATTTTTAATATGCTATCTAAGTTGGTCATAGCTTTTCTTCTAAGGAGCACACATCTTTTCATTTCATGTCTGCAGTCACCATCTGTAGTTATTTTGAAGCCCCCCAAAATAAAGTCTGTCACTGTTTCCACTGTATGTATGACCATTACTACATAAAACTAAGTAAAATTTTATTAAATTAACTAACGGACTATATAGCTTGTACTTTTGAAACAGCAAGCAATATTTTTGAAATGGCAAGTGAAAATGAATGTCATATATCATTCAGTGATAATCAACTTCACAGCCCAAATAATATCAACTTTATAAATTTTTGTTAAAGTTGAATATCTGTTGCAAATTTATATTTTCCAAGGATAACTAAGGATGTTTTCTTTTATCCTTATGATTAACTGAGAGTTATATTAATCATACATGGATTATCAATTTTCAATTTCATATAATAATATTAAGACTCTGTCTACAAATCTTATTAAAGGCAATAAAACCTAAAACTCTTCTACTTTATTGAATTGGATGTAAAGTATCATTCTCTGGTAGTAGATGTCTGCGGGAGGAGAAGAGGGCAACAGAGGATGAGATGGTTTAATGGCATCATCAACTCAATGGACATGAGTTTAAGCAAACGCCAAAAGATAGTGAAGGACAGGGAAATCTGGCATGCTGCAGTCCATGGGGCTGCAAAGAGTCGGACATGACTAAGCAACTGAACAACAACAACATTTGTGTTGTACAGGCAAGTGATTTGTTTCAAGGCTGAGTACAAGCAGTCAACAGAGAAAGAGAGATGCAACATGCGTATTATTTGGGGAAATGGATGGAACAAAACTTTTAAAGTTGACAGAAGGAAACAGGGTGAAGAGAACTGTGGAAAATAGTAAGCATTATTGGAGATCATCCTCAAGAAAAGGAGTTATAAAAAATAAATATGTAATAGTTCTGAAGTTGGGAGAATGGTATTTGAGCAAACTCATGTTCAGGTCTGTGTTCATCTTAGGAATTCTCCTGAGAGCCAGGAAAAGTGACCACGAATTGAAGGATATGAGGAAAATGAGATTGGAATTAAATGGAAAATGTGATAGGGAATTCAAAGAAAGAGGTTGACTTGTATACATGCTGAGCAACAGCGTGGAGGGAGACAAATGACCCTGGAAATGATAAATTAGAGGACCTAATTTGCTACAGTTTGTTCACATAGTTGGCTTTTTATGTTTGTTTTAGCTTGGTTTTTTTTTACCAGAGCCATGAAGAGGGTTTCTCAGGTGGTGCTAGGGATGAAGAACCCAGCTGCCAATGCAGGAGACATAAGAGACACAAGTTTGCTTCCTGGGTTGGGAAGATCCCCTGGAGTATGGCATGGTAACCCACTCCAGTATTCTTATATGGAGAATCCCATGGACAAAGGAGCCTGGTGGGCTACAGCCCATAGGGTCACAAAGAGTCAGACACGACTAAAACGACTTAGCCTAGCATAACACATGTAGAGGAGAGCAGTGAGGTCCACTCAGGACTGGGGACAGTGACAATGGAAATGACTTGACATCAACATGAGTGATTCTCAGTTGAGGCAAGGCTTGGCTGCCATGGTCCAAGCTGGAAAAGATCACAGTGAGTGTAAGAGCCTGGAAGAACAGAGAGATCTCCAAGGGGCCAGGGTACAAAGAGGTTGGAGGCTGATTAGTGACAAAACACCAAGAGGAACAGGAAGTTTCAGCCCATAGGAGCCTCTGCAAGTGGTGATGAGATTAGGGTGATCCAGCCTCAGATTGAACCTACGTGGAAATTGAGGCTATTGAATTGTAAAAAGGATGATGCTGTTTTAACTGACAGTACTCCCCTAAAGGATTTGACTTAGCTCTATGGCTTAGACTTGGGTTTTGAAACTTTTTGTTAATATTCTTGTTTATTTAATATGCTTCAAAGCTCACAGAAAAGACAAATGTTCCTGTGATAATGTCCCTTGGTCAAGTGAAAGCTAGTGTGCTGTTCTGGTTTCATCCTACTTGCTAATGTAAGTCTTGAGAGTGGGCTTTGGGGGTTGGGCTTTCTCTCCTGGGGAGAGATTGCCACCCAGTGTCAGGGGCTTGGCCTGCGTCCAGAGAGCACAGAGCAAGACACAAATTTCTCCGGTACGAGCTGCATTAATGTGATAGGGGCTCCATTTGTGACTGCAAAGGCCATCTTTTGGAAAGGTTCTCTAATTGTTGATGATATCTGCCCTCCTGCTTTTCTCCAAACCAATTCTATTTATGAATTATCTGTAAGAGTAACTGTGCCTACCACAACAGATACCAATCTTTCATATGAATCCTTCTGACACCTCACTCTGCTGACATTTGTGAGCAGAGTGTATGAGCAAGCTATTTTGGGAGGTGACATTGCTATTTGAATTCTGATCATTCTGTCGTGTTAGTAAAGTTTGACAAGTCACATTTCAATAAAGAAAAATATTAATACCGGGTATTTATTACTAGGATGGCTACTGGTATTAGGTGCCAGCAATGGCAGCCTAGTCATTTCAGGTGTCTGCTCCTGGGTGCCCCTCAAAGCTGAGGTAAGTCAATAACAGCTAATCACAAAGCAGCTCCTTCACTACTAGTCATAACTCTTACACTCCCTTATCCATTAATACATTTACTTAAACAGTTTCTGGCTCCACTCCCTGCCCAAAGCTACAAAACAGTCCATCAGACAGTTTAACATATAATCCTTCATTGATATTCAAAACTACTAAGAACAGAACATGGAGTCCTGCCAGCCTCTGCAACATTGGCATTCAGTTTATAAAAAATATAAAAATATAAAAATATAAAAAATTAAGCAGCCTTTTAAAAAATGCAACGTGGTGCTGCAGTGCCCCTCTGTAATGCCTTGTTTCCTTTTCCTAAGGAGGTTTCAAGCAAAATCCAATAGATGAGAAGTTCAACAGGCCAAATGAATACAGCACTAGTGTTGTATCATTTTAATGATCCCAGATATTCAAAGAGATCCTCCTTTTCTCCAAGGAAGCCCCTTAAACACAGAGGAATGCTTTGCTATCTGTCTGTAGCTTGAATACCAAAGGCTTTCCTTGGGTGAACTTGGGTTCATTAGTAGAATAACTTTTTTTTTTTTCCCAGCAAATCATATTATGTGAGGAAGGAGTTTAACCATTTCAACTAGATTTTCAAATTCATTTTTGTAAAGGTCTGCAAAGTACTCTCTGGTGATTTTTCAAAAATATTTTTCAATGGTGATGTACTAATTGTTTCATATTTTGCATATTTGAGCTTTCTCTCTATCTTAATCAAGCTAGATAGTAACTTGTATGTTTTTAAATATTTTGAAAATACAGAATTTGTCTCTTTTAATTAAAGCTGCTGTTTATATTCTCCATGTCATTAATTTTTGGTTTTATTTTTATCTCCTTCTTCATGTTTTCTTTGATTTATTCTATCGTCTTCCGTTCTTTAAACTGGAAATTTATTATTTTAATTATTTAAAATTTAATGTTAAAAGTATTTTAGTGTTACTGATTTTCCCCTGATCATTGCTTTCTGGTATATGGTGTCCTCATTTTAATTCTTAGAAAACTCTGCAATTTCAGTTTGCATTTTTCCTTTTGTTTAAGGTTTGTTCAACATGAGGGATATTAATTTCCAAGTGGAAAGACTTTTTTGTGTTCTATCTGTAATTTCTAGTTTTATTGAGTTGTTTTATTGAAATCAGAATTTGCTGATGTTTTCCATATGACCTAATAAATGTTTTTTAATGTTTCACCGGCTTGTGAAAAATAAGAGTATGCTTTATTATCAAGGTGTAGAATTCTACATGTTTCAATAAGATCCACCATACTGAGGATGTGGTTTAGACTCTCTGTTCCTTCATGTTGTTTGCTCACTTGACCTGTCTTGAGAATCCCTTGGACTGCAAAGAGATCAAACCAGTCAAGAATCCCTTGAACTGCAAAGAGATCAAACCAGTTGAGAATCCCTTGGACTACAAAGAGATCACACCAGTCAATCCTAAGGGAAATCAATCCTGAACAGTGGTGAGGATGGGACGTTCTGAGAGAATAGCATTGAAACATGTATATTATCATATGTGAAACAGAACACCATTCCAGGTTAGATGCATGAGACAAATGCTCAGGGCTGGGACAATGGGATGACCCAGAGGGATGGGATGGGGAGGGAGGTGGGAGGGGGGTTCAGGATGAGGAACACATGTAAACCCATGGCTGATTCATGTCAATGTATGGCAAAAACCACTACAATATTGTAAAGTAATTAGCCCCCAACTAAAATAAATAAATTAAAAAAAAAAAAGAGTCTTCTCCAGCACCATAATTTCAAAGCATCAATTCTTTGGTGCTCAATCTTCGTTATGGTCCAACTCTCATATCCCTACATGACTACTGGAAAAACTATAGTTTTGACTATACAGACCTTTGTTGGCAAAGTGATGTCTTTGTTTTTAATACATTATCTGGGTGTGTCATAGCTTTCCTTTCAAGAAGCAAGTGCCTTTTAATTTTGTGGCTGCAGTCACCATCTGCAGTGATTTTGGAGCCCAAGAAAATAAAATCTGTCGCTGTTTCCACTTTCTCCCCTTTTATTTGCCATGAAGTGATGGATCTGAAGCCATGATCTTAGTTTATTTGAATGTTGAGTTTTAAGCCAGTTTTTTTACTCTCCTTTTTAACCCTTATCAAAAGGCTCTTTAGTTCCTCTTTGCTTTCTGCCATTAGAGTGTTATCATGTGCATATCTGAAAGTGAAAGTGGAAGTCACTTAGTCATGATCAACTCTTTGAGACCCCATGGACTACACAGTCCATGGATTTCTCCAAGCCAGAATACTGGAGTGGGTAGCCGTTCCCTTCTCCAGGGGATCTTTCCCACCCAGAGATTGAACCCAGGTCTCTCTCCCACATTGCAGGTGGATTCTTTACGAGTTGAGATACCTGGGGAATTCCAAGAATACTGGAGTGGGTAGCCTATCCCTTCTCCAGTGGATCTCCCTGACCCAGGAATCGAACCGGAGTCTCCTGCATTGCAGGTGGATTCTTTACCAGCTGAGCTACCAGGGAAGCATATCTGAAGTTGTTGATATTTCTTCTGTCAGTCTTAGAAATTACTGATTGTTAATGGTTGCTTGTCCTTAGGTTTTTCTTTTGTAGCTTTAGGATATTTACAAGCTTGAATTTTGGTTTGTTGATGCAAGCACCCTAGGCATTAGAGTCATGTCAGTCAAATGCCTTACTAAAAAAAATTATTTTAACAATTCCTCCTTTTTCATACATGAGAGATTGACCAAATTTTTATATTAGTGATCATCAGATTTAAATTGTTCCTGTCTCATCATGAAGCTCATAGGTTTTGATGTCAGATCTGTGGAAGAATTGCTTTTGCTTTTTATCCCATTGTTCATCTTGCTTTTGCTTCTCTAAGCACAGTGAAACCATCTGGTGTGTTGCTAATGGCTGCAAACACACACTTAAGGTCTTTGAGAGAACACAGCATACCAGGGAGACTACAATGATGACTATCAGGAGGAGAATACCAAGAGACTAAAGTATATACTCTTTGGCCAGAATCTTCATGAATCAAACCAGTCCCTATCAAATAAATCAAAGAATGTGCCTGATAGAGTAGCAACCTATTTAGCCAAATAGCTTGTTTGTTTCTCTGGTGGATCAGATGGGAAAGTATCTGCCTGCAATGCGGATACCTGGGTTCAATCCCTGCATCAGGAAGATCCCCTAGGGAAGGGGGTGACTACCCATTCCAGTATTCTTTCCTGAAGAATTCCATGGATAGAGGACCCTTGCAGGCTACAGTCCATGGGGTTGCAAAAAGTCAACAAGACTGATTGACTAACATTTTCACTTTCAGAGGCTTGACCAAGATACAGTAGGAGGTATTTGTTATGGCACAGACTCCTTCTTATTCAGCTAACAAGTAATCTAAAGGAATTCTGTTATCTAAAACCACGTTATTATCTAAAATAATGCCTGTTTTTTAAAAAACACACCAGGCTTCTCTGGTGGCTCAGTTGGTAAAGAGTCTGCCTGCAGTGCTGGAGAATCAGGTTCAGTCGTGGATCAGGATGATCCCCTGGAAAAGGAAATGGCAACTCCAGTATTCTTGTCTGGAGAATTCCATGGACAGAGGAGCCTTGTGGGCTACAGTCCACGGGATCACACAGAGTCTGACATGACTGAGTGACTAACACTTCACTTTCAAAAACACAATAGCAAGAGAGCCTAGGCCTTTTGCTGTGCAACTATTACCTTATCAGTAGACTCAGTGGTGGTTGCAAGAGTTAAGAACTTTTTATTTGTTTGTACTAACTTCAAATCAAGGGAAAAGGGCCTATCAAATGACATTCATCTAGGGGGTTAACATCTGCTGGTAAACTGTTTTTGGTTGACAGTATAAATTCAAAGAAGTGGACCAATGTTGAGTTTCTCAAGTATTAGGAAAGGACAAGGGAAAAGTGGATACAGAAAGAACACATTGGTTTTTTTAATCATCCAATTTTTTTTTAAATCTTCTAACTCTCAAGACAATGAGTTTCCCAAGCTTAGGGGCCATTATCAAAATTTCCACGTATAAATGCAGCCAGGAGATGTATTCCTACTCCAGTATTATTGCCTGGAGAACTCCATGGATAGAGGAGTCTGGCAGGCTACAATCCATGGGTCACAAAAGAGTTAGACATGACTTGGTGACTAAACAACAACAAATATTATATATATAGTTAATATAACATTATATATGAGCTGGATATATATATAAATGCAACATATATAATATATATATATATATATATATATATATATATGCAATAAATCCTGCTTTTTATTCCCAGAGTGGAGTTAAATTGAGGCAAGGAATCGGGATATATGGATTTAGTATTTTAATTTATAAAAGAGATCTGTGGAAAAATTTAGGCATACAGTGGCATTGGGATTCCAGTGAAATTACTTAGAGTCATGCCACCAATACTTTTTCATAATTTGGATCATTTTATCTTGGCCATGATTAGTCCCAGAATGTAAAGCTTCGAGTAATGACATTTTTAAGGACTCAAGCAAAACCAGGCTGCTGTCCAAGCCCTCAGTGAGACCGCATTTAATATTAAATTTGCAACCCTGTTGGTGCCAGCATTATTGTTCTAGCTCAGAAGTCTGGTTTTGTCTTTTATATAAATTATCATAAGTAATTTGGTTAGAATCAATCTTATGGAGTTTATTCAAGTTGTGTATTGGAAGAGTTCAACTGCTGGCTGATTTAGCATGGAAGTCTGCTAGAGTGTTTCCCTGATATTCAGGTTCTGTTTTTCCAGTATGAACTTCAATTTCAATCATTTTAATTTGGTTAGGCAATAGAAAGGCAGAAGGCAATTCCTTTACCTGGGGTCCTGCTAGAAGTGAAGATCCCTATCTGTTTCCATAACATACCAAAGTCATGGAACACCCTAAATGCATATTTTCTATAGGTGTAAATGTTTACTGATTTTCTTTTTGATAGATGACAAGCCCAAGGGTGGACATGTAATTCTACTGGTTAAGCATATTAAAACTGGGGAAAGATTTCCTTTACTAATCATTCTTATTGAGTTGTTACAGCATATTCTACTTGATATTTCCTTTCTTCATTCTTAGCATAAGATTCATGGGCAAAGAGTATCAAAGCTTGGTTTTCTAAAGGTGTGTCTTGTTAGTCTATGTCAGAGGTCAAGAACCTTGATACTCCATCTATAGGGTTACTGTGATGTGTAGTACCACCAGAGAAGGGTAGAAGGGTTAGCAGGGTTGAGAAAGTTGCAGGACTCAAGATGGGGGTTACAAAATGAAAGGAGAAAGAGCTCGTATAATTCAACTTGCTGAAAAATGCTGAGTTTGTTGCAAGTTTAGTAGACTCTCAATGACATGAAGTACTTGTAAGTATAAGTCATATCCTAATAATTCAGCTGAAGCTTCTACTAATTCAGCTGCTGTAGCTACTGCTTTCAAACAGCTTGAATATGTTTGGGCTACGGGATCTAATTGAAAGTAAGCTACAGGTCTATGTTTTCCTCCATAATCTTGTGTTATAATTCCTAGAGGCTAGTTTTCATGCTTGTGGATAAATAAGGTAAAAGGTTTTGTATTATTTGGAAACCCTAGGGCCAAAGTGTTTTGTAGGACTAGACTAAAGACTTGCTTATGATTTTGTTCCCAGGGTAAAGGCTCTGGAACTGAGTTTCTTATCAGTTCATACAGGGGAGTGAAAATCAGATAAAAATTTGGAACCCCATATCTATAATATCCTTAGGCTTTTTAGTTAAAAAATTTCTTAGTTAGTTATAGGTCTAGGGGAGTATTAGATAGTCTTTATTCTTTCATGTGAGAGAGGAATGCCTTTTACAGTCAAATTATGTCCTAGGAAGTGGACCTTATCTTTTGAGAATTGAAGATTTTCCTTGGAGGCCTTATGGCCTTTACAAACTAATTGCTATAATAAATAAACTGAATCTATTTCTGAGTCCTCTCTTGTAGGGGAACATAGCAATAAGTCATCTACATATTGAATGAGCATATAGTTCTTAGGGAACTATAAAGTTGCCAAGTCTTGATATAAAGCCTGTGGAAAATAGGATGGGGTTTCAATGAACGCTTGTATTATTACAGCCCATGTATATTGTTGGTTTTATTGATTCTCTTTGTCAACTGGGATGCTAAAGAAAGCAAATCTTGATAAAGAAAGCAGAGTGAACCATTTTGAGTCTGTAGTTACATTAGATAACTAGGTATTGGGGTTTGGAACCTTGGTATCATGATTTTATTAATTGCAGGCAGATGGTAGACAAATGTTCAGTCTTGTCAATTTGGTTTTTTAATGGTAAGATCAGAGTGTTACAGGAACTAGTGCATGGAATTATAAATCCTTGCTTAATTAAGTCTTCTATAATTGGTGAGAGCCCTCGGATAAATTCTGGTTTTAGTGGATGTTGAGGAAATTTAAGCAAGAGCTTGTAATGATCTGTTTGGATTTTTATGGGTTCCACACTCTTAATTTTGCCTATGTGGGTTGAAGAAGAAGCTCACAGGCATTTGGGTACTTCAGGGAGATTGAGGATACCATATTTCAGAGCCTCAGTTGCATCAATTTCTGCTTCCAGAGGGCAAAGTAGCTCAGGTACAGGAGAGTCAGGAAGTTTGGAGATCATTTCTTCTTCTGAGTTAAATCTTATACGACTCCTTATTTAGAAGGCAAATCTTGAGTAGGTCAGACAGAGAATAACAAATATCATATGATATCACTTATATGTGGAATCTAAAAAAATGATAAAACAAACTTGTGTATAAAACAGATTCATACTTAGAAAACAAACCATGGTTACCAAAAGGGAAAGGTAGGGGGTCGGGATAAATTAGGAGGTTGGGATTAACATATATACACTATGATATATAAAATAGGTAATTAACAAGGGCCTTCTGTATAGCACAGGGAATTACACTCAATAATTTATAATAACTTATGTGTGAAAAATCTGAAAACATATGTATATGTGTAACTTAATCACTTTGATGTGCACCTGAAACTAACACAACACTGTAAATCAACTGTACTCCAATATAAAATTAAAAAAAACTTTTTTAAACAGAAAAGAAAGCAAATCTCATCCTAACCATTTACTGGGGCAGTGTCATGCATAAGATTCTCCCCAGTGTCATCTGGACTAGTTTAGGCACAGGAATCCTTTGAATTTTGTTATAAACCCCCATTGTGAAAATATTCTCTTTACTCCAGGTCTTTTCTAATTAAAAAAAAAGTCATTTTATATTGGATTATAGCCAATTAACAATGCTGTGATAGTTTCTGATGAACAGGGAAGGGACTCAGGCACACATATACATGTATCCATTCTCCCTCAAACTCCCCTCCCATCCAGGCTGCCACAAAAACTGAGCAGAGTTCCCTGTGTCATACACTAGGTCCTTACTGATTATCCACTTCATTTTTTATTGACAGATAATTGCTTTACAATGTTGTGGTGGTCTCTGCTATACATCAATATTGATCAGTCATAATTTATATATATACTTCCTTCCTCTTGAGCCTCCCTCCCCCCATTCCATCCCTCTAGGTCATCAGGGAGCTTTGCTATTTTATGAAAGTGGAGCTTAAGGCTGATAAAGTGGCTCTGGTATCCACCAGTACCATATAGGACTCTCCATTAATTTTATCTTAGTTTCCCCCTTCCTCATTTAGAAGAATCATGGGAAGCAATTTACTGAGGGCTGCTCAGAGCACCATCTAGGTTTACTAGTATTTCAGTAATCAAAGCTGTTAAGATCTCCCCTAATGGAAAAACAGTTTGAATTAACAGGTGAAAGTGAAAGTTGCCTAGTTATGTACGACTCTGCGATCCCTATAGACTGGAGCTCATCAGGCTCCTCTGTCCATGGAATTCTCCAGGCAAGAATACTGGAGCCATTCCCTTCTCCAGGGGATCTTCCCAACTCAGGGATGGAACCCAGGTCTCCCGCGTTGCAGGTGGATTCTTTACTGTCTGAGCCACCAGGGAAGCCTGAATTAATAGATGAAGGTCTACCAAAGGGTGGATTTAGCAGAGGGTGCTGCTTTTTCTAGGGCCTTGGTTGTTTATCATCAAGGCACACACTTGGGACACTGTATTGCTGAGTGCAGGAGCTCTAGGTCCTGGCTGGAAATGTGTGTGTGAAATTCCTTTCAACTCTTGGAGCTATTGTAATTTCAGGGCCATAAGAGTACTGGCTTTTTGAATTTTATTTTGTTCCAAGGTTTTTACAAACTCAGTTAAGGCTGTTAATTTACTAAGAAGGGTAGTTTCCTCAAGCGGGAGGGGACATATGTATACCTGTGGCTGATTCATGTGGATGTATGGCAGAAACCAACAGAATATTGTAAAGTAATTATCTTTCAATTTAAAATAACTTTTAAACGTAAATATAGGGGAAAAAAAAGAAGGGAAGCTTCCCAGCCTGGCTTGTATTTCTGTTTTTAGACTACTTGGTTAATGCTGGAACCTGTTAATGAATAAGAAAATTGGGATATAAGTGTGTCTACTTTTATTAAAGAATACCCAGAATGTTTCACAAAAAGAACTTCCAGTTTTCTCTTTCAGTCTGAGACTGATTCATACTTTTTTGTTCACAAGGTTGAATGATAGACTAGTCAATGTTTTGAGGAAATACCTTACCAACACTTCCAACTAGGTCCTGGGCTGTTTTTTGTGCACAATTTGGGCTCACCCTGGCAGAGTCATTAGTATTTTGCTCTTTTATATCACCCTTGGGATCCTTCCATTTGGCTTCAGCCATCCATTTTCAGGTGTTGCCAGGTCCTAACATCACATGAATTAATTGGGAAAAATCTAGGAGCCCCAGATTAAAAGCATCAATTGAAATTCTAAATTCTTCATAAAATTTTAGGAGATTCTCTTTAGGGTTTGCAAAATCTTTGATGGTGGCCCTCCATTTGGCTTTTGACCAGGAAAAAAGAGAGTTACATTTGATATTCCAGGCTCAGTGGAAGGCTTCTCTTTAAAAGGGATTTGTTTATTGTATATTAATGCATATATGTAGAATCTAGAAAAATGGCCCAGATGAACCTGTTTCCGGGGAAAGAACAGAGACACAGATGTAAAGAACAGACATGTGGACACCGAATGGGAAGGGGAGGGTGGGATGAATTGAGAGAGTAGGACTGACATATATACACTGTCATGGGTAAAATAGATGGCTAGTGAGAACCTGCTATAAAGCACAGAAATCTCAGCTCCATGCTCTGTGATTACCTAGAGGGGTGAGATGGGGGAGCAGGGAGTCAGTGGGAGGGAGACTCAAGAAGGGGATATAGGTATACATATAGCTGATTCACTTCATTGTACCACAGAAACTAACAAAACATTGTAAAAAGAAACTATGTCCCAATTGAAAAAAAAGTGTGTGTGCATGAGGGGGAGGCATTTGTTTAACCTTTGTCTCATCGTCATAGTGAAAAGGCAATTGAGTAAGGGAATTAGTAGGCTCAGTGTATTTAGGGAGAGGATGGTAAAGAGAAGGCGCAGTTGGAGCAGTCAAGAGTCAAGTTAGGGTATATTTCCTTATAGATTCACAGTCAACTTGTTGCCTAAGTATTTACCTTTTGTAAAGAATCTTTTAAAGAGGGAATTTTCATTTATTTAGGTTCTTAGAAGTTCTGCATTCAGTTAAAGATGTATCTCATTGTTGGGGGAAATTTGGGACTGTATTCTCTAGAATACCTCATAAATGGTTAAACTTATCTAGGTTAGTAGTTTTCCTCTATGGTCACTGTTCAGTCCAGTTCAGTTCAGTCGCTCAGTCCTGTCCAACTCTTTGCGACCCCATGGACCACAGCATGTCAAGCTTTCCTGTCCATCACCAACTCCTGGAGTTTACTCAAACTCATGTCCATCGAGTCGGTGATGCCACCCAACCATCTCATCCTCTGTAGTCCCCTTCTCGGCCTGCCCTCAATCTTTCCCAGCATCAGGGTTTTTTCAAATGAGTCAGCTCTTCTCATCAGGTGGCCAAAGTATTGGAGTTTCAGCTTCAATATCAGTCTTTTCAATGAACACCCAGGACTGATCTCCTTTAGGATGGACTGGCTGGACCTCCTTGCAGTCCAAGGGATTCTCAAGAGTCTTCTCCAACACCACAGTTCAAAACCATCGATTCTTTGGTGCTCAGCTTTCTTTATAGTCCAACTCTCACATCCATGCATGACTATTGGAAAAACCATAGCTTTGACTAGATGGACTTTTCTTGGCAAGGTAATGTCTCTGCTTTTTAATATGCTGTCTAGGTTGGTCATAATTTCCTTCCAAGGAGTACACATCTTTTAATTTCACAGCTGTAGTCACCACCTGCAGTGATTTTGGAGCCCAAAAAAATAATGTCAGCCGCAATTTCCACTGTTTCCCCACCTATTTGCCATGAAGTGATGGGACCGGATGCCATGATCTTAGTTTGCTGAATGTTGAGCTTTGAGCCAACTTTTTCACTCTCTTCTTTCACTTTCATCAAGAGGCTCTTTAGTTCTTCTTCACTTTCTACCATAAGGGTGGTGTCATCTGCATATATGAGCTTATTGATATTTCTCCCAGCAATCTTGATTCCAGCTTGTACTTCATCCAGTCCAGCATTTCTCATGATGTACTCTTCATATAAGTTAAATAAGCAGGGTAGTTCAAGATTATCTTTGGTAAGGTTAATCCACTGGTTCAGAAAAAATACAAGTTGTTTATCCTTATGATTAGCCAGGGTTTTGGATGAAAGAGTCCCAGATTGTGTGGACTCAGAAGAGATTATTTTTCTTTTCTTTTCATTTTTCCTTCTTGCCTGAGGCCTTACACTGGACCCAGTCCAACTTAAGTCAGACACAGTCCAGTTTCTAACACAGACACAATCTGACCTGAACTGAGTCAGTTTTTACTCGTTTAAGTCAGCTGACTCTGAACTCCGACTATAAAAAGAAATGCTTAAATAAATTTGGAGCTCCTTCAAATGCAAAAACAGTGGAGCTCAGATCGCAGAGGGAGTTACAACAGCCTCCAGAAGCAGCAAGAATGTAGTGAGCTCAGCAGGGTCAGTGTATGGTTACAGTGTATGGTCATTTGCATAGTTACTCAATGCTCCTGGAGGCTATTGATAGGAGTCCTGTTTGGGTCCAAAGTCTGACACCAGAACCGTTAAAGGATACACCGAGGCCTGTTAAAATTTTAGGAATTTGAGGAAAAGATGTTTTGAATGAGGCAGCACCAACCCAGAAGTGATTAGAAGCATTATAAGGAAACTGAGGGAAAACTTATAGAAAAGAGGCAGAAGCAGAGCAAGAAAATTATTGATTCACTATAGCTTAATACAAGCATAAACAGTATTTATTTTAAAACGTTAGACATAATAGATTAATAAAATATACAATGAAATTATTTAAAGCCTTCGGTTAAACCCTGAGAGAATAAAAAAAGAGCAGGGGCAAAAAAAAAAAGAACAAATGGAACAAATAGGAAATATTTAGCAAGGTTAAGTGTTTTGTTCATAGTATATCAATTACCACTCTGTTCACAGGGAAATTGTAGCCTAGATTTACAATACTGAGATTATGACATTGTATAAAATCTACTATATGCCACCTTCAAGAGCTGCGTTGACTATAACAACATAGGTTAACTAAATCGATGACAAAGGATGTACAATGCAAACACAAAACAAAGAAAACTGGAATGGCTACATTAATTTCAGACAAAACATATTTCAGAACAAGGAATATTATCAGAGATAAAGAGGGACATTGTATAATCCTAAAGGAGTCAATTCTCTAAGAAAATAAAAGCTCTAAATGTATATGCTCCTTGTACAAAAGCTTAAAAATACAAGAGCCCTACACTGACAAATCTAAAAGGAAAAATAAAGAAATCTACAGTTATATTTGGAGATTCCAACATTCCTCTGTTAGTAATTCATATAACAAGGAGCCAAAAATCAGTAAGGATATAGATGACATAAACCATGTTGTCAAGTAACATTGTCTGCCCTGTAAATAAATCCTTTCTCTGCTGCAAACCTCTGAGTTTCGGCATTTAACTTGCAGCATGTAACCTGACTCAGTAACAGATTCCACCAAACCTTTGAAGTACAAATAATACTAATTCTACAAAATCTCTTCCAGAAAATAAAAATGCAGTAAACTATTAAAAAAAATGTTTGTGAAACCAGAATTACCCTAGTACCAAAGACAAGAACAGAAACCTACAGATCACTCATAAACACAGAGGCAAAAATCCTCAACAAAATAAAAGCAAATTCAGCAAAATATAAAAAAGGATAAGGACATCATGATCAAGTGGAATTCATCTCAGGAATTTAAGAATAGTTCTATCTTTGAAAAACAGTCAATATAACTTATCATATAAAGGGATTAAATAAGAAAAAGAAAATATGATCAGTTCACTAGATACAGAAAACTATTCAGCAATTTTCAACATCCATTTATGACTTTTAAAAAACAAAACTCTCAGCAAACCAGCCTTATAAAAGGCATCTTAGTCTAATAAAAAGTGTCTGTGAAAAAACCTGCAGCTGTTATCATACTTAATGGTGAGGTATTGAATGCTTTCCCCCACAGTCAAGAAGAAGAAAGAATGCTCATTCTCATCGCTTTGATTTAACGTCATTGCTGGACCCAGTGTCCACACCATTCCCAGTGCTCATGTGCGACCCAATCATCCAGCCTCAGCCCCATATGACACCACAACTGGTTCTTGGGATTCTCCAGAGAGGAGATGTCTCTTAAGAGGATTGACCAAATACATGCAGAGGATCCCATCATGAAAGTCATTGTAGAAAAGCTGCCCCATCCCATGCTATCCTGGGAGGAGAAAAGGATCTTTCAAGAATCTTTTCTCATGGCAGGAATATCTCCCTGCTCTCTCCAGTGCTGCCTGTGATCTCTGTTGGAACCTCAGGTACGATGCATATTCAGGTTCTATTCTAGAAAAAAGAAAAAAAGACCTGGAAGAAGGTCTAACTTGCAGGATGATCCTAGGGTGACTGAAGAACTTAACAACAACAAAATAACCATATTAAAAACTTGGATAAACAGCAGTAAAACTCAATAAAACTTCCAACACTCCATCAATGTGTCTTACTTTTTCCCTGTTAAACCAAGCATTGGTCTCATCTTATTACTGAATTTGGAATAAACAGTGATCTGATAAAGACCTAGATCATAGGCAGGGGTAGAGATGTGACTTTCTGTCAATACCGCAGTTTAGATCTGATGCATGAAAAGCATGATGTTTGCCTATAATTTTATCTATTCATGAAGGAGTCCATGCTTTGGGTAAAACATGACCCAAACCACAGGTGCTTTGATCTTCAGGCTTTTTAATCATCCACAACACATAATACCTCTGTTGGATGCAAGATGATTAAAAGGTTGGTTATTTAACTATGTAACTACAGGAAGATATATTGTCACTCAATATGTTTTTTTCTCTTTTTTATAAGAATAATTATCCAACCAAAATGAGCTCACAGCCATAGAAAGACAGTGCAATGAACCACACTCTTGAGGAATGTTGAGAGGAAGCTCCTGTGATAAAGTAACGCTCACTAAAGACCTCTGACATTGATCCTTGATCTCCACCCATCACCATTTTGAGATGGGAAAGTAAGATGAGGCCAGGGCTTCACCTGTTCTTCAACCAGGGTAACTCTGCACTACCTGCTTTATTTTTCTACACCCTGGAAGAATTTTATTCAGATTTATGTGCCCTGCAAAAAAGTTTAACCTTACTGAATGAGACGTAAGTTCTTTCTAACTTTTGAAGTCTATGATACCATATTAAATGAGCATAATCTTCCAAAATAGTACAATTGATGTTGTTAAATTAAAAAGAATACTTCTAGCTGCTGCTGCTGCTGCTAAATCGCTTCAGTCGTGTCCGACTCTGTGCGACCCCATAGATGGCAGCCCACCAGGCTCCCCCGTCCCTGGGATACTCTAGGCAAGAACACTGGAGTGGGTTGACATTTCCTTCTCCAATGCAGGAAAGTGAAAAGTGAAAGTGAGGTCGCTCAGTTGTGTTCGACTTCTTCGAGACCCCATGGACTGCAGCCTACCAGGCTCCTCCGTCCATGGGATTTTCCAGGCAAGAGTACTGGAGTGGGGTGCCGTCGCCTTCTCCTATACTTCTAGCTAATTCTCACAAACTTAGATATTTAGAAGAGTTTTTAGTTTTTCTTAATTATCCTACAATTACATTTACCTTTTGATTTTTTTTTTTTTTAGTTTCCCATATAGAATGCTAAGCACTTCCCTGATAGCTTAATGTTAAAGAATCCACTTGCCAATGAAGGAGACATGGGTTCAATCTGTGGGTCAAGAAGATCTCCTGGAGAAAGGAATGGCTAACCTCCCATATTCTTGTCTGGAAAATTCTGTGGATAGAGGAGTCTGGCAGGCTACAATCCACGGGGGCCCCAAAAGAGTCAGACATGACTTTGTGACTGAACAACAACATAGAATGCTATATTAGCATTAAGTGAAGAAATGGCAATAGTGCAAATTTAGTGAAGCTTTTAATATTTAATTTTTTAAAGATTGAGGCATGGTTGGTTTACAGCATTATATTAGTTTCAGGTGTACAACATAGTGATTCAAATTTTTTACAGATTATACTTCATTTAAAGGTATCATATTGGAGACTGCCTTGGTGATCCAGTTGTTAAGACTTTATCTTCCAATGCAAGGGTTGTAGATTCGATCCCTGGCCAGGGAGCTAAGATTCCATATGTTTAATGTCCAAAAAAAGAAAAAAATGAACCAGAAGCAATATTGTAATAAATTCAATAAAGACTTTTAAAATGATCTACATCAAAAAAAAACTTAAAGAAATAAAGTTATTATAAAATATTGCCTATATTCCCTGTATGGTACTGTATATCTTTGTAGCTTATTTATTTTATACTGCAGTTTTGGTATCAGAAACTAAGAATTTAGGGGCACCTTATAGCTGTGAACAGATCATCAACACACTATTTATACACACACACATATGTTTTCCCTTTCACAATTAAAGTAAAACTGAACCTTGCTCCCCAAAAGTCACTTTAAAATAAAACACTATTATTTAATACCTGATTTAACATATTTTGTCTCTTAGTAGCCCCATAAAATCATTTACAATCCAATAAAAATATAGACACTGCATGTTAGTATTTATGCAATTTTCCAAAAGGATGCAATTTTATGTGAAGATGTCTAAACAGTTAGGCAAAACACTTATGTTTAATGTGGTAGGAAGACCCAATGACTGTTCAATAGCTCAACCAATGATCAGGGAAAACAGATGGCTATGGGACACTAAGAGAATTCCTGGGGTCTCCCACTAGTTTCCTTGCAATTCTATTTAGTATGAGATTTAAAATAATTCAGACTTTTCTGAAATTCAGAAGGTTGTGCTACTTTCTGAAAACCTGATTAGATTTTAGTGATGTGTAACATTCCCAGAGTGGATGAGCAATATTTTATTTCCACGTGGATCAACACCAAGGGAAAAGCTAAGAGACTGAAGAAGTTAGCCATATGGGAGTTATTTCCAGTGTCCCTGAATTAATTCATCCTACACTCGTACACCAGACATTCAACTATCACTGTTGGGGACACAAACAAGATACAAGTCCCCAGGCATGGCCTATTAAAGCTATCTAAGCCCATAAAAGACATCATGGAACAAATGGGTTAACTGTCAAGGAGAGAACAGAGACTTCCTCCCAAGGATGGGAATTTATAAAGTGTCTGTCTCAAAAGATCTGAAATCATTTTCTGTTTATTGTCTCATTAATCTCCCAACATCCTTGTGACATGTGAGGACCAATTACCAGCTAAGTATTAGAGCTATAAAGTTGAGTGGCAAGGTGTGAACACTGGGTCCCTCACATTGACTTCCTGGGAGGACTATTTAGTTAGAGGAGTAATGGGTCCTCCCTGGCCATCTAACATCAAAATACCATGGAAAGTGCTCCATTCTATCTGCTACTCATTTAGCCCTCTGCTTGGCCTCACATGCTCCTACTGCTTCTTTTCCTTGGAAAATATCACTTAACTGTGTCATCTGCAGCTCAAAAACAACTAGACTGCAAAGGTCTCATGGCTCTGGCTCATGGCTTTGTGTAATAAGGACCATACAAATGAATGTCTGGGGCTTCCCAGGTGGTGTAATGGTAAAGAATCTGCCTGCAACACAGGAGACACAAGATATGTGGGTTTGATCCCTGGATTGGGAAGATCCCCTGGAGGAGGAAATGGCAACCCATTCCAGTATGCTTGCCTACAAAATCCCATGGACAGAAGAGCCTGGTAGGCTTACAGTCTATGGGATCACAAAGAGTCACACACAACTGAGTGACTGGGTATTCATGCACAAATGACTGTCTAGGTTTAGACTTAAAAGATATCAGAAGTTTGCTCCCAGTAAGGGAAAAGAAATAAGAAATTTAGATTACTTAATGTCTCCAAGAAATCATGCATTGGCCAAATCTCCATACAAAATCAGAGCAAAATGTCAAACAATTGATTGCTGAATTTGAGCAATGGGGACAACCTAATCAACCACAGTAACTGTATCCAGAAAAACTGTCCCCATTGTATCCCCATCACCTGAGGTCATGTGTAGACTGCTAACTACAGTACAACATGCAGCTTATTTCACTTAATGTAGTTATTTACTGCTTTTACTTAGGAATAATGTCTCTTGATGTCTGTGAGTAATTTTAGAGTAGTTTTCATCTGAGGGGAATTGTCTCTCCCTGGTGCCAGCTTGCTATGTGAATCAGGCCAGCATACACATTTTAAAAATTTGATTATCTTAACAAAAATGATGTAAGCAATTAAAAAAATCTCAGGAAACTACAAATACTTATACTATTGGAGAATCATTTATTAAAGGTTTTGACATAATTTTGAATTATATTAGATTTGGTTTAGAAGCATTATATTTGTGGGAAGAGATACCTATGTCTATTAATTAATCATGTTTAACATTTTCTGTATGCATTGCCTAGTTGGAAAGCATTGCATTTTTCCACTAAAGATGCTTGGAATATATTACATTTTTTTTTAGCCTAGCTCTTGCCTACAAGATAAAATGCTGTTTAGAGTGCAATTAACTTTGGCTCTTGTAAGCAGGGCAGAGTCTCTAAGGAAGGATAGTGGGTGGACATGAAATCTTCCAGGAGTCTACGCATCATTGCCAGGGATTCTGACAGGGTCACATTACCCTCAAGCTTCTGTATATCAGATTTAGAACAGCCACCATCACCCCAGAGGACAGAGCAAGGTGAGTGGATGTAGGCCTGGGTCTCTCTCAGTTGCAAACATGAGGTATCCAGGAGGTACTGAAGTTGGAAGAAGTTTTACAATAAGAGGTCACAGTCCTTCGAGGATGAGCAGAAAATCTCAAGTGTGTGTATGTGTGTAGTGCTGGGGCCTGCAGAGCCAAATTAGGAGGCAGAGGGAAGCAGGTATGGGGCATGGCAAATGCTGTGATGTTGAACCTGCTGTGTCTTAAAGTGCTTCAGGCCTCTGCCTGCTGAGATCCAAAGAGTAATATCCTCGTTTATGCAGCAATCTGCTCTATAAAATCACAGACTCAGAATAATTGGGAGGCATTAAAAAGCCACAGACTATTTTTAAAGAAGTTCAGCCTTATTATTTGTGAGAAAATGCAGTAATGAAGGAGCAGGTGACCAATTACTGGAGGAAAAGGTCCTTAGGAGACCAGCCTTCATTACCCAACAGGAAAGACTTTGCTCTTCTCTATCAACCACTTGTATACAAATACAAGATTCTCAAGAATTTAAAGGCCTTGCAAAATTGTATGTCTTTGTCATTAAAATATTCCTTCTCCTCATCTCTCTTATCGAGACTAGATTTTTACCAACCCCCAAATTCCTTTTTTATTCACTGAAAGGTTAAATTTAGCCAACTTTCTTGTAAATTCGTAGAGCATAATTGCTTGTTTGTTTGTTTTGTTTTGTCTTATTCCTTGTACCTCAGAAAGAAAATGAAAGTCGGAGCAGAAAGAGAAGCAGAATTCTTCCAGGAGATCCTTAATGTAAATGAAATGATGGACATCACAGTCCCAACAAAACCTTACCACGTGTCCTTGGAAGGACAGTCACAGGTGTGCAAAGTTCTAGATGGGGTCTATATTGAATTTGCCAAGGAAGAGCTATCTTTCTTTAGTGACATTAGGTTTCTAGTTTCTCTGCTGATCATCAGGAGTGTGACACAAGTTTATGATATTTGGGCAGAAATCATGAAATCCAGCAACAAAAAGTGACTTCCACAGAAGGAAACTTCTGGGGTCATGAAGGGGACGGAGATCAAGGAGATCACCCACAGTTATAGGGAAATGCCACTGGGGCCAGAGTGTTGTCAAGTCAACTTCCCACCCAACCTGGGGAGTCAGATGAATACAGACAGCTCCAGCCAGGGCTCCAGGTGTCTGAGCTAAACCAGAGCCCCAACCACAGGGCTGCAAGGCAGGAGAGAAAATCCAGACCATTGTAGTTTTCTACCTTTGTCAAGAATGGAATAATCTCTAATATATTCTGCTTTGCTGAGCCATAGAAACTGTTAGTCGTTCAGTTGTATCTGACTTTTGGGAACCCCCATGGACTGTAGCCTGCCAGGCTCCTCTGTCCATGGAATTTTCCAGGCAAGAATACTGGAGTGGGTGTCCATACCCTCTTCAAGGAGATCTTCCCAACCCAGGGATCAAACCCGTCTCCCTCATTTCAGGCAGATTCTTTACCATCTGAGCCACCAGGGAAGCCCAGCTGTAGAAGTCTCTCCTAAAATTCAGCCTTGATCTGTAATCACACTGTCCCTGGATGCTTCCACGTGGAGTTCTCACTCATCAATCCAGTGAAGCCAGAGTTTCCCTCCAAAGATGTCCAATTTGAAATTTCCCTCCCTGCAGCTTGCCCTTGGTGTTAATATGCTTCTTCTCACTGCATCACTACCCTAGATAGTGCTTCGGTTCTCCTTTGTCCAGATTTCCAACAGACTCATAACTGAATCACGGGGCTCATGCCTCTTCTCTCTGGTCCATTATCTGCATACTCCTGAGAGTCTCCTTAAAAAGTTAAGCAGATTGTCTTGCTGCCCTGTGAGAACTCTTCTTTGATTCTACTACAATTATAATAAAATCAGATCTGGCATTCCCAGTGGGCCCCAGCTTAACCTGACCCACCTCCCTGTTGCCCATCTCTTTCTCCTCACTCCCATCATGCTCCCCTTTACCATCGCACTAGAATTTGTTGTTTTAGTTGCTAAGTCATGTCCAACTCTTTTGGTACTTCATGGACTGTAGCCCACCAGGATCCTCTGTCCATGGGACTTCCCAGACAAGAGTACTGGAGTGGGTTGCCATTTCCTTTTCCAGGTATCTTCCCAACCCAAGGATAGAATCTTCATCTCCTGCATTGGCAGGTGGATTCTTTACCACTGAGCCACCAGGGAAGCCCTCACAGTGGCCTTTTCTCCATAATTTCCTGGCAATGCCTGGCTCCTCTCACCTCTAGGGCTCCCCACCTCTCAGGCTGGTTAACTCTTTGCCAGTCTGCATGTGGCTCTCACTTTGTACAAGCCTGGGGAATTAAGATCGTACTTGCCACTGGGTATGGCCAAAAACCTAAACAAAACAAGCGAACAAAAATAAAAAACAACAGCAGAAAAACTTCCATTCCTGTTATTATTACCCAGCGTATCCCCTTCCTGTTACTTAACACAGTTGGAGCTGTTTTATTTCATACATTTCTGTCCCTGAGTTATGTGTCTCTGGGTCTCTAGATGGTGATTTCCAGGAAGGGTGGACCACACCAGTCTTGTCCAGAGTTAAAAGCATAGTGCCTGGCCCATGATCTGACCCCAAGGGGGTGTTCTGTCTTTACTGAAAGATTATGTTAACATACACACTTAACTGTATATCTTCACACAGGTTATCACAGTCTGAGTATGTGGTTTTTTTTTTTCCTCCCAAGCTGTTTAAAAAAGATTAAGAAGAACTTATTGCATTGTATTAAAAAGCTTGTAGAAAGACCTCATCCATTAAGAATTCTTACTCTCTATATTATAAATGTCTGTTTTGCTTTTAGTTGTGAACTTTAAAAATAAGATTTTATGTTTCTTTTATTTTTTGAATATTTGAAATATAGACACATTATTTTTCTGTCAACTTTCCAAAATCTGACACAAGTACTGAAATAAAAAATATTTGTTTAGTGGACACTTCTATTAATAGCTTCTTATTTCCTCTTTGTTTTATTCTGCTTCTTAGTTCAAAAAAATGCCTGACTTCCCTTCCCCCAACATGCAATCCCAGGGTGCCTCCTGGGAGGAGCAGTTCTCACCCATCAGCTCAACTCGGTGAACATGAGTGGACCCCCTTGAAACAGCTGTCCTGAGGCTGCTCAGTGTCCTGGGGCACTGAGTACTGCCACAACTGGTGGAGCACTTGAAAGCACTTTAGTTACATAATTTTTTCCCAAAGAAGTCCTCTCTCAGGCCACCTGCTCTAGACTTAGGAAAAGAATGACTGTCCTTCCATGGCCAGAGCAGTGACCTGGGACCTCAGATCTGACTCACTGCTAAGCCCATCACTTTGGTTGGGATCTCTGGCAATTTCTAGACTCAGAAAGTACAGGTTGAGGCTCCTTGCTCTTCCCCTGCTTTTTAGATCCTTATTCCTCATCTGGAGCTCAGGACCAGCAGACCTGCCTGGCACCTCAGTGAGCTCTGAGTCTGCAGCTGGGCTCTGGATACTGCTCTGCAGTTCCATTTACACACTTTTTTAAAGTAAGGCAGCCAAGAGTCTGAGACTGCGGTTGGCTTGCTCCAAATGGGACCTCTTCACCTGCTCCTGCCATGGGACCAGGAAAAGGTACAAAAGGGCAATAATGATGTCTATTGCATAGGCAAGTTGGGAGGGTCAGAGAGTTGGTTGATGTGACATGCCCATTGGTCATCTGATACCTGATGAATGCTCAAAGGACAACAAGCTCTTCAAAGAAAAGAAAATTAAGTCAGATTCAGTGATACCTACTATTAAGATAAAATCGAGCTAGAAGATCCATGGTTTGCTGTGACTCCTACATGCAGGGGAGGGGCAGGTGGAGATGGGCAGAGAGGGTGAGCTGCAGTATGTCTTTGTCCAGCAGAAGTCACTCATGCTGTTGGGTTGTCCACTTCACAGGGCTGTATTTCATACAGGACAGATCATTTTCCTCTGAGCCAAAATCAATCTTTCTCCCAAACCAGGGGTCATAAAACAATCTTCAGAAGGAAAGAATCAACCTTCAGATGCCCATCATCCCTTCTGAGACAGTAAATAAAACATGAAAGAGGATCCAAGACCAATAGGACTGCAACTGGTCCCAAGGGATTTTTTTTCATCATAGGCTTTGATTGAAGTAGCCTTTTAGCCAGGTAGGGAAATTCTACAGCCCTAGGGATGTTCAGTGATCCAGTGGCACTCTGTGCAAATAACACAGGTCTTCATTCTTCTTCCAACTCAGTTCCAGCTCTTAACTTTGAAAAATGTGACATCATCAAGTATGTTTTATATTAATAATAGTTAACCCTGAAGTGAATTCCTAGCAGGCAGACTCACAGGAGTTTACTGTGTACAGGCTCAGTCATGTCTGACTCCTTGTGACCCCATAGACTGTAGCCTGACAGGCTCCTCTGTCCATAGGATTTTTCAGGCAAGAATACTGGAGTGGGTTGCCATTTTCCTGCTCCAGGGGATCCTCCCAACCCGGGGATCCTACCAATGTTCCCTGTATCTCCTGCATTGCCGGCAGATTCTTTACCTGCTGAGTCATCAGGGAAGCTTGTGGACAGGCTGGGGCTGGGAACCGTGTAAATAACTATGGTGGCTTTAAACCCTCAAAGCAACTGTGCCCATTACCTGGAACATCCCATCTGTCTTTTATTTCTTTCTGTTCCTATTCATATGCTTCTCATAGCATTTTAGGGAAACAGCCCTGAATCACGCACTTTGCTTTCTCATGGAATGAAGCCCTGATCTCTCAGCACTGGCAGAGCTGCCACCGTGAAGATCAGGGGAGCCTGCAGCCCAGGGTCTGCTATGCAACTCCGTCAGGGAACCAGGGACATTTATGTCTGGAGCAGCAACAGAAAACTGAGACCCAGGAAGCCTGAGCTCCCTCTCTTATTTCTGGGCTGTGACACTTGTAAGTGATAGCACACTCTGTGGCCCTAAGTAGGCAGGTGTGTTGGCAAAGATGGGTTCCAGAGACTTGCCCACATTTAGTCTCATTAGATAGGGAGAAGAGTTGGGCCAATGATAGCACATTGCCTGCCATCTTGCCTTCTCTGGCTGGGTCTTAGGAGGAGCACCGTGTGAGTGGTGTTTAGGACCTTATGTCTGAGGAAGGGTCGAGGGCGAGAGGTGCAGCCTATCTGAGGATGGAGATCACTGAGGATGCGGGAGCTGCACCAGATTGCACGGCCCTCCTACTGGGCTGAAGTCTTGTGGGCTTCCCCTTCTCCTCTTGCAGCTTTGACAGGAACCCAAACTCAAGTCCCTGTCTAAGCTGGGATCATCATCACAGCCCTTTCAACAATATTAGGTTGGACTGTGAGAGTGTCCTGTCCTGGAGATGGGGAATGAGTAATTAATTGCAGTTCTCTCCATTCTCAAATAAGTGACTTGTTTTACTTTTTACAGGGCTTACTGTTTGAGGGCTGCCCTGAGCTGATGCATGCAGCCTGTTGGGGATTAGCAGCTCTGATTAGTTTCCGTGCTTCTCTGCCACCCTGAGAGGCTGAACTGGCTCCCAACCTATGTCATCTGACCCTAAGACAGATTCATTGGCTTTAAGCCACACAACTGCTTGCACATGCTTTTCTCTTGTTTGTTTGTTTCCTCACTTTATGCTTATTTCACTTTGTTACCTTCTTAAGGAGGAGAGATCATTCTCTTTCCACACTTAAGAGTCTTTGGTTGAGAGCCTCTTGTAACAAAAGACTGATTAACAGGAGAAAACAAACAGAAGTTTAGTAACATGTAAGCCTCCCACATTCATGGAAAATAGTCAGGAAAATTGAATAACTCCTTAACGGCCCAAGCCACCACCTTAAATAACTTTTGCTGTTGTTTGTTTAGTCGCTAAGTTGTGTCAGACTGTTTGTGACCCCATGGACTGTAGCCCACCAGAATGCTCTGTCCATGGGATTTCCCAGGCAAGAATACTGGAGTGAGTTGCCATTTCCTTCTGCAGGGGATCTCCACCCAAGGATTGAACCCTCCCTCATCTCTTACATTGGCAGGCATATATTTTACCACTGAGCCACCAAATAGAGACCAAAGAAGATGATGTGTATGAAGGGGACTAATTATGGGAGATAATCAGTAAAAGCACAGTAAACAAGGTAAAGGTTGTTAAACAGAGTTAAGTCCTTGTCTACTACAATGATGAGAGTTTCTAGAGTTTTAGTCATCCTCCTCTTCTTAGTGTAGAGGAGACACCCTTGCAAATGTCTCTTACAAAGGGTCACTACTACTCAGTTTTTCAGAGCTTTTCCTCTGTCTGGTGTTTCTTAAAAATAATCAGCCCCCAAAAATCCCCATGTCAAAGGGGCGTAACTGGGGGTAGCATATTCTGCTCCCCTACTCTCCCAAATTTGCAAATCCAAAGTCCATGGTGATCCCCTGAGATGACCATGAGAGCCAGAATCTATTAGCTAGCTGATAAAATCCCATTTGAACAAACTTAATACAGGATTAAAATTGCTTCATTAAAAAGCAATTACAGTTAAAAAAAAAAAAACAGTGTCGAGGGAGAATTATTTTTACTTGGCTGAAATTTTTGTAAAATTCAATCAGTCCTTGCTCTTCACCAAACCTTAGGACCTGGCCTCTTCCCAGTGTCCCACCTGTTTTCTTCTCAGCATTTTAAGTCCCTTCTGTGTGTTTCAGTCTCTCTTCCTCTGCTTGCTGGTCCACGGCCCAGCTCCAGCTCATTCTAGCTCATCCCAGCTCATCCCTTCCCCAGATTTATGCCAAGAAATCTCTCCAAGAAAATCTGCATAAAATGCAAATACTGCCCAAACAACAGATTGACATAAAAGCAAAAAAAAAAAAAAAAAAATTCTACAGGATATTTATTCTGAGTTGCTTTCTTTTGTTTAGGAATTAATTAGAATGAGATCAACTGCAAGGGGCTTTCTCTAATTCTCGCTAAACATTGGCCACGAAGGTGGGGAGTGAGGTCCCAGAAGGACCCAGTCTGTTCATCTCCCATTCCAGGTGCTGTGATCAAAGCCTGCAAAAGAAAGAAAGCAAATAGGAGTCTTATGAGCAGCCCATGCTGGAACTTGTTTTAGTATCATGCATGTATACTCAGTTATGTCCAACCCTTAGGACCCCATGGACTGTAGCCCTCCAGGCTCCTCTGTCCATGGAAATTTACCAAGCAAGCATATTGGAGTGGGTTGTCATTTCTTCCTCCAGGGAATCTTCCCGAGCCAGGGATCAAACTCTTGTCTCCTGTGTCTCCTGCATTGGCAGGCAGATTCTTCACCATTGCACTACCTGGGAATCCATAATTTTTATATTAGCTATTGCTTTCAATCTTAATGACTCATTCGCTTTTTTAGAGAGCAGCACGATCAGTGGCTCTTTCCTGCCTTCATTGCTCATTAAGTGTTTTTTAATTTAGGTCTCAGGGATAAAAATACACGTGATGTGCAGTTGGGTTTAGAAACAAAATATTCCAAACCTGACAGTCTTTTCTGTGGGATAACACACTGTCACCCCCTGGACCACTGCTGCCTGCCTGGGCCTCTTGTCCCAGTACTGTTGCTTCAGTTCTGTGAACTCTACTCTGTGCTTCCCACTCCTACCTTTGGGCAACTGGCCTTGTCAGTGCCTATAGGGAGCCTTGGCATAGCTTTCTCTGTCATCTGCATGGCATGACCCAGAGTCTTCAGTCCAACATCACAGAGGATGGCTATTCTCATTGTCTGTGGACCCAGGATCTGCCCACTGACCGTAAGCTACAAACAGTAGTCACCGTAGAGGCTCAGCTGCTGCATTTCAGGAATTCCTACCTGACAGACTGATGGAAGACAGAGATTCATAAACAGATCAGTTGCAGTGTAAGATAGTCAGAAGCTACATAAGAAAATAAATAAGTAACTTTTTGCAATGTGGGGAATTTATTTGAATTTTTATTTGAACAAATTGTAATTTTTATAAAGTGTTAGGTATTTTTTCAGAAAACCTCAGTGATTTTTTTTATGGTTATTAAGTAATGAATACCTCTTCCAACAACACAAGAGAAGACTCTACACATGGATATCACCAGATGGTCAATGCCAAAATCACATTGATAATATTCTTTGCAGCTGAAGACGGAGGAGCTCTATACCATCAACAAAAACAATTCTGAGAGCTGACTGTGGCACAGATCATGAACTCCTTATTGCCAAATTCACACTTAAATTAAAGAAAGTAAGGAAAACAATAGACCATTCAAGTACGACCTAAATCAAATCCGTTACAATAATACAGTGGAAGTGAGGAATACACTTAAGGGATTAGATCTGATAGACAGAGTGCCTGAAGAACTATGGACAGAGGTTTGTAACATCATACAGGAGACAGGGATCAAGACCATCCCCAAGAAAAAGAAATGCAAAAAGGCAAAATGGTTGTCTGAGGAGGCCTTACAAATAGCTGAGTAAAGAAGAGAAGCTAAAGGCAAAAGAGAAAGGGAAAGATATACCCACCTAAATGCAGAGTTCCAAAGAATAGCAAGGAGAGATAAGAAAGCCTGCCTAAGTGATCAATGCAAATAAATAGAAGAAAACAATAGAATGGGAAAGACTAGAGATCTCTTCAAGAAAATTAGAGATACCAATGGAACATTTCATGCAAAGATGGGCACAATAAAGGACAGAAAATGTATGGACCTAACAGAAGCAGAAGGTATTAAGAAGAGGTAGGAAGAATACACAGAACTATACAAAAAAGATCTTCAAGACCTAGATAACCACGATGGTGTGATCACTCACCTAGAGCCAGATATCCTGGAGTGTGAAGTCAAATGGGCCTTAGGAAGCATCACTACAAACAAAGCTAGAGGAAGTGATGGAATTCCAACTGAACTATTTCAAATCCTAAAAGATGATGCTGTGAAAGTGCACTCAATATGCCAGCAAATTTGGAAAATTCAGCAATGGGCACAGGACTGGAAAAGGTCAATTTTCATTCCAATCCCAAAGAAAGGCAATGCCAAAGAATGTTCAAACTACTGCACAGTAGCACTCATTAATGCTTGCAATTGCAAATTAATGCTCAAAATTCTCCAAGCCAGGATTCAACAGTATGTGAAATGTGAAATTCAAGATCTTCAAGCTGGATTTAGGAAAGGAAGAAGAACCAGAGACCAAATTGCCAACATCTGTTGGATCATCCATTGAAAAAGCAAGCAAGTTCCAGAAAAACATTTATTTTTGCTTTATTGATTATGCCAAAACCTTTGACTGTGTGGATCACCACAAACTGTGGAAAATTCTAAAAGAGATGGGAATACCAGACCACCTGACCTGCCTCCTGAGAAATCTGTATGCAGGTCAAGAAGCAACAGTTAGAACCAGACATGGAACAAGAGACTGGTTCCAAATTGGGAAAGGAGTATATCAAAGCTGTATATTGTCACCTGCTTATTTAACTTATATGCAGAGTACATCATACGAAATGCTGGGCTGTATGAAGCACAAACTGGAATTAAGATTGCTGGGAGAAATATCAATGACCTCAGATACACAGATGACACCACCCTTATGGCAGAAAGCAAAGAACTAAAGAGCCTGTTGATGAAAGTGAAAGAGAAGAGTGAAAAGGCTGACATAAAACTCAACATTCAGAAAACTAAGATCACAGCATCAGGTCCCATCAATTCATGGCAAGTAGATGGGGAACAATGGAAACAGTGACAGGCTTTATTTTCCTGGGCTCCAAAATCACTGCAAATGGTGACTGCAACCATGGAATTAAAAGATGTGTGCTCCTTTGAAAAAGGCTATGACCAACCTAGACAGCATATTAAAAAGCAGAGACATTACTTTGCCAACAAAGGTCCGTCTAGTCAAAGCTATATATGGTTTTTCCAGTAGTCATGTATGGAAGTGAGAGTTGGACTATAAAGAAAGCTGAGCGCCAAAGAATTGATGCTTTTGACCTGGGGTGTTGGCAAAGACTCTTGAGAGTCCCTTGGACTGCAAGGAGATCCAGCCAGTCCATCCTAAAGGAAATCAGTCTTGAATATTCATTGGAACGACTGATGCTGAAGCTGAAACTCCAATACTTTGGCCACCTGATGTGAAGAACTGACTCATCGTAAAAGACTCTGATGCTGGGAAAGATTGAAGGCAGGAGGAGAAGGGAATGACAGAGGATGAGATGGTCGGATGGCATCACTGACTCAATGGACATGAGTTTGAGCAAGTTCTGGGAGACGGTGGAGGACAGGGAAGCTGGGTGTGCTGCAGTCCATGGGGCCGCAAGGAGTCAGATTTGACTGAGCAACTGAATAACAACAAAATAATAAGCATGATTTTATTCTCAAATATTTTTCATGGCCCAGTTTTCAAAAGTTATATTTGATGGCTTTATTGTTTAGAGTATCATCTTATTTTGCCCCTTATCAACAGTACTTTCCTCCCTTATAATGGAAGTGTCTTTCACAAACAACTATTAATTAGAGATGTTTGTAATCTCAAGGTGGTTGAAGTAATCTATTTTTTAAATTTTGAGGGGAGTATGGTTGTTTTACAATATTATGTTAGCTTTTGATGTACAGCAAAGTGAATCAGCTCTACGTACACATATATCCCCTCTTTTTTGGGTTTCCTTCCCATTTAGATCATCACAGAGCACTGAGTAGAGTTCCCTGTGCTATACCGTAGCTTCCCATTAGTTATCTATTTTTTACAAAGAAGGGTATATATGTCAAACCCAATCTCCCGTTTCATCTGACCTCACCTTTCCCCGCTTGGTTTTGGAAAGTTAAAATTTAAGTTTGATTAACAAAGTTGGGGAAAGAGAGACAGGTGGTATATAATATGACAGGCTTCCCAGAGAAGATGAAATCAAGAAAGACTCCCGTGGGACCCTCCCAGGAACAAAAGCCCCTCCATGGGCCTTGTCTCCTGTTTGTTGCAAAGCTTTAGCATCCCAGGCCTCCCTCACTCACAAAAGAGCAGACTCAAGCAGTTACTGATTAGGAGAATAGAGTCACAGAATGTTTAGTTCTTCCCTGAAAGACATCAATAACAGTGTCTGATACATATTCCTGAGTTGTTATAACCACTACCAGAGGGAAAATGCTAACTGCATGATGGCCATATAACTTTGACATAAGCTGCTTCATCTCAAGCAGTACTGAATCTACGACTTGCATAAATTCAAGAACTGGCCTCAAGGGAAAGGAAAAAACTAACACTCAGTTGAAGATTAACTGCACTTAAAATAATCAAGATGATACCGACCAGGCCCTACGTGATCAGTTTCAAGATGATCATCAGAGCTAATTGTGCTGTTCTGCACATAGGCCCTACCTGCTGCTCTTACACAGCAGACCACCTGACATCAACAGACTTTAGATCACCATACTCCCCTATTTCACCATCACTCCCACTCCCCTGTGAATGGGATTGGTTTGCTGACCTATTTTCTTAGATCCCCTCTGAGATTAAGATAAGGCTTAAAGGAATCCTTAAGTTGGGATGAACTCTTTTACTAATTATTGTGGGGTTTGTCTTCTAGCCCTGTGTGTTTGCTCAGTGGTGTCTGAGTCTTTGTGACCTCATGCACTGTAGCTCACCAGGCTCTTCTGTCCATGGAATTTTTCCAGGCAAGAATACTGGAGTGGGTCACCATTTCCTTCTCCAGGACATTTTTCCCAACCCAGGAATCAAACCCAAGTCTCTTGCATCCCGGCATTGGCAGGTGGATTCTTTCCCACTGAGCCAAAGGGGGTCATGATTAGCATGACAACTCTTTGCAAAAATAACTAAAAAGGTTAGTAATGAGAAGCCTCTTCTGGAATCCAAAGCAGCACATAGCAGAACCAAAGAAAATTTCTTATACCACGTCAGATTCTTTCATTCTAAAAATCCTTTGTCACCTGTGTTCTGCTTGAAAAACTTACAGAGAACAGATCTTTATCCCATTTCTGTAAAATTGGAAGGGAAATCTGGCAATGGGGAGTGTTGCTGAGGCAGTGAGATTATAACTAGGAATTCTCAGTAATTTGTTCTTTGTCCAGTTATTCTGTGATCTCCAAAGCGTCTCTTTGACACAGACGGTTTTCCCACGCACTTCAGCCTCTTTTACAGAAACACAAGGCATTTACATGAACATGAAACATTCACACAAACATAAAATGTTTACATTTATGTATTTTAACTATTGAAGAAAATACACTTGGTATCCAAATTTGAGTAATCACCCCACAGATGGTGAGAAAGTTTGGGAGGAAAGATGCAAGGGTGGCAAATAAAGATACTGTGATTAAAACCCACTTCCTATTGGCAAATCACAATCCTACTGTGATATTAACAAACATATTTCAAAAATTAACGACAAAGTATGTTCTCTCTGCACAAATTCTAGCCCTTGACTTAAACTTGTTTGCTGTCTCACTTGTAGAATATTTACCAACACTGAAAATGAACAAAATAAACAGTAAAGGTCTATGAACACGAAACAGTTCTTGAGAGCATGCCAACAAAGACAGAATAATCTTTAGGTTGCAGATGGATTTTGTGACAACTGAGGGAAAAGCCCCAGGGGATGGCTGTTAAGCTATTGTTTGGTGAGTCTGTTATCTAGAATCCAGATGCTGCCTAGCTAATTCTGGAAATGGAAACCATGGAGGCAGTTCAGCAGGAGGGCCTGAGCCTGGACCCCCACGAAGGTAGGAATGGGAAGAAGTAGCAAAGAGGCCAACATAACAGATGGGCAGCAGGAGAGTTCTCAGGGAGTTGATGAGCTTTTATTAGTGGCTTAATGTTGACAAGAAAAAGATTCTGTAAGTATGACCTAACACCAGGACTGAAGTGGCCTGGGTGCTGATTCACACTGGGAAAACCAGCACCCCGCACCAAAGGGCTCCTTATCCCTGGAGCTCTCCATCAGGCTGGCTTCTCAAAGTTCCCTTACTATTATACTCTACAAGTCTTGTCCCTCCCTCACAAAGCAAAAATTGGAAGAATCCTTCCAATACTAACTTCAAGGCTAAAGCACAAGAGGTGGGGGGAGTTTTTTTATTTTTGCTTCAAAGTCCAGGTGTCCAAATTCAGACCTTAATCACAGTGGGAATGCTGACCCGGGAACCCTGCACAGCAAAATAAGGAATCTTTGATCTTTGGGAAAGTAAGGGTCTCTTGTATCAAGATTAAATGACTATCTCTCCACCCAATAGAAAGGGTCCTCAGGCATGTTGAGTATCAAAGAGATTCTAGAAGACAGAATTTTGATGAGGAATAAAAAAGGAACGCATAATATGCAGCTATTCTGTATCATTATTCTGTCAATGTCAAAAATAATAAGTACAAAATTTGGTAATTCATGTTTCTTGTGGCTTAGGATACTTTTAAGTTTTCAGAAAAAATAAATCTTTGCATCTTTTGTCATTCCCAAGTTACACTTAGGTCCAGTGATCTTGAAATTGGAGGGTAATAGATGTGTTAAATTGAATGAAATCAATGGCTTGGCAAGTAGCATTTCTCATCACACGGGAAAACTCCTGGGTGTCAGATCACTCACACTGGGGGAGAATGAAAGAGTCCTCTTTCATTCTGTAATAGACAACTCTGACTCAGAGGAAGGAAGGTACAAATGGCCAGGTCTAAGTCCAAGAGGTAATTTTAGGAGGATGCAAAAGGAGTTTATGACTTCACATGAAGGAAAACTTAGATGAAAGCAGGCACCCCCAAGTCAATTGGAGAAATGACCATGTTTAAAATTATTAACCCCAAAGGACATATAATTGAAAAAACACCTACTAACAGGAATTTTTGCAAAACAAACCAAAACAGAAAGAAGAAAGTATTTTGAATTGAATGAAAATAAAATGCAGTATCAGACTTTGTAGGATGCTGCTAAAGCTGTATTTAAGGAGAATTTATATCATAAGTCACCTATATTCTAAGAAAAGAAGGGTCACAATCAATGATCTCAGATTCAACCTTAAGAAATTAAAAAAAATTAAATATAAAGTAACCAGGTGGCACAGTGGTAATGAATCTGCCTGCCAATAAGGGGAGACATAGGAGACCTGGGTTCAATCCCTGGGTCTAGAAGATCCCTTGGAGGAGGAAATGGCAACCCACAGTTTCATGGACAGAGGAGCCTGGTGGGCTACAGTCCATGGGGTCTCAAAGAGTCAGACATGACTTGGCACGCACGCTCAAGTCCCAAAAAAGAGAATAGTTAAAATCAGTGCAGAAATCAAAGCAAGAAATATAAAGCAGAAAACAATATAGAAAATCTTTAAAACTAAGATTTGATTTGTTGGAAAAATCAGTAATATTTACAAACCTTAGGAAAGAAGAGAGAAGCAAAAAATTAACAATATCAGAAATGAGAGAGGCAAATTACCACGTGTGCATGTGCTGTTCCTGCGTGTTAGGTTGCTTCAGTCGTGGTGTCCAACTCTTTGCAACCCCATGGGCTGTAGCCCCCCAAACTCCTCTGTCCATGGGATTTCCCGGGCCAGAATACTGGAGTGAGTCGCCATTCCCTTCTCCAGGGGATCTTTTAGGCCCAGGGATGGAATCCGTGTCTCTTGTTGTCTCCTGCATTGGCAAGTGGGTTTGGTTACCGCTAGCACCACATGGGGAGAAGGCAATGGCACCCCACTCCGGTACTCTTGCCTGGAGTACAGTCTGTGAGCTAAGAATTATTTTTACATTTCTGTTCTCAATAAAGCCATCATATTTACTAATTTTAAGGTCTATTTCCATGAAAGATCTTCATAATTTTCTTTGTTTTTACATTTTACTTATTTATTGCCCAGGCCACAGGGCTTGTAAGATCTTAGTTCCCTGATGAGGGCTCACACCTCGGCCCCAGCGGTAAAGCTCCAAGTCCTAACCACTGGACCACCAGAGAATTCCATTTTTACATTTTAAAAGTTCTTTAAAAAAAAAGAATATGGAGCATTTGCCTATGGTGCACATTTACAAATTGCCTCTACCAAGAAAAATATCAAAAAAGCAACACCAACCACTTTCTATATAAAAGCAACTAGCATTCAGAAATTGAAGTTTTAAAACTTATTTATAGTAACATCAAAAATATGAAATATTTTGGGATAAATCTGGCACAAGATGTACCACTTCTGTACATGAAAAACTGAAAAATTATTGCTAAGAGAAATTAAGGAACACTTCGATAAATGGAGAAATACAGCTTGTTCATGAGTTGAAAGGTTTAGTATTGTAAAGTTGTCGTTCTCAAATTGATCTACAGATTCAATATACTCCCCATCAAAACTCCAGTAGATCTGTTTTTGTTGTTTTGTGTGTGTGTGTGTGTGTGTGTGTGTGTGTGTGTGAAAAACTGATTCTAAAAGGCATGTTGAAATACATAGGACCCAGAACAACAGAAAAAATTCTGAAAAATAACAAAGTTAGAAGGTTCAAAACTCATGATTTCAAGATTAATTATAAAATTCTAGTAATCAAGAGAGTGTGGTATTGGCATTAAGATGACAAATAGAGCAGTGTAACTGAATAGAGTTCAATAATAGACCCACACATATATAGACAAATGATTTTTCACAAAAGTGAAAAAACAATTCAGTGGAAAAATAGCTGTCTCTTCAAAAATTGTGCTGTAACAATTAGAGAACCACAAACAAAAAATAACCTCTGATCTATGCTTTGAGCCATATTAAAAAAATAGCTCAAAATGATCATAGACCAAAATGAGGAACCTAAAAGTATCTATTTCCTAGAAGAGAAGTCCTTGTGGTTTTGAGTTAGGCAAAGGTTTCTTAGATATGAAATGAATCAAAAAGTGTGAGTCACATAAAAAAATTCAATACACTGAACTTTATCAAAATTAAAAACTTCTGCTCTTCAGTAGACACTGTTAGCCACAGACTGAGAGAAAATATTTGCAATCATATTAATACATCTGAAAAAGTCTCATGCCCTAAAATCAACAACTCAATTAAAAATAGGCAAAAGTTTAAGAAGACATTGTACTAAAGAAGATAAAAAATTTATAAACATATGGAAAAATATCACATATTATTCCTCATTAAATAAATATAAGTTGAAACCACAATGCCCATATCACTATACTCATAAGAATGCCTAAAGTAAAAAAAAAAAAAAAAAAAGAATGCCTAAAGTTAAAAAGATGGACTAGACGAAGTTTTGGCTTTGATGTGAAGCAAGTTGAATTCTTAGAAGCTGCTGATAGAAATGTTAAATGGTATCATCACTTTAGAAAATAGTATCTTAATAGTTAACATATTTTTCCTTATCATATGATGACACCCTTTCCTCTTAGATATGTACTCAAGTGGAAAAAAACCTTAAGTTCATACAAGGATTTATACACAAATGTTCATAACAGTTTTATTTGTAATGGCCTAAAACTGGAAACAACCAAATGCCCAGCAACACATGAATAGACAAACAAATTATGGTATAGCCATACCATGGAATACTGTATGGCAATAAAAATTCATAATGATGCATGTGAAATCTCAAAATAATTGTTAAGTGAAGGAAAAAAACACAAAAAGGAGTATGTATATTACAAAAAAACAAACAAAAATCTTGGATAGCCTTTTTGGTAAGGAGGCAGGAAATCCCCACTGACTTAGATCTGAGGTATCTGTGGCTCCACATATGGTTTCTGACAATGGTACCAGGAAATTCTTTTGTAGAAGACACTGGCATCCAATATATCAATTGCAAAAGTTAAGTTCTCTTTCTTCATTTAGAACAAATGACTTAAAGTGATAGTTTAGCTATAAACTATTACTTATAAGTTATAAATAATAATTCTCCTTCCCTGCTTCTAGACATCTTCCAGAGCCCATAGCACCTGTATTAGGAAATGCAAACCAGTCTGGAAAGGAAGCGTTTTGGACATGTGCAGCTTGCATTGATTTAAGATGGTCTGAAATTAAAGCACAGTGAGCTTGTAGCTCCAGGACGACACATGTTGGAATTAAAAAATCTCTGCCAAATACAACCAAGCATTTTCTAGGAAAAGCCATTGAACTGGGCAGAAGGTATTGGGGTACCTGTTGTTGTCTGTTTATTATTAATTGAACAGAATTCCTTTCCAGATATCTTTACTAATCAGAATTTTAGGCTACCTGGAAATGTTACGTTTTTCCTTTAAGAAAAATTGCTGGGTTGAAAAAAGAAATGCACTTCTGTGCTTTTTCCTTTTGGTTTAAAAAAAATCTCCCCCTTAGAGAGTACTAGACTCTTAAGATCAACTGAATTTCAGACTCATATCTTCCAGGAATATGAATCTCCAGTGAATAATCTTCCAGGAATATGAATCTCCAGTGAATAATGAAAGACAAATTAAAACAGTCATAAGCAAAAAAATAGATTCCACTAATTGTCCACTTCAAATACTCAAGATTTGGAGTATATATTAATGAAAAGAATATTGGTTTAGCAGATTAATTGAATATTCAGGACTGATTTTCTTTAGGATTGACTGGTTGTATCGCCTTGCAGTCCAGGGGACTTTCAAGAGTCTTCTCCAACACCACAGTTGAAAAGCATCAGTTCTTCGGTGCTCAGCTTTCTTTATAGTCCAACTCTCACATTTATATATGATTACTGGAAAAACCATAGCTTTGACTAGACAGACCTTTGTTGGCAAAGTAATGTCTCTGCTTTTTAATATGCTGTCCAGGTTGGTCATAACTTTTCTTCCAAGGAGTAAGCATCTTTTAAGTTCATGGTTGCAGTCACCATCTGCAGTGATTTTGGAGCCAAAAAAATAAAGTCTGTCACTGTTTCCATTGTTTCCCCATCTATTTGCCATGAAGTGATGGGACCAGATGCCATGATCTTAGTTTTCTGAATGTTGAGTTTTAAACCAACTTTTTCACTCTCCTCTTTCACATGCATCAAGAGGCTCTTTAGTTCTTCTTTGCTTTCTGCCATAAGGGTGGTGTCATCTATATATCTGAGGTTATTGATATTTCTCCTGGCAATCTTGATTCCAGCTTGGGCTTAATCCAGCCCGGCCTAGAGACCAGAGGTCAGCAAACCTTTTGTGTAAAGATCAAATAGTGAATAGTTTAAGCTTTATAGACCTTACAGGGTCTGTCAGGATGACTCCACTCTGTCCTTTTAATACAAAAGCAACCACAGACAACACACAAACAAGTAACAATGGGTATGTTCCAATATCATTTTCTTTACAAATAAGCTGTGGATCACATTGGACCCATGAGCCATAGTTTTCTGACCCCTGATCTAAACTTGTACCCTTATTGTCTGCCTTGACTGTTGCTACTGCCTTTTATACTGGTGAGGAGCCTGGCCTACTATAAGGGCATGAGTGTAGAGAACCTGTTTGGAAGTTGTAGGTTTCAGGAGAGATGGAGCTGCAACTATCCCAAGACTGTCTGCAGGATACTTTCAAGCTCCGTCAGAATCACAATGATTATATAAATGCACCTTGACATAAAAACAACTGTAATTCTTATTGAAAATAATTTGAGGATTTTTTTCTATTCTGTTTCAAAGGACTATATATTTGTTTTTATGTCAGGGCCACACTGTTTTGATTATGGTAGCTTTATATTAAATTTTAAAATCAGGAAGCGTGTCTCCCAACTTTGTTCTTCCTTTCCAAGATTGTTCTGATGAATTCCACATGAATTTAATGGGGAAAGAACGATCTTTTCCACCAGTGATACTGTTTGGTGGAAAAGATTGTTCTCTGATGCTGTGAAATTGGATACTCATATGCAAAAGAATAAAGTTGGACTTTTACCTTATACTATATATAAAAATTAACTCAAATGGATCAAACCTTATATTTACATCTAAATGTAAGAGATTAAACTCTAAAACTCTTGGCAGACAAACTTGTGTACATCAGAGGACACTATTAAGATTGCAAAATGCATCATACAGAGTTGAAGAAAATACTTGCAAAAAATATACCTAATAAGTTAATATCCATAATATATAAAGAACTCCCACATCTCAAAAACAAAAACAAAAACAAAAAAAACAAAACAATTAACCCATTTGAAAAATAGGTGTTCCTCCAAAGAAGATAAACAAAAGGCCGACAGTACATGAAAAGAAATGCAAAAAAGCAAAATGGCTGTCTGAGGAGGCCTTACAAATAGCTGGGAAAAGAAGAGAAGTGAAAAGCAAAGGAGAAAAGGAAATATATTCCCATCTGAATGCAGAATTCCAAAGAATAGCAAGGAGAGATAAGAAAGCCTTCTGCAGTGATCAATGCAAAGAAATAGAAGAAAACAACAGAATGGGAAAGACTAGAGATCTCTTCAAGAAAATTAGAGCTACCAAGGGAACATTTCATGCAAAGATGGGCTTGACAAAGAATGGAAATGGTATGGACCTAACAGAAGCAGAAGATATTAAGAAGAGGTGGCAAGAATACACAGAAGAACTGAAGAGAAAAGATCTTCATGACCCAGATAATCACGATGGTGTGATCACTCACCTAGAGCCAGACATCCTGGAATGTGAAGTCAAGTGGGCCTTAGGAAGCATCACTATGAACAAAGTTAGTGGAGGTGATGGAATTCCAGTTGAGATATTTCAAATCCTCGAAGATGATGCTGTGAGAGTGCTGCACTCGATATGCCAGCAAATCTGGAAAACTCAGCAGTGGCCACAGGACTGGAAAAGGTCAGTTTTCATTCCAATCCCAAAGAAAGGCAATGCCAAAGAATGCTCAAACTGCCATACAATTGCACTCATCTCACACACTAGTAAAGTAATGCTCAAAATTTTCCAAGCCAGGCTTCACCAATACGTGAACTGTGAACTTCCAGATGTTCAAGCTGGTTTGAGAAAAGGCAGGGGAACCAGAGACCAAATTGCCAACATCCGCTGGATCATCAAAAAAGCAAGAGTTCCAGAAAAACATCTATTTCTGCTTTATTGACTATGCCAAAGCCTTTGACTGTGTGGATCACAATAAACTGTGGAAAATTCTGGAAGAGATGGGAATACCAGACCATCTGACCTGTCTCTTGATAAACCTGTATGCAAGTCAGGAAGCAACAGTTAGAACTGGACATGGAACAACAGACTTGTTCCAAATAGGATAAGGAGTACATCAAGGCTGTATATTGTCATGCTGCTTATTTAACTTATATGTAGAGTACATCATGAGAAACAGTGGGCTGGGGGAAGCACAAGCTGGAATCAAGATTGCTGGGAGAAATATCAATAACCTCAGATATGCAGATGACACCACCCTTATGGCAGAAAGTGAAGAACTAAATAGCCTCTTGATGAAAGTGAAAGAGGAGAGTGAAAAAGTTGGCTTACAGCTCAACATTCAGAAAACTAAGATCATGGCATCTGGTTCCATCACTTCATGGGAAATAGATGGGGAAACAGTGGAAACAGTGTCAGACTTTATTTTTTTGGGCTCCAAAATCACTGCTGATGGTGATTGCAGCCATGAAATTAAAAGATGTTTACTCCTTGGAAGGAAAGTTATGACCAACCTAGATAGCTTATTTAAAAGCAGAGACATTACTTTGCCAACAAAGGTCCGTCTAGTCAAGGCTGTGGTTTTTCCAGTGGTCATGTATGGATGTGAGAGTTGGATGGTGAAGAAAGCTGATGGCTGAAGAATTGATGCTTTTGAACTGTGGTGTTGGAGAAGACTCTTGAGAGTCCCTTGGACTGCAAGGAGATCCAACCAGTCTATCCTAAAGAGATCAGTCCTGGGTTTTCATTGGAAGGACTGATGTTGAAGCTGAAACTCTAATACTTTGGCCACCTCATGCAAAGAGTTGACTCATTGGAAAAGCCCCTAATGCTGGGAAGGATTAGGGGCAGGAGGAGAAGGGGACGACAGAGGATGAGATGGTTGGATGGCAACACCAATTCGATGGACATGGGTTTGGATGGACTCAGGGAGCTGGTGATGGACAGGGAGGCCTGGCATTCTGCGATTCATGGGGTCGCAAAGAGTCGGACACGACTGAGCGACTGAACTGAACTGAACTGACACGAAAAGATGCTCAAATTCACTAGTCATTAGGACACAAATCAAAACAGCAATGAAATGTCACTTCACACTCAGGAATGCTATTAGGATGGCTGTTACCCAAAACAAATATGTAGGCAAACAAACAAACAAAAAAGCTAGCAAGTATTGGTGAAAACGTGCAAAATGTGGAACACTTATGCATTGCTGATAGAAATGTAAAATGACACAGCCCCTGTGGAATAGAGTTTGATGGTTTCTCAAAAAGTTTAAACATAGGATTACCATATATTCTAACAACTAAAAAAAAAAATAGTCACAACCTGTAAACAGAGAGTTGTTTTACTTGGTAGGAATGTTTAGGACTTGGAGTGTGGGAGTCAGCGTCTCAGTAGCTCTGAGAAGACTGCCTCAAAGAGGGGAGAGGGGGACTCAGGCTACATACAAGTTTGGTGGTATCTGCTGGATCACAGGTGTTGTGTTCCATTTTGGGAGACATCATTCACGTTTGAAGGCCTGAAATTGTTGATGGATGTGACATTTCTTGTTTATTGATATGGCAGGAGATATTTCATTTTACAAACCCAACAATTTCATTTCTGGGTATATATCCAGAATAACTGAAACCAAGGACTCAAACAGATACTTGTATACCAATGTTCTGAGCAACATTATTCACAATAGCCAAAGAGTGGAAACAACTCAATGTTCATCAACGGATAAATGAGTAAGCAAAATGTAGTATACACATACAATAGAGTATTATTCAGTCTTAAAAAGAAATGAAATTCTGATACGTGCTACAACATGAATGAACCTTAGAAACATTATGCTATGTGGAATAAACTAGACGCAAGAGGAAAAATTGTAGATTCCATCTCTATGAGGTACCTAGAATAGGCACATTCATAGAGACAAAAAGTAGAATAGAGATTAAAAGAGATTTTGAGGAGTGGAAAATAGGGAGCTATTGATTAATGATTGCAGAGCTTCTGTTCAGTTCAGTTCAGTCGCTCAGTCGTGTCCGACTCTTTGCGACCCCATGAATTGCAGCACACCAGGCCTCTCTTTTGTTAGGGAGGATGAAAAAATTCTGGTAGTGAACAGTGGTGGTGGTTGTACAATGTTGTGAATTCAGTTGATACCACTGAATTGTACATTTAAAAATTAAGATGCTAAATTTATTGCATATATTTTATTATAAAAAGTCTGAGAAGAAGCAAGTTTACACATCCAGGCTTCAAATGCTAAGGTTGCCAGTTTTCTAGGATGAAGTAAATAGTTATAGACATTTAGAGCTGAAACAAATAGAAGAGATCATCTGTGTCAGCCACTGAACCTTGGAATATCACTTTATTTTAATAAAATAATGAGAACTCTTGAATCCTCAAAAAATTGGCGGTTTAAGAAATGCTACATGGAGACCCTGTGGGATAGAAACCTGGTTGGTCAATATCCCTTGAAATTGTATTTGCTTAGAAAAAGCACTGTTTTTTACTTAGAATGTCTGTTAAATGGCAATAGAAAAGCAGTTTTTAAAGATGTTTTAGTTATCACTTCAGATAAGATTCTGGAAACAATACATCAATCAGCTATCTTAAGAAAGAATATTATCATTGTTGTTTTAACAGGCTATAGAATTTGCACAACTATGGAGGACAAATTATTTTACTCCTAGTAATAGGCAGGGCCCTCAGCTACCCCTCCACACCCAGTTCATTAGCCTTCTTTTTCAAGGCTTACTGAGAATCCCTCTTTTGGCCTGTCATCTCTTCCCAGCTGTCACTTTCCATATTGCCCTGATAATCTTTTCTCTAAAAAGTTAAAGTCAGAATAGAGCTCTGGCTTTCTATCTTCTCTTTTCCTACCTGGTTCACCAAAGAGGCCAACCAAAGTTTTTCATCTTAAGGAGTTTAATCAGTAGGCACTCTAGATGGATGAATAGGGAATAAAAACTACACATTGGAAGGAAATTTCAAGACAGGTCAAAAGAGTTTGACTTTGGTGTTTATTAAAAGACATGGTGGTCAGCCTGTGTAGTCTACCTTATTACTCTATCTATCTGTGATTCCCTATTAAAATTTCCATGGAAACTGCTTACCTACCTTCTTCCATTTTCCTTTTATTCTTATTGCTGGAAATAACTTCAGCATCTAGTGGAAAAACCTCTTTCCTTAGGTCTTAGTGTTACACATACCCGGCAAACAACCTCTTTGAGATGTTTTTAAGGTAGAATATGGCATTCAAACATTTAAATCTTCCAGCAGTGGGCAAATTCAAGAGTGTCACTGACATGTTGTTGGGAGAGTCTTAATAGCACAGTTGTGGATAATCACTAATACAGATAAAGAGCAACCACTCCCGATTTTTGGCTACCATTGCCTGTTTTTTTTTTTTTCAGGAAAAATGTCTCTTCCCTCTTAACCCACCTGAGTGGCAAGGAAGGGCACATGATTCACATATTAGTACTTTTCATCATTCTGGTGCCAGTGATCGGGTAATGACATCTTGGCTGATACAGAATCCCCAATATTTTCAAGAAGGAAGGGATCATCTACTATCCCTTGCCATGGATTATCTGGGACAAAGAAAGTGTCAAGAAGTTGTCCCCCATTTCTAAGGAAGCCTTGGAATTTCCAGAAAGAATGTGAAGTCACTCAGTTGTGTCTGACTCTTTGTGACCCCATGGACTGTAGCCCACCAGGCTCCTCCATCCATGAAATTTTCTAGGCAAGAGTACTGGAGTGGGTTGCCGTTTCCTTCTCCAGGGGATCTTCCCGACCCAAGGATCGAACCCAAGTCTCTTCCATTGCAGGCAGATGCTTTACCGTCTAAGCCACCAGGGATTCCCTGGTGGCTCAGACGAATCAGGGAATCTTCTGGAATTGCCAGAAGAGGGTAAGAAAATCTCATTGGTTTAAGCATGACATGTCAGTAATTGGAGAGAGTCTTTGACCAGTGCCCATTACATATGATCTCAGGTGAACACCCCTGGCAGGGCACTGCATCATTGGTCCATCTAGACATCAACCACTCTAGCCTAAACGACAGTCCACTCTTCCCAAGAACAAGCTCCATCTCAGTATTTCTCCTCCAACAAAAGCACCAGATTCTTGCTGGAGAGCTAGGCTCTGACCACCATCTTTATAAGTCTCCATGCTTTCAAATTGTATGACCTTTCCCTACAAAGGCAGATGATGGTAGATGAAGGTTGATTTTTTCATCATGAAAAGAAAGAAATAAGGTTACCTCAGTAGGTCAGTTGAAGGCAACCTTTTTTGTGTGGTCCTGTAACCATAAGCAATCAATCAATTGTAGGTACTTGGACACTTTTTTTGTGTGCTTATCATTGTGCTTGGCTCAATACCAGCTCTCAGAGGGTTTACTTAATTTAGGAATTAAATCAATCATACTGGACCAAATTGAGACTAATTCATTCTTAAAGTTCACAGTTTTTACTGTCAGTAAGGGCGGCGAGGGCAGGCTTTTTCATCATATAAAGGTCATTCTAATCACACAGGCTTGGCAAGGACAGCTGATGTGGGTACCAGGATCTGCACAAAGTCCTGGTGTGATGAGTTTTGAGAAACTCCATTTTACAGATAGATTATTCTACACATATTCTGGTATACTTTCATTTCTGTAAGACTTTACATTTTACAAAGCATTTTCACATTTATTGTCTCATTTAATTTGCTCAGTGACCTCATGGAGTCTATTATATTGTCTCATTTTTAGATGGAAAACATGTGTCAGAAATAGATGAGCAACTTTCCCAAGTCCACTCTGCTGACTGGTGATCATACCAAGAAAAAAATTTCCATCTTCACTCAAATCTCAGAGCTCTTTTTCATGCCACACCACAGCTGGACACATGCAGTCCATTTGATAATGAAATTCCCATTTTTTTTGGTTTTCATCTTTGATTGTTCCACTGCAACTTCCTTTCTAATGACTAACAATTTAAAAGGAGAGCCCAAGTCTACCTTTCACTGAAATTATGTATTTTCAGAGAAGCCCAACGATTTGAGAATTCAGTGTGAGGAAGAAAGAAAAGAAGCTGCTCCATTATATTTAATACCATATCTAAAATATTCTATAGATGAAGATAGGATTAATTATACTGTCATATTTTAGTCAACTGCTTTCTGACTCCCTCCCCCACAAAAAGATTTCCAGTATTTTTGATAAGTTATTCTGCATTCTAAAATTGTCCTTGTATAACAATCACTAATGGAGGAACAAAGTAAGTTCACCACATTCTCTACGACTAGCTAATTTAATGACCATTTCAGGAGAATGACTTCATACCTGTTTCAAAATGTCATGGGATTATGATTCTCTTATCCTAAGGGATGCTAAGGGAACTTAGCATGCTAAGGGAAAGGAGAAAGGTGATTTATTTCATTTGCTTTGCTTTAAGAATTTGTACTAAAACAAGCTGCTGCTCAAACAGATCGAGGTGTTAGCTAGCAGGAAAACCAGCATCTCAGAGTTGGTAGTGACACATATTTCACCTGCTAGAGTATTCTTGGCATTTAAATCTAGAGTCACAGCACGGTCATCTTTGTAATTCCTGTCTTTTAAAGATATTGGCTTAGAGAAATATTTCTGGGGAATGCAAAGGTGACTATCAATAGTAAATGGCATGAGACAAAGAGGGTCCATGAGGCTCTGTACTGTGCTGTGCTTTGTCGCTCAGTCATGTCCGACTCTTTGCGACCCCGTGGACTGTATAGCCTACTAGACTCCTCTGCCCATGGAGATTCTCTAGGCAAGAATACTGGAGTGGGTTACCATGCTCTCCTCCAGGGGATCTTCCCAACCCAGGGATCGGACCCAGGTCTCCCACATTGCAGACGGATTCTTTAACCATCTGAGCTACTGGGGAAGCCCAAGAATACTGGAGTGTGTAGCTTATCCCTTCTCCAGGGGATCTTCTTGACCCAGGAATCAAACCAGGGTCTCCTGCATTGCAGGGGAATTCTTTACCATCTGAGCCACCTAGGAAGCTCCTCATGAGGCTCCACAAACCTTTAAACACATGCCCTTCCCAAGACTACACTTTTCCAGACCTAGATATGCTACAAGACCAGCCACTCTTTTTAAGAAATTTAGCATCTTGGATTTTCTTCAAAATCACATGATTTTTTAATACTGTCCAGCTAAACAAAACACATTGCCTAGACATGTTATCACCATGTCATCAATGCTTGTCCCTTCTACTTTCACTGCCCAGGAAAGCCAGGCACTATTCCCATTATCCTAACCATCACCCAAGAAGAGCAAATGGTCCAGAATGAACCATGAGGACAGTGGAGCAGCTGAAAAAAGCTAGACTCTCAGAATCACTTTTGAGGCCAAAACGTCCATGGGACTTCCTTGGTAATCCAGTGGTTAAGACTCCACGCTCCCCACGCAGGGGGCACAGATTCCATCCCTGGGCAGGGAACTAAGATTCCCAGGTTGCACAGCCATGAAAAAAAAAAAAGCCTTAAAGATTCTGGGATATAAATGAGTTTAAAGAGAGCTTACTTGAAACCTGGGGAAATCAGTGTGAATTACCTGTATTTAAGCTAGAGGGAAAACAAAGTTTCAAATAAGGGATCAAAAAAAAATCTTAGTTTCCTGAGTAATGGACCTAATCATTTTTTCAATTTCCATGTTTCTTTAACGTTTAGTAAAAATCTATGCCTTATAAGAACTGTTTGATATTTATGTTTACATTCTATATTTATCTAAGCATTCTGTTGAGAGAAATTGTTTGGTTATCTCTGATTGAATATTTTAAAATCTTTTAAGTACTTTTAGAGATACTTGATCCCTCTTCAGCTAAGCAGGGCAAAAATTACTCATTTGTTCAATTAATATATATTTTGGTTGTTTTTTTTTTGCTTTTTAAAACATTTATGTATTTCTTTACTTATTTCTGGTTGTGTTGCATCTCTGTTGCTGTGCACGGGCTTTCTCTAGTTGCAGCAAGTGGAGACTGCTCTTTGTTGCGGGGCAAGGACTTACTGCGATGACATCTCTTGTTGTGCATCATGGGTTCTAGGCATGCCAATTCAGTAGTTGTGAGGCACGGGCTTAGTTGTTCCTCTGCATGTGGAATCTTCCTGGACCTGGGATCGAATCTGTGTCCCCTGCACTGGTGGGTGGATTCTCATCTACTGTACTACCAGGGAAGTCCAACACATCATTTCTGAAGGCCAGTGATATACTACTCAGGAGCAAGACACCATACTGCAAGGTGTGTCTGTACATGGAAAAGGTTTCATGAGCATCGGGATAGAGAAGAGGAAATTCACACAGGTGCTTGAACTAAACCTTAGGCCTATATGGGATGAGGGGCTAAGTTAGGAGGACTGCTGTTTTAATGCATGACAAAAATGCAAGACTCTTTTTTTGAAAAGTGTCAAGAATTTCAAAATAGCGACAGAACATTAAACCAAATGCTGACTCTTTTGCACATGGGGACCATGGAGCTGCTCTGACTGTAGCCCTTCCAGCTTATGAAACCAAGTTTGTAGGTACAGAGAGATGGAGGACAAGGACATTTTTAGGGAGCAGGGAGAAGCAGATGTCCTGAATGTGGTGTGTGTGTCATATCTAACTCTTTGTGACCCCATGGACTGTAGCCCACCGGGCTCCTCTGTCCATGGGATTTTCCAGGCAAGAACACTGGAGTGGGTTGCCATTTCCTTCTCCCCTGAATGTAGCCTTGTGTGGGAACTCAGAGCCTTGAGGCCTTGCTGGGAAATTTGATCTTCACTTTGTAGGCAAAGGGACATTATGGAAAGTTCCCAGGAGAACCAGACATATTTAGAACCATTTACGTGGTAGCAGTAAGAATGAGATGGAGAGCAGGGGCAAGACTAGAGGAGGGAGACCCACGAAGCAGCTCAGGTAGGCTCAGGTGGCAGATCATCATGAAGGCTGGAAGACACACTGTGCAAATTACAAAGAGACTGGATATTGCTATGAGGTTTCATTCCAGAAGAACTGGACTTGGCATGAGCCCTTGCTAAAGCATCTGCAAGGCCCACATCCTGTCAGGGCAGGAGGAACACTGATGCATGGTGCTGCTGTGAAACCAGGGCCCCAGGAGCGATTTCTCAGCAAGGTTTGTTGTAGGAGTGGCATTGGTGATTTATATCCAGTATCAGCTACAAACTGGCACTTGCCAAGTACCTCTAGAAGGATTATATCATGTGAGGCTGCAGCTGCTGATTTTCAACACACCACTGAATGGAGTTCAGGGTGGAGATCAGAAATGAAGCATTCTGTGCTCTGGAAAGCAGCTTCCCAGGTGGCGTTAGTGGTAAAGAACCCACCTGTCAATTCAGGAGATATGAGAGATGTGTGTTTGATCCCTGGGTCAGGAAGATCCCCTGGAGGAGGGCATGACAACCCACTCCAGTATTCTTGCCTGGAGAATCCCATAGTGGGCTACAGCTCATGGGGTTGCAAAGAGTCAGACAAGACTGAACTGACTTAGCATGAATGCACGTGCTCTAGAAAATGGGCAGGACAGGTCTATAGATAGTTAGATATTTTCAGGAGCTGATTTTATAAGACCATTTCTTGTATCTCCTCATATATAGAAAAGCACTAAAATCCTTCACAGTGACAGCTGCTCCCTGTGACTAGCAGAAAACCTGCAAAAAATAGTGGTTGATTTCATGTACTCTCTCTTTACCAAAATCACGTATATACTGACTTCCCCCCTCCCTTTGGAACCATTTCTCAGTGCTATCTGAGGTGCTGTCTCCTGGGCTGCAGTCCTCATTTTGCCCCCAAATAAAATTTAACTTGCAACTCTCATGTTGTGCATTTTTTTAAGTTGACACCAGTCTTGGTGAGACCTACAGAGGCCTCTGTCTTTGGGCTCAATTTGGCCCTGAGCCAGCATTTTGTGTCCACTCTATAATGCAATGCACCCTCAGACATCAGTAACAGGAGGGAGTGCACAGGTATCTCGATAGAACCCGAGTTTACACTCTCTCTAAGATGTCAAAATGCCCCATTTGATTTGCATTGGATCCAGCGTGTCTCCAATGGCCCATGTGAATATGTGTCTTTCCATTTCTCTACGGGTTTCCTCAGCTACACCTGGTGCAGAAATAATGAGGAGGAGGATCGTCTCATTTCTACAATTGACGAGGAATGAGTCACACATCAACCCACTCAACTAGGAAAATATTTGACAAGAAATAGAACTGAAGAATTTTAAAGCACTTATCCCGAAGTCTATAAGATAGGCAGAAAATATAACACTGAAGACCCCAAGCCAATAATTTCTTAAATATCATAACTTCTCTCTATCAATGTCCAAAGTGTAAATTATAAATGAAAGAACAGAAGGAGTTCTTTATATTTAGGTGTTTTATCTGGCATAAATGTCTTCCTATTTTTCATATCAAGGAAACCCAGGAAGGACTTCCTAACTTATCTTTTAAAACAGGATAACTCCTGTGAGTTAAAAACGTTGCCTGCAATGTCAGTAAACAAAGGATGTTGCAGCCAAGGAGCCACTACACGATGAGCCCTGGGGGTATTCAAGATGGAGAAGACAGGATACTGGCTCTAGACAGCTAAGGTGCATATCAAAGAAATGGTATCAATGAGCCCATGCGCTTGCTCTTGCATCTTCCCATACCCAGAAAGGAAAAGTACTCAATTCATTAACTCATCATTAACTCACCATGTCTGGTTTTCTCTCATTTCTTTAACTTTTTGATGTTTCCACTACCTGGACTTGATTGCAAAAACCCCTCTACATCCTGACTCTTTGCAGCGGTCTCAGTTTTTTCAAACATGGACATCTGGGGGGGTGACATCTGGAATAGCTCAGAGAGACTCCCCTTGGGAAGACAGCATGTTTTTGGCCTCCCACTAATGATTTTGAGACCCCCATGGGTTATTTAAAAATTTGGGCTCTACTGTGGCTCAGACAGTAAAGAATCTGCCTGTAATGTGGGAGGCGCTGGTTCTATCCCTGGGTCAATACAATCCCCGGAGAAGGAAATGACAACCCACTCCAGTATGCTTGCCTGTAGAATTCTATTGATAGAGGAGCCCGGTGGGCTATAGTCCATTGGGTCACAAAGAGTTGGACATGACTGAGCAACTAACACTCAGTTAGTTTACATACTAGAGCTTGGGTTTTCCAGAAGGTAACCCTTGCCTGAAGGACATCCATAATCCCATCTGACAGTTTATTAAAATAAACCATCTTTTTCTTCCTGTGCACAGATAAATTCAAGATCTTTCTATTCATGAACTAGGGTCTCAGGAGTTCATGGGCAAGAACATGGGCTCTTAAGGTTTTGAGCCAAGTGTATGTGAATATGTGTGATGGAATGTCAGACACAGGCAGGCATCAGCTTAGTCTTCCTTGAGGGTGACTCTTTGGGAAAACTTCAAAGATTTAGGGCTAAATCAGCATAATTGAATTTGAATTTGATTCCTTCCTCCAAATCTAGGAATAAAGACTGAAGAATTATAAATGCCCTTGAGACTTGGAGAAATAGAGCTGTGAAGAGCCTCCTTGTACTGGGGAAGCTTAGCAGTACTTTATTATCATTTTTTTTATCATGGTAAAAGTCACATAATATAAAACATACTATTTTAACCATACTCAACTGTACAGTTCAATGGCAGTAAGAACATTCACATTGGTGTGCAGGACTCACCACCTGTCTCCTGAATTTTTCACTTTCCTAAACTGCATCTCTGTCCTCATTAAACACTCAGTCCCCCTTCTCCCTCTCCACCCCACCCCTAACCCCTGGCTGCAGTATTTATTGATAATTGGGACAGTTTGCTGATGAGAAAAGACGGGATGCACAATGTCAAACTGTTCCAACCTAGAGAACCAAGCATACAATAAAAGAATGTGTCACCTTGAGTCAAAGATCTCTTTGGGGGTAGATCATTTTTAATATGTATTTGTTTATTTTGAGGGGTGTTGAGTCTTCATTGCTGAGCGTGGGTTTTCTCTAGTTGCAGCAAGTAGGGGTTATTCTTTGTTGCAGTGTTTGGGCTTTTCATTGCAGTGGCTTCCTTCTCTTGTTGAGGAGCAAGGGCTCCCTAGACATGTGGACTTCAGTAGTTGTGACTCTTGGGCTTGAGTTTTTTATTTTTAACAGAGCATCAGGTGACTTTTTTCTTAAGCTTAAAATATTGCCATCAGATTTCTTTTTTGTTTTTACCAGAAACCAAAAGGTCTTACTTAAAAATACAACCATTGAGTTATCAATTCATTTAGGTGGCCTTTTTTCTCCATATATATATATTATTGTATTTTATTTTAATATAATATATATTATATATTCATGTTATATTTTATATAATTATATACTTATATTTATTTATATACAAATTATATTATAATAGGTGTGTGTGCTTAGTTGCTCAGTTGTGTCCGACTGCTTTCAACCCCATAAGCTGTAGCCCACCAGGCTCCTCTGTCCACAGGGATTCTCCAGGCAAGATCACTGGAGTGGGTTGCCATGTCCTCCTCCAGGGGATCATCCTGACCCAGGGATCTAATCCAGGTCTCCCGCACTGCAGGCACAATCTTTACCATCTGAGCTACCAGGGATTTTTAATTGTGGTAAAAAATACGTAACATTAAATTTACTATCTTAGCCATTTTTAAGTATACAGTTCACTGCTGTTAACTATATTCAAATTGTACTGCAACATATCTCTAGAATTTTTTGTCTTGGAAAACTGAATCTCTATAGTTAACAAAAAGCAACTTTCCACTTCCTTCCCCCAGGCCTGGCAAACAATTTTTTTCTATGAGTTTGCATACTTTAGATTCTTCATGTAAGTGGTATTTTTACCCAACGCAAATTCATGTTCCCAATGTACAATGTGGCCAAACAAACCTAAACATCATAGACTGGAGCAAAGAAAGGTTTATTGCTGGGCTGAGTAAGAATGGGTGACTTCTGCTCAAAATGCCCCAAACTCCCCAAAGAGTTTCAGCAAAGCATTTTTAAAGGCCAGATGAGGGAAGAGGGGGTCACAAGGCAAGTCCCCAACTTGTGCACAATTCTCTGATTGATTAGTGGTGAGGTAACAGGGCGGTGTCACAGGGGCTAACATTATCAATCCTTAAGAAATCTGGAGGCCATGTGTTCATGATCACCAGAGAGTTGATTTCCTCCATTTGGTGGTAGTTTTAGCATCTGAAAAAACTCAGGAAATACTCACTAGACATTATTATTTAGGTATTTCAGGGAGGAGCTAAAGCAGAGGATATGGGGGAGGGGTCTGGCCCTGGAAGGTGCCATAGGATCATACTCAATTATAAGGCTGGTTTATTTTGCTAAGTATAATGCTCTTTGGAGGGCTTCCCTGAAAGATCAGTTGATAGAATCCACCTGCAATGCATGAGACCCCGGTTTGATTCCTGGATCGGGAAGATCCGCTGGAGAAGGGATAGGCTACCCATTCCAGTCAGTATTCTTGGGCTTCTCTTGTAGCTCAGCTGGTAAAGAATCCACCTGCAATGCAGGAGCCCTGGCTTTGATCCCTGGGTTGGGAAGATCCCCTGGAGAAGGAAAAGGCTACCCACTCCAGTATTTCAGCCTAGAGAATTTCTTGGACTGTATATAGTCCATGGGGTCCCAAAGAGTTGGCATAACTGTTCGACTTCCACTTTCAAAGCTCTTTGGTTCTGTAACATGCCACGTGCTGCCTTTGTTCTCACTGGCCCTTAACCTGCCATTCCCGTTAGTGCCCTGAGTCTTCCAGACCAGTCCCCGGGGAAGCCAGAACTTCCAACACATGCCCCATCCTCCTCTTTCCTTCATGGAGGAGCAGCCAGGAGTTGGGAATTAGACCAGGGTGCAGTGGTAAGGAGGAGGAACTACACAAGTCAAAGACAAAGAATTTTCTTACTCACCCTTTTCTTCTTGGCTTTGTCCTTACCTGGGGTGCTGCTATCTCTTAACTGGTTGTGCAGTTATCTCAAAGGCAAATAGTCCTCTATATTACTTTTAAGGGTGTGTCTCCATGGCGGGCGGGGGTGGGGTGGAATGAGACTTTCTAGTCTACCATGTTGCTGATGTTATTCTTGTTGGTTTTTTTTTAATTCAATTAAATTTCATTAAATACCTTGCCTTTTATATCCCAAACTTCCTGGTATCCCTTTAGAGAAGTTTAGTAGATCTAGAAACAGCAGTGCATAAAATTCAGAAATAAGGTAAACAAACACTCCACAGAGACCTGAGCCCTATATGCAGGGGCATCCAGCCACTGACCCATACGACCAGGTCATGTGCTACTTCAAAGAAGGACAGAGTTTTATACACTGTAATTGTATAATACCTGGTACTTTTAGGCTTCTCCTTGAATAAAGTCTGCAATTTTTATTTGTTCCCTTTTTTTTGTTCCCTTTTTATTTGCTCCCTTTCTTTAAAGATAATTTTCAGTGTAAATTTTAATTTTACTCAGTAATTTGTGTCTTATAAGAGATGTTAGAAGGACATCTGTGGTAGTCCAGTGGTTAAGAATTTGCCTTTTAATTCATGAGACTTGGATTCTATCCCTAGTCTGGAAAGATCCCACATGCCCAGGGCAACTAAGCCCATGGGCCACGACTAGAGAACCCACACTGCAACTAAGACCTGATGCAGCCAAATAAATATAAAGAAAAAAACAGTTTTAAAGAGAGATGCTAGAGGCCTCAGTTAGCTATTAGTATATTTAGAGTAACAGATTCCTTTGACAGCTGTTTTCTGCTATCTTTTCCCTGAAGCCAGTGAAATTAAATTAAAAAGAAACAACAGTTTAATACCAAATTAAAAAAAAATAAAGAGAAATAATGTCAAAAATATTTTAAAGTAGATATGTAAATATGGTTTTTTGGTGTAGATCTGAATGTTAAAATTTGGGGAATGTTAAACACTTCTGGAACCTAATTAACAATTACCCTTAGATAAAGTTTTAATAGAATAAAAATCTGCAAATCAGAGGATCTGTACAGTATCTAATTCAAATATCTTAATTACTGCTTTGGTTGGCAAAGAAAAGCAATGCAAACATCCACTCTGTAAAAAAATCAGAGATGATTGGAATTAAGAAATAGAAAGCACCCACATTTGCTGAGCTGCTCTGTGCCAGTTACTGCACCAGAAAGAAGGCAATTCAGCTTCATCCACTGTTATCAGGGTTGTTTCATGTAATTGCCAAAAAGTCTAGAAATTTTCTATTTAGCTAGTTAGAAAAAAACATATCCTTTTTGATCAGAATACTTACAAATTGTCTTATGTGCAAATTAGCCTCACAGTCTTATAGAGTGACTGAAAAACTCTCACGTCTCAACTGAGCCACAGATAGAAATAGCTGTTAAAATGTCATGAAATCAGGGTCGATTGGACAAATATAAAGTGCTACCAACATGTAAAGTAATAACAAGCATCAACATTTAAGACTGTTTAGCTCCACGTAAAACCCAAACCCAGCAGCAAAATGGTTTTACTGAGATACAAACAAAAATACCTTTTATTAGAAAGAGTCTTTTTTTCATTTTTGTGATCAGAAAAGTGAATGTTAAGATATTGAACAGTGGATAACAGGTTCACAGAGATTAATTGGGTAGTTATAATTCAGCTAAAATCTCAGTATTTCCAAGATCTCTGAGGCCATTTGAAATCTGGAGACAATTATATTTCAGTTACTAGACTTTTTTCTTTCTTTATTCGTATTTGTGCAACAGATGTCAATAAACATGCATGTTTTTGAGACTACAAATAAATTCACTGAGGACTTCTGTAGGAAATTATTAGGATTTTTATGTAGGACAGAACCAAGGAGATCACAGTGACACTGCTTGGGAAGAAAAGAAATGATTGATAGATGTAAGGGTCACTTTCCCATTTCCTTATTGAGGAAGCAGGGAAGGCATGGTTCATTCATAAACACTTGACAAATATTTCTGGTTGAGTCAAAGCTGGTTCTTGTTACAGATATGAAGCTCTTGTTTTGGTGAGCAGAACTCATATGTTTCCAAATTCTCCAAGAATTTTCCACAGTAGTCATTATTTCCAGATTTCCTGAATATTTCTTTTCTTCCAAAATCTTCTTTGGATTTTTGTGCTATCCTTTATTTTCTATACATAAGTAGGATCATTCAACCATTTTGTATACAAAGCAATTTTTACTCAATGAGAGGAAAATTCTAGCATATGTGAGTCTTCTTTTGGTGAAGATAAAATTTTTATGTTTTTGTACTTTGGCTTATACACATAGGATGATTACATTTAGCCAAATATTAAATCATATAACAAAAAAATGCTGATATTTATAGATTTCACAATGGTTTACGGTTCTGTGTATCATACTTGAGAAATATTTCATCATATTTTTCCACTTATGCTACAGGGAAATAGAGACAAACAGGGACATGAACAGGGGTGACTGCAACTGGTGCATGGTGTTGTTTGGTGGGTCAGTTACAACTCAGGTCCATTTCTCATAAAGAACTAATCACTGGAACCACCCTTCCAGGCTGAATACATGCCACATGCAGAGAAGTGTCTGGTTAAATGAACTTATATTTAATTCTAAAATTCCTACGTATTTCAGGTGACTCTTCTTTATTTAACTTAATACAGATCATTCACAATGGCACACATTATGTATTCTCTAAATTCTGTATTAGCATATTATGCAAAAGCATTACTTAGAATTTTATTTTCCAGATACCGTGACCCTCAACTTTACTGCTATGGCTCAGCACTATTCCCACCGAGACACCTGAACTGCTTCGTTTTCCACCATGATGTGGCCCAAAAATGTTCTCTCTCTACTCTTCTCTTCTTATCCCAAAGTATAGAATTCTCAACCTGACATCTGAGGACCCACCACCTTCTCCAACCAGTTTCACACTCTTCCCCAACTTCCAGAGGCCAGCGTCATCATTTTCCCTCCAAACTGAACATGTCTTCAACTTATTTAAAGTAAAATACCTTTACTCCTCTCTTCTTCCTGGCCACATCCTTCCTGCTTCAAGGTCCACCGCAAGCTGTACCACCTCTAAGGAGCCCTCCCTAACTACATCACATTAATTCTCCCCATGACACTCCTATTGCACCTGTTGTTTGTCTTGTTTATTTTCATCCTTAGTCATGTATTACTTTGCACTCTAATGCCTTTCCAAAACAGCTTTATCAAAGTATAATTGACATACAGTGCAGGACATATTTTAGGCATACTCTTTGATGCATTTTGACATGTGCATACACCTGTGAAGCCATCACCAGAGTCAAGATAATAAACATATCCATCAATCCCCAAAGCCTCCTCATTTCTCTTCCTGATGGCTACCTCCCAACCCTGCATCCCCCAGAAATCACAAATATTTTCTATCCCTCTAAGAATAGTTTGAATTTTCTAGAATTTTGTATAAATGAAAATATATAGTACATGCTCTTTTTTTCTGATCTCTCTTATTATTTTGAGATCCAAATTGTTATTGTTGTAGCAGAGAAGTGTAGTATGGCTATTTCATTATTTGCTTGCCCTGGCCCACACGCTTAGTCATGATTCTGGAAAGAAGGACCCTCTTCAACACAATTCCCGTAAAGGGTTATCTGAGGGATGTTTATTGGCCTTCAGCCCAAAGGCAGTTCACAGTGTAATCAGGTATTTTAACAACATGAAACCAATCTGTGCAATGATAAGTTGCATTAATGGGTCCACTGCAAGCATTGCATTCCAGTCTGTGTGCCATGTTTTAATATCTGTTCATATCGTAAAATGATATGAGAGGTCCAGAACGATGTCACCTGGAGATACACTAGGGGAATCATTATCACTCTTAGATAAGACATGGGAGAATACCACTGATTACTTCAGCTCTCTGTGATGCTCAAAAGTAGGTGAGGAATGATCAGATTCCTCATTATTGCTCCAGGCATGGATATAGGACTACAGATGATCTGGCAGGAAGATTGATTTTGGTTCAAGTAATATATTCTAATATTTAGAGATTTCCACATGAATAAAGAGCCCTGACAGCATCTGAGTAGAGGTGGACATCCAGTGTAGGAGGGTGTTGGAGGGATTCTGACCCCAGAAGGAAGGATACACTGGAGAATCTTTAAATAACTGCGATAAAGACAAATGGAAACATTAAGACTGAAGAAGGGTGAATGCATTTTCCCTTGAGGATGTGACCTCTGTCTCGGTATCTGAGGTTTGTACTCATTTTCAGGATGGCTCTCAATGGCACCCTATTGACCTCTTTTTACCCTCAAACACTCATGTAGCCTATGAGATGTTCTTGGTGTACACCACTACAGGAAATGGCAATTTATTAAAGAGATGTGGATAAAAGGATGAAGCCATAAATAACGTCTTTACCCTTGCAGGTTTTCTGCTTTTGCAACCTTATACACTCTTCAGTGTCTATGTCATGTCTCTCTTTGGGCCAATGTTTAATATAAGCATCAGGTCAGTTTTGTCCTGAACTAACTAGAGACAGGCAATTGTTAATTTTGGGCACATGAAATCTATAGTAGAATTTGCTAAGGGAAAACAATAAACAAATAGCAACATCAACAGTGGCCACAACAATGATAAAAGAAAGAAGCTATTGAAAAGAATTTCTTGAAACTTCTCAACACAGTATTCATATCTGCCTCAACCATAACTGTTTCAGGATCTAGCACACGGCTGGTTAGGAGAAGGAGTGTGTGTGTGTGTGTGTGTGTGTGTGTGTTGGATATGGGTGGGTGTGGGTGAGTGAAAATGTGTGTATGCATAATAGATGATCAATGAATTCTACATTCTCTCATGTTTAAAACAACAAAATAATTAGAAAATAGCAGCTTACATTGACTGAGCCTGCCATATGACAAAGTATTGCAGGCTAGTTATCTGGGAAGCTGATATTGAGACGGAGTTAGAAGTTCAGATGGTAACACTTAAAAGAGAAAGAAAGAACTGGGCAGGGAGAGCTATTAGGCCATGACTCACTATTGATAAATTGTCTCCCTAACTAACAATGGCCTCCGGAGCACAGCTTCCCCTCTAGATAAGTCCCTGTATGTTGAAAATGTCTAGGCCTTGCTATCCCTGCTTTGCTGAAGAAAACCACAACCTTGGCTATCAATTCCTTCCTGAAGCAAGAAGAGTGCAACTTCAGCTCAAAGCTAAGGTGGACCCTCAATAAGTCACATTTCTTGAGAAGTTCTCAGCAGGGCATTTGGATATCTGCCCCTGGAGATGACTGACTGCTCTGATCTTCCCAGGGCTGTCCTGGATTTTGCAATAAAATCTCTGTGTCCTGGGAATGCTCTCAGCCAGGAAATCAGAATATTGGCCAGCCAGAGGCCACAGTTAGGAGCCAGGCTACTTGCTTTACATTTATTAATTCAGTCTTAATCTAGAATATGATTCCATTTTATGAACGATGAGACTGAGCCTCAGAGTGGTGAGTGACTTGCCTGGGACCCATACAGGTTAAACTAAATTGACATAAAACAGATTAGGATCCAGTGGAGATCAGATTAGGCTACAGATTGAGTGTGATTCAAACCTTTTATAGGCAAGTTTGTCCATTTTTTTGGACAGGCGTGCAGGTTCTAAAGTCTTCAGTATATTATAAGTCATCTTGCATTTCATGCTAAGTCACTTCAGTCATGTCTGACTCTTCACAACCCTATGGACTATAGCCCACCAGGCTCCTCTGTCCATGGGATGCTCCAGGCAAAAACTACTGGAGTGGGTTGCCATGCCCTCCTCCAGGGAATACTTATGGTACACGGAACTCTATTTTACCCACAAAAAGGACCCCAAGCTGCATCCCTTCAACTTTTTTTAGATAAGGTGTAATCAGACAGGACTATGACCCTGTGATTTCAGGGCTTACTAAATTTATAAAGATGAAAAAAGTTGAAAAAGAGAAAATGCCAGCAAGGGTGGCTGAGATGTGAATTCAATGTACTGCTGGTGGGTATGGAAACTCTGCAGCATTCTGGAAGACAAGCTAAGGTTAAGTTCTGTGTGTCGATTGGCCCTCAAATCCCATTTCTGGGAGAAGGGTACAGTAAAAAGCAGATCTGCAAGGGGACTAGTCCACAGATGATGTGAGTGGTGGGGCATATGGTAGTGGGGAATCTAGGATCAGCTGTGTACCTGTCATGAGAGGGTTAGGTAAATAAAATGTGAGGGATGGATGTGGTGGAATGTCATGTAGCAGCTGGAAACAGAAAGCTAGAACCTTAGCCATAGGATAAAGCTTAAAGGTACAGTGTTGAAAAAGGCTATAAAAGGTGGAAGTAAAAAGTAGAAGGAAACAATAAATGCAGTGAATATCTATGCAAATTTGATAATCATACACAAAAATAACCTACTTAACAGAGATACATTCATATTTGAGAACATTAATAATATGAATTTGTTGCTCTGGGTGGGAGGAATAGAACAGAGATAGAAAATGAATATGATAGATACTTGGTCAGCCTACTGTTGTTCAGTTGCTAAGTTGAGTCAGACTCTTTGTGACCCTCATGGACTGCAGCACGCCAGGCTTCCCTGTCCTTCACTATCTCTCAGAGTTTGCCCAAACTCATGTCCATTTAGTCGATGATGCTATACAACCATCTCCTCCTCTGTCATTCCTTTCTCCTGCTGCCTTCAATCTTTCCCAGCATCAGGGTCTTTTCCAATGAGTCTGATCTTTGCATTAGGTGGCCAAAGTATTGGAGTTTCAGATTCAGCATCAGTCCTTCCAATGAATATACAAGATCAAGTGCCTTTAGGGTTGGCCAGTTTGATCTCCTTACTGTGCAAGGATCTCTCAAGAGTCTTACCCAGCACCACAGTTTAAAGCATCAATTCTTCGGCACCCAGCCTTCTTTATGGTACAACTCTCACATCTGTACAACAACCATAGCTTTGACTAGATGGACTTCTGTCAGTAAACTGATGTCTCTGCTTTTGAATACACTATCTAGGTTTGTCATAACTTTTCTTCCAAAAAGCAAGTCTTAATTTCGTGGCTGCCATCACTGTCTGCAGTGATTTTGGAACCCAAGAAAATAAATTCTGTCCCTGCTTCTACTTTTTTTTTTTGCCCCATTAATTTGCCATGAAGTGATGGGACTGGATGTCATGATTTTAGCTTTTTGAATGCTGAGTTTTAAGCCAGATTTTTCACTCTCCTCTTTCACTTTCATCAAGAGTCAGACTGAGAGATTGGCAGATAGACTGAGAGATGGGCAGCCTGATGATATTAGCAAGCTGATAACTGACTTACATGGTTAACCAAGCCTGCATCTAGGAGCAGAATAAAAGTGGAGGAAGAAAGAGATATAATACTTGAATGTAAATTAATATTTATGAATACAATTAAGTTCAGTGTAATACTTTTCTGAGAAGTGAATTGATAGCTGTATATAAAAGGTTGTTGTAAAGAATAGCTTCTACAGAATACAGAGCCTGGAGTTTATAGGAGGAGAATGAACACAGATCAGATCCAGTGAAAGATCTATCTATCAAGTGTAGGTTACCCAAAGGGGTTAGGGGCTCTCAGAGAACAAGAGAACGAGCATAAGTGCAAAAAGTTTAGAGTTTAGTTTACCGTACTTATAAACAAGTAGGAATTTATATACATTTATTTTCTATAAATAGCACTTAGAATTTAAAATTTGTGAAGTATCATTTTCCTTTCCCCTGGGAATCTTTAAGAACAGAACATTAATCTAGCTCTCTCACCAGGGCAAGAAGGTTTTTTGCAACACCAGTGAATGATGGAGACTCTGTTCTTTTAATTTTAAAATGCAAAATTGAGATGCAGTATCCCAAGTAATATGGACATAAACTTTACAAAACATCATAAATATCCCTAATGAGGTTTTAGCTCCTAGTCATGGTTTCTCACTGGTGGCTGAGTTCTCTGTCTTCATATGTTTGTGAATTCTGATGGATTGAGTGAGCATGTGAATATATTAGATGAAAGAACTGGGGCTGGGGGTGTGAAAAACTTGATAAATTAATCATCAATAATTTCCCAGTGTAGAATGTCTGTCTGGAGGATAAATTAATGGATACATTAATTTTGCAAATTGAATGTTGCAAATATTCCATGATATCATTACAAGAGAGTGAGCATAATTTTGTAGACCCCACAGGAAGAGAATGGGCTTATTTTTATTTTGAAATTTCTTTGACTTCTGAGAGAAGAAAAAAAAAATCTGTTTTTAGTCTCTTAAATTTCCTCTAAATTCCATTCAGAATTAAGTAATTGTTGTTTAGTTTATATCGCCTCTGTCTCATTTTATCCTTGGCAGAAAGGATAAAAAAGACTACACTTTAATTATTCTGTCTAGGAATTTGCTTAGCTAGATGACTAAGTTTGTAAAATATATTTCCTATATCATCCTTGCTACCTCAGTTAGCAGTTTTGTCAAATTCTCTGCTAGTATAGAATGAGAATCTCTTTTCTTCCAGCTTCCAGAAATATTTTCTTTACTTTCCTTTAAGCCCTTACTGACAGTTTCATGAAGGCTTATTAGGTTGCAACATCCATCTCCTCAAGGCTCTTCTAGCATCTGTCTGCCTTCCTTTCTCAAAGGTTTAGTTTTTTGTCGCAGCAATTACCCATTTTCAGATACCAAAATTTGTTCTTGTTATCTATCGCCATGTAAAAAAAAAAAGAAAGAAATTACCCCAAAACTTCACAGCTGTTGTGGCTTTAAATAATAATGATGTAGTTGTCTTGCGTGGTTTCTGCGGTTGTAAGTTTGGAAAGGCTAGATCTGGTGGCATTGGCCTTGAGTCTCATTGTGCACCTTCACAACATAGTAGCCTCTAGGCAGGAGAACTATTTACATGGCTCTTGTTGGAGTGTCCTACCAACCATGATGTAAGTAATACCTCTGTTTCTGATCTAGTCCTGGAAATCACACAGCAATGTTTCGGGCTCGAAGTGAAAGGGCACTGGAGTCCACTTCTTGATGAAGAGGTAGCATGTTTCCAGGAGAATATATGGAATGGGACATAGTTTTGCAATCATCCTTGGAAACTGCGATCTGTTACAAATCATTTATGAAGCTGTTTTTAGATCTAAATGTGATGGGGTGCAATAGGAGTTGGAAAGAGGCTGAGAAAAAGTACTGTGTTGACTGTGACAGAACACATTAAACATTTTGTAAGCTATTTCAAAACTTGGGAAGATTTTGGGAAACAAAATGCTCCTCTCACACTCCTCTTTTATTCTTATTTCCTTTTTTCTTATATATTTGAACAAATTATTTTAAAATTTGTATCCTTACAAAATAACCTCACAGAAGAAGCACAAGTAAATAATGCTGTTTTACATATCCGAGACTACAACAGGTAGTCTTCCTCAGTTTTTGCTGTCATCCAAAAAGTTTTTGTCACATTTTCTGTTAGCTTTTTTTCATCTATTTTGGGACTCTGTTGTTAGAAGCATATAATTATAATTGTTACATCTTTTGATGGACTGATCTCTTATCATTATAAAACATCCCTCCTTGCTCTCGTAACAATTTTTGTCTTAAAATCTGGTATTAGTGTAAACACTCCAGATCTTCTTGGATTCATGTTTGCATACTATTTCTGCTTTTATCCTTTAACTTCTCACCTATTTGTTGAATCTAGATGGTGTTTCTGTAAGTAACATATAATTGAATTTTTAGAGAAAATTCAATTTGATGATTTATACACTTGACTGGATTGTTTAATCCATTCACATTCAATGTGGTAGTGATATAGGTAAGGGGTAAGAGAGATAGAGCCATGCTTATTAATTGGGATAATGATTACCAAGATTATAATCTTGATATTAAACTACTGTCTAGTTATGTCCCAGAAAAATGTAGGTGATGTATACTCAGATGAGGACACTGGGCAAGGAGCCATGATTATATACATGATATATAATCAAATAGGCTTTTGATTTCAACAATTTATGTTGAACCTCAGTCACAGTGAGAGTGGAGGTACCTCCTTTGAGGGAGGGTGTCTTTCAATTCACTTGATCCATCTTGTGTTTGGCTTTTCCAGGGCAATGACCATGTAGCTTGGGGGCAAAATCTAGGGCTCTTTTATCCTATCAGATTTATTGAACTCTATGAGACGTCCCAGAACAGACATGAACCAGACCTCCAAAGAGGGACAAACCTAAAAGACCGTGCGCTATGGAAATGAGGATTTTTTCTTTATTCCTCTTCACAGCAGCGTAATGATATCCCCCCAGCTTTATTGAGATATATTAAACATGCAATGCTGTGTAAGTTTATACAATGTGATGACTTGATATACTTTTTAAAAGTCTACCCTCTTACCAACGTTTACACATATAACACAGTATTGTTAACTATAATCACAGTGCTGCAGATAAGATACAAAAACATTCACCTATAATTGAAAGTTTGTGTTCTTTGATATGTCCCTATTTCCCCCTCTCCAACCCACGGCAACCATTATGCCACTATTTCTATTAGGTGAGGTCTTTTAGAGTTCACATATAAATGATATCTGAGCCACCAGGTACTTCCCTGGTGGCTCAGATGGTAAAGAATCTACCTGTAATGCAGGAGACCCAGGTTCAATCCCTGGATTGGGAAGATCCCCTAGAGAAAGGAATGGCTACCCATTCCAGTATACTTGTCTGGAGAATTCCATGGACAGAGAAGCCTGGCAGGATATAGTCCATGGGATCACAAAGAATTATACATGACTGAGTGACTAACACTTTCTCTTTTACTATAAGTGATATCATATAGTAATGTCTTTGTCTATTTCACTTAGGATAATGCCCTCAAATCCATCTATGCTGTTGCAACTGGCAGGATTTCCTTCTTTCTATGGCTGAATAAGATTCTATTCTCATCCATTCATCTATGATGAGCATATCTTAGTTGCTGTGAATAATGCTGCAATAAACATGGAAGTACGGATATGATGTAAAGATCTGAATTTTATTCCTTTGGACATATTCTCAGAAGTGAGATTATTGTATCATATGATCATTATGTTTTTTGAGAAAGCTCCATTCTGTTTATCATAATGGCTGTACCTATTTACATTCCAATCAACAGTGCATAAGTGTTCCCTTTTTTCTACATTTCCACCAACACTTGATATCTCTTTTTGGTGGTAGTTATTCGAAACAGGTGTGAAGTAATATCTCATTTAGGTTTTGATTTGCATTTTGATTAATGATGCTGAGCATATTTTCATGTACCTATTGGCCATTTATATGTCCTCTTTGGAAAAATATGTATTCAGGTTTTCTGCCCATTTTTTAATTGGATTGTTTTATTAATAGCTGTTGTGTTATATCAGTTCCTTATATATTGTTGACATTAATCCCTTATCAGATATATGGTTTGCAAATGTTTTCACCCATTCAGTAGGCTGTCTTTTCATTTTATTGTTTCTTTTGCTGCTCAGAAATTTTTTTTAATTTGAAAACTTTATTTTTTCTCTTGCTGCTTATGCATTTGGTGTGCAGAGATGTATGCTGTTGCAGCTTATGTTGACAAGATGAAAGTCAAGGAGCTTTTAACCAAAGTTTTCCTCTAGGAGTTTTATTGTTTCAGGTCTTATGTTCAAATGTTTAATCCATTTAGAATTAATTTTTGTGAGTGGTGTAAGACGTGCTGTGCTTAGTCACTCAATCATGTCCAACTCTTTATGACACCATGGACTGTAGTCTGCCAGGCTCCTCTGTCCATGAGAATTCTCCAGGCTAGAACACTGGAGTGGATTGCCATGCCCTCCTCCAGAGGATCTTCCCAATCCAGGAATCAAACCCAGGTCTCCCACATTGTGGGCAGATTCTTTACCGTCTAAGCCACCAGGGAAGCCCTACTGGAGTGGGTAGCCTATCCCTTCTCCAGGGGATCTTCCCGGCCCAGGAATTGAACCTGGGTCTCCTTTACCAACTGAACTACCAGGGAGGTATAAAACAGGGGTTCAATTTTATTTCTGATGTGATTATCTAGCTTTCCCAGCACCATTTGTTGAAGAAACTATATATTCCCCATTGGATATTCGTGGCTCCCTTGTCAAATATTAGTTGATGCTATAGGCAAGAACTTATTTCTGTGCTCTGAATTCTGTACCATTGGTCTGCATGTATATTTTTATGTTTTGATTACTATCACTATAATATAGTTTTAAATTAGAAACGTGATTTTCCAACTTTACTATTTGTCAGGACAGCTTTGGCTAGTTGGGAACTTTTGTGATTGCATACAAATAGTAGGATTATTTGAAAAATACCATTGGAATTTTGATAGGGATATCATGTAATCTATAGATGGCTTTGAGTAATATGGACATTTTTACAATATTAATTCTCTGGATCCATAACCATGAAATATCTTTCCATTTCTTTGTATTTCCTTCATCTTTTTTTCATCAGAACCTTGTAGTTTTTAGTGTCAGATCTTTCATCTCCTTTGTTAAATTTATTCATAAGTATTATATTGTTTTGTATGCTATTGTGAATGGAATTGTTTTTCATAGTTCCCTGGGACATTTCATTGTTAGTGTATAGAAATGTAACAGATTTTTGTATGCTGATTTTGTATCTTGCAACTTTACTGAATTCACTGATTGGTTCTATGAGTTTTTGGTGGTGTCTTTGCATGTGTGCATGCTAAGTCACTTCAGTCATGTTCAGAGTTCAGTCAACTCTGCAACCCTTTGGACTGTAGCCCATCAGGCTCCTCTGTCCATAGAATTTTCAACGCACGAATACTAGAGTGGGTTGCCATGCCCTCCTCTAAGGGATCTTCCCAACCCAAGGATTGAACCCCTGTCTCTTGTGTCTCCTGCATTGGCAAATAGGTTCTTTACCACTAGTGCCACCTCGGAAGCCCAGTGATATCTTTATGATTTTATTGTTTGTGTATCTTCTATAGGTTTTTGCTTTGTGGTTATCCTGAGGCTTATATAAAATATTTTATAGACGCAAAAATTTATTTTATGCTGATGACAACCTGACCTTGATGGCATAGAAAAAGCTCTTTGTACTCCCTCACCTTTTTCCTTTTGATGTAACAGATTGCCTCTTATTTATACTGTTGTGCTTTAGCAAATCATAGCTATCATTTTTTTTTAAAATTACTTTTGTCCTTTAATCTTTGTCGTAAACACTCCATCATATTACAGTATTAGAGTAATCTGAATTTGACTATAAACTTATTTTTCCCTTGTGCTTTATATTTTCATATGTGTTCATGTCACTAATTGGCATCCTATTATTTCAGCCTGAAGAACTCATTTTGGCATTTCTTGTAAGGCAGGTGTTCTGCTGATGAACTGTCTCAGCTTCTGTTTATCTGGAAAAGTATTTATCTCTTCTTCATTTCTGAAGAGAAACTTTGTTAGATAGAGTTTTTTTGGTTTGCATTTCTTTTATTTCCATTTACTTTGAATATATCATCACAGTCTCGTGGCTTGTATGGTTTCTGCTAGTAAATTGGCTTATAGTCTAATCAGGTTTTCTTGTAAGTTAAAAGGTTTTCTATTGTGGCTCTTAAGCTTTAGTTTTTGTCTTTGAAAAACAGAGTTTTGTTATAAAGTGTCTTGGAGAAGATCTTTTTTAAGTTGAGTTTGTTTGGAGAACTATGACTTCATGAACTAGGATTTACAAATCTGTTTCTATATTTGGGAAGCTTTCAGCCATTATTTATCTAAATAAGTTTTCTGTATCCTGCTCCATCTCTTTTCCTTTGGTTCACCAATAATTTTCAGATTGTTTTTCTTTTGATGATATTCCATTAGTTCACATAAGCTTCCTTCACTCTTTTTTACTGTTTTCTCTTGGTTTTCTTCTCATTGGATAATTTCGGAGTTCCTATCTTCTAAATCAATACTAATCCTTTCTTTTTCTTGATCCATTTAAGATTTTGAGGTTCTTTTTTGCATTTTATTTTGTTCATAGTATTCCTTGCTCTCAACTACTTACTCATGTCCAAATCTTTACAACCCCATAGACTGTAGCATGCCAGGCTCCTCTGTCCATGGAACTTTCCAGGCAGGCATACAACAGTGGGCTGCCATTTCCTTCTCCAGGAGATCTTCCTGACACAGGGATTGAACCCTCATCTCCTGCGTCTGCTGCATTGGCAGACAGATTCTTTACCACTGTGCCACCTGGGAAGATACAGCATTCCTTAGCTCAAGAATTGCTGTTTGTATCTCTGTTAAACTTTTATCTGTTAAACTTTTCATTTTGCTCATTTACCTTTTTCCTGATTTTATTGAATTGTCTTTCTCTGTTTTCTTATAGCTCATTGAGCTTCCTTAAAGCAGCTATTAATATTTTGAATTCTCTATTGGGTAATACACAGATTTTATTTTCTTGGGCTCCAAAAAGACTGAGGATAGTAATTGCAGTTATGAAATTAAATGACGGTTGCTTCTTGGAAGGAAAGCTATGATAAACCTACACAGTGTATTAAAAAGCAGAGAAATCACTTTGGCAACAAAGAACCATACAGTCCAGTATGGTTTTTCCAGTAGTCATGCATGGATGTGAGAGTTGGACCATAAAGAAGGCTGAGCGCTGAAGAATTGATGGTGCTGTGGTGCTGGAGAAGGCTCTTAAAAGTCCCTTGGACTGCAAGGAGTTCAAACCAGTCAGTCCTAAAGGAAACCAACCCTGAATTACTCATTGGAAAAAGAGCTTAAGTTCCAATGACTCATTGGAAGCTAGACCCAATTATGGAAGGAGGCGACTGATGAGACTGATGTGAAGAGCTGATGAGACAGCCAGATAGCATCACTAATTCAATAGACAGGAATTTGAGCAAACTCTAAAAGACAGTGGAGGACAGAGGAGACTGATGTGCTATGTCTATGGGCTCTTACAGAGTCAGACATGACTCAGTGACTGAACGACAACAACTGGGTAATTCACATACCTGCATGTCTTTGTGGTTGGTTACTGGACAATTACTGCAATCTTTTGTTGATGTCATGTTGCCTTGTTGTTGTTGGTTTTGTTTTTTTTGAAAATTTTCCTCAAAGTCTTGCACTGCTGTCTTTGCATTTGCAATAGCACTCATTTCACTCAGTCTTTAGTAATTGACTTTTGGAAAGAAATACCTACCATCTTCCCTCTCAGTGATTCTGAGACTTTCTCAGGACTTCTATGAATATACTTGCTTCATGCTTTTGCTCCCTCTTGTGGAAGAATTATCAGGCTTATATGCTTTTTCTCGATTCTACAATGCTCCAGGCTGAGAGCTGGCAGCCTCCCCTTTGCTTTTTGAATGATGGCACTAAAGCTCATTCAGGCTAGCTTACTATAGAAGGTCACTAGCTATTTGCCAAATCTCATTCTTTCTACTGTCAGGAGAACACACAGAGATCCATCCACATAGTGAAAGGGTGTGTGGATGAAGCATGTGGTGCTGTGACACTGCCCGAGAGGCAGATTGGAGTATCTATGGAAAAAGATCCCAAGCAACTCATACATGAACCTCCTGATAGAATCTGTGATGCAGTTAGTTGGGTCCACATCCCTGTGATGCGCTACCAGGGTCCTACGCCCCACTCTCTCAGCCTTGTCCTAATTCGGAGTCACGCACCTTGCAACTCAGTACTCTGGATAGAAGAAGAGAGAATTGAGACTTTTTGCTTCTTTGGCATCGTCTCACATAGTTGGGGAGGTGGGCATTCACTGACACATTCTTCCTCCACATAACAAAATCACATGCCAAGAAATTCTCCCTAGTCACAGAATCATGCCACTTTGTGGGGGCTGATGTCAGTGAAGTAAAACTGTCTTATCCTCTCCAATGCATCAGTACTCATATATTGCTCTAATAGTGTGCTAGAACTTTTCCGTTGGAAACCTGGATTCCTATAAAGCGTTGCTCATCCAAGATAATTGTCGAAGACACTGTTCTGCAGGGCTCCTGGACTGTGACTGAGAGACTACAGTCTGCCCTTGGACCACTGAAGGATCCACAGCCAGGGCTAAGATCTGTGTGCCTATTACCTGGTGAATGTATAGGCAAGATTCTTCCATCGTCTCTTGTATGGTGTTGGGTACTACAGCTCCCAAAAAAGCACTTTTGTTGGTGAAATGATCCTAAACTGCTATTGTTGAATAGGAGATACCACAAGGGACATCTTATTCAGCCATGTTTCTGATGTTACTCCTTTGGAGTTTCAGTTTTTGATGTGAGAACAGTCTTGGTGTACTTTGAGTGAAGCGAAGGTGTATGGAGTGACCCCATTCCCAGTGGTTAGTTTTAAAGTACACTAGGGCAGCTCACTTGGGCTTCCTGATGGTACAGCAGTAAAGAATCTGCCTACAATGCAGGAACCACAGGAGATGTGGGTTTGATCCCCGGATCAGGAAGATTCCCTGAAGGAGGGCGGGGCAATCCAATCCAGTATTCTTTCCTGGAGAATCCCATGGACAGAGGAGCCTGGTGGGCTACAGTCCACGGGGTCGCAAAGAGTCGGATATGACTGAAGCAACTTAGATGCATGCACACAGGGCAGCCCATTGCGGATAGTAGCATGGTACTTACCTGCAAAAGTGAATTAAACATGTGATCCATTTTCAAATAAGAAAATGGTGGAAGACACATAAAGAGAGAAGGGAATTATTATGCATTTGGGCTAACCATGAACCAGCCACTGGGCATAAAATTACAAAGGAGGAAATGATTTTGCAGGGCACCATCTCAATTTTCTCTGCTATTAACCAATTTAATCCTTCGCTGTTTTTGCATGGTTCTGCGCTTGTATAAAGTAGAGAGTGTCTTTACAGGCAAAGAATGTGGAATACCACAGGGAACTATTATGCTACTTTGATAGTTGCTGATTGTGGCCTCCTAAATTGGTTCATTTGTGACCAAATACACTTTTGACTCCCTCATTCTCTATATTATTTTTTTTTTTGGTGTGTGCTGACATTGGCATATATTAACAGCAAAGCACTAAAAATTGTTTCTTTTTTATGAAGCATAGAATGATGGGAGAGTTAACTTATTAACGAAGGTAAAAATCCAAGTTAGACTTCTATTTTCCTTCATCTGATGGTTATGGGAATGAAAGTCTTGCTGTAACCTAGTCTTCAATTTCTATTTTTGGTCTGTACTGTAAGGACTTGCGGAGCCAAACATGTCTTCATCTTGTAGAGGACCTGGCGTGCATGCATGCTAACTCATGACTGACTCTTTGCAGCCATATGGACCATAGCCCACCAGGCTCCTCTGTCCATGGGATTTCCAAGGCAAGAATACTGGAGTTGGATGCCATTTTTCTCCATAGAAGACTTGGGTTCCTTATAAATAGAAAATTCTATAAACTGAATTCCCATGGACCTGATGAATATACAGCCAAAAGCTGATTTGCCTTACTTCTGTGCACTGAACTGGACATCTTGCTTTGATTTAATTATATGCGTGTTTTCTTGCTGTTTTCACACTCTTCTATGAGTTTGAGGGGAAGATATTATAACAGTAAAGAGGAAAGTTAAAAATCAATATGAATAAATGTAAATGTGCCATTTTTCTCTTCATCTCCATGCATGCTATAGCTAAGTTAAGCATAAAAAGGTTTCCTAGTTGAAGTCACTTCCCTGCATTTAGCTCAACTGAAGTAGGTCAGTGTTCTGCATAAAATATTTATAACCACATCATTTTAAAACAAACAAAATTAAAACAAAATTCAAATTCTTTGAATTAAAACACTATAAGTTTGTACGGAAGGATCATTTTAATTGTTCATGCATATCTCAATTATTCACTTTCACTCTTGCAATTTTGGCATAGGCTTTTTTTTTTTGGAACCAGTGTAAACTGTGCTACTGAATCTCTTTGACTGGGTTGTATAATTTCTATTAATAAAACTAATTGCTGATATTATCTATTATGCTTTATATTCCAAATGGAATGTTTATTTTAATGAAAATTAATTATCTGTTTTGCAAGAGTGGTATTTAAAAGGGATAATACACTTAGGGCCACCATGAAGACACAGACAGAAAATGCCTTTGCTGTCTATCTTTGGTTTCTCTTCAAAAAAAATGAAATAAGACTCTCTTTAAAGGCTCCAAATTTTCATCACAGCTCAGTACTGAAGACTGAAAATGAATAATCATTTGCTCCAAATGGAAGAGAAGCATTTGCTTCAAATGAAAGTTGTTTTATCTCCCAATCTTCAGAGTAATCATCTTAATCTTGCAGTGTGATGATGAAATACACCCATGGACTATTATTTGTAAAGCAAGTTCATCAAATTGCTGTTCACTCTGCTCTGAGCACCAGAGCATTTCAGAACAAATTAACACAGGCTACTAAACACACTCAAAGCAATAACTTGGATTGTTTTTTGTACTGGCACACAGGAGATAAAATACTGAATAAATAATAATGTTTAGTTACTCAAATTCTAACCAACATTAAACTTAGAGTGGCGCTTAAAATACAGTGACTGAAGCAGGAATCCTAGGAGAATTCAAAGTGGCCATAATATACCCATTTCCAAAACACTTTGGGTTTCTCGGACCTAAGCAATAAGGTTTAAGTCCTTAACCAGACTAAGGTCTTCAGGCTGCTGGAGGCCCCACACCTTTTCATCTATGGGCTCATTGACCCCTTATCTGGAAGAGCTTTTCTCTGTGTCTTTGTTGACCCCAAAACTAAACAATCTTTAAACCTGAGAAATGAGGATTTTTTTACACACCTCCGATCAGTTCCCAGCTCCCCAGCTCCAATCCCTTTGTGATATAGCTGCTTGCTCTACTTGCTTCTTTTCTGCTTCATACCATCATAATGTCTCTGGAAGCCAGCTCTTTGTCAGTCCAGCCTCATTATATTTACTCTGAACTCTTTGTAGTAGGAATTATTTATTTCCCTTTGTTTTTCATTGTTTTATTCTTTAAACACTTAACAGAATGCCTGGAATTTAGTAGGCTTCAAAAAAACATTCACTTGAATAGGATTTTAGAAATGCATGCAGAGGGCACAGATGTATATTTACAGTTATAGCTTTAAAAATTAATCAGTAGAGAAACCTACTGAATGGTCCAGTGGTAGAAACATAGTCTTCCAATGCAATGGGTGTAGTTTCGATCCCCAAAGTGGCTGGTTAGCACAGGCGTGGCTGGTTAGCTATGTTGGTTAAAGCTCGGAGCTAATAACACCAAAGTTGTAGTTTCAATCCCCCCCGTATGGGGTATTATCTGTAAATTTGGGCTTCCCAGGTGGTGCTCTTGATTCAAAAAACTAAGATTTTTGGCATCTGGTCCCATCACTTCATGGCAAATAGATGGTGAAACAATAGAAACAGTGAGAGATTTTATTTTCTTGGACTCCAAAATCCCTGAGGACAGTGACTGCTGCCATGAAATTAAAAGACACTTGCTCCTTGGAAGAAAAGCTATGACAAACCTAGACAGTGTATTAAAAAGTAGAGACATCACTTTGACGATAAAGATCCGTATAGTCAAAACTATGGTTTTTCCAGTAGTCGTGTATGGATGTGAGAGCTGGACCATAAAGAAGTCTGAGTGTAGAAGAATAGATGCTTTCAAACTGGTGCTGGAGAAGACTCTTGAGAGTCCCTTGGATTGCAAGGAGCTCAAACCAGTCAGTCTTAAAGGAAATCAACCCTGAATATTCATTGGAAGGACTGATGCTGAGGCTGTAGCTCCAATACTTTGGCTACCTGATGCGAAGAGCTGACTCATTGGAAAGGGCCCTGTTGCTGGGAAAGATTGAAGGCAGGAGGATAAGGGGACAACAGAGGATGAGATGGTTGGATGGCATCACTGACTCAATGGACATGACTTTGAACAAATTCCGGGAGATAGTGAAGAAAAGGGAAGCCTGGCATGCTGCAGTCCATGGGGTCGCAAAGAGTCAGACATGACTGAGCTACTAAACAGTAACAACAGGTGGCACTAGTTGTAAAAAATCCCTTGCCCGGAAAATTCCATGAACACAGGAGCCTGGTGGGCAATAGTCCATGGGGCTGTCGAGAGTTGGACACGACAGAGTGACTGAACACATAAACACAGGTAGCTAAGATCCCACATGCTTCCCGGTCAAGAAAACAAAACATAAAGCAAAAGTAATATTGTAACATATTCAATAAAGACTTTAAAAATTGTCCATGTCAAGGAAAATCTTAACAAAGGAAATGCTTTTAGAAAATAATAATCATCGAAACAAAAATGAGAGTGGTGAGTAGGTCCAAGGGTATGGCAGCTTACTTTGGGAGAGGAGGCATATGTTTTCGGACCACACATCCTGTAAGGGCAAATTGGAACCTCTCTGGATTATTTAAGTTACTCAAATTCTCAGTATTTCCTGCTGGCCTCATTTTTGTGTGTTTTGTGCAATTTAGAGAAAAAAAATACATGAATGAAGTCGATTTAACAATACAATTCACATTCAGTTATCACTTAATAAGTAAAAAGTACTATTTTCTAGAATACATATGAGCTAAAGAAAAAAAATTTAAAAATATAAAAGCCTAACACCATACCTGGATACATAGTGCTGAGTCACTTTAGTTGTGTCCCACTCTGCATTGCCATGGATTGTAGCCTGCCAGGCTTCTTTGTCCATAGGATTCTCCAAGCAAGAGTATCGGAGTGTGTTGCCATGCTCTTCTCCAGGGAATCTTCTTGGCCCAGGGATAGAACCAGTGTCTCTTATGTCTCCTGCATTGTCAGGCGAGTTTTTTACCACTATAACAACAGTGTAAACTCTTTATGTTATGTCAGTGCTAAAGTAGTTCATGTGATACTTCTGAAAAGTGCAAATAAATTTGGCAAAATCAATAATTGCGGTATTTAGGTTGCTACAATCAGTTATGCATTCAAACACATAATTTAAGAAGTGGCTTTTAGCCAGGGTTATGATAACCCTCCCTAATTATCTTCATCAGGGATCTTATTTGGATGGGTCACCCCAAATCCTCCTGATCAGATATCAAGGATGACTAACTAAGGAGGATTGGGAACTAAACTAATTTAGCAGAGTTCGTGCTAAAAGTGTACAGGTAGGCCGAGGAGAACATTCTGAAGCTTGATCAAAGTTCGATCAAGCAAAGAGTCTTTATTAGTCTTTATCCAGCTTCATCTGTTTCTGAAATTCAGTGTTGGAGAGGAAAGCATTTGCTGGAATCCAGCCCTTTTCCTCTCTTTCTCATGCTGATTGCCTTAGCCTTGCTGCCTAACTGGAGCCCAGTGGATATGACCTGACACGCTGACTGAGAGAATAGCTGAATGCACTTCAGAGATCGGAAAGATGCCACAAGGTATTCCACCCCACAGTACCATCCAAAAAGGGAGTGTGCCCTGCCTGGGCCAAAACTACAGATGAGACAGAGCACTCAGGAACCCTGTTCAGAAGATGCCCAAGGAAAGATTGTAATAATCACAGATGCAACCTGAAATTTTGATTTTCAAAGCATGCTAAGGATGGAAATGGTTGAGTACTATCATTGTCCAGTTGAGAAAATACATTGATGACCGATTCTGCTTCATACAACGAATTAAAAAAAAATGTTTACTTATTTTTGGCCTCACTGGGTCTTCCTTGATGCACACAGGGTTTCTCTAGTTGTAGTGAACAGGATTACTCTCTAGTTGTGGTATGCAGGCTTCTCATTGCATTGGCTTCTATTGTTGTGTGGCAAGGGCTCTAGGTTTGTGGGCTCAGTAGTTGCCACAAGCAGGCTTAGTTGCCCCGAGGCATGTGGGATCTTCCCAAACCAGGGATGGAACTCATGTCCCCTACATTGGCAGGCTGAATCTTAAACACTGGACCACCAGGAAAATCCCTGCAATGAATTTAACTTTCTGCTAAACTATCTTGCAGATGATCTATAACATTTAATATCCTTGTGGCAAATATCAGATATCAGTTAGCAATGAAACAGTTGAACTAATAGTGTGGTCTAGAAACAAGCCATTGAAAGCAAGATTTCTGGTATCAAAGAACATATCATCATGGTTGTAATGGTGTTGGGAGGAAATTTTTTCCTTTATAATCTTATGTTCTAGTCATTGAGGACTTTTGAATTAACGGATGATAAACAAAATAACAACAAAAAAAAATCATTCAAAGGGGCAACCAGGAGTTTCTCAGTAATGAGTAACTCCTTAAATAGCCAGAAGCAAAGATTTATATACAGATTTAACAAGAAAGGAGAATTTTAAGGTTTCTGTGGGATAGCATGGAAGATTCTGTGAGCTTCTTTATACTAATGGAAATAGGCAATCTGTCTCTATAACAGCTAAATTCTCAGGAAACTCCCTGAGGGGTGTGTGTCGGGGGGTTGGGGGGGGCATTAATGGCAGCTGTATTTTCAGGAGGCTCTGCTTTAGTCAGATAAAGGAAGTTCAGATAAGATTTCTTTCTGTCCAAATACTTTCACCTTAAAATAATCTTTATACCCACACAGCAATCCCTTTATTTGCTAAATTCAACATGTTCATCCAGTGTTTACTGTGTGCAAATCCCCCATGCAGATTCAGAGAGAATTGATTGTTGAGTAAATATAATATAATGCTGGCCTTAAGAGCATTCTTTTTCCCAGGAGGACTCAAGCAAATATTCCAAGCACGCTGGGGAGAATCTTGTAATTTATTTATTCAGGAATATCTGATAAAGACTTCCTAGGTTCCAGGCACTGCTCTAGGTAATGAGAGAGGAGCCTGGCTTTGTGGGCTTTGCAGAGAGTGAGAGTACCTAGGGTGCTACACCATGAGGAGGCAGAAACTGTGAGAACCAGGGACAAGCCATGGAAGAGGAGCCAACTCTGCCTGTGAATCTATGGAGACTTCAGGAAATAGCAATAGGACAGAGATGCTGGACAGAAAAGTCTTTAGTACAGTGTTTTCATAATAACCTCCTAATTGGATTGTGATTTTTGTTGGAGACATGATAATGCAGATAACTTTTTCCTGAGTTTATAACCTTAAGTTTCATGGTGTCTAAATCACATTTCTTTTGAAATGAGGTAACATATTTGAATGTATTCATATAATAATTGACACATAGTGGTACTCCATGATTTTTAAAAACCTCGTGTAAAAAGAATGGTGCTTATACAGTCAGTCTTCTGTTTTATCAATCTAGGGTGGACAGTCTGTAGTAAAACTGTTTTGTTTTATTAATATGCTGAAGAGCTGGGAAAATACTGGGGCATGTAGCACTGAACCTTGTGGCTCCTGATGAAAGAGAGGAGTCCCAGGACATGGACAGCTGGAGCTGGCCATCTCCCCCTGGAGCTTCCGTGAGCTTAAGTGTGGGAACCTGGATGGGTGGGCATGAGGACTACAGCAATAGGGTGATAATGAGAAATGGGACAGCATGCCAGCTCCAGCTGCCCATATCCTGGGACCCTTCTCTCATCAGAAGCCACAAGGTCCAGTTCTGTGATTTGCCTAAGAGGAACGTATGGTCAGAGTGCTGCTTATGGTTTCTTGGATTTGTAAACTCTGTCTGATGGAGCAGTAATTCATTTGTTCATTTCTGAAAATTGCAGCCCACTTTGGAAGTACCAATGACAGGGTGCTCCATTATTGTTGAATTTGTCTAATCTGCTCTCTGAAAGTTGAAAATATGCATCTTTTCTCAGTAGGGGTACTTTACCAGACTTTTCTCACTCCAAGCCAAGGATGAAGACTGGATGAAGTATTTCAGAACCCCAAAGCCCTTCAGCCACATGCTGCCCCATTTCCCATCAGCACCCTATTGCTTTAATCCCCATGCCCACCGATCCAGGTTCCCACCCTCAAGCTCCAGGGGGAGATGATCAGCTCTACCTGCTCATGTCCTGGGACCCTTTCCTTTCATCAGGAGCCACAAGGTCCAGTGCTCACATGCCCCAGTATTTGCAGCTTTTTCCCAAATGAAATATTGTATTTTAACTTAAGACAGTGAGTGCTCATCTTCTGTGAAACTAGACCTGCTGCTGATCAGTGCCTATTCTGGAACTGGCCATAAAAACCAGGAACCCAAGAAGTAGTTTGAGGATGTGCAGGGGGTAACTCACTGATCTCACAACCAGGTCTGTTCTTTCAAATTCTCCCAAGAAAATGATGACCACACATAAACTCTGTGCAAACATCCAGGCCTTCACACACTGAGTTCCTAGTTGTGGGCAGGACCTCTGGTGTTAAGGTGATTTCCTTTTTTGTGACAAAACAGAATACAAATATTTAAATACAGGTTATTTGATCTTCTTTTTGTATGGTTTAGAACTGAGTTGAATTCAATTGTGTATGGTAATCGGGGTGTCTTACAAAATCATGCAAATATTGTTTCATTTGAAAAACCAAAGAATTTCAAGCTTGACAGCACTAAGGAGAGTTTTAATTTTAAATGCTATCAAGAATGAGGCCCAGATGCATAAACTTCATCTTATCAATCAAATCTCATCTGGAATTACTTGTCTTAAAGAAGGAAGAAACATCTAAAATCCTTTGTCCCCCTGGGGTGGGGGTTGTTCTTTTATCAAAATGACTCCTTTGACCCTTTCATGATGGCAAATTTACCAAAAATAAAAACTGTGACATGAAATTTATTCTAATCAGAAACATAAATTGGACTGCTTTTTTCTGGCTATCTGAATGATTAAATGCAAGAAGAATTTATGTGAACCCCAACTCAACTCTTTAAGAAAAAAGAAGCTTAATAACTAGGTGAAAACTATACAAAGAGCTGTCTTTTTTTAATGTCATTTCTTGAGGGGATTCCTTTTGGGTTCTTGAGTTTCAAAAATATTTGAATCTCATTTCTTTTGTTGCTGCTGTTTTAGTTCTGTTTTTCTTGAAGCATAGTTGATTTACAATGCTGTTAATTCCTGTTAAACAGCAAGGTGGTTCAGTGCTTCATATATATATATATATATATATTCCTTTCCATTGTGGTTTATCATAGGATTTTTTAATTGGAGGATAATTGTTTTACAATATTGTGTTAGTTTCTGCTATACTACAATGTGAATCAGCTATTATCCCAACCTTCCTGAACCTCCCTCCCACACCCTGTCCCACCCTTCTAGGTCATCACAGAGCCCTGAGCTGAGCTCCCTGTTCCCTGATGCAGCAGTTTCCCACTAGCTATCTATTTTACACATGGTAGTATATATATGTTGATGTTACTCTCTGAATTCCCCCTTCCTTCTTCCCGCACTGGGTCCTCAAGTCCATTCTCTACTTCTGCATCTCGGTTCCTGTCCTGCAAATAGGTTAATCAATACCATTTTTTGAATCTTATTTTCAACTTTTCAAATGTTAACCAGATTAAGTGAAGTAGTTCCTAGGAGAGGAGATATTTAGTAACCTAAAACAATAAGTTGGTAAAGAACAGAAAGCTTTCCTTGAGTGAAAAGGAGAATACTTATTGATACTGACTAAAGTACAATAAGGGCTTCCCTGGTGGCTCAGATTGTAAAGAATCTGCCTGCAAAGCAGGAGAACTGGGTCTGATCCCTGGGTTTGAAGATCCCCTGGAGGAGAATGGCTACCCACTCCAGTATTCTTGCCTGGAGAATTCCATGGACATAGAAGCCTGGTAGGCTACAGTCCGTGGGGTTGCAAACAGTCAGACACAACTGAGCAATTAACACACACAAACACACACACACACAATACAATAAATTAGTCTTTCTTTGTGTCTGTTTAGCAAAGCTTTTTAAATTGATAAAGTTTGGACAGCAATATACTGTTATTTTCCTCATAGCATGTATTGTAGGCAGAATAATGGTTCTATAAAGATGTCCATAACCCAGTTCCCACAACCTGTAACTGTTTCCTACATGGCAAAGGGGAATTTGCAGATGTGATTAAATTAAAGATGTTGACATTGGGAGATTATCCTCTGAATGGCTCAGTGTAATAGCAGAGTCCATATAAGAGGGAAGCAGGAAGAACAGAATCAGAGAGATATTTAAAGATATCCGCTGACTTTGAGGATGGAGGAAGGCTTTGGGCCTAGGAATGCTATTGAATTCATGTTTAGGTGCTTGCTGCTCAAAAGTGAGTCAAGTGCTGGTAGGAACAGAAAGATTGCCTTAATCAGAAGGCCAGCAACCTGGGGAGAAGGCAAACTCATGTCCCAGAAGCAACTCCAAATGTTCTGTTCAGCCATGAAAGTCTTTAAAGGGACAAATGTGAAGCAATCTCAGTTAAACAGGGAGTCAGATTTGTAGGGAGTCAGATTTGTAGCTATATTACACTGCACACAGGCTTCTTGACTCCTTGTAACCTGTCTTTAGATGCTCTCTTGTTCATATAGTTTGTGCACAAGGTTACTGAAGGGCAAGCAAGGAAAAAGCCCTAGTCTTCTGTTAATTATTTATTCTTCATTTCTATTTCCTTGATCTATGGGAAGAACAAACAGGTTCTTTGGCAACAGGTTAGTTAAAATATTGTGTGATCAAAAGATTTGAAAAGTGTGCTTGGGCCAAAGATTAGTTAAAATATGGCTTTACTTAAGTGGCAAGACAAAAGGGGCTTCTGGCAGAGAGTTCTTTCTTGCAAAAAGCTGCTTAAAAGTTCCCACTGTCAGACATCATTCTATTTCTATGGGATTATGGGTGAATATCTGTCCTCTGTAACTTCTTCATGTTGACTCAGGGCACTATATTCTCAGAGTGGAAGATGCTGACATGGATCTATAGCTTCTCTTTGTGGACAATTTTAGTTGCCTGATTATGTATCTGGCCAGAGCAAACCAGTTATTTCGATGCCCACAAAAACACAGATTACTAAAATCAGTAGTGTTAATTCTCTTGTCTTAAGGCCAGTTCTTAGAACTGTGCTAGGCATGGATGCGATAATGCTCAAGATGGAGCAACTAACATCATGGCTGCAGTCTGGTCATCATGCAGTTAGCTTTTTGCCTCAGGAGGTAGTTACAGTATCTGCCAAACAACTCAAGGATGTGCATCCGACACTGAAAGATTCTGTGAATCTCTTGTCCTAATCGTTAGCTGCGTGAGCTTCCTCTTTGTGACTCAGGGAGGCCTGAGAGACTTCAGCTTTTCTACAAACAAGAGCCTGAGAACATGGAGGGGCCTTTGTACTTCACAGGAAATGGCAGAATTCTACTCGGTTTCAGGAGAGCAGGCAGCCTACAGAAGCAGAAAAAAGCAAGAAAATAGATTTTTCTCCCCAGATCCTTCAGAAAAAACTGCAATCCTGCAGGCACTTTGATTGTAACTCATTGAGAACCATTTTAGATTTCTGACCTTCAGAAGCGTGAGAGAATACATTTGTGTTCGTTAAAGTCACAAGTTTGTGGTAATAGCAATAGAGAACTTATACAGCATATACCTGAAATCATCCTATGGCCTTGGGTAAGAAAATTTAGAGAGTCGCTATCAGCACTGCCTTCATTGTAATATCTATGCAGAAAAAGTGTTTGTCTTCAGCAGCAAAAACAAATTTTAAAGACTTTCTGAATAAATTAGCAACTTAGAATTCAAAGCGGAGCAGAATCTGTTCATTACTGAATACTTAATGAAGATACCTGGTTATGGGGTTTTTGATTAGAAGAGTGGCCTGTTTGTTAAGTGTTAGTTGTTATAACATGGTCTAATTCCTCTCTCCAAGCAACATTTTCTGCTAAATGTCCACACTGTGCTATCCTGTATGAAGTTCTAAAGAGATTGCTTATTTTAAAGTGAGTATGGAAATATCATGAATGTCTATTTTCTTTGGCTAAAATTTAACAGTTGCATGGTCTGAATAATTGTGAATACATTCCATGCTATGTGAAGTGAACATAAGGATTTGAAGAATGAATTTTGTTAATTACTAAAAATGGAAATATTCATGTGTTTCTGAAATTATGATGAAAAGTAATGCAGATTGAGTCACTATACAAAACAACTTAAACAATTTGACATAACCCTAGCAGGAGATGTAAATTTCTACCAGCATTATGTCCATTTATAGAGCAAATTTCATGTCCTCAATAGTTTTTGATTTTTATTTTCAAAGCAAAGTAAGTCAGCTGTTTATTCCTGTTTCATTCTTAAAGCCTTTATTTTAAAAAAATTCTCATTGTCTTTATTCAAGGATAGATGTGCTTTATATTATAAAGTACTTTTACAGCAAAGAAGTAAAACACAACTTTTGATAGTTTGTAGAAATAAAGAGACCCCTCAGGTTATTATTGTCAATAGTATGCTGAACAATAGTGCATTTTTAAACCTCTAACAACTGCATGTAATTTCCTGGGCCAAACATTCAGCAGCTGATTGGATCCCCTACATCTTAGTTAGATGCCTATGATCTTATGATTCATAATAAAAAAATATTAAAAAATCTGGTCTCTGAATATTTGGTCATGGAACTCCTAAAACTCAGAATTTCATAGGTGATGACAACATAAATGTGTCTTATATTATGAGTTGATTTTTGGAAAATACCTAAGGATGGGGGTTGATTGCCAGAGAAGCCAACCAAGTGATTAAAAGGTTGGAGCTTTCATTATACCCATCTTCTCTGCTGACCTCTAGAGGGAGGAGAGGAGCTAGGGTTTGGATCAGTTGCCAAAGGCCAGTGGTTTAACCAACCCTGCCTCTATAATGAATCTTCCATAAAACACCAAAAAGACAGGGTTCTGAGGGCTTCCAGTCTGGTGAGCATATGAAGAATTGGGGAGAGCGGTTTGCTCATAGAGAGTATGAAAGCTCTGGGCCCTGTTTCCTCATACTTTGCCCTATAGGTGGCTTTGAAGTAGCTGTTCCTGAGTTATCAGTTCAGTTCAGTCTCTCAGTTGTGTCTGACTCTTTGAGACCTCATGGACAGCAACACACCAGGCTTCCCGGTCCATCACCAACTCCCAGAGCTTACTAAAACCCATGTCCATTGAGTCGGTGATGCCATCCAACCATCTCATCCTCTGTCATCCCCTTCTCCTCCCACCTTCAATCTTTCCCAGCATCAAAGTCTTTTCTAGTGAGTCAGTTCTTCGCAACAGGTGGCCAAAATTTTGGAGTTTCAGCTTCAGTATCAGTGCTTCCAATGAATATTCAGGACTGATTTCCTTTAGGATGGACTGGTTGGATCTTCTTGCTGTCCAAGAGACTCTCAAGAGTCTTCTCCAAATAAAGATAAAATGGTAATCAAGTAAGTACAATGTTTCTCTGAGTTCTGTGGGCTACTCTAGCTAAAGCTAATTGAACCCAAAGAAGGGATTTATAGCCAGTCAATAACCACCTGGACTTGTGACTGGAGTGTCAGGTCCAAGGAAGGAGTCCTTGGAACCATCAGTCTGGCACCGGTAGGTCAAAAGCAGAGATAACAACCCAAGGTTGCAGCTTCTCAGTAGTGGGGTTTTGGAGTGGCTTTGGCCCCTAAGGGCTCAGGTGAAGAGGAGTGAGTTGGAACACACTGTCCCTTGTCCTTTTTCCCTGCAGGAGCAAGGGTCGAGGAGCCAGGTGGCTTAGTCAGCAGAAATGTCCCTCCAGAGCATTGTTTGTTGTAGGTATGGTAAGCTGCTCCCCCTCACACAAACCTTGAAATCAGAGCTTAATTTAATGCCCCTACATCATTAAAATGCCACTAGTATTTAACATGTTTGCTTTAGTGAGGCGTACAGGAAACATAACAAAGCTAATCACGTAGCTCAAAACTGAGGCAGCCTCCCTATTTCTTTAGAAGTAACTGTCAGTGTCTCCAGGGTTAGGGGCTCATCTGCTTTAAAACTGTTTTTCCAGTGTCAACGTGTTGCCTGAGCACACAGACATATACATGCAGATGCATGCATACTAGACATACAGACCAAATGTTGTGTCACATTAGTTAGCAGTACAAGTTAACTTTGTTATCTTGATTACTTACAGCATATCGTGAAATTATGTTAAATTTACATAATAAAACTGTGATGATATTATATAAAGAGAAATAAAAGTCAAGGAAATAAAAATACAAACCACAGAATAGAAAATATTTGCATAAGACATCTGATAAAGGACTGCTATCCAAAATATACAAAGGAGTCCAAAAAGTTACTAAAAAGAAAACAAACAACTTGATTAAAAATGGACCAAGACCTTAACAGATACCTTACTAAGGATGGCAAATAAGCATATGAAAAGCTATTCCACATCATACATCATCAAGGAAATGCAAATTAAAATAATGAGATAATACTGCATATCTTATCCTTTAGGATGGCCCAAGTCCAGAATACTGACAACACCAAAGGCTGAAAAGAATGTGGAGTGATAGGAACTCTCGTAATTTGTTGATGGAAATGCAAAATGTTACAGCCACATTGAAAGACAGTTTGTTTTTCACCAAACTAAGAATGCTGTTACCATACAATCCAACAATTACGCTTCTTGTTACTTACCAAAAGGAACTGACAGCACATCCACACTAAAACCTGCACGCAGATGTCTACAGCAGATTTGTTCACATCTACCCAAACCTGAAAGCAACCGAGCTGTTTTTCAGTAGGTTAATGGGTAAACTGTGGTATATCCCAATAATGAAATAGTATTCACTAAAAATAAATGACTTGTCAAGCCGTGAAAAGAAAGGAAACTTAAATGCCCATTACTTACTTGAAGAAACCCATCTGAAAAGGCTACATACTATATGATTTGAACTCTATGACATTCTGGAAAAGGCAAAACTTTGGAGACAATAGCAAGATCAGTGATTTTCAGGGGTATGGAGGAGGGAAGAATGAATAGGAGGATCTCAGAGGATTTTTAGGGGAGTGAAACTACTCTGTACGATACCATAATGCTAGGTATGTGTCATTATACATCTGTCCAAACGCACAGAATGTACAAGAGTGAACCTTAAAGTAAAATGTAGACTGTGGGTGATTATTACATTCCAATGTAAGTCTATCAACTGTAATAAACGTACCACTCTAGTGGGTGATATTCATAATGGGGGAGTCTTGTGCCTATGTGTGGAAAACCTCTATACTTTCTCAATTTGCTGTGAGCCTAAAACTACTCTAAAAAATAAAGTCTGTTTAAAAAGAGAAAGAAACATGTTGATAGTATGAAGCAAATAAATTACATCTTAAGCCTGTTTTTGAAGATATGTGAGGTAGCTACCAAATGCCATTGATAGTGTAAGTACATGCAGAATCCTAGAAAACATTTGCCTGACACAAGCATTGTGTTTCACATGCATGTGTTATATGTTGAAGTTACACACATATTTTCTTCTTCATAGAAATATAGTCATCTGAACTGGGGGAAGAGGACAAACATGCTTACAGAACACCTTGCAAAACCCAGTATCTGCTGGGGGCTGCATGCACAGTAATTATAGTGACGACATCATGCAGCAGATGGTATTATTATTTTACAGCTGAAGAAGTGGAGACTCAGAGAATACATTTGGTCATATTATACAACAAGTAAGGAGTTCAGTCAGATTAATATTCTGGTTCATCTGATTCTAAAGCCTGTGCTCTTTCAGCACAGTCACTTGGAGTGACTTTCATTAACTTGTGTGAATCTCATCTCCATTCTTTTTTATTTCCTGCCCAGCTAAGATGAGGTCTTGTTCCGTGGCTGTCGCGAACTTATTACTTTAGAATAGAACAAAATAAGGTGCCAGAAATGATTTGCAGAACAAGGTCTCTTTGCTTTTCTCCTTGTAATGTATGAACAGTGGGATAAAATACGCTTTGTGCTTCTGGGGCCAGAGGAAGAATTTTGGGTTTCATCAAGGAAGAAGTCAGAAAGTTACAGAATCTGAATCAAGAAGCCCCCAGTCTGAGTTGGGGAGGTAGGGTTTCAATCTGTTATATCTTCTTCCTCCCACATGCAATTCTGTTGTCAACTGTGATAATCCACAGCCTGTGCTAAACCACATCTTAGAAAGTAAGTGGTTGTCCTTCCATCCTTCCAAACCCGCCTCTTAGTTCCCTTTCTAATAATTCCTCTCACTGAGAAGTTTCAGAATCCTCATGTGGACCATATATTAGGTGCCCTTCTAAAAAACATTTTCTTTCAGCTTTGTTTGAACCACTGGCGGTCCAGTGGTTAAGACTCCAATGCAGGTGGTGTGGGCTCAATCCCTGGTTGGGGAGCTAAGATCCCATAGGCCTCATGGCCAAAAAACCGAAACATAAAGCAGAAGCAATATTGTAACAAATTCAATAGACTTCAAAAATGGTTCACATAAAATTTAAAAAAGGAATTATGTTAAGCTTGATTCTCAGGAATGGGGCTTAGCCATATTCAGAGATTTAAAGTCATTCTGAAATTAGACTTTCTAGAAAGGGTTCAATCAATCAACTGTTCTCTCTTTGGGAAGCTTGTTCTCACATTGAGAAGATGTATTTTAAACCACAAGTGAATAAATCTGGGATTTCTAATCTAGAGTAAAATCCTACTTGAGAAAACAAATCTGGCACCTCCCCGAAGGGGCATCCTTCGGGGAGGTGCCAGAGATCTGAGTATCATGGCAACTTTAATTCAGCTAGAAAAGCAGCATTCTTTTCAAAATAATTTTGTCTTTTTCCTTGTCTCTTCAATGATCCATCTCCTTAAAAATGGGGTAGAGAATAGATTTTCAGTTACTGCCACTGTGAAAGTTCTTCCCATTCCACCCCATTTACCAAGGGTTCCAAGGGCAGCAGTGACAGAGGAAAGGCTGGTTTGTATTTACTAGCTGTGTTGCTACAACTGGCAGGAACTTTAATTGGTGCTGAAAACTGTTGTTTGGTGATGAACACCCTCCATCACTTCCTCATACTGCATGAAATGAAAATAGCAAAACAACTCCTCATAGTCCAGTGTAGAGCCAGAGCTACTTGAAGACAGCCTTGTTAGTCTGATAGCTTTCATTTTGAATGTAGTCATTCCTGTTCCGTCTGTGGTTTGGCAAGCCTGCAGACTTGTATCAGACTAATCACACACTCAGTGAATATACTTTATGTCACCTGAATGTGCATGGTACTCCCAGCAATTCACCAAAAAGAGGGAGTGGGCTGTACAGGAGGAGTTGGGGGTAGGGGGTGGGGTCTGTTCGCACTTGGACATGCAAAGGCTGTTCTGAAGTTTTTCCATTGATTACCCCATGGATCTTAAATCCTGAAAATGGCACACAAAAGTTTCTGTTATGTTATATGCTTGTGTGTGTGTATGTGTTCTTAAAGAAAAAAAATAATGCCAATACATTACTCTATGGAAAATGACAGATTCTTATAAAAAGGGAAAAATTTAAAATGTGCATGTTCTCATCTAAGTTGTTTTCTGCCACTCCACTTTACTGAGATTATTAAAGCATGCACTTAAAACAAAATATTGAACTACATCATAAAATGTTTGGTATTTACCAGAAGGAAGTAAACATTATTTTGGGGGAGTGTTAGAAGAGTTTCCTTTTAACATTTTTATCAGATTGAGCTTGAAATGGAAAGTGTCCACACCTGGTTCATGGTACAATCCCTTAGAGATTGAGAACTAAGGAATAAAATGCAGTGACGTGAGGGCTCCCTTGTCCCATCACCCAATCCCAGAGCCTACCCAAGCCCATGCTTTATTCAGTTCAGTTCAGTTCAGTCGCTCACTGAGTCGGTAATGCCATCCAGCCATCTCATCCTCTGATCATCCCCTTCATCCTCCCCCTCCTCCCCCCAATCCTTCCCAGCATTAGGGGCTTTTCCAGTGAGTCAACTCTTCGCATGAGGTGGCCAAAGTATTGGAGTTTCAGCTTCAACATCAGTCCTTCCAATGAACACCCAGGACTGATCTCCTTTAGGATAGACTGATAGGATCTTCTTGCAGTCCAAGGGACTCTCAAGAGTCTTCTCCAACACCACAGTTCAAAAGCATCAATTCTTCAGCGCTCAGCTTTCTTCACCGCCCAACTTTCACATCCATACATGACCAATGGAAAAACCATAGCCCTGACTAGACGGACCTTTGTTGGCAAAGAAATGTCTCTGCTTTTAAATAAGCTATCTAGGTTGGTCATAACTTTCCTTCCAAGGAGTATGCATCTTTTAATTTCATGGCTGCAATCACTATCTGCAGTGATTTTGGAGCCCAAGAAAATAAAGTCTGACACTGTTTCTACTGTTTCCCCATCTATTTCCCATGAAGTGATGGGACCAGATGCCATGATCTTAGTTTTATGAATGTTGAGCTGTAAGCCAACTTTTTCACTCTCCTCTTTCACTTTCATCAAGAGGCTCTTTAGTTCTTCACTTTCTGCCATAAGGGTGGTGTCATCTGCATATCTGAGGTTATTGACATTTCTCCCAGCAATCTTGATTCCAGCTTGTGCTTCCCCCAGCCCAGCGTTTCTCATGATGTACTCTGCATAGATGTTAAATAAGCAGGGTGACAATATACAGCCTTGATGTACTCCTTTTCCTATTTGGAACCAGTCTGCTGTTCCATGTCCAGTTCTAACTGTTGCTTCCTGACCTGCATACAGGTTTCTCAAGAGACAGGTCAGGTGGTCTGGTATTCCCATCTCTTTCAGAATTTTCCACACTTTATTGTGGTTCACACAGTCAAAGGCTTTGGCATAGTCAATAAAGCAGAAATAGATGTTTTTCTGGAACTCTCTTGCTTTTTCGATGATCCAGAAGATGTTGGCAATTTGATCTCTGGTTCTTCTGCCTTTTCTAAAACAAGCTTGAACATCTGGAAGTTCACGGTTCACGTATTGCTGAAGCCTGGCTTGGAGAATTTTGAGCATTACTTTCCTAGCGTGTGAGATGAGTGCAATTGTGCAGTACTTGGAGCATTCTTTGGCATTGCCTTTCTTTGGGATTGGAATGAAAACTGACCTTTTCCGGTCCTGTGGCCTCTGCTGAGTTTTCCAGATTTGCTGGTATATTGAGTGCAGCACTTTCACAGCATCATCTTTCAGGATCTGAAAGAGCTCAACTGGAATCCATCACCTCCACTAGCTTTGGTTGTAGTGATGCTTCCTAAGGCCCACATGACTTCACATTTCAGGCTGTCTGGCTCTAGGTGAGTGATCACACCATCGTGATTATCTGGGTCATGAAGATCTTTTTTGTACAGTTCTTCTGTGTATTCTTGCCACCTCTTCTTAATATCTTCTGCTTCTGTTAGGTCCATACCATTTCCATCCCTTATCAAGCCCATCTTTGCATGAAATGTTCCCTTGGTATCTCTAATTTTCTTGAAGAGGTCTCTAGTCTTTCCCATTCTTTTGTTTTCCTCCATTTCTTTGCACTGATCACTGCGGAAGGCTTTCTTATCTCTCCTTGCTAGTCTTTGGAACTCTGCATTCAGATGGGAATATCTTTCCTTTTCTCCTTTGCTTTTTACTTCTCTTCTTTTCCAAGCTATTTGTAAGGTCTCCTCAGACAGGCATTTTGCTTTTTTGCATTTCTTTTCCATGGGGATGGTCTTGATCCCTGTCTCCTGTACAATGTCACAAACCTCCATCCATAGTTCATCAGGCACTCTGTCTATCAGATCTAGTCCCTTAAATCTATGTGTCACTTCCACTGTATAATCATAAGGGATTTGATTTAGATCATACCTGAATGGTCTAGTGGATATCCCTACTTTCTTCAATTTAAGTCTGAATTTGGCAATAAGGAGTTCATGATCTGAGCCACAGTCCGCTCCCAGTCTTGTTTTTGCTGACTGTATAGAGTTTCTCCATCTTTGGCTGCAAAGAATATAATCAATCTGATTTCGGTGTTGACCATCTGGTGATGTCCACGTGTAGAGTCTTCTCTTGTGTTGTTGTAAGAGGGTGTTTGCTATGACCAGTGCGTTCTCTTGGCAAAAGTCTATTAGCCTTTGCCCTGCTTCATTCTGTACTCCAAGGCCAAATTTGCCTGTTATGCCAGGTGTTTCCTGACTTCCTACTTTTGCATTCCAGTCCCCTATAATGAAAAGGACATCTTTTTTGGGTGTTAGTTCTAAAATGTCTTGTAGGTCTTCATAGAACCGTTCAACTTCAGCTTATTCAGTGTTACTGGTTGGGGCATAGACTTGGATTACCGTGATATTGAGTGGTTTCCCTTGGAAATGAACAGAGATCATTCTGTCATTTTTGAGATTGCATCCAAGTACTGCATTTCAGACTCTTTTGTTGACCATGATGGCTACTCCATTTCTTCTAAGGGATTCCTGCCCACAGTAATAGATATAATGGTCATCTGAGTTAAATTCACCCATTCCAGTCCATCTTAGTTCGCTGATTCCTAGAATGTCGACCTTCACTCTTGCCATCTCCTCTTTTACCACTTCCAATTTGCCTTGATTCATGGACCTAACATCCAGGTTCCTATGAAATATTGCTCTTTACAGCATCTGGCCTTGCTTCTAGCATCAGTCACATCCACAGCTGGGTATTGTTTTTGCTTTGGCTTCATCCTATCATTCTTTCTGGAGTTATTTCTCCACTGATCTCCAGTAGCATATTTGGGCACCTACTGACCTGGGGAGTTCATCTTTCAGTGTCCTATCTCTTTGCCTTTTCATAATGTTCATGGGATTCTCAAGACAAGAATACTGAAGTGGTTTGCCATGCCCTTCTCCAGTGTACCACATTCCGTCAGACCTCTCCATCATGACCCATCGTCTTGGGTGGCCCCGCATGGCATGGCTTAGTTTCACTGAGTTAGATAAGGCTGTGGGCCATGTGATCAGATTAGCTAGTTTCCTGTGATTATTATTAGCTAGTTTCAGTGTGTCTGCAACACCTACCATCTTACTTGGGTTTCTCTTACCTTGGACGTGTGGTATCTCTTCAGGGCTGCTCCAGCAAAGCTCAGCCACTGCACCTTACCTTGGACAAGGGGTATCTCCTCTCGGCTGCCCTTCCTGACCTTGAATGTGGAGTAGCTCCTCCTGGCCCTCCTGTGCCCACGCAGCCGCCGCTCCTGGACGTGGGGTGGCCCCTCTCGGCCACCGCCCCTGACCTCGGGCGTGGGGTAGCTCCTCTCAGCCGCCTGATTAAAACATTCTTTATTACAGAGCATTTAATTCAAGTCATCTTTGATAGCTGTGAGCTGTGGACAGGAGCTGTCTCTAGTCCTAGAAGCAGAACAGAAAAGATGCTCTTGTAGATGTATTTGGCTGTTAGGCTGACAGAAGTTGCTCTTCTCTTTTGACAGTCCCCTGTGGTTGGCCTTCCAGCCCCATTTAATATCTTGTCTTTGCTCTTCCCAGACCTCATGCTTGGAATGCCGTCATCTCTTCAGCTAGGAAACAATGATTGTTCTTGTATCCCTTTTATCCTTACTGTTATGTTTTTAAAATTTATATTTATTTCATTTCTTTAAGTATTTTTGAATTAAAATGCCTACTAGTTTAGAAACTGGGTTTATTTATCTTTGTATTACTTATGAGAACTGGTGAAGTGCCATGTAATGAATGACAAGCAGAGGACCATTGAACTCATTCTTGTATGGATGGTTCTCTGATAACTAAAGCTCTGAGGGCTTACAAAGGCACCTCTACGGTGGGTGGGACATTAAGGCACACACACTAATAACATTTCTGTTGTTGTTTTTCAGTTGTTAAGTTGTGTTCAATTTGTTGTGACCCCATGGACTGGAGCCCTCTGTCCTCTACTATCTCCCAGAGTTTGCTCAAACTCATGTTCATTTAGTCAGAGATACTATCTAACCATCTCATCCACTGTGACCCACTTCTTCTTTGGCCTTCAATCTTTCTCAGCATCAGAGTCTTTTCCAGTGAGTCAGCTCTTCACATCAGATGGCCAAAGTGTTGCAGCTTCAACATCAGTCTTTCCAATGAATATTCAGGGTTGATTTCCTTTAGGATTGATTGGTTTAATCTCCTTGCAGTCCAAGGTACTCTCAAGAGTCTTCACCAGCACCACAATTCAAAAGCATCAGTTCTTTGGCAGTCAGCCTTCTTTTATGGACCAACTCTCACATCCATACATGACTATTGGAAAAATTCAGTACATGCAGAAAGAACTGTAGAACAGTGTTCATTGTTATTAAAAAATCCCTTTTCCAGGAATTCAGATATAACAAGTTTAGAGAGGACTTTTTTTAATAGACTAAGACACAGTCATTGTGAATAGGGACTCATGGTTTCTCTAAAGGTTGAATAGGAATGAGGTGAGTTAAAAAGATGAAGAGGAATATTGCAACATGGGGAAAAAGCCAAAGGCTGAAAGAGGGGCCAAGAGACAATATCTGGCATAAAACCTATTCCTGAGAATCTGTGTATCACTTAACCTTACTTTCCCATAAAATCACATTTTAATTTTAAAAGTTTTATCTCTTAACCAGAGCTACCTGATATCCTATAAATAGAAGATAGTCTTGTATTTGAAAATGGTATCTGGCTGCCCCCAAATAAAACCTTATAAATTACAGAATTGAAACAGGATACCAACTGTGTCAGAAACAGAGAGCCATGGTCATGACATGCATGATGTCCTATGAACTAAAATCCACTTGACATTGTTCTAGACAGTAACTTACAGTTTAAAGGACTGAAAATTCAACTTCCCTGAGTCCTTGCCAGTGGCTTATGTTCAGCCCCCAGGGTCCCTTACACAAATTAGCAATTCTTTTTGTTTCAGTGGACATACAGTTTTCAACTTTTTAAACCCTGATGTTTACAATTCTTTCTTTAAGTGTCCAAATTACTTCGTGAAATTGTTTTGTTTTCTAGTGGGATTGTGAAGGTTTTATATGCATGAATACAAAGGAAAGACTTAGGCTTTCAAATTTTCACCTAAAGCTCTGAAGGTAAATGCAATTTGCAGCTATAGGTTGGCTTGCTGATTTCTTTTTAATGGTTTAAAATTTCATTCAAAGTTGCATTCAGAATTAGATTCCCACTCTCACTTCTCTGAATCTTTCCTGATTCCACGTTTTGGATATTTGACGCTCTTGTCTTTCTCCTTGATTGTTAGCACATACAGGAATTATGCTCGTCTCTGGGGTTCAGGAAGGGAAATAAGGAGATTGCCCAGAGGGTAATAGCTCCAGAGCACAGGCAGGGCCATTGGCCTGGAAGAGAGGTTAGAAATTGCCCCCCACCCCCACCCCCGCTCCGCATTTCAGCCAGTGATGTCTCCCTGGATTCTAGACAGGACTGGAAAATCTGATGAATTACATTACATCTCAGGACAGGTCAGAGATGGATAGTCCTGGGTCAAGACTGAGAAAAGAGCAGGGAGAAAAAGAAGGAGAGGGAGCATAGAGAGAAGGGAAGGAGAGATGTTAGATTAGAAATTGGAAGCCAAGTAACAAAACCATGAAGCTGTAGATGAAGCTCGATGATTTAAAGATTGTCTAGATGGCCTCAGTGGTCAGGATTAAAAGTGTCATGGTGACTGTGCTTATATTCTGAGCAGGACATGTGCCCAGAGGTTTGGGATTCCTGCAGACAGTCCAGGTCTCTTTACCTGAAGACTGTGAAGAACCCAGCACCAAGGACTCAGATTAGGGCTTGGCCTCTAATTATATTCTGGTGGAGTGGGGTCAAGGGATAATGTCTAAGTAATAACTTATCATCAAGGAGGCAGTAGCTTCCCTTTGCCTTGAAATTTGACTTCACTTGAGGTTGGGTCACTAATCAGCCCTGGGAGTGCTTTGTCTGTTGGCTTATCATATGGTTTTCTTAGAGTCTTCAGAGCTTGCAAAGCTAATAGATCAAAGGAAGGGTGTCCAGTTAAATTTGAGGTTCAGACAGACAACAAATTTTGTTTTCATACAAGTATTTCCCACATAATATTTGAGATGTATCAGAAAATTTATTTAACTAAATGATCTGTATTTTTATTTGCTAACTGGCATCCTACTCAGAAGACATCTGGCCTACCTCCTCTGCATCTGCAAATATAATGGACAGTGGCCACATGACCCCAATTGTCTGACAACCTAATTAGAAAACCATGGCCCACTGTTAGATGACTTGTCCTGATTTTGGTCTGGCAAACATTTAGGTTGAACAGTTAGTTAGAGGCAGATTCTCAAGGTGGACTCTTGTCTCCCTGTCTGTTCTCTGTTATCAGTCCTATTTTGAACTGCACTTAAGGGAACTCAGAATATACTCAACGAACTTGGAGGACATTTCCAATATTAGTGTAAGATATGTCTCAAAACAAGTTTCAATTGCTATTATTCTTGTGAAACAAATGATGCTATTTGAAGGAAAAAATCATTCAATAAATTTCTTTACATAAGCAGCATGAAAACCACCTATGAATTTGAGGGTGCAAATATTCACTACACAGTGTAGCTTTAGGGAACCAAGAAATAAGAAGGCTGTAATAACATCACAAGCCACCAAAGCCAATATTTTACTTAAAATTTTTATTGCCCTTTCTGCTTCATGTAGTTCTTGAAGTTTTATGCCATATTTTACAACTCTGATACCTCCCATATATCTGTAGAAGAAGCTTTATGAATGTAGCCCATGGTATTTTTTTCTTTCTCTTTTGGGAAAAAAAAAACCAACAAAAAATAATAGTATTTTCTTTTTAGAAGTCTTTCAAAGTCTCCTTATCTTTTTAGGATAAAAATTTTGTTTCTTAGCACAGCCAAGGAAGCCCTTCTCTAGCTGTTTCCACTACCTCTTGAATACCTCTCTGTTGCTTTCCCAGGAAGGGTGCCCAAATGCCTTGTTCTTCAACATCTCACTGACTTGCAGGAGCATCACCTGTGTCTCAAGATCGCTTCCCTTTCATGTATCATCAGGATAAAATACATTTGGTTATATCAGTCTTTCTTCAATAAAATGCTCATCCATTTTTTTTTACATTGTTCAAATATGTTCCAATTTATCTCCCCCTTTTCATCATTATTTTAATTATCCAAACTAGAATTTAGACATAGTGTCAGAAAGGGGAACCATCACTTACTAAACTATGATAAAGAACCATATTAAATTAACACTTCTTGAGGCAAACATCATTAGAAAATTAGCAACTATTTCACTGGTCAAAGCCTCAGAAATTCTGTATTCTTGCATTTCCTCACATGCTGTCAGGTTCAATATGATTTCTTTTTAGTCAACTTGATTGCAATTTAACACAGTTAGAGGTGAGGAGTAGATGGGAGGATCTCAATTTTCTCAGCCTATTTGTCACATCCATCACTGTTCAATTTGAAAGGCAGTCTTTCAGCTGTCAGTAGAGTCCAGTCACTGTGCTATGTGTCAGAGTCTGCAGAGAACTACACAAATTATTTACTAATGTTTAAGACAGAGCTGATACCTTTGGCAGTCAGAAATCAGCAAGAGAACTGAACAATGGACATGACATCACTGCCTCCTCATTGAAAATTGCAAAGATGTTAGTATCAAACACTAAATACAAAATTAAAAAAGAACAGTGCCAATCCTAATTTAACTTCTATAAATCACCTTTTGGTGTTTGTCCGTGTTCAAACAAGTTTTTTCTTCTTTCTAAGCAACATAGCATAAATATTTTCTAGTTTCTACATATGCCTAGTAATTAACATTTTTAAAGCTACCTATAGTATAATTTTGTTGTTCAACTATCACATATTTAAATCATCTTGTTACATTTGGATTGCTGAATTTCCAATACTACAGGCAATGCATAGACATTGACATTCTTTCGGAATTGCTTCTAAAAGTGAATTTTCTGTATGAAAGATTTTAAGCATTTTTAGTTCTTAACATACATATTGCCAATTGATTCCCCCCCAAAAAGCATTTATAATTTAAATGCCACTAGCATAGCAGGACATGAATATTCCAGTTTCACTACAACATTGAAGTCATTGATTTAGGAGTTAATTTTAGCTATAAAATGTTGTTTCATCAGTTGATCTATTTAGTGAGGATACACACTATTTCATTTGCTTGTTTAATACTTTTTATCTTTGTCTAAGTTATTTATTATCTTCCTCCCATATTTTTTATTAGTGGGCTTGTGCATTTATTACAAACTTGAAAGATGACTTATTAAAAGCCATATAATTTTATGTCAGATGTGGGCTGACCCTGATAGAAAGGAATAGCTGGAGAAGGAAGGTTCCCAGTCAAGGGAACAGAAAGTGAAAACCTCCTGGTGCCACCATTTTAGGGAAATAGCAAGGAGACCTAGGTGCTTTGCACAGGTGATCAGGGAGAGACTGACAGGAGATCAACGTGGAGAGGGAGCTAGGGCAAGATCACTGATACCACCTTGCCAGCCATGGTTAATAATGTCCGGTTTTATTCTAAGCATCTCAGAAAGTCATTATGGGTTTTTCTAAAATTCTTTTTTGTTTCATTTCAACATTTTATTGTGACTTTGGGGGCACACTTTTTTTTTGGCCTATGGAAGTCTTTCCTTAGCCAGTATTCTATTCCACACATAACTCACTTTGGAGTATAGAAAATTAATTTGCTATTACTTAAATGCAAACATTTCCTTTTTAAAATTTTTGATTTTTATTTTATATTGGAATATAGTTGATTTATAAGGTTTTGTTATTTTCAGGTATATAACAAAGTGATTAAGTTATATGTGCAGCCATTCTTTTTCAGATTCTTTTCTCATATAGATTATTATAGAATAGACTTCGAAAACAAACCTATGGTTACCAAAGGGGAACGGGGGGTGTAAAATAAGTCCTGGGACCAACACATAGACACTACTATATATAAAATAGATAACCAATAAAGATCCACTGTAGAGCACATGGAATTCTACTCCTTTTTTTTTTTTTTTTTCATATACACACTCCCTTTACTTTATCTTCTTCCTCTGTCTCCTCCTCCACCTTCTTTACTCACAGATATCAGTGATTAGAAGTCAGACCATTAGCAAATCAATAATGATGAGGGTAAGAATTAGTGTTACCGAGGAGGAAAAAATAAAATATATTGGTATAAGGTTGTCTAAGGTCACACCACTGTTGTGATGGGTCCAAGCTTGGGGTCAGTCTGGTGCCTTACCTGCCACACCACATAAGGTGGACTTAGCACCACCAAAGTTTGAAGGAAACCTCAGCACAAACACCTCCGAGAGTCTTCCAAGTGCTCAAAGGAAATCATTGTGTTTTCCTCTAGTTAACATTTTATCTAGATTTTTAGTTGCTCTTCATGTCAGGTCATGAGACTAATTTTGTAGCATTCATGCACACTTTCCATGAATATATTCACTGCTGTATTTGTCAGATAAAATTCCAATTACTTTGTGTTCTTTTTAGACAATATGCTTCCTGCTGCGTGTGTGGATCTCACTCTGGGAACAGGCTTTTAAACAATCATAATTGTTTGGTTTATGATACACCATGAAACTCGAAGACAAAACAGTATTTTAGTAGCATCTGCTGTCACCGATAGAGTTAAGACTTTTGTCAGCAGGGGTTTATGATTGTTTAAAAAAATCACCATAGAGTTAAAATTTAGCCTAAAAGCTGACTGCACAGGAGCAATTTTTCTGCTATGAAATATACTTTGCAAGTATATTTCTAATCATTTTTTGTTGTTATTCCCTAACTTAAAACAACTTCAATAAATAAGAAAGGAAAAGCCTCAGCAGTTTAGTCTACGCTAATGACTAACACCTTCTGTTTATCAAAGCTACCCAAAAACTTGGGGAAAACACTGGAGAAGTGTGTGTGTGTGTGTGTGTGTGTGTGTGTGTGTGTGTGTGTGTTAGTCGCTCAGTTGTGTCCCACTGAGCAACCACATGGACTGTAGCCTGCAAGGCTACTCTGTCCATGGAATTCTCCAGGCAAGAATTTTGGAGTAGGTTGCCATGCCCTTCTCCAGGGGATCTTCCTGACCCAGGGATCGAACCCAGGTCTCCTGTGGCACACTGTTAATGAGGGACAGGGCAATGGCCCTTTCTGTATGGGTGATGTACCAGTGCTATGGATTTTATCATTTAATCATGGAATCTTTGATAGATACAGTTGGAGCTTAACATCCACATTGTACATATATGAAATCCTAAGCATTTCCAGCATGAAAAAAAAATGTCTCCAATAGGCCTAGGTGATAAAGTATGAGCATGTGTCTAACATTATACCTGAGAAATCAAATAATTTCAAGCAAAAGGGATAAGCCTGAGTTGTTTCTACGAAGATGTATTTTAAACACTTCAGCTTTAAGAGACTCTCTCAGACCCAGTTATCTGAATTTATAAGATATTGGAGGACATCTTTATTTTCCACTGAAACAAAATTCAGTCATAAGACCAGGTTGTACTGACATTCATTAATGCTAAGTGCTCAGAAATGCATGAGGACTGCTCTCAAAGAGATTGCAATTAATTCTGGAGGAAACAAATTCACAGAAAAAGCAAGTAAATAATAATTCAAGGCAAATGGAAGGGATTGAGTAGAAACTGACCATTTGTGCTGTGTATTTTTCTTTTTCTTTTTTTTTTTGATGGTGGATCCCCACACCACTTTCTGGAGATGTGTGATATTCACTCAAAGCAAATTGGAGTAAAGGTTTACTCTGATTATTCCTACCTACTTACTCTGATCACAGCCTAAGTATCCCATGTGCAGTGAGACATCCTGGTTTTCCCCATGGGCCCTCCCAGTCTTCCATCCTGACTGCTTCAGAACCCACCAGGTTTGATCTGATGCCCTTGTTTTTTCTTCTATGACATTCTGTATATACCATGTTATAACACTAAACACATACAACTTGAAATTCTTCCAGTGTAACCTGTGGGAACACAAAGTATGTCTATTGTGGCCATGACTTAATCCTTTTGCCCAGCACTGTTCTTAGAAGATGGTAGGAGCTTAAATAGTATTTGGTGAGGACATGAATGAATGAATGAATGAATGAACACATAAATGAAAGGAGAGCCACCTAAAGGCTGAGAAGTGCAGTCAATAGACTTCCTCAATAATATCTGAGGATCTCTGGGCTTCCCAGGTGGTGCTAGTGTTAAAAAAAAAAACACTCACCTGCCAGTGTAGGAGACATAAGAGACACTGGTTCAGTCCCTAGGTTGGGAAAAACCCCTGGAGGAAGGCATGGCAACCCATTTCAGTATTCTTGCTGTACACGACTGAAGCAACTTAGAACACACCATGCATGCATCTGAGGATCTACATTCCTGTCCTCCTAACTTATCTGTGAGAAGCTTTCTCGGCCTTTTGGCTAACAGCAAGTGTAGTATGAGGACTTCCCAGGTGGCACAGTGGTAAATAGTTCTCCTACTAATGCAAGAAACGCAAGAGACACAGGTTTGATCCTTGGGTCAGGAAGATTGCCTAGAGTAGGAAATGGCAACCCATTCCAGTATTCTTACCTGAAAAATTCCATGGACAGAGGAGACTGGTGGGCTACTGTTCACAGAATCGGAGTTGCAAAGAGTTGACTTTGAGAGCACAACTTATCTATGATAATTAGTACTGCTCTTCAAATACATGTATTCCCTTATCTATAATTATTAACACCCAGTGACATCTTGCCCTGTTTTATCTTAGGGTTTGTCAGTCTCTTTTAGTGACTTCAGCACAATTAGAGATAGCCTCCTCACCTTCCTCAAATCAGTTGTGCAAGATTTAAGTAAGCTTAGTTGTTACCTTATTTGAACATAAGAATGTTGAATTTGGGGAAGTGCAGATATGCCTCTATGAAAATGTTTGGTGCAAAGAAGAAGGGGCCAATTACAAGTTAGACAAATCATGTCTCCCCTCAGCATATAATCAATGATTTAGTGGAAAAAAAGTGAAGGATAAAGGGATACATGCTTTAAAAAGACATTTAGATTCTGTAATAATCTAAACGGGAAAAGAATTTGAAAAAGAATAGATACATGTAAATAAATGAATCATTTTACTGTATACCTGAAATTAGCAGAACATTGTTAATCAATTCATAGTCAAATATAAAATAAAAAAATTTTAAAAAAATTTGGTTCTCACCACAAGAAAAAAAATTTAGCTATGTGTGATGTATATTACTTAAATTATTGTGATCATCATTTTGTAATACATACACATATCAAATCATATTGTACACCTTAAACTATTAGCAATATAATATTATATATCAATTATATCTCAAGTTAAAAGTAAAAAGCATTTATAGGATCTGTAGTATCATGAGGAAACCAATACGGCAAATAGGACATGGACGTTAGGGGATTTGATGCAGGCTGATGACCCCTAGGAACACGTGGCTAAAAACCCAAATTACTATTGGCTAGAATCCTCTATCATCCTTTTAGAGCTTGACCTCCTTAGATTAGGAGGTAGCAGGTGTGCAGTGGAAGGCTTAGTTCATTGCAGGTAACTGGAAAAGGCTATGGTTAGTTAAAGGTTGAGCAACTGACACAAAATTCTGCAGTATTGAAGCTACACAATAAATATGAATTTTTCACAAAGGAGTGGAATTCAATCTTTCTGAAAACAAGATTTTATATGCTCTAGAGCAGGAGCAAACATTTCCCAGAGGTGGGTCTTTTATATAGTTTTATGGTTTAGATTCTTTCTGGACAGGTTAGCTTCCGGGTCATAATGTTTCTCCTTGTATATATTAGAGCATCTTAAGAAGACAGAGACAGGCAAGGAAAAGGCAGTCTTGCCTTAACATGAGTGGTAAATAAATTTCCCTTTGAATGATTAGTTTCATGTCTTAAAATAGCAGACATTTTCAAATTCCTTGGAGTCGCTTTAGTATTAGGGAGTCAGGGAGAGAGCAGGACTAGAATCAGATTCTAAAAGTATAGATTTATAGAACTGACAACTGCTAGGAGCTTTGCTCTAAATGGGAGCAGGGGAATTTTAATCCCTACAGTATAAGAAATACAATCTTCTTATTCTTGTGAGTTTGCAGTTTCCTTACCGATGCTCAAAAAAATAGTAATTTGGATCCAAAGAGATAGCTGGAACTTGGTGTGTGATAAACTCTATAAAATTCAGGGATTTACAGTAATGAATGTCACTGTTTCCTTGATATACTGATCATATACTTTATTGTTCTAACACAGAAACTTGCTAAGAAAAAAGAGAACAAATAAAAACTTTAAATAAAGCAAAAAAGGAGAAGAAACTTCTAAAACAAAATATTAAATGCTCATAAATTGTTCTGAGAAATAAGGAGAAACAAACTCTATTCTGTCTCTACCACCAAATGCAACTATAAATCCTAGACAGAAGGCATGAAGCAGCTATCTGAGGAGTCTGAAAAGTAAATGGTCTTTTACAAAAATTAAATACAAATGAATCATATACCTAAATCTAAAACAAGCAAACAAACAAAAAAAGGAAAAAGAACCAAAAATCTAAGTAACCTTGGTATTAGGGCTGGATTTTTAGCTACAACACCGAAAACATGATCCATAAAAGAAAAAGTTGATGAATTGAGCTTTAATCATTTTTTTTAAAGACCTCTGCTTTGTTAAGAGCACTGTTAAGAGAATGAAAAGACAAGTCATAGACTGAGAGAAACTATTTCGAAAATGTCTGATAGAAGAGATGTGTCCAAAATATACAAGAGCTCTTAAACCTCAGCTATAAGGAAAAAAATATTTAAAAATGAGCAGGATACATAACACTAAGGATGTCACTAATAAGCTAAGAAAAAATGTTTAACATCATTTATCTCGAGGAAATATAAAGTAACAATGAGATACCATGATCTACCTATTAGGATGGCTACAAAAGATTTTTCTAAGTGAGAATACAAATCACTGGCAAAGACATGAGATAACAAGAACTATCATTAATTGCTGGTGCAAAATGGTACAGTTTGCAAAACATATTGGTGGTTTCTTAGCAAGACAAATATAGCCTTACAAGTGATCTAGAAGCATGATCTAAGTAGTTCACCAAATTGAATTGAAAAATTGCTGCTGCTGCTAAGTCGCTTCAGTCGTGTCCGACTCTGTGCGACCCCATAGACGGCAGCCCACCAGGCTCCCCGGTCCCTGGGATTCTCCAGGCAAGAACACTGGAGTGGGTTGCCGTTTCCTTCTCCAATGCATGAAAGTGAAAAGTGAAAGTGAAGTCGCTCAGTCGTGTCCGACTCTTCGCGACCCCATGGACTGCAGCCCACCAGGCTCCTCCGTGCATGGGATTCTCCAGGCAAGCGTACTGGAGTGGGGTGCCACTGCCTTCTCCGAAATGAAAAAGTATATCCACACAAAAGCCTGAACACTAATATTTAGTCACTTTATTTATAATGGCTAGAAACTAGAAAGAGCCAAGAAGTCCTTTAATATGTGAAGATTGCTAAACTGTTACACAGTCATACAATGGGATGCTCTTTGGTGATAAAAACAAATACGGTATCAGTCCATGCAAAGACATAGATGAATACCAAACTTGTACTTCTAAGTGAAAGAAGCCAGTGTGGAATACTACATACTGCCTGATTATTTATATGAACTGTGGAAAAAACAAACCCAGACAGATGGCAGATGAGTGGTTGCCAGGAAAAAAAGTGGAAACAGTAACATTTTATTTTCTTGGGCTGCAAAATCACAGCAGACCGTGACTGCAGCCATGAAATTACAAGATGCTTGCTCTTTGGAGGAAAAGCTATGACAAACCCAGACAGTAAATTAAAAAGCATAGACATTACTTTGCCAACCAAGGTCCATATAGTCAACGTTACGGTTTTTCCAGTAGTCATATATGGATGTGAGAGTTGGACCATAAAGAAGGCTGAGCACCGAAGAACTGATCCTTTTGAATTGCGGTGCTGGAGAAGACTCTTAAGAGTCACTTGGACAGCAAGGAGATCAAACCAGTCAATCCTAAAGGAAATCATCCCTGGATACTCATTAGAAGGACTGATGTTGAAGCTGAATCTCCAATACTTTGGCCACCTGATGTGAAGGACTGACTCACTGAAAAAGACCCTGATGCTGTGAAAGACTGAGGGCAGGAGGAGAAAGGGTGACAGAGGATGAGATGGTTGGATGGAATCACCGACTCAATGGACAGGAATATAAACAAACTTTGAGAGATAGTGAAAGCCTATCATGCTGCAGTTCATGGGGTCGCAGAGTTGGACTTGACTTAGCAGCTGAATAACGCTGCTTTGGTGATAAAAACAAACGAGCTGATAAAATTAAAAAGATATATAATCTGGAAATCTTCCATAGAAAAATGACATATTTCATATATGACAATAATTATTTTAATAACTACACATTTCCCATCAAAAATATGGAGGCCAAAGGACATAGAACAGCTTTTGTAAGATTCAGAAAAGATTATTAATATGGGATTTTATAAACAGAAAAAATAACCTACATGAACGAGAATTAAATAAATATTCTCAAATAATGACAACTAAGAGAATTTGTAATTACAGGACAATATCTGAAAGAAATGCTAAACTAAGTTCTTCAGATGGAAATAAAATAACACTAGGAAGAAATTTGGAACCCCAGGGATAAAGAAAGAATAATATAAATGTTCTGTTTTGTAAGTAAATATGATAATCTATTTTCACTCTTGAAGACTTTGAAATATGCTTGACAGCTGACACACAATTCTAACATTATCTGATGAGGTTTTCAATGTATGTAGATACTATAGCTACAATATGAAAAAGTAAGAATAAAGATACCTATATAAGTTTTCTTCATTAAACTTGAATTATAAAAATAGACTGAAAAGTTAAATGTATGTATTGTAATTTCCTGTGCAACTCCTTCCTCCCAATAGCATATAGTCAATAGCATATAGCAATGCATGGATAAGTAAAAATAGAATACTAAAACTAATCACAGAATCCAAAAAAGGAATGAAAGAAGTAACAAAGGAACAATACAACTAAGGAAATCAAACCAAAAAATGAATAATAAAATGGTAGGCATATGTCCAAACAAAATGATAATTTCATTAGATGTAAATTGTCTAAATGCACAAATTAAAAGGCAAGATTATGTTGTCATAATCATATATGTAGTTTGCAAAATCAAACAATGTAATCCATTATATTAATGGACTAAAGAAAAAGAAATACAACACAATACAATCCTATCAATACACGTAGACAAAAACTTAAATGTATTCAACACTCATTCATGAAGATAACAGTAAACTAGGGAGAGAGGAAAACGTCTTTAACCTTGTAAATGGTATATTAAAACATCACCAGTTAACATCATGATAACTGGTAAAAAGCTAAATTCCTACCACCTAGAATTGGGAGCAAGGCAAGGATGTAGTAAAGAATATTATTCCATGTTTGATGTTTGATTGAAAACAGTTTTTAAGCACCACCCTTAACTTTTGCCCCACATTTGGTAAAGACAAGAAAGTTCAGGGAATGACCATCATGTAAAGCCTTGATCCACATGCAGGTACCCCTAGCCTGGTCCCCCTCACAACCACAATGAAAGCCAAGGTAGTCTCCTTTCATGGCTCAAGGCATTTTGGGGCCAGGTTTGGAACCTTACTCTGCTTTCCCCCAGAGAGCTTCAGGTATGTGAGTAGTAAATGTTTTCACACTGCCTTGATGCATGTGTGGCATCATCAGTCTTGACAACAGAACCAAATCTGGGGTGGGGCAGTCCATTGAAATTCTGTGAGATGACTATAACAATTGCTCGTGTACAGAATCTCATGGAATCTACAACAAAGCTCATTGAACTAAGATGAGTTTAGCAAGATTGCAGTATACAAGTTCAGTCATTTCATAAAAATGGATTGAATTGCATTTTTATGTATAAGCAATAAACAAACAGGAACCAACATATTTTTAAAGGTATGTTTATTATAACTCCAAAAATAGGAGATGTGTAGATATAAAGCTAACAAAATGTGCATGGTATCTACATGCTGAAAAAGCAAAGCCAACCAACCAAACAAAAATATGCCTCTATGAAGAAGGCATAAATAAATGGAGAGACATAATATTTTCATGAATGGAAGACTCAGTACAGTTAAAATTTCAGTTCTCTCTAAATTTCTCTACAGATGTAACATAATTACAATAAATAGGCCAGAATTGTTGTAGATACAGAAAAAAACTGATTCTATGATTTAAACACAAAGTAAAAGGAATAAAATGCTTTAAACAATTTTGAAAAAGAAGAGCAAAGTTGAGGACTTACACTGTCTGATTTTAAGAATTACTATGAACTTAAAGTAATCAAGAAAATATGATATTGACAAAAGGATAAACACTTAGCTCAACAGAATAGAATCTACAAACAGATCCAGAAAATTGATTTTTAACAAAGGTGAAGAACTAACGGAAAATGTATAATATTTTACCAAATAATATTGGAACAACTGGACATATATATGCAAAACAATGGACCTCTGCCTAAACATCACACTTTATACAAGAATTAAGTAACTATGGAAGATAGACATAAATGTAAAATGTAAAACTATAAAATTTACAGAAGAAAAAATAGAAAGCCATTGCGATCTGAGATTAGCAAAGAGTTCTTAGATAAGACAACAAAAGCATGATACATAACTTTTAAAAATGGTCAATTAGACTACATTAAAATTTTTTCAAAAGTTTTCTTTGTAAAAGAGAATGAAAAGAAGCTACAGATTGGAAGAAACTATTTGCAGTTCACATATCTGACAAAGGACTTATATTTAGTATATACATAAAGAACTCTTAAACACAACAGTAAGAAAGCAATCTAATTAAAAATATGGGGGAAAAGCTTCGAAAAACACTTCACTAAAGAGGATATACAGATGGCAAATAATTACATAAAATATACTCAACATCATTAAGCATTAGGGAAATGCAAATTAAAATCATTTTGAGATACCATTCCACACCTATAAATTAAAAGAGCTAAAATTATAAAAAAGGAATAGTTATAATGAAAGCACCAAATGTGGGCAAGGGTACAAAGCAACTGAACCTCTCATTGCTGGTAGGAATGCAAAACGGTAGAGTCATTCTTGAAAAAAGTTTGACATTTCTTATAAAGTTTTGTGTGCGCTTACCTTATAACCCAGTAATCCCACTCATGGGAATTTTCTCAGAAAAGTAAAAACTTGTGTTCACACAAAAACTTGTACATGAATATGAAAGAAGTTCTATTCATAACCACTGAAAACTAAGCTAAAAACAATCAAATTTCTTTCAGTGGGTGAATGAATAAGCAAATTGTGGCTTATCTATATAATGGATAATTATTCAGCAATAAAAGGGAGAAAGTTATTGATGAATACAAGAACTTGGAGGAATCTCAGAGGTGTTATGCTGCTTGAAAGAAGTGAATTTCAAAAGGTTATATATTACTTGATTTCATCTATAAGATGTGCTCAAAAACTATTTCTAGGTTGTCTGGCTCCCCAAAGGCTTGAGTGGAGGAGGGAAGAAGAGGAAAATTTTTGGAGTCAAGAGAGTTGCTAAAAAAATTTTTTAACTGTATGTTTAATTAAAAAAAATAAAGCAAATCCCCTATATTCAAGCTTCTAATTTCTTTGGAATAAAATTTTGATGAAAGATTTATTTCCTATATACTTCCTTTAACATACATCTAAGTCACTGTCTTAATATTTTTAACCACTATTACTTAGCTCATTCTGGATTAATCTATTGGTGATACACTTGATCTCAGTCAAAGGCTTTATTTTTTTTAATAAATTTATTTATTTTAGTTGGGGGCTAATTACTTTACAATATTGTAGTAGTTTTTTGCCATACATTGACATGAATCAGCCACAGGTCTACACGTGCTCCCCATCCTGAACCCTCCTCCCACCTCCCTCCCCATCCCACCCCTCTGGGTCATCCCATTGCCCCAGCCCTGAGCATTTGTCTCATGCATAGAACATGGAATGGTGTTCTGTTTCACATATGATAATATACATGTTTCAATGTTATTGTCCCAGAACGTCCCACCCTCACCTTCTCCCTCAGAGTCCATAAGACTGTTCTATGCATCTGTGTCTCTTATTCTGTCTTGCATATAGGGTTATCATTACCATCTTTCAAATTCCATATATATGCATTAGTATACTGTATTGGTGTTTTTCTTTCTGGCTTACTTCACTCTGTATAATGGGCTGTTCATCGCAGCACTGTTTACAATAGCCAGGACATGGAAGCAACCTAGATGTCCATCAGCAGACGAATGGATAAGGAAGCTGTGGTACATATACACAATGGAATATTACTCAGCCATTAAAAAAAATACATTTGAATCGGTTCTATTGAGATGGATGAAACTGGAGTCAAAGGCTTTATACACTGTTGGGGGAAATGCAGAATGTTGCAGCCACTATGTGGAAAACAATATAGAAGCTCCTTTAAAATAATTAAAAATAGAACTACTATATAATCCAGCAATCCTATCTCTGGGTATATACCCAAAAAATTGAAATCAGGATATTGAAAAATATCTGCACACCATGTTTATTGCAGCACTATTCACAAAGGTTAAGATATAAAAACAATCTAAATGTTCATCAACAGGTGAATGGATAAAGTGTGGTATACACATACAGTGAAATATTGCTCAAAGTTAAAAAGAAGGAAATCCTGCCAATTGCAACAACCTGGACGAATCTTGAGGACATTAGGCTTCTGTGCTTTCCATGCCATTTGGGATGTCTTTTCCTTCACTTCTCTGATAGCATTCGCCAAATGCTGTGTATCCAACTGCCCAGCTGTCTAACAACAGCTGAACACCCTCCTCTGTTCTCCTTCCACATGCTGTAGGTCTCCCTGACCTATTTTTAAAAATGGCCTTGCATTTACTTAATTTCATGTCCATCTCCCCAGGAGGCATGAGAGAGAGGGCTAAATCTACAGGGCCTTGGCATGTAGCACTTATGCATAAAAGCATAGAGAGGGACTTCCCTGGTAGTCCTGATTTTGGATGCATGCAACAGTAAACGGCAGCTTGCAGCAAGCAGCAGTGAGTGGTGGCTGGAATCAAGGTCTTAGGTTCTTGGAGTGGGAGTCCTAACCACTGGACCACAGGGGCCAGCAATTAAGGCCAAAGTCTGTAGTCGTTGCCTGCCTAGTCAAGAACAAATTCAGGCAAGGAGGCAGAAGGTAAAGAGTAAAGCAAAAATTTATTGAAAAGAACGTGCAGAAAGGCACACAGGCGAACTCAGAGAGAGAGTCTCACCTTTGGGAAGTTTAAATTCTTCATAAGGACACATTTTTCCAGATTCTTGTCTTCTCTCAAGCCAATCATCTTGCTGTCTCCCCACCTGGTTAATTTGTCTCAGGACTCTCCACTGGGGTGCGCACACACCTCTCAACCAAGATGGATCTTGAAGGCTTCTGTGAGGAACAAGACTCATTATGGCCTAGTATTATCGTTGACTTTTGACCCCAAAGAGCCTTTCTGCAAATGTATATCGTCTCCTTTGTCCTAAAAAGAAGCGGGGGATGGAGATCCCTTAATCCTTTACTCAAACTGGGTTTTGTCTCTCTTTGTCCTTGACACGATTATCACCTTAAGATGTTTACAAGAGACAAAGACTGGTCATTTGCCTTGTTTCTGTTGTTACTCCCATTTTGGAATACTAACAGGCTAGTTGTAAATCCTTTAACTGGAGTCCACTTATCTGTCTTAGGAAATGCAAACAGGAGGCTGGTTGTAAATGTCCAGCCTGGAGCCCATCTATCTCCTACCTCAGCCCAGTGGCTGTCTTTGAGCTCCCAATGCAGGGGGCCTAGGCTCAATCCCTGGTCAGGGAACTAGATCCCACATGCCACAATTAAGACCTGGTATGTCTAAGTAAATATTTAAAAATAAAAGTGTAGAGAAGAAAACAGTACTGAAGAAGAAAAGACCAAAATGATATAGCTCCTCTTGTATGTCGTTCATATAGTCAGAAAACAAATGTGCAATACAAAACAAACTCTCGCCTTTAGAAAATATAAATTTAAGCCTCAAACTGAAGCAGATAAAAACCAAGAAGAATTTTTGGTGAAGGTTACTAACCTCTTGTTAGACAGGTGGCCCTGAATTATTTAGGTTGTCCCAGTATAATCACATGAGCTTTTAAAAGCAGAGAGAAAAGACAGAAGAGGAAGTCAACGAGATTGGAAGCATGTCAAGTACATGTGGAAAGAGAAGTAACTGAATTCCGTGTGTGTGTGTGTGTGTGTGTGTGCTCAGCTGTGTCCAACTCTTTGTGACTCCAATTCTGACAACATCCTAAATCAGCTTGGTAGTAGATTCTTCACTCCAGAAAGGAACAACCTTGCCAACACTTTGCTTTGAACTTGTGACACCCTAAGCAGAGGACTGTCAAACCACACTGCGCTTGGACCTTTGACGTACAGGAGAAACAGTGAGAAAACAAGTAGTATTGTTTTAAGCTGCATTAAATTTGTGCTAGTTGGTTATGTCAGCAATAAAAAACAAATACATTTCTTTCATTGCTAACCCAAAGTCTCTGTTGTGAGATATCACACTATGTTTCTCAGCCCTTTGGAGTAGTTGTAGGGATTTAAACGTACTAATATTTCTGAGTGTGTACACACTGCCTGGCACATATTATTACTGTACATATGTTTGTTAAACAGATGAAGAAATGTGAAAATGTTGGCTTCTCCTTGTGTTCCCATGTGCGTGCGTGCTCAGTCACTTCAGTTGTGTCTGACTCTTTGTAACCCTATGGACTGCCAGGCTCCTCTGTCCATGGGATTCTCCAACCAAGAATACTGGAATGGTTTGCAATGCCCTCCTCCAGTGGATCTTCCCAACTCAGGGATCAAAACTACATCTCCTGCATTGTGGGTGGATTCGTTACTGCTCAGCCACAAGGGAAGCTCTATACCTCCCTACCACAGCCCAAATCAACCATTTCTAGGCTTGACAAATAATACTCACCTTTCTCCTCCTCTCACTCCAAACTTCATCAGCTGCAGTTGGGTTTGGGATCAGGGAAGAAATGATTGCAGGTTCTTGCTTAAGTAGCATGTGCCCAGCACTACTTTAAGTATTTTTTAAAAGTATTTTGAAAAGTATTTAATATTTTCTGAAGAGTAGCTCTTTTAATCAACACAAAAATAGGTATGATATAATATCATATTTGGGCTTCCCTGGTAGCTCAGACAGTAAAGAATCTGCCTGCAATGCAGGAGACCCAGGTTCGATCCCTGGGTGAGGAAGATTCCCTGGAGAAGGGAATGGCAACCCACTCCAGTATTCTTGCCTGGAGAACCCAATAGACGGAGGAGCCTGGTGGGCTAGCGTCCATGGGGTTGCAAAGAGTCAGACTAACAATACCATAGTTGTTCCACAAATGAGAAGTTAGGAAATGTGCTCAAATTCCTCAGACGGAAAGAGGCAGAGTTGGTGTGCAAGCCGACACCATCTTTTTCCAGAGCTGCTCATAATTAAGCCCTGCTCTAAAATCACACACACACACACAAACCCTCAATAATATTAATCTCTGAACCAGAAATCATTCTAAAAATCTATATTCCTTTTTCCTAACAACCTGAAAGACAGTCAGTTAGGACCAGAGATGGCAAATGGCTTTTCCAGTCACACAGCATGCAGGTGGCAGGGATAGGCACTGCACTGCTGTCCTACTTTCTACACCACAGTGCTTATGGATCCCCAGTTAAGGGGCCTGCTTTAGAGGCAGAAGTAGCATTTTACGCTTCTTCTTACTCTGTACTCCCAGCATCATCAATACATAGTCCTCAGATCTGTAACCATTGGGCTACTCAGCCAGTTTTGCTTAAATATTACTCCAATTCTGGCCATTGAGCCCACTGTGCTTCAGAAAGATGATTCCATTTTCAATACAACTGGAGTACATTCAGTTTAGCTGTATTTCACTATTTCTATTTCGTAAGAGACCCTATAAATTGAATTCGAGTTGACATCTTTACCAGAATTGAAGAATTAATATTGGGGGGAAAAATATGATAATATTGATCTTCAGTGTTGCAGTTTAGATTGGTGATCACTACATTACATGTGATGTTTATTATGTTTATTGCTAAAAGAAATGCCACCCTCCTAATTCTGAATGTGGAATAAGTGTTTAAATCTTTAAACAGCTGCACTGTAAAATTTTAGAGGCTTGCCTGAAGATAACTTAATTATGTGTTTTTGTTTGTCATCTAAGTGTCTGCATCAGTTCAGGAGGTTGTGTCTCCTGGAAGACCCTTGAATTAAGCTGGAAAACCCCATAGAAAGTTTGCTTGCATTGGAGAGATTCTTCATTACCTGGAGTTTGCTAAAGGGTTTTCCTGAAAATGATACAAAGACATGCCACATAATATGAAAAGTGATCCAAATATTTATGCACAGTTCAGCTATGCCTTCCCCATCATATTCCCTCGTTTTCAACATAGCCCACATACTTGACTTGTTTGTCAGCTATAAAAATGCACTGCTCAAGTCTTCTGTTATAGGAAGGACTATTGACCAACAGTCTCAGCTACTGTCCTCAGAACACAATGCTGAGATTGCAGACTGCATCCAGCCATTGTCTGAGCACAGCAGGCTACTGGCACACATCCATTCTTATGAAATACAGGACTCTTCTAACAGCTTTGGTGCAAGACTTCCCTTTAAGAAACTTTCTTCTAACTGAGTTTTGGTCCTGGCTTCTTCCTATACAATTCTCTTTCCTTCCTCTTCCATAACAGTAGTTAGACCTGTATCATGATTTGATCACTCTTTTGGACTCAATTAGATTTCGTCAATAGTCATCAGAGCTTTTAGCTGTGAACTTTCAAGCTTTCAAAAAGAGTAATCTACAGTTAATATACGATATTTGTTTTTCTCTTTCTGACTTATGTTGCTCTGTATAACCATCCACCTCATCCTTTACCAGCCATCGACTTTACTCATCCACCTCACTACAACTGACTCAAATTCATTCCTTTTTATGGCTGAGTAATATTCCATTGTGTATATGTACTACAATTTCTTTATCCATTCATCTGTAGATGGACATCTATGCATATGTATAGCTGATTCTGTTGTATGGCAGAAACCAACATAACATTGAAAGCAATTATTCTTCGATTAAAAATAAATTTAAAAAATTAAAAAAATAAACTGTCCTCCCAATGGGGAAAAAAAGAGTAATCGACAATTCTAAATGCATAGTCTTCTGCCCTTAACTAACTTCCTTCTTACCCTTCTAGAGTATGACTTTTTTTTTTATAGTACTTTATACATTCCAGTGTTACTATACTTTGTATTTACCATCTAGTATTATTCAGAATGGGCTTCCCTGGTAGCTCATCTGGTAAAGAATCTGCCCACAATGCAGGAAACCTTGGTTCAATTCCTGGGTTGGGAAGATCCTCTGGAGAAAAGATAGGCTGCCCACTCCAGTACTCTTGGGCTTCCCTGGTGGCTCAGATGGTAAAGAATCCACCTGCAAAAGGGAGACCTGGGTTCAAACCCTGGATTGGGAAGATTCCTTGGAGGAGGACATGGCAACCCACTCCAGTATTCTTGCCTGGAGAATCTCCATGGACATAGGAACTTGGCTACAGTCCTTGGGGTCACAAAGAGTCAGACACAACTGAGCAACTAAGCACAGCACCACAGCATTATTCAGAATACATATGCTAAATTTCAAGGTCCACCTTTAGTCTAACTGTACATTAAGTACATGGGCCACATCTTATGCGGATCTGTCTTTACACCTATAACTGTGCTGCGAGAACAAACGACCCTCAATGACTTAATGTTTCCTAAATGGATAATGGATAAGTGACATCTGAAATGAGCATTTGAAACTCCCAAATCTTGATATTGGCTCCATTCATTTCTATATCTGTCACTTTCTCATGAACCATAGTATAAATAAAATCTGGAGATGCTGCCTTGAGTTGCTCCAAGATCCTACCTAAAATCATTAGAATTGCCATGAGGAAGGATGAAATCATTTTCCACTTTTCCTGAGGTAATTAAAAAAAATCTATTAATGCTTTTGTTTACCCCACAGGTAATATTTATTCAGAGCCTTGAGAAAGATTCGAGACAGTTTGAATATTATACCTTCTGGTTTAGTGCTTTAAAATCTGTGTTTTAGAATTAGACTGTACTTTCTTTAAAAAAAAAAAAAAGCTAATTTAAATAAAAATCTCTTATTTAAAAAAATTTGCATTTTTCTACAATAGATGCTGGCCGCTTAAAAATATTAGCATTTGATTACAAATACACACACAAAGTTTTGTGCTTCTTACACTTTAAGGAGAATGGAAAAAAAAAACTATCCAGCTACTTTGAGAAATAGGAAATTGAACTTCAGAGATTCAAAGAAACTTTGTGACCTTTCTCTACAGAGTGAGCAGTTGAAGCACCCAGGGATCTTGACTGGTGCAGGTTATTGAGTTGGGCAGTGACCAGACCTGAGTCAGAATGTAGCTGCCATGGCTCCTGGTAATGTGTCTTTTCTATCCACGTGCCCTGGACCCTGCAGGGAGATTATGGAAGAGTGGAACAAGGCTATACAAGGCAGAGTGAAACTGCTTTCATCTGTTTTCTGTAAAATGCTTCCACATATGATCTCATCTGAAGAAAGGATTTTGAACCTAACAAGTTACACTTGACCCTTTAAAGCTATAATGCTTTCCAATTAAGACAAAATTCAATTACTGGCATAGTATACATAGAAAAGTACACATGGATTATCGCTCTAGAAAGGAGAATTTGTACAATTCTATGAATAACCCAGAAAACAAGGTCTGAATGCAAGTCTCTCAATGTAAGCAATGGATGATTTTGATCTTAGTGACTTTTTTTTTAATACTCAGTGCTAATTGGGTTATACTGGATGGTGGACTATCTCTCAGCACAGATTCTGCCTAGAAAGAGAAATTGCTTCTTACTGACTTGAGGCCAAACCACTTTGCTCAGCCAGAAATATGTTTCCATTTTGTTAAGTACATGGAATATGCCCTATTTTACATTGTATTTACCATCATGGGTAAAGAGAATAAAAGAGAGAATTCAATAAACAACTAACTCTGCTACTTGATCTGCTCAAACATTTAACTTCTTTAGGTTTCCCTAAGAGGAGACTTCCAAGCTTTTCTTCTGGTTGATTCTATCTTTAATTTTAATTTTTTTTCATAGAATGCATGGATGGGTGAATTCTCTTTTTCCTTTCCTGATCTTTAATTTCCTTGTTTGAACAGAGAAAGTTTATATTGTAATTGGATAAATGCATTCAAATTGACTTAAGTGGGTAGCACACATATAGAGAATAAAAAGATACACATAGTGAAGAAAAATTGGGTGATGTAGATTTACACATAAGAATATTTCCTGGTGGCTCAGGCAGTAAATAATCTGCCTGCAGTGTAGGAGACCTGGGTCAGGAAGATCTCCTGGAGAAGGGAGTGGCTGCCCTCTCCAGTATTCTTGCCTGGAGAATTCCATGGACAGAGGAGCCTGGCGGGCTATAGTCTGTGAGGTCACAAAGACTCGGACACACTGAGAGACTAACACTTTCACTTTTCACTTCCACATATGCTTTGAGCAAATATTAACACTTCCAGAATCATAGCAGCTTTCCCTATTAATGCTTGTGGTTTTATAATCTATCACCTTTAATCTCCTTCTCTCATGGTTGATTAGAATTCTTCTGGAAAAAAAATCTTCACCCATTAAAAGACTTGTTATTTATAGGTATCTAACAGAACCCAGACATCTCAGTGGTAAAGAATTCACATGCCAAAGCAGGAGATGGGAGTTCAATCCCTGGGTTGGTAAGATCCCCTGGAGAAGGAAATGGCAACCTGCTCCAATATTCTTGCTTGGATAACCCCATGGACTTAGGATCCTGTTGGGCTACAGTTCATGGGGTAGCAAATCGACAGGACTGAGCACACACACAGTGCTCACACACAGGCAATAGAACCTTAAAGGACATCAGCAAAAAAACTAATTTGATAATATGAGCTGCACATTCTCTAGAAAATTTGCCATATGCTGGGAATAGATTGCTTAGTCTAAGCAGGAGTCATTGCACAAATAAGGGATAAAGGTTGGTATTAGAAACCAGCCAAGAGTCTGATTTAGTGCCACTTTCCTACAGCCATAATGGTCTAGTGATAACATTTTCCCAATAGTCTGCAATGACCCCAGTGGGATCTTCCCCCTTAGGCTTATTCTATTTGCTGTTGCTAATGTACTGTGCTCTGAGTGTGCAATTCCTACGGGGAGAGTCAAATAGAACTGGGGAAACACTCTTGGAAAAAGTCTGCTTGGGAAGAGCTGGGCTTGTGTTGATGTACAAGGCCAGCCCTCCATACTCTTGCATGGGTTACTGTGACTGCTTCTCCCAGGGAAATTCCTGAAGAAAGGTGGATGGCAGAAGCAGGTTACAATGCCGTCCCAGTCTCCCCAGATGAGGTAAATCCTAAGATCAACCAAGAGTCCCAGCATGTGATGCCAGAGAACCGAAAAAGAACTCTCAACAACTCCTTGTAAACCCTGCAGTAAGAGATGCCATCAAGCCTAGCATGATTCTGGCAGCCCAAGGGACAATCCTTCTTAGTACCTGTCTGGTAAAGCTCAAGGCTTTCAAAAGAATTTACCTCTTTTTTTAGCCAACAACTGATGATAGACTCCTGAGTCTCTTTTTTTAGAGCATTTACTAAGAAAATTTTTCAATTATGAATCTTCCTCTGTTCCTTTGAGATATATTCTTAGGTATCTGCATCTCCTGGGGCTTCTCTGGTGGCTCAGTGGTACAGAATCCACCTGCCAATGCAGGAGACATGAGTTAGATCCCTGGGTCTGGAAGATCCCCTGGAGAAGGAAATGGCAACCCACTCCAGTATTCTTGCCTGAGAAATCCGATGGATAGAGGAGACTGTTGGGCTACAGTCCACGGGGTCACAAAAGAGTTGGATACAACTCAGTGACTAAACAACAACAACAGTCTCCATATCCTATAAACCAGGAGAGTCTTTCTCAAGAACTTAAAAGTCATTCATTCAAAATGTAATCATCAGGACAGATAGGGCCTTTGCCTCCCAATCTCTGAGGGAAGATAGACTCCTAACTTTAGTAACTGGTAGCTAGCAGACACAACTGGCTTAATCATTTTAACTGACCAATCTGACCTTCTTACCTACATTTTGTGATTTTTTTTTTTCTTACCTCTCTGACTATACTTGAGTCTCTGCTTACTCCTCCTCCCACTCCCTCAATCTTGCTTTAAAATGCCCAGTTACCTCTGGACAAAGCTCTTCCCTCTACACTCAGTAGTTATTAAGTAAAATCTCACCCACAACCAGGGGAAGCCTCCAGGATGATGACACCTCTTAGTCCCAGAATCAGTTGTAACATTTTAGAACATTATAGGTGTTCTAAGACTCAGCTCAGAACAAGGGAAAGTAGCAATGGGAATTTGATGGCTATCTCTGCAGTTCTCAAAGAAAAATAGCACTTCTGTCTCTTGAATTTAAAATACTCAAAATACACATCGACATGGAAATGTGAACCTGCTTCACCATTCTTGCCTGGAAAATTTCATGGAGAGAGGAACCTGGAGGGCCCCAGTCCATGAGGTCACAAAAAATCGGACACAACTGGTCGATTGAGCACAATGTAACCAAAAGTGGGATCTAGCTACTCACCACTCAAAAGCCAAACATGAAACTAGGTTGGTGGAAAGGAAAGTGTGCTTTATTTTGTATGCTGATCACTGGTGTGCGGGGGAGGGTGACACTTATTCAAAGGCCAACTCCCTTACTGACAATCAGTGGGCAGAACTTTTATAGACAGAGAGAGGGGAATACATGTAGAAATAGCACAGTCAGCTCACAGTCATCTTGAAATGGATCATCTGTGGTCTGACCAGCGTCATCTTGATTGTTTCAAGTACAGTTAATCTTCAATTCCATGGTCAGTTTGTTTCCATTTCTTTAAGGTCAGTTATCAGAATCGTGGCAGCTTATGTCATGGCTACGGTCTGGTCATCCTGTAGTTAAATTTCTTCTACCTGGTGGGGTTTCAGTGTCTACAAGGCAGCTCACAGGACATGGCTCAGAATATTATCTATAGCCTTTGAGAAGGAACTAAACGTCCTTGACTATGCTTAATGACGACGTTATTGTTATCTGGTCTCCTTTGTTTCCCTTTATTTCTGCATTTTCTCACTTCTCTGATTACACTTATTCTCTGGCTAAAGTTTTTCCACAGCCAAAAGGCAGGCAGAGGACATGGAGGGGCAAGGACCATAGGGTTCTTCTCTGTTTCAGAACTTCCAACTGACAAATTATTAAGTTACTGATTTTAGTAACGCAATTTTCTCTCCATGGCAGGAGCCATGTCTTCTTGGCATTCCCAGGAGAATGTGGAACAGGTGCTGAATAGAAATGATCTAAATTGAATTTAAATCTTTATCTCACTAAAATATGCACGGCATTTGAAAATCATAAAACCAGAAAAGCAAGCATCTAAGGTTTTCTCAGTGACAATGAAGATATCATATTCCATAGTTGAACTTTTTCTTGATTTTCCTTGGGGTAGAGGAATGTGAAGTCTTTCTTCAGCTTTACTTTTTATGCAGGAAGGTCAAGGGCATCCTGGGATATTAATCAAGCAGTGTTTTAATTTTGTCCATAAATTTAAGCTACATATGTGATGTCACAATACATAATTGAGCAAATATGCTTGTGTTTATTTTATCAGTGAGATCATTTTTCCAAATGGAGACATTACTTTTGTTTTCTTAAGTAGAAGGAAACAAATTCAGGAAAGTAAACTTACCTGCATGAAGTTGTTGAGCAGAAAGTTGACTTCAGAGAGAGTGGCTAGGTGTCTGTGGGCTGTGAGCTGCGAGGGTACACCCATTCAATACCTCACTGTGTGGCATCAATTGTCTGTGTGTATGTATGTGTGTGTATGTGTGTGTATTCTCTGCCTTTCCTTTCCTTCTTTAATTGACATCGTTTTTCCAAGGTTCTGTGCTGATGGGAGAATTTTAGGTGCTCTAACCAGAAAGAGAAAAGCCAACCAGCTGTGGATCACTACTGCAAATATTGCCCTTCAAAACAGATAGGTTGACAACTGACAGTCCGTGCATGAATCTCAGTTGTGCAGCACATTCTGCCCAGCAACTGAGCTGTGCCATAGTCTGTGTAATGAAAGTTTTAGTTGCTTATATCTAGTTCAAAAGAGTACCATATATATTTTGCTTCACATGTTATCAACAAAGTATAGAAGGAAATTTTATTATTATTTAGTTGCTGTCAGTTTGACTCTTTGTGTCCTCATGGACTGTCACTCGCCAGGCTCCTCTGTGCATAGGATTCTCCAGACAAAAATACTGGAGCGGGTTGCCGGTGGGTTGCCGTTTCCTTCTCCAGGGGATCTTCCTAACTCAGGCATTAAACCCACATCTCCTGCATTGGCAGGCCAATTCTTTACCACTAAGCCACCAGGAAAGCCCATAAAAGGAAATTTGGGGGAAACTTAAAATCAAAATAGAGTAAATAGGTATTTATGGAAGACACATTGGGTGCCTAGCACTGACCTATTCAGAAAAGAACAATACATATTCAAAAGCACAAGAATCAAGCCTGAATGCTCATTAATGTTCAGGCATTATTGGTGAGATTTAAAAAACACAGAAATATTACTAAAAATAATGTAGGCATTACTTTTTTGGAAAGGTGAGAAAGGGCTGGATTCATTGTATGGAAGAGAAAGTGGAATAAGTAATCGATGATGAACAAATACTCAGTTGCTTCGGACTCTGTGGCATGTTAAATAGCTTCAGTCATGTCCGACTCTATGCAACTGTATGGACTGTAGCCCACCAGGCTCCTCCGTCCATGGGATTCTCCCAGGAAGAATACTGGAGTGGGTTGCCGTGTCCTCCTCCAGGGGATCTTCCTGACCCAGGGATCAAACCCACATCTCTCACATCTACTTGCTTTGCGAGGGGGATTCTTTATCCACCTGGGAAGCCCCTGGGCCAGTTCAAACTAGAGGCACTAGTTCAGTTTCTGCAAGTGAAAAAATAGTCAGCCCTTGTGAACGTAGAATGCCTCATTCCTCCTGCTCTACTCCTCTCCTGGCCAGGAATCTAGAAGCAGAAGGTGATACTGCTATTGAAGAGTGCTGGAAGACAGCTTCACAGAAAGGTGGGATTTAGGTAGAACCTGAAGAATGAGTAAAATTTAGATAATAAAAGAACCATCCCCTTGAGATACAAGTTATGATGTGAGCAAGGCTGAAGAGGGACACATTTTAAAGTAGAGTTGGTTGAGTTGTTTGTAACAATAAAATCGATCAGGGCTAGTTTGTGGCATCCCTTTGAATTTGGTGTTTTTCCTATGTATTATTCCTCCAGTTCTTGCTATACTCAGTATGTCTCAGATTCTGAATGGCCTCTGTTCTAAATTTGTAAATGTCCTTGTTAAAACAATTCCCCAGTTCTGCACTGATGGGTCCCTTTCCATCACTGTGGAATAAGCAGCATAATTAAGCGTCATTTAATATTAATGGACTTAAAGAAAAGGCAGGAAACACAGATGGCATAGACATGGGAGTTACTTGAAATATATATGTTTTGGGGAGACTTGTCAGTCTGTCCGTCTTTTTTCTTCCTAAATCACTAAACAAAAAGCCAGGTTGAATCAAAGCTACTTTATGTTTAAAACTCATGGGTCAGTTGAAATGAAGCATGGAGAACTATGCAGTGAAGTGTGTGGACAAACATTTGACTGTCTGCAGGAGTTTGAGTAAACTCTGGGAGTTAGTGATGGAGAGGGAGGCCTGGCATGCTGCAGTCCATGGGGTTGCAAAGAGTCGGACAAGACTGAGCGACTGAACTGAACTGAACTGAACTGAAGGAGATCCAGGCTGCTGTTAAAGATATGGCCACTTGAGCTTATGCCAATGGCCCTAGAAAATATAAGGAGAGAGGCTTAACAATGGAAAAGCAAATCAGCTATATGCATGTGGGATATAGTCATCTATATCATTTTTATATCTAATCAATGAGGTCATTTTTAAATAATTTTACTTATTTATTTATTTTTGTGGCTGTGCTGGGTCTTTGTTGCTGTGTGGGCTTTTGTCTAATTGTGGTGAGTGGGGCCTACCCTCTGTTGCAGTGCTCTGGCTTCTCATTGTGGTGGCTTCTCTGGTTTCAGAGCACATAGTTGCAGCAGGGGTCTCAGTAGTTGCGGTTCCCAGGCTCTAGAGCACAGGCACATAGTTGTGGTGCACCAGCTTAGCTGCTCTGCGGCATGTGGGATCGTCCCAGATCAGGGATAGAACCTGTGTCTCCTGCATTGGCAGGCAGATTCTTCACCACTCAGCCACAAGGGAAGCCCACATGTGGAGTTTTAAGAATGATCCTTACCTGTGCTCTACCCCGAAGATTCTGTCTGTTCATCTTGGTGGAGACATCAACATTTTTTTTTAATTGGAGGATAATTGCTTTACAATATTGTGATGGCTTCTGCAATATATCAATATGAATCAGCCATAGGTATACATATGTCCTCTCCCTCTAGAACCTCCCTCCCATGTCCCATCCCATTCCACCCGCTAGGATGAGGTCTCTCAAAAATGTTTTTCCATTGAAGATATGACTTTTCAGTGATATAAAAATAGTTAAGAAAAACACCTTCCCTTGATCCTGACCTGCCAGGGTTACAAATTTTAAAGATTCTCTGCCCAATTACTACAGATGTAGATACACAGTAGCCTAGCATGGTGTGTGAGAAGAGCTGGCCATGCCCATTTTAATGTCACAATCTGGGTTCTACTTCTCCAATGCATAAGGAAGTAAGAATTTTATAACACCATTTTTTCTTTCTGCCCAGCACAGTTGATGCCTTGGATTCCTGAAATGAACCTGCCCACAGGAACTGCACTAGCTTATGTCACGTGAAGGACACTTGGCAGAACTGAGTTCTACATTTTAGTGCCCTTAAGATCTGAGTGAATGAGCTGAGACAGATGCTCCTCAGAGCACTCTTGGACCTTCCTTTCTTCCCAGCAAGGCACCCACAGTAGTGAGTGAAAATCGCTCAGTCGTGTTCAACTCTTTGTGACCCCATGGACTATACAGCCCATGGAATTCTCCAGACCAGAATACTGGAGTGGGTAGCTGTTCCCTTCTCCAGGGATCTTCCCAAAGCAGAAATCAAACCCAGGTCTCCCGCATTGCAGGTGGATTCTTTACCAGCAGAGCTACCAGGGAATCCCTATCAGCGGTAGACTGGAGCATTTATTCACTTCCTACATTGATAGGGTTTCATGGAAGCTATTCAAGGCTAGGAGCTTCCAGATGCAAAATTGGAGCCTCCCTCCTGCAACACACATCTTCCCCTCATACCTACCAAAAACTTTTCACCTGAGCTCTTTAGGGGGAAAAAAAAACAGATGAGGGATTTCTTACAGGCATAAGCCCTAATGGTTGCAGTTCTGCATATGACAGGCTCTGTTCAACACAATGGCAATGACTTCTCTATTATGTATGGTTCAACCCTTTGTCTTATGGCTCTGTCTCTAAACTCATGGACTTTATTGCCCTGTAGCTTTTTTGTAGTCTGTGGACTCTTGGAAAATTCATTTGACTTAACTTTTGCTGGTTATTCAAGATATATTTATCTTCAGGAAACTGTAATAGAAAAGCCACTGAAGAAAGTAGAGCTTATCATAGTTGATGAGAAAATTATCATACCCTGCTATCTAAGGAAGTGTAGAGTATTTGTTTTCATCTTAAAGTGAATTTGAGCATTGGGGGGCTTGTTTCTGAATTGTTTTCTAATAACAGAGCGAATTTCTGTAATGATCTACTGTTTCTCTTTCAGCTATGTAAATGGCTTTATTGAAATTATCATACCAAGTGCAAACATTATGCAGAGGATATTAAAGCTTCTCTCAACCCCTTGATGGTCTAGAGCTTCCTTGAGTGAGACTGATTGAAGTGCATTTTAAGAAGCCCTATAAGAGGATGATTGGAATTAAAAAAAATTTTGTTTCAAGAAAGACTATTTATAATGAGGATACTGCTGAACTGGAACCAAGCTGGGAGGGTGGATGATATTAAAGCAACTTTACTTTAGGTTTTTTTGTTTTTTATTTGTCTGTTTCATAGTCATATTTATTTTTTATTGGGATATAGTTGCTTTACAATGTTGTGTTAGCTTCTTCTGTACAACAAAGTGAATCAGCTATATGTATATATATATCCCCTCCTTCTTACATCTCTCTCCCTCCTACCCTATCCCACCCATCTAGGACACACAGAGCACTGAACTGAGCTCCCTATGCTATATACAGCAGGTTCCCACTAGCTATCTATTGTATAGATGGCAATGTATTTATAGTAATCCCAATTTCCCAGTTCATCCCATCCCACCACCCCTGAATCCACATGTCCATTCTCTATATCTGTGTCTCTACATTTTTAAAATTTTTAATTTCACTCATTCCTTTGTCAATGTTCTCTTTCTTTATGTAGATTCACACTTGTGCTTTCTATTATTTCCTTCCTTCTTTCTAAAGAATTTCTTTTAACATCTCTTATAAGGCAAGTCTTTTGGGCAACAAATTTCCTCAATTTTTGTTTGTTTGAGGAAATATTTCTCTTTCACTTTTGAAGAATAACTTCCCAGGGTACAGAATTCTAGTTTGGCGTTTTGTTTTTGTTTTCTCTCAACACTTCAAATATTTCACTTCTTCTCTTCTTGCTTGCATGCTCTCTGAGAAGCTGGTTGTAATTGTTCCTTTAGAGGTAAGGTGTTTTCTTTCTCTAGCTTCTTCAGGATATTTTTTCTTTGTCTCTGATTTTCTCTAATAGAAAATGATATATGTTTGTGTAGAGTTGGATTATAAAGAAAGCTGAGGGCCGAAGAACGGATGCTTTTGAACTGTGGTGTTGGAGAAGACTCTTGAGAGTCCCTTGGACTGCAAGGAGATCCAACCAGTCCATCCTAAAGGAGATCAGTCCTGGGTGTTCATTGGAAAGACTGATGTTGAAGCTGAAACTCCAATACTTTGGCCACCTGATGCAAAGAGCTGACTCATTTGAAAAGACCCTGATGCTGGGAAAGATTGAGGGTAGGAGAAGGGACAACAGAGGATGAGATGGTTGGATGGCATCATCAACTCAATGGACATGGGTTTGGGTGGACTCCAGGAGTTGGTGATGGACAGGGAGGCCTGGCATGCTGCGATTCATGGGGTCACAAAGGGTCGGACATGACTGAGCGACTGAACTGAACTGAGGACTTACTGACATTTATCATGCTTCCTGTTCTTTGAGCTTCTTAGATCTGTAGTTTGGTATCTGACATTAATTCAGAAAAATTCTTAGTCTCTACTGTTTCAAATTCTTTTGTTCTTTTCTTTCTTCTCATTTTGGTTTTCTCATTACATGTATGTTACACCTTTTGCAATTGTCCCAAAGTCCTTGGATATTTTGTTCTGCTTTTTCCATCTTTATTCTCTTTGCTTTTCATTTTATGTGGCTTTTATTGAGAAACCTTCTAACTCAGACATTCTTTCATCAGCCATGTCCAATCTGCTAATAAACCCATTGCAGGTGAGATACATTTTTACCTCTACCCTCTTAGAGGTTTCAACTGGGCCTGAGGATTAATCTTACATAAAACAAATTAATAGGAGAAAAAAATACAAATTTATACACTTTACATGACATGAGAGCCCTCATAAGAAAAGGAAGACCCCAAAAATGTCATAACCTCATGCTTTTATATTACATTGAACAAAGAGAAGTAAGTGTGAAAAAAATACGTTATGCAGGGAAGCTAAAGGAATAGAAGAATTTTTTTTTTCAAGGTCTGTTTATATAAAATTCTCTAGGTCTCAACTTATTGTTTATAATGATTGGAATATTACTTTCCTTATGGTATATGGAGGTCATCTGTCACATGAGAATTTCATCTTTAAGAAAAAGAAGAATGGTTAGAGTGTTTTTCTTGCATTTGCTGTTTTTCAAGTACCTTCAACTCAAAATGATCCTTATGTCAAAGTGGCATATTTTGGGGTGGTGTGTTTGGCTACTATTCACAATCAAAGTCATTCTTCATTTCTGTTACAGTATTTTTTTATTTCAACATTAAAAATTTTTTCTTAGGTTTTATTTTATTTATTTTTCTTAAGTTCTATTTCTCTGCTACATTTCAAAATGATTTCTTTCCCCCTACCCCTGCCAGCAGCAGGAGGGGATTTTTCTCTATTACTTGCTGTGGGAACCTTGTAGAGCAGCTAGAGGTAAATCTCACAATAGGGCAGGCCTTTTTCTGAAGGAGTGGATTACCACCTCCTTTTTACACATTTCCGGTCCTTAATGTCTGGTGCTAGTCACCAGCACCAGTAAGTGTGTCTTTTAGTATGCTAATATAGTATAAATCAGTGTATGAGGCTCAGGGTCTGTTTGAGGTCAGATTCATCGTCATCTGGTCTCAATAGATTCCATCTGATTTTTTTGTTTGCTTTCTTTCTTATATGTGGACCCTTTAATTTAAAGATTTTTGTTAACTCCTGATAAAGGTGAGGGTTGGAGGTTTGTGAGCAAGGACACTCCTTTGTTGTTGGGTTTTGAGCAAAGATCTGGAGCAGCTCTGGCAATACCTTGTCCAGTGGATCCAAGATAAGTTGTTGATTTTTCAGTCTGTTCAACTTTTTACTTGTTGTTACGATGGAGTGGTGACTTCCGAGATCCTTAAATGTAGAACTGGAAACCAAAAAAATATTTTTTAATATAAATGATTATTTATCTTATGTAGTATTAATAAAGATTTAAGAAGACTGAAAAGCCGATGGGGCCCTGTGTAAATTATTTTTACAGACATCTCAGGAAAGACAATGACTTCTAAAACATTATACACTACCTATATGGTTGAAAACTTTCTGCTGTTTTAAAAAAATAGAAAAGAAGTTCTCTTATTGGTTCATGAATATGGTATCTACGGGGATTATCATAGTTAGCAAAAGACAATAGATATATCCAGCTCACATGCTATTCATACGTTTGTCATGCAGAATATTGGGGTAGAAATGTATAAAAAACCTGTGCAAAATAGGTTAAACATTTCTACAACAATGCTGCTTCTGTCAGTATCTCCTTATATTTTAATATCTTCTAAATTCATCTAGTTGGGTTATATATTAGTCTACAAGTAGCATTTTATGATTTAAACCTTCTTTTTCCATTGTTTATTTTCTCAGTAGGAAGCTATATGTTTAGTTCATCATTTGATGATGGCTTTGATTCCGTTGTTATCCCTGAGTTCTTTTATCTTTTCTTGCTTGTAGACTTTCACATCACTTTATTCTACATAGTACTCTTAAAAACCAGATAGAATATCATTTTGCTTTAAAAGTCAATCAGAAAATAGTTGCCTTTAAATAGTTTTGTTTAAATAGTTTATTTTTTCAGTAGGTAGCAGGTTTAATGGGCAAGGAAATTTACATACAAGGGCTGTCCTGGGCAGCCTCAAGATGAGTAGGTCTCCATAACCACCTGCTACAATCTCTTTCTTTTTTTATTGAACGAAAAATTCTTTAAATTTTATGGTGCTTTACAATTTTTAACAGATTCACACACAATTTCATATAACCCCATAATACTCCTTTTTTCCCCCCTGCCTCTACATTGTTCTTCCCTCTCTACATTGCTCAGTCCCTCTCCCCACGGCTAACCACTAGTTTGTTCTCTATATCTGTGTCTGCTTCTTTTTTTATTTTATTCACTAGTTTGATGCATTTTATAGATTCCACATATAACTGACATCATATAGTATCTGCCTTTCTCTGACTTATTTCACTTAGCGCAGTGCCTTCCAAGTTCATCCATGTTGCTGAAAATGGCAATATTTTACTCTTTCTGTGGCTGGGTAGTGTTCCATTGTATATATACACTGCATCTTCTTTATCCATTCATCTGTTGATCGATACTTAAGTTGCTTCTATACTTTGGCAGTTGTAAATAATGCTGCAATGAACACTGTGGTGCATGCATCTTTTTGAATTAAAATTTTTGGGTTTGGGGGATATATACCCAGAAGGGGAACTGCTGAGTCATAGCAAGTTACAAAATATGCTAATGTTCTTACTGCATCACTGTTTTAACTGAGATATGTAAAGACAGTGAAGAATACCAACAAAAGGTCTATTATTAAGCAATCTTTACTTAGACTTGGCTACATGTTGCAATAATTTGGAAAGCTTAAAAGGAATAGTGATATTTGATTGTCACCTCCAGAAATTCTGATGTAAATAGCTAGAAGTGCCTTTCCATACAATTCTAATGTGCAGCATTTGGATTTTTAAAACTGTTTTCCTTTTTTCCTACCCTAAATCAGAAAAAGACTGATATTAGCCCTGCAAATTTAAGTATGATAAATTTCACTAGGCACATTATAAAACCAGTAATACAAATGCTGGATGATGTTTTAGTTCTAATGGAGATTCAAGAGATACCAAATCCCTCTCTATCCCTCTTTTCCCCATAGTGCTTCTGAGTTCAGAGAATTCCAAAATCACTGAGCTCATAAACGAATAAAGATTTCAGACTCTCTTGAAGTGACCAAATTTCATCTGTCAACCAAACTTGAAGTTATCAAGTTTCATATGTTAATTTAAATGTCAGCTAAATATATGGCTCTGATAGTTACATGCTGTTCCCTTTATCTTGTGATGCAGATCTGCAGAATTTGAATCACGTCAGAGTTACACCTACTTCACTCTAAAATCTGAGTTGACATGATAGGGACCTTTGATCTTGTAATCAATCACCTGTCAGAAAATGAAGATAAAGGATTAATTCTTAGGGAAAATGAAGTGAAAGTGTTAGTCACTCAGTCATGTCCAACTCTTTGTGACCCAAAGGATGGTAGCTCTCCAGGCTCCTCTGTCCATGGGATTTCCCAAGCAAGAATACTGGAATGGGTAGCCATTCCCATCTCTAGGGGATCTTCCAGACAGAGGGATCAAACCAGGGCCTCCTGCATTTTATGCAGATTTTTTTTATCATCTGAGCCATCAGGGAAGCCCAGTTCTTAGGGAGCAGCTCCAATTTCAAGGATGATCACATTTACCATTTTCAAATAATCGCAGAAGTCTTGAGACTCAATCAATCAATAAAAAGTGTTTATCTGGTACTGACTTGTATATAGTACTCTGGAGAAACAGTAGGGGAATTAGAAATATAAATAAGAGTCCTGAAGGGCTCTCTGGTCAACTTTGTAATCTATGAATATAATAAAAGACAGGTAACAGTACTGTGTTACTGATGTACCAAATGAGTTATAAAGACAATAAATCCTGTGTGTTAATTTCTTTTTTTGTAGTAGACTGCTTTGGTAAGAAAAGTTTTGTAGAGGCTTTATACTGGGAATACATAAAACTTTAAAAATACTCTGTTGTCAAGAATTATGATTCAAAGTTTTCTCCTCTGAATAATTGTCCAAACCCAGCTGCCCATTGGAGCAGGACTAAAGACACATTGCTTGACATCAGTGGATCAGTCAATCTTTTCAGGAAAAAAGAATTCCTAAAGCTGGGTTAAAAAAAAAACAAACATATATGAGCAAACATAATGATCTGAGCAATTGATGTTTCCAGTGTAAGTCAAATGATGTATATTTTAGCATCTTCTGATAAAAGCAAAATAATCTTAAGGTGATACACAGTTTCATTAAACCTACAAAAATAAATATTAGATTTTTAAATAGCAGAATGCATTTTAGGTCTTCAGACATTCCCTTAACTTCTTATTCTCCAAAACCATCCGTGTAAATAATCAGACAATAAAAATTGTGTGATGGCTTCTCTGCATGCCATAAACAAACAGCACAAAGGTTAGCAAGGTAGTCTTTAAACTCAAGGTTGTTGTAACCTATGCTGAGGATAGAAACTGCTACCAAGTCTACATGTTTGAGAGGTCTCTTATGAGCTTGGAACATAATACTAGGGAAATGCAGGAGATTTCTACAGTATGCTGAGAATATAGTTAGAGAAGTTTCCATATGGGAGATGAGATGGTGACTGGATAAAACTGAGGGTTTGTAACAAAAAGGCTTTGCCCAGAAAGACAAATTGAAGCTGAGGCATTGCCAAGAACCACAAGCAATAGGATGAAGGCTTGAAGTACAGTATTTTCTGTGGCTTGGCCAGTCTAAAAAGTAAAGCAGTTGTGAGTCATGAAGCTCCAGGAAGGATATCACAGATTTGCAGAACCCAAGGAAAGCTTGATTCACTTTTCCTCTACAAACTAGAAATAATTTTGCCAAGTCTGCTAAATATGCAAAATAAAATAAAAATTTAAAAACACATAGCAGTCTATAAAGTGAAATAGAAAAGGACAATTAAGCTTTATCTGAGTTTTTTCATTAACATTTTGTACAACTTTAATGAGAAATAATTGGCATTTCACACAATTCCACTTATAAGTGCACAATGATTAATAAATTTTAGTGAATTTACAGAGATGTACAACCATAACAGGGCTTCCCAGGTGGTGCTAGTGGTAAAGAACCTGCCTGCAAATGAGGGAGACATAAGAGACACGAGTTCGATCCCTGGATTGGGATGATGTTCTGGAGGAAGGCCTGTCAACCCACTCCAAAATTCTTGCCTGGAGAATCCCATGGATGGAGGAGCCTGGCAGACTACCATCCATAGAGTCACACAGAGTTGGACACAACCGAAGTAACTTAGCATGCACACACAACCATAGCAATTCAGTAATAGGACACTTCCTCCACTTCAAAAAAACACCTTGGTGCTTGTTGACAGTTATCTCTTGGTCCTACCCTCAGTCCTAGGCTGCAAACGATCTTTCTGCATCTAAAGCTTGCCTTTTATAGACATTTTATATAAATAAAATCTTATAATATCACCTTTTGTTTCTGACAACTTTCACTCTGCATAATGTTTTTAAGGTTTATCCAAGTTGCAGCAGGTTTCAGTAGTCCTTTCCTTTTAATGACAGAATAGTATTTAATTTTATGCATATACCACATTTTTTAATCTATTCATTATCTGACAGGTTTTCATACTGTTTCTAAATTTTAGATATTATGCATACTGTTGCTGTGAATACTCATATACATGTCCTTGTGTAAATATATGCCTATATTTCTTGGGGGATAAATAACCATTAGCGGGACACTGAATAATCAAGGCTTGTTTACTTCTAAGAAACTGTTTACAGAATGACTATATTATTTAAAATTTTCATCAGTAATGAGTAAAGGTTCCACATCACTGTGAACCCTTGATATTCTTGGTCATTTTGCTTTGAATGTTAAGTGGTATCTCACTGTGGGTTTTTTGATTGTTTTTAAAACTTTATCGATTTTTAATGCATTGTGGTTTTCATTTGCATTTCCCTAATGAGGAATAAGGACTTCACAGGTGGCTCAGCAATACAGAATATGTCTGCAATGCAGGAGACCCGGGTCTGACCCCTGGTTCCTGGAGGAGGACATGGCACCCACTCTAGTACTCTTGCCTAGAGAATTCCATGGACAGAGGGGCCTGGCAGTTTGCAGTCCACAGGATCACACCAAGTCGGACATGATTGAAGTGACTAAGCAGCAGCAGCAATGAGGAATAATGACTTCCCAGGTGCATCAGTGAAAAAGAATCCATCTGCCAATGCAGGAGATGCAGGTTCAATCCCTGGGTCAAGAAGATCCCCTGGGGAAGGAAATGGCAACCTGCTCCAATATACTTGCCTGAGAAATCCCATGGACAGAGGAATCTAGAGGGCTACAGTCCATGGAGTCCCAAAAGAGTCAGACACAACTTAGCGACTAAACAACAAGAAATATTGTTCAACATCATTCTATGTACTTATTAGTTATATGTATCTTCTTTGGTGAAATATTTTTGAACCATTTGACTCTTTACTTAATTGTATTATTTTTTTTTATTACTGACTTTTAAGTGTGCTTTATATATCCAGGGTTGTTGTCGCTGTTGTTGTTCAGTTGCCAAGTTGTGTCTGACTCCTGGCAACCCCATGGATGGCAGCAGGCCAGGTTTCCCTGTCCCTCACCAACTCTTGGATTTTGCCCAAGTTCATGTCCATTGAAATGGTAATGCCACATTCAGGGTATTAATTATTTTTCATTCATAATATTGTACAGGAGGCAGTGACCAAAACCATCACAAAGAAAAAGAAATGCAAGAAGGCAAAATGGATGTCTGAGGAGGCTTTACAAATAACTGAGTAAAGAGAAGCATAAGGCAAGGGGAAAGAAGTGAAAGGGAAAGATATACCCAACAGAATGTAGATGTTCAGAGAATAGCAAGAGGCATAAGGCCTTCTTAAGTGAACAGTGAAAAGAAATAGAGGAAAACAATAGAATGGGAAAGACTAGAGATCTCTTCAAGAAAATTGGAGATATCAAGGGAATAGTTCATGCAAGAATGGGCACAAAAAGGACAGAAACTGTAAGGACCTAACTGAGGCAGAAGAGATAAAGAAGCAGTGGCAAGAATACACAGAAGAACTATAGTTAAAAAGTCTTAATGACCAGGATAACCTCTATGGTGTGATCACTCACCTATAGCCAGACATCCTGAAGTGTGAAGACAAGTGGGCCTTAGGAAGCAATACTATAAACAAAGCTAGTGGCACTGATGGAATTCCAGCTGAGCTATTACAAATCCTAAAAGATGATACTGTGAAAATACTGCACTTAATATGTCAGCAAATTTGGAAAACTCAGCAGTGGCCACAGGACTGGAAAAGGTCAGTTTTCACTCCAATCCCAAAGAAGAGCAACACCAAAGAATGTTCAAACTACCATACAATTGTGCTCATTTCACATGCTAACAACGTTTTGCTCGAAATCCTTCAAGCTAGGCTTCAGCAGTTCTCAGTGAACTGAGAACTTTCAGTTATGCAAGCTAGGTTTAGAAAAGACAAAGGAGCCAGAGATCAAATTGCCAACATTTGTTGGATCATACAGAAAGCAAGGAAATTCCAGAAAAACATCTACTTCTGCTTCATTGACTATGCTAAAGCTTTTGACTGTGTGGATCACAATACACTATGGATAATTCTTAAAGAGATGGGAATACCAGACCACCTTACCTGTCTTCTGAGAAACCTGTATGTGGATCAAGAAGCAGCAGTTAGAACTGGACACAGAACAATGGACTGGTTCCAAATTGGGAAAGGAGTGTGTCAAGGCTGTATACTGTCACTCTGCTCATTTAACTTATATGTAGAGTACATCATGTGAAATGTAAGACTGAATGAATCAGAAGCTGAAATCTAGACTGCCGGGAGAATTATCAACAACCTCAAATATGCAGATGACACCACTCTAATGGCAGGAAGTGAAGAGGAACTAAAGAACCTCTTGCATACAGGGTTATCTTTACCGATTTACTAAATACCATATATATGTGTTAGTATACTGTATTGGTGTTTTTCTTTCTGCCTTATGCAAGACATTAAAAGAGACACAGATAAATAGAACAGTATTATGGAATCTATGGGAGAGGGCGAGGGTGGGAGGATATGGGAGAATGGCACTGAAGCATGTAAATGATCATATGTGAAACGAATGGCCAGTCCAGGTTTGATGCATGATACAGGGTGCTCGGGGCTGGTGCACCAGGATGACACAGAGGGATGGGATGGGGACAGAGGTGGGAGGGGGGTTCTGGAAGGGAAAACATGTACACCCATGGCAGATTCATGTCAATGTATGGCAAAACCAATACAATATTATAAAGTTAAAAAATAAATAAATAAACTAATTAAAAAGAAAGAAAAAAAGAAAGAAAGAAAGAAACTCTTGATGAGGGTGAAAGAGGAGAATGAAAAAGCCTGGTTGAAACTCAACATTAAAAGTAAAATAAAAAACTGAGGTCATTGGAAAAGACCTTGATGCTTGGAAAGATTGAAGGTAAAAGGAGCAGTGAGGGGCAGAGGATGGACATGAATTTAAGCAAACTCCGGGAGATAGTGAAGGACAGCCTGGCGTGCTGCTGTCCTTGTGATCTCAAAGAGTCTTACACAATTTAGCGACTGAACAACAGCAACAATTCTTTTTTTAATAAATTATATATACAATATCCTCACTCTATCTTCAACTTATCTTTCCATGTTGTTAATGACTCTTATGAATTACACAGTTTTAAATTTTGAAGTCCAGTTTATCAAGGTTATCTTATATGGTTTCATTTTTTGTTGTATATAAGAAATCTTTGCCTAACTCAAGATCACAAAAACTCTCTTTTTTTTCTTCCTAGAAGTTTTATAGTTTGGCACTTATATTTACTTCTACAAGGCATTTCCAGTTAATGTTTATATATGGTCTAAGATAAGAGCCTGCCTTTCTATTTTTTAATGTGTGAATATCCAATTGCTCCAGCATCACTTGTTGATAACACTATTCTTTCCGCCACTGAATCATTTTTGCATCATCGTCAAAAATCAATTTCCATGAATGGAAAGATTTATTTCTTGACCTTTGGTTCTGATTCATCAGTATCTTGATAACTGTGCCATTTGAGTAAGTTTTAAATTCAAGTAATATACATTCTCCAAATTTGTTCTTTTTCAAAATGGGTTTTGCTATTTTAGGTTCTTTGCATTTGTAGATAAATTTTAGGACAACCATGTACATTTTTACAATAGACCAGTTGAGGTTTTGACAGAGATTACATTGAATTTATAGATTTATTTAGAGGGTATTGTCATGCTGACAATATTGAAACTTCCAATTAGTGAGAATGAAATGTCTATTCATTTATTTACATCTTCTTTAATATTTAGAAACAGCATTTTTCAGTTTTAAATATGCACATTTTATTCATTTTGTTATTTGTATTGCTAATTATGTCATTCTATTTGAAGCTATTGTGAGTCAAATTACTTTTAAGATTTTATACTTGAATTGTTTGTTGCTAGTACTTAAGAATACAATTTATTTTTGTATACTGATTTTGTTTTGTGACCTTGATAATTTTGTTTATTAGTTTTGGAGTGTTTTTGTGAATTCCCTGGGATTTTCTATTTACAGAGATATGCAATCCAAATTAAAGGCAATTTTATTTTTTCCTTTCCACTTTATGTACTTTAAATCCATTCTTATTTTTATATCCCTTTAGTATATTAGTTAGAATCTCTAGTACAATATTAAATAGAAATAGCAGAAAGAGCCATTCTTGCTTTGTGCCCAGTCTTAACACAAATCATTCATTATTTCACAACTAAGTATAATTTTAGTATAGGTTTCTGTAGATTATTTAAATCAAGTTGACTTCTTTCCCTTCTCATTCCTAATTTTCTGCAAGTTGTTTATTTACTTTTTAATCTGACTTGGGTTCTGGGCATTGTCAAGTTTTTTTCTACTTCTATTGTAATAATGTAACATTTTCTTTTCTTCTATTATCATGGTATATTACACTAATGGATTTTCAGGTTTAAACAACCTCTGAACACAGTGGATAAATTACACTAGATCATGGTATACAGTCATTTTTAAATGAACAAAGATTTATTAATCTTTCACTGAGAATTCTTGCATTTGTGATAAATATTGGTCTGTAGCTTTTGTTGCTGCTTTCCTGTGACAACTTTGCCTGTCTTTGCTAACAGAGTAATTCTGGCTTCATAAAATCATTTGGGGAGCATTTCTTCTTTCTGTGTGTTTTTAGAGTTTGTAAAGAATTGAAATTATTTCTTCTCTAAGTATTTGTAGAATTTCCTAGTAGAACTCTGATGGCTTAGACTTATCTTTGTGGGAAGATTTTTAATTATCGATTCATTATCTTTAACTGCTGTGGTTCTTAAGAAAGTCTTAATGGCATGGTTGGCTTTAAAGATTCCATTTGCTGTTTTCTTTATGTCTCCTATCTTTTTTCTTCCTTCATTCCTGTTTAATTACCTTCTTTATTGTGAATAAATACTTTTAGTCTACTATTTTAATTCCATTCTTGAGTGTTTTACTATATATTTATTTTCTTAAAGTTACTCTAAACATTACAAAGAGTTTCTTAGACTCATTAGCATGCATCTGAGAATCACACTCTAATTTTAGGTTAGATTTCTCAGCTTCCTCCATGTTGGGTGTCCCAGAGGGCTATGAAACAATCATTTCCAAAACAAAACTTGTCCCAAATCTGAACTTTTGGTAACTCTCACCAGCTTCATAACTGACTCTCTATGCATATCTCAAGTACTGGATATTCCCTGATTTTTGACAAGATTTTTAAAAGTCTACTTTTAATAACTACCTCATATGTAAGAACCAACAAATAATAAAATAATTTTTAGAAAGAAGAATCACAGATATCCAAATGAAGCTATCCTTCACTTTCAGATGTAATTATCATTGCGTACATTGTTCTAGCATGAAAGTACACCCAGCTTTTCTAGTATAGGGAGTCACAACACAATTATTGGCTCTATTTAGACCCTTCATTATAACTGTAACAACTCTGCAAGATTTGACAGACGTGACTTCGGAATAAATAAAATACTTCCAAGAATAATGCAATTTTGTAAGTGGTACAAATCCTACATTTAAAATGATTCACATTTGGACTTTGAATGTATTATTTAATTATCTTATAGTATGCTTAGACCAAGCTCTCATGTAGCAATTGTATATTCATCATAATGAAACATGCTCTGCCCAAAGCTACATGAACTCATGAGCATTAAAGCATCAAAGTACATATATCTTCCTTCTCTCATTTACTCTCTTATGAGACTGACACACTACCTACTGTGCTAATGAAGAACTTGCTTACACGATTATGAAATAGACAAAACTCATAAACAGCTAAAAAGGGGAACAGAAAGGGCAGACTTTATATGAGTATCTAACCTCACTGTATTTTTTATTTATCAAGACCCACCACTACTAAGTACATATCTCAAAGCTTGCTGAAAAAATGCTGATTACCTTACGTACTATATAATACACAAGAAGCTAGCTTATTAAAATCTAATTCTATATCCATTTTGGAAACATTTATTATATCTTTTATAATTAATTATGCTTCAATATTATAAAAGCAAAAGTATGGGTTTTCAAAGAACTCTTAGCAGTAGCATTGATTACATTAAATTAATGGTCTAACCATTAAAGACAGCATTGAATTTCACTGTTTAATTCTCTATCTCATCATGAAAACAAAAAAATCAATGTTCTCTAAACTAGTAACATGGAATAAAAAAAATGTACATAAGAAAATTAAAGACTATTTCCTCTTAAAGAATAGTGAGCATCCATATAGCAATCATATAAAAAATGATGTTTACTGAGTTTATTATGGCATTCTGTATAGTATACTCATTTTACTGATAATTTGCTTGTTTGCTGTGTGTGCTGTATATGTTTCAACATTTTGGTTGAACACCAAGTTTAAAGTGGCTCTTTCTCTAAGATATCTGACCTGGTCAAATGTTCTTTGATTTAATTTTGATAAACAGGGCTTACAAATGGTTGCCTTAAGTATGAGATGTCTGAAAGTAATTAATACTATGGATGAGAAGGAGGAAGTCTACCAGTTATCTGACCACACAACACAATCATTTGTGGATATCGTTCTTAAGTGGCAGCTCTTCCTCACCAGCAGAAGCACTGCAGACTGCAGCTTGGAGCTAAACACCCAGATTCAGATATCGAATTTCAGCTCTATCAGGTATTAGCTGTGTAATTTGGATAAAGTATCGATCTTTTTCATCCTCATTTTCTCATAATGTTTGACTTTTAGGGTGGCTGTGAGGGCTAAATGACATAATACACATAAAATGCTATAGACCATGTCTAAAACACGGCAGTGTTATTAGATACTATAATTGTTGCATACATTATTAAGACAAGTCCAGATCTATGACCTTAAGCACTTGAATGATCTTTGTGAGTGTCAAATGCCTCATCTGTAAAACATATGAACTGCATTAAATGAACTTTGATTTCCTTCTAAGGAAGAGAAAAAGCAGCCTCTGACATCCAGAAACTGATCTAGCCTCATGGTTAGACTGCAAGGTTACTACAAACTGACCTAATACTTATGACTGAACCATGTTATTTTTCTGTGGCACACACATGCAAACACACACAGAGAACATCTACTTGAGACAAGATATTTTGCACCTCACAAAATATCAAACATTCCCTATTTTGCTAAATGAATAACTGTTACTTTTAACCAATAACACCTTTAACTGCATTATAGTCTATCCTCACTTTAGATAAAATTTATTAGATACTCAGTCATAGACAACATCCAGTCCAGAGTAGCCCCTGATTCCTTGGGCCATCTCCCAAATTATTCAACCAAAATGCAAGGATGTGTTAAGGACTAACACCCTCTTACTGAGAAACCGTAAAGTTCCCCATGATGTGCGCTTTCCCCCACTGCGATAAGTAATGGACCCAATTTACTCAACTCCAGATGTTCATGGTGGTCTTTGGCTGAAAGACATTAGCAATTATTTTCAAACAATCACTGAAAGCTATGCATCATCTCATTCATCACCCTCATTCCCCATAATCTTCTCCTCTTTGATGTCCAAGTGGAGTTGACCTTTAGCTATATGGACACATAGACCCATCTCCATCACAGTGTTTTGGCTTTGCTGGAAAAGGGGCAGGATAACAGATGCATCCTAAAAGCCTACAGAAATGATTTTGCTATGTGATTTATAGATCATATTCTGCTTTACCATTGTCCCCAGTTCCTAAGTTTCCATTCCTTGGGGCTCCCCTATAATAATTCTGCATTTGTAAATAGAAAACTATTGAAAAACCCAACAAAACCCCAAAGAAAACTCCTCTAGTAATCAAAACTGAAGAAAAAAGAGACAATGCAGGAGACCCAGTTTCAGTCCCTGCGTTGGGAAGATATCCTGGAGAAGAATACTGGATGGCTACCCACTCCGGTATTCTTGCCTGGAGAAATCCATGAACAGAGGGCTCCTGGCGGGCTACAGTCCATGGGGCTGCAAAGAGTCAGATATGACTGAGCGACTAACACTCTCACTTACACTTAAGGTAACATAGAGAAACAGGTTTAGGGGCAAAGGAAGCAAAGATCTAGAAACCAGAAGTCCTCCTCATAGATGAAAAATGACCTCAGTGGCAGGTACATGGCTTTCTGCCAGATACCAAGGGAGCTTTTGTGTCTTCCACTGTGATGTTTTCCAAGAGTGAGAAGATGGCCTTCAGGGCTGACACAAAAACCAGCCCTACAGTTGTGTTCAGATCGTTTGGGCAGGAATGCATCTTTGTACGGTTCTGCACAAACTGCTCTGGCACTTGGTGCGCCTTTTATGTGAGTAGAGAGCCAACATTTCAATGCTGCCCTAAACATATTCTATTTAGGAGTTCTGAACAAAGATTAAAGAGTGCTTCACGACTCTGGAGTATTTTCACACTAGAATCAGAAAGCATGACCTTGCTCCATGTTCACTGCCAGTTTACTCTCATGTTTAAATGTGGCAAAAGTAATCTGCCTTAATTAATATGCGTTTAATTTAAACACAAAATCACTTTCTTACCTTTTCTATATATATGCTTATATTTGTCTTAGAGATAAAATATTCAATATAGTCAAAAATTTTAAATAAAGCTCCAGTCGTTTAATATTTTAAAATGTAGTTGGTGGCAAGAAGTAATTTTTCATGTTTTCACAACAATCCCATTGATCTTGCTTATCATTTAAGGCTTAATGATGATTAAGTATAGTTAGAAAATTGAGAAAGACTTGGAGAAATGGACCTTACTTTTCTGTTATGTGTATAAAAAGACCCTATGATAAACAATTTAAACACTAGCAATTATTTTCTCTCCTCTGGCTAGGTTGTCAAAGCATTTGTTTTCTAACAAATATGGTAAAATATATATACATAAACACTTCCATTATGAGTTACTTGGGAGTAGATGTAAATTGTGCAGTTTTCAAATTTATAATAAGCTTAGAGTTTAGGAATCCTGCTTTGAGCAGGAATGGATGGTCAGATTATACGTAGTTCTAGCTAGTCTTTTTGAATCCTCTACCACCATTAGTTTAAGACAGTATCTAGCATGTATTTAATTGGCAAAGCTCTGTATGTTTATGGATAATCACTAAAAGAGAAGATAAAGTGTTTGTAGTGGTGTGTGCTCTGCATCCTGGTAAACACTTTGCCTAGATTGTTACACAGTCTTTGAAAGAGATACTGTCAAATCCTACTTTTCAGGCAGGGAAGCAAAGGGCAAAAATATCATTTCCCTCAATTTAGAAATGTGCAGCATGATTCATCCCACAATGCTTTCCAGGGGCTACTGTATGTATCTGGCTATTTGAACTGTAAATGATTCTATCAAGCTGACATTTTAAAATTAGTTTATCTGACTTTTAATGTATTATTTGTTTTATATAAATGCAGTCCATATGAACGTCAAATACTACAAAACTTATATTGAAGAGCAGTGGTTCATCCCTCCCATCACCCTCAAGGACTTTCAACTTGCCAGGGTTCTCCTTCAGGTATGTTCCTTCCTGTGGCCCAAAATAAACTTCTCTGACATCTCTTGGTCAGTCATCTTTAGATATCATCCACCAAATTTCTGCAGTGGTGCAGACTCTTCCATGCCATTTTGGTCAAATCAATATTCAGAATAAACATGATTACTCTTATATGTATATTGTCCACAGCTGAGCAAAGTTGTGTTCTTTAATTACATCTCCTTTTTCCTTCTCACCCACTTTTTTCTTTCCTTAGAGTCAATAAATGTTTCATTAAAAAAAAAAAGAAATGTGCAGTCTAAGGCTAAAAGTAGTAAATACCTTAGGTCATATCTGTTGGGGCAGGAAATTAACCTGATTCTAGAGTCCAGGGAATTTTTAAAGAAGAAGTTGAACAAAAATGGAATGATCCCTCTTGATCAAAGCCACAAATTATCTCACAAAGTGAAAGTGAAGTGAAAGCTATTCAGTCATGTCCAACTGTTTGAGACCCCATGGGCTATACAGTCCATGGAATTCTCCAGGACAGAATACTGGAGTGGATAGCCATTCCCTTCTCCAGGGGATCTTCCCAATCCAGGAATTGAACCTAGGTCTCCCACATTGCAGGCAGATTCTTTACCATCTGAGCCACCATGGAAGCCCAAGAATCCTGGAGTGGATAATCTATTCCTTCCCCAGAGGATTTTCCTGATCCAGGAATTGAACCGGAGTCTCCTATATTGCAAGTGGATTCTTTACCAGCTGAGCTACCAGGGAAATCCTCAAAAGGTTTATCTCATAAAGGTAGCTTCCAATTTGTATACCTCAACTTAATGATTCATGAACAAGAGGACTTTCTCTGAAAAATATCTTTTAAGATTACTGTTATTCATTTTATTTTCAATGAACCTTTAATAAATTCTTACTATACTTAATGTAAAACAGAATAAGATAAAACAGTTGCTTTCAATTAGATGGTAGACTAGGTATCTTTGAATGCACAGTGCCATTAGGAAACCGGGTAGAAAGCAAAAAGGACTCTGAGAGAGTTCCAGAGAAGCAGAGGGGCCCATTCTGGGGAATTCTACTATAATTTCTACCTATACAGGAGGACCTTGTTCATCCATTCTATAAATAACGTTTTTAATTGATACTTCTTTCCAGGAAAAGATGCTTTATTTTTACCTGTTTTTGTAATTGCACTGTGCATTCACAGAACTCCTAATCTACCATCTTCTTGAAAGTAAGTGTTTTATCTGATTCTATTTTACCTTAAGTGTAGCAAGAATTTCTTTCAGGTTTATTGAAGATAAAATGAATAATAGTTATCATAGAAGATATTTTTCATTTTCAAGGGAAGAGTTCTTGTTCATGAATCATTAAGTTGAGGTATACAAATTGGAAGTTGCCTTCTGGGTTGGGCGAAGTGTTTCTGAAGGAGACAGCGTGGATCTGCACACACAGATTCGAGCAGGCTCAAGTCTGCCTGATCCAAGGGGCAGAGAAGTAGAGCAAAATGCCTATAAAAGAAATGATGAGTAGGTATGTCTGTCTGAAGAGGACTAAAAGAAATTAAGCCTGAAGAGAGGCACTGAAGCTAAATTTAAGATGGATTTGAAAGCAAAAATAAGAAAATGGAAAGTCATTTATGGATTTTACCTGGAAAGATGCATCAACTAAAAATGGTATATATAGAATGGATAAACAATAAGGTCCTACTGTATAGCACAGAGAGCTATATTCAATATCCTGTGATAAACCATAATGGAAAAGAATATGAGAAAGAATACACACATACCTATAATTGAATCACTATGCTATGCAGCAGAAATTGCCACAACATTGTAAATAGACTATACTTACATAAAATAAATTTTAAAAAACTCTTTTACAATAAAGGGGAAACTTCCTTGCTCTGTCCACCCAAATTTCCAGGATTTTCAAATTTAGCACATTTGCCCCTTCTGCAGGCTTTCATAACACCTTGTGCATGGCTTTGTCTCAGACTTTAGAGTGTGAATATTACTTTTCCCACTTATCAAAAAGAAGACAGAAATCAAGAGTCTCAATATTCTTAACTCTAAGATTCCATCGATGGGGATCAATACTGCTAAAGGTCTATATTAGAGACCAACGGAAAAAGCTGGAGTGGGGTGGGGAGCGTGGAGAGATTTAAGAATGCAAGAAAGGAAAAAGAATGGGAATAGATGTTTTACATGTGGAGGAATGGGGAACATATACAAGATGAAATTAGTGGGGGAAGTTTGGGATCCATACTTCATAGTGGTCTGTGCACCCTAGGTGGACTTCTGCTCCACCAACACACTGAGACCAGAATCTAGAAGCTCAGTGTCAAGTGATCAGAGACTTCAGAGTTATGATGTGCCCATCAGTTGTTACAGGGAGAGGAAAAACATCCCAATAACAAGACACTGTAAGGAAAACTAATAATCAATTCATCTCATTTTATTTGGGTAGACACACATTTTCAAGACATTAACACTGAGCCATCCATTTCACAGACACCAATCTTAAATAAACACATTGCCAGCTACACAACTACATAAAGAGCCAGGCTGCCCCTACCCATGAAGTTCCCTTTGTAGAAAGCCCTGGGTGACCTAGATTAGTGACTGCTTGGGTGACCCTGCTTTTCTCTTCCTTCTTCCCTTCTAATTCCTGCTCTTATGGGTTAAATTCACCTATAAAGAGTAAAGCTGTGTCACTTCACTGTACACTGGAAACTAACACAATACTGTAAGCAACTCTACTCCAATAAAAATTTTAAAAATAAATAAAACCTCATTCAAACTAAAGAAAAAAAAGAGTAAAGCTGTGAAACTCTATACACCACACCCTCAATTCCAATGAAGGCAAAGACCCGGGTTCTTGCACCTTCTGTCCATTCAAGATCCGACTGGGTGGCCCTCGATGTGCTCTGTACCCTCTAGGACCTGTAAACAGTAAACCTTGTTTCTTCAAAGTTCCCTAATGATTATTGTTGATCCTAATGATCATCCTTCAGTCATAATAAGGACCACAAGGGCCAATCCAGCCACAACATATGGCTCTGGTTGGGAAACATCTCGGGGGTGGCCGGTGGGGTGGTGGGGGAAGGCTACAGGCAGTAGTAAGGCCGAGGTGAGTGCTTCAGGCCTTCCTTTCAAATGGCATCATTATCAAGCTGGGAGTAACACAAAACAATACCTTTATATATAATATAAATATGGGAAAAACAGCCACAAACCACTATTTTCAGTTCATTATAGGCAAAGCTTATATCTATATCCTTCTTAGATCTTTAAATAGTATATTGCATATCAAAGTTCTCAGTGTGTATATTTTAAGATACAATTCTCATGTCATGCGATTTACCCATTGAAGTGCCCAATTCAATATTCTTTAGTATATTCATAAAGTTGTGCAATTATCACTACAATTTAGTTTTGAAAAAGTTTAGTTCCCTCAAGAAGAAATCCTGTACCCATTAGTTCCTGTTTGGTCAATAGGTCATGTATGAATCTTTTGCAATTCCATGAACTGTCGCCTACCAGGCCTCTCTGTCCATGGGATTTCCCAGGCAAGATTACTGGGGTGCGTTGCTGTTTCCTTCTCCAGGATTAAAATCTGCATCTTCTCCTGATCCAGGGGTTGAACTCGCATCTCCTGCGTTGTCAGGAAGATTCTTTACCACTGAGCTACCAGGGCAGCCCATACCCATTAGTAGTTACTCCCAATTCTCTCTTCCCTCTAGGCCCTTACATAACATTATTCTATTTCCTGCCTCTATTTTGCCTATCCAAGATAATTCATATAAATGGAATCATTCAAAAAATAGTCTCTTGTGATTGGGACTTTGTTTCACTTATAATAATTTTTTCAAGATTCAACCATGCTGTAACATATACCAGCACTTCATCCTTTCTTGCTATGATTTTATTCCAATGTACAGATATATTAATACTACATTTTTCTTATTCATTAGTTGATGAACATTTGAGATATTTCCACTGTTTGGTTATTATGAATAATGTTTCTATGATCATTCTCAAACAAGCTTTTTTTGTGGACATGTGTTTTCAATTCTTTTGGGTATAACTTAGGAGTAGAACTGGTGGATCATAGAGTATCTCTATGTTTGCCTTTTTGAAGAACCACAAACTGTTTCCCAAAGATAGAATGGCCTTTGGGGAACTGAGGACTCAAGCCAGCTCCAAATTCGTATAGCATTGAACTACGGTAACTCACATCACCTTTATTTTAGGCGAAACAAGGGACCTGTGAACATGAGTCAGATCAAATTTTGGAAAGCAGAGGTAGGGAAAATCATGAGATCCATGCAGAACAAGACAAATCTGGTAGAAGAAATGAGGTAAAGCTGACCCCTGAGGAAGAGAAAACTTACTTTTCCATCTTAGTTTCTTACAGAGCAGCTGCTGGTAACTTGTGGCTTTTAGTTTAGTTTATCTTTTGTTTTGTTAATAAGAAAAACAATTGGCACTGATACCTAATATACACAGCGCTAACTAGATTTTATTTAGGAACTCTGGGCATTTATGATAGTAAAACATAGTCTTTTGAACACAGTCTGAAGCTTAGAAAAGAGATTATAAGATACTTTGTTGTATTATTTAGAGAGAGCTAATACTCCTTGGGGAGCCCATATGCAAATACAGGTGAGATTGACTCTCAGGACTGAAAACTATAGGAGTACCAACCCAGGCACCTGCTGTGGATAAACAGAGGAGTGCAATCGAGGTGGTCACCCACTCTTTCTGCTGTTTTTTCTCTCCTGCTGCACCTCATTCTCACCCACAGTCTCCTTATCTGAAAACAGATATTTGATTTTTCTTTAACTTTTTATTTTGTATTGGAATATAGTTGATTAACAAGGCTATGCTAATGTCAGGTGTACAGCAAAGCGTTTCAGCCACACACATATATGCATCCATTTTTTTCTCAAACTCCCTTCCTATCTAAGCTGCTGCATAACACTGAGCAGAGTTTCTTGTGCTACATAGTAGGTCCCTGTTGGCCATCATTCCAAATACAGCAGTGTGTTATGTCAATATGTCAATCCTGAACTCCCCAATATCCCTCCCCCATTCTTTCCCCCTGGTAACCATAAGTTCATCCTCCAAGTCTATGAGTCTGCTTCTGCTTTTTAAATAAATTCATTTGTACCATTTCTTTAGCTTCTGCATATAAGTGATACCATACAATATTTCTCCTTCTCTGTCTGACTTACTTCACTCAGTAGAACAAACTCTGGATCCATCCACATTGGTGAAAATGCCATTATTTCATTCTTTTTAATGGCTGAGTAATATTTCATTATACATATGTGCCTCATCTTCTTTATCCATTCCTCTGTTGAGGGACATTAAGTTGCTTCCATGTCTTGGCTTTGATTTCTTTTAGGAACTTGTTGTCTTTAGTCCTCATAGTCAGGAATGTTAAATAAGTTCCCTTTTGGACAATCTCTTTTGGATGCTAAAGCATCCTAGAGACTGTTAGTGGAAGGATCTGTACTGCGGGTGTTAGAGGGAGATTGCACATCTCACAAAGATCTATCAACCTCTGCAGTCTGTAAGGTGATACCCATGTTTGGAGCAGATTACAAGGAGCCTAATCTACTTATGGACTTGTTATGCACAAAAATATCTGGTGAGTTAGGAAGTAGCCAATGAGCAGAAAACCCAGCCATTGACAGGCATGCATTCAAGTAGGAACTTGGCTCAGATGAGTTGAGTCACCTTGCATCCTTCTCTAAAACGTCAAGCATTAGAAAGAATAACCTTGATAGATCTATTGCTGCCTTGCTGTGACAGTCTAGTCTGTGGCCCTATCCCACATTTTAAACCTTCCCTCACTCTTCTAGAGCTTCCCTGGTGGCTCAGATTCTTTCCCTGGTAAAAAATCTTCCAGCAATGTGGGAGACCCAAGTTCTAGCCTTGGGTCTGGAAGATCCTCTGGAGAAAGGAATTGCAACCCACTCCAATATTCTTGCCTGGAGAATTCCGTAGACAGAGGAGCCTGGCAGGCTACAGTCCATGGGGTTGCCAAGAGTCAGATACAACTGAGAGACTAACACTTTCACTTTCACTCTTCTAACGTCTAGTATCTCCTTACGAAGCTCACTCTTGGCTTATTCTTTTCCTTGCCGTTCACTTCACTAGAAACATGAAGAAACCAGTAGAGAATTTCCATAAGCTACCCCTTTTGCATTTAACTGTCCACCAATATCTGCCTCTGTACACTGGGCTTCTTCACCTTATAACAGGATGATCTATCTATCCATGTACCTAATTAAGGACAAAGATTCATCAAGGATCTTCTCTCTTCTGCAGTTTTTCACTTTTCCTTTAATTATTTCTAATATCATCCAAGTTTATTATCATATGTCCCATCTTATAATAAATAAATAAAACCTTCTTTTGGCCCACTTCCTCAACCAGCTATTGGCCTACTTTGCTCCTCTCTGCACCAAAATTTCCTGAAAGGTTTTTCTATACTCACTCTTTCTGAATCTTCTCTGCCCATATTCTCTTAAAGCCACTCCAATCAGACTTTGAGATTCCATCAAAACTACTCTTGTCAAATCACCAATTATCAAGTCACATGTGCAAAGCCAATAGTCAATTCTCAGTTTTCATATTATTCATTTGACACAGCTCATGATTCCTTTGTCTTGATGCACGTTTTTCACTTATCTTCCAAAATAGCACCCATAGGGTTGAGAGTCCTCAAAATGGTAAAGTGGACAATCCAAGAAATAAAAGGAGGAAGCAGCACTGCCCTTTAGACTTAATCACACATTATCAATTCTGTCATTCTCTGCTTGTTTCTTGTGAGTCACTAAGTCCATCCCACATTCAAGGGGAGGAGAACTAGGCTTTGCCTTTTGGAGTGTGAAAATTTGGGGGTAATATTCAAAAACTGTTCATGTAATGACACAGCGGTGAGCTCAGTGAAACTTGAGTTACTAAAGTGAAAGTGTTAGTTGCTCAGTTGTGTCTGACTCTTTGTGACCCCATGGACTACAGCCCTCCAGGCTCCTCTGTCCATGGAATTTTCCAGGCAAGAACACTGGAGTGGGTTGCGATGCCCTCCCCCAGGGGATCTTCCTGACCCAGGGATCAAATCCAGGTCTTCCGCATTGTAAGCAGATTTTTTGCCATCTGAGCCACTAGGGAAGCCTGAGTTATAAATCTGGACTGAAATAGTCATTTCCACTGTTCTCCTGGTGAACTCAAGAACTAATGGAGAAATGCAGGAATAACAATTTTGAAAGTTATGATATGGTAAATTGTACTCTAAATATTTTATAATTGTGAAGTGGAGATTGTTTGGGAATACCATCAAAGTCATTGACCATCAAAAATTAATAACCCTAAATCAGAGAGTCAGTAACATTTCTGTGAAAATGTTAGTCGCTCAGTCATGTCCAACTCTTTGGGACCCTATGGGCCTGCCAGACTCCCTTGGAGCCCATAGGATTTCCCAGGCAAGAATACTGAAGCGGGCTGCCATTTCCTCCTCCAAAACTTTCTGTGGTTGCCTGAATTGTATACTGCCTCTTTCCAAGTTCATATGTTGAAGTTCTAACCCTGAGTACTTCAGAATGTCACTATAGTTGGAGAAAGGGCCTCTAAAGAGGTAATTAAATTAAAATGAGGCTGCTAGGGTGAGCCCTAATCCAGTATGATTAGTTTCTTAAGAAGAAGAGAAATTCAGACACACAGAGACATGTGGACATGTGGACACAGAGAGGACGTGTAGGGACAAGGTAGGGACAAGAGAGTCAAATGTAAGCCAAAGAGAGAGACCTGGAACAGATCTTTCCATGACAGCCCTCGGAAGAAACCAAACCTGGTGACACTTTGATCTTGGACTTCCAGCTTCCAGAAGTGTGAGAAAATAAATTTCTGTTACTTAAATCATCTGGTCTGTGGCAATTTTGTTATGGCAGCCCTAACAAAATAATGCATTTCCTAACATAAGATCTTTTTTTCTTGGCACTCCACCGGCAGTCCAGTGGTTAAGACTCTGTGTTTCCACTGCAGGGGGCACGGGTTTGATCCCTGGTTGGGTAACTAAGATACCACATGCATCGAGGTATAGACATCAACATAAAGAAAAAGAAAACAAACCAAAAAGAAGAGGTCTTTTTATCTTAATTTCCAAAGATGTTTTCTTCCTCTTTGTACATAGGCTTCCCTGGTGGCTCAGTGGTAAAAAATCCGCCTGCCAATGCAGGAGACATGGATTCAATCTTTGGGTTGGAAAGATCCCCTAGGGAATGAAATGGCAACCCACTCCAGTATCCCAGCCTAGGAAAGCCCATGGACAGAGAAGCCTGGCGGGCTGCAGTCCATGAGGTGGAGTCAGGCATGACTTAGCGAAAGACCATACGCGCAGACACGCATGTTGTTTTAGATTATGTGAGTACACAAGGAATTAAGATCCAAAACAGTTCCCTGTTCTGATTATTTACCAATGATATTCTGATGATTTTCCATTCTTTGAATGGCCTCAATGTTTAACAAAGGCCATCAGTTTCTCTTAAATATGCATTTTATACTTATTTTCATGTGTATCAATTTATGATGTTCATATTTATGCGTCAGTTTGACTGGGCCACTGGTGCCCAGATATTTGGCTAAATATCATTCTGGATGCATCTTTAAGGGTGTTTCTGGATAAGATTAGATTTGGTTGATAGGCTGAATAAAGCTGATTGCCCTCTCCAATGTAAGTGGGCATCAACCAGTACATCGAAGACCTGAATAGAAGATGCAATAAGAAAGAATTTGCTTTCTCTGTCTGTCTTCAAGCTGCAATATTGGTCTTCTTCTACATTTGGATTTGGACTGAGGCTATAACTCACGCCATCAGCAATTCTGCTTCTCAGGCCTTTGGGCTTGGGCCAGAACCTTATCATCAGTTCTCCTAGGCTTTCAGCTAGCTGACTGCAAATCTTAGGACTTCTCAGTCTTCATAACCACATGAGCCAATTTCTAATAATAAATCTCTATATACATATCAGATTGCTTCTATTTCTCTGGAGAATCCAGACTAGTACATAATAATTCATTATTTGAGTGAAAAATGGGGCTGTCACATTTGAGTATGAACAGAAAGCAAATATCAGATAGTTGGAAATCCCATTTTCTTGGGTTGATTTAATCATACAACCAGCCGTGCTCTTTTCGCTTATGAAAATAGCAAAATGTTATACAGTTGCTTACCATAAATGTTCACATGCCACAAAATAACTCCACTGTCTATCTAGAACCACCAATGGACTTGATGCCCTGGAAGATTTTAATTTATGGTCAAATCATTGAGAACCTTAAAATAAGCTTTTCTAAAGGAAAACTGAATTAGGATAATCCATCAACTGGTCCTGAAAGACCAGAATCAAATTGCTTGATTTCTAAGAACATAGACATTAATCAGGTGAAAAATTGCCAAAGCCCCCCCACACACACCATAGCATGTGCCCCCACTTATCTTCTATTCTGTTATGGTGGGTGAGCTGTCTATGATTGTTGGGGAACAGCCCCACCATCACCTGGGGCTCCTCTCTCACTCACCAAGAATTCTCCTTCCCACTGCATCATTTTCCCGTTCCACTGATCTGGAGAGAATACAAACAAGAAATCAAACATGCATCCCCTTCTAGTCTCTTCTCTTGGTTTCCCCCTATAGCTCCAGCCCTATCTCCCCACTTCTCTCTTCCTTTACAGCAAAGCTTACACAAGTAAGGTATTATTACACAAGAAAGGTGATTATTTTTAATCATTCTTTCATTCTCCCTTGAACTCAATACGATAGCATCTTTTGAAGCTGTCCTTGTCAAGGTCACAATGATCTCTGCATTATTAAATCAAAAGATTGCTTCTCAGGTTTCATCTTCCTAGAATCACCAACACCAAATGGGCTGTAGAACACACTCTCTTCTCGGATGCCCTTTCCTAACTTGGGTTCCAGAACACATCTCCCAGCTTTCCTTCTGACACCCTGACCACTGTTTTTATACTCTGTGCTGCTTTCTCCTCATCTCTGTCATCTCTAAACGTGGGGGGACCAGGGTTCAAGCTTTGAACATTTTCCCTTCTTCCCCTCTGCTTCCTCCTCCTCCTCTTCTTCTTAATCCTCATCTTCTCTTTCCATGTCTTCTCCTCTTTTTTCTTCTCCTCCTCTCCTCTCTTCCTCTTACCCTTCAGCTCCTCCTCTTCCTCTCCCTTCTTCTTCTTCTCAACACTCATTCTCTCAGTTAAGTTCATCCAGTTTAATAGCCCTTGGTACCATCTGAATACTGGTAAATTCCAAATTTACATATATAGTATGGACGACAAGCCTAAACTCTACACTTACACTTTTTACAATTCACTGTTCACTCCCTGCTGTATTTTAAGTGCCCCAAACATTGCCGAGAACTTAACAGGCACCCAGTAAACTTTGTGAAATGAATGAATGCATGAACAGATAAATGAATGGATGAACAGACTAACCCTGGCTTTGCCATTTTTATTGTTTGCACAACTTGGGCAAGTCTCATAACATTTCTCAGTTTAGATTTTCTGGGGTAAAACAGAAGACAGTCAGCCTGACCTTTCCAGGTCAGTGTGGGAATTAAGTGCAATTTTTTGGGGGAAAGAGAGAGGCAGTCTGGCATGCAGGAACTGTTCATACTTACTCTCCCTGTGAGCTCAGGTTCCTGCCCCAGACACAATCGTGTGTGGAGAAAGGCAGGCTTTCTGGAGCTGACTAACTGCTCGAAACTGGCCCCAGGTACAAAAGCAAGTTGTCACAGGAACCATGCTGGCTGTAGCATCCACCTGAGGGTGTCATATTCACAGTCTTATTGAGAAGAACTTAAAATTGTATGGCTCCTCTGTCCCAGCCCCTCCTGACATCATAGAAGCAGACAAGCTGAATATGGGTCCTAGCATCCCCTATGCTTTGGCTGGCCCTGACAGCTCTACCCAGACCACAATGTGGCTATCAAACAGGTACATGCTTGCTCTGAGTTACCTGAGTCACCTGGCTCCCTTATAAAATAATGGATCCTCGGAGTACACCTCTGATCCCAGGAGAGACTGAAGGTGTGGGCTGCACAACACAGGACCTTTGGCTTCCAATGAGACGATGTTGCTTTCTGGATCCTGACTGAGGGCCAGGGGCTACCGTCCACACTTCATGGGGCCCTCAGGTTGATGGAGCCCCCTGTCAAGTGCACAGGCTCCTGACTCATCTTTGTGGCAGAACAAGAGGACTGTGGAGGCCCAGGCAAAGCAGTTAATGGAGAAAGGGAGGATGCTGTTCCACTCTGGATTGGAAGTTGGCCTACAACAGGCCAAGAAAGAGGCTTCAATTTCCTTCATGGGCTTGGTCTTTAGATTAGAGTCACCTGAAATCCACAGGATATTTTTGGTCTACAAATATCCAGAATTTTTTTTAGCCATCTAGATGCATATTTTTGAATTCCAGAGTGTCCTTCTCTGCCTGACAGTCTCCTCTTGGTCCCCTCAGGATTCACCTCAGTTGCTGTATTCCCCAAAGCCATTCTCTACCTTTGAGTCTCAGCCACGGCAACATGGGTTCATTCAGCAGGATGATGAGTCATTAGCACTAGTTTCTCCTAGGTGGGGCTCCCTCACAGGCTCCTTTAAATGGCTACATCTAGTCTCATTCTAGCAACCCCTCAAAATGGAGGAGAAGAGCTGATTCAGAGCACACAACTGGCTAGAGAGAGGGAGGAGATTAATGTATTATTGAAGCTCATGTAAATCAGATCAATTCCACTTTTTAAGAGCTAGAATATGTTTAAAAACTTAAAGAAATGTAAAACAAGATTTTTGCATTTTCACAAAAACTGGGGTATATTTGCATTTTAACATTAAAAATTGAACAGTTTAGGACCTGTCTGTCTGTCCAGTGGTTAAGACTCCACACTTACATGCAAAAAGCACAGGTTCAATCCCTGGTCAGGGAACTAAGATCTTGTATGTCTCTGCTGCTGCTGCTGCTGCTAAGTCGCTTCAGTCGTGTCCGACTCTGTGCGACCCCATAAACAGCAGCCCACCAGGCTCCGCCGTCCCTGGGATTCGCCAGGCAAGGACACTGGAGTGGGTTGCCATTTCCTCCTCCAATGCATGAAAGTGAAAAGTGAAAGTGAAGTCTCTCAGTCGTGCCCGACTCTTAGCAATCCCATGGACTGCAGCCTACCAGGCTCCTCCGTCCATGGGGTTTTCCAGACAAGAGTACTGGAGTGGGTTGCCGTTGTCTTCTCCACCATATGTCTCAGGCATGGCCAAAAACCTGGCAAGAATACTGGAGTGGGTAGTCATTCTATTCTCCAGGGGATCTTCCCTATTCAAGGATTGAAGCTGAGTCTCCTGCATTGCAGGAAGATTCCTTATCATCTGAGTCACCAGGGAAGCCCAATAAATACAAAGGAAGGGTTTATTTCTGTGATATGTGTGAAACAGAGACAAACTCAACAGTTAAGATGATCCTGGTTTGTGGACATTTTCCATCAGTTTCTAATCTGACTAAAAATTACATGCAGGTTGATCAGGGAATATCACAAAGACATTAATTGCAAGTTTTCACGTAAATTGCTGTGTATTTAAATTGCATGGACATCGCCTTTCACCTAAGTAGAAAATAGAGAGGATTGACCCTGCTGTGATCTGTGGAGGAGATAAGACTAATGGTCTCCAAGCTGCCAATTTTTATTCGCTATTTAAGTTTGAATGTGTTTAACCTTATAAACATTAGTGAGCTTGCTTATTTGAGGAAAACTTTCACCGAAGCATTATTTGACCTTTTTTTCCAAAAGGCAACTCTCAAATTATCACAGTAACTATAGCTTCTAATGTGTGTGTGTGCATGCATGCTCAGTCGTGTCTGATTCTTTGTAACCCCATGGACTGTAGCCCACCAGGCTCCTCTGTATGTGGAATTCTCTAGGCAAGAATATTGGAGTGAGTTGCCATTTCCTGCTCCAGGGGATCTTCCCAATGCTTCCTGAGTTAGCCTCTAATTACATGAAACTGATAAGTACTCATACAAAGAATTCAAAGAAAATCCGAAGTATTAAAGAATGACATTGATGATTCTATAAATGACAATTTATCTTTGAAAGAGAACTGTGACTTAATCTGATGCACAGGTAATCATCACTCTGCATCTGAACCCAAGGGGTCAAATTATACTTAATAAAGTCAGCTGGGTGTCCCACTTACAGCTCATGGCCTCACTCACCGGAGAAGACAACCACTCTGACTCATTGCAAGGACCTATGCTGAAACTGAAGCTCCACTACTCTGGCCATCTGATGTGAAGAACTGACTCATTGGAAAAGACTCTGATGCTGGGAAAGATTGAAGGCAGGAGCAGAAGGGGGTGACAGAGGATGAGATGTTTAGATAGAATCACTGATTCAATGGACATGAATCTGAGCAAACTCCAGGAGATAGTGAAGGTCAGGAAAGCCTGATGTGCTGCCGTCCATGGGGTCACAAAGAGTCAGACACAACTTAGCGACTGAACAACTGACTCAGAGGCCATGGCAAGTGTGTATTTCAGTGGTCAATGGAGTCCCAGAGGTGCACATGCTAGGAATGATTGAGCTTGGCTATGGGAAAAAAATTATCAGTAGCAGTATAACTAGGTTCTCTCATGATAGTGATTAAATGGGTTTAAAACTGGTCTTAGTGGTTGCTTATCCCCTTGGCTACAGAAATGTCAGTCTCCTCCGAGCACAGTGAATTTTTTTTTCTCCAATACTCTTTATTGCATAGGCTATCTAGAAACCCTCAGTCCATGGTTCCGTGTGTGCCTTCCATTTATGACTTCCCACTCCTTGATCCCCTCCGTTCATTATTTACTCATTACCCTTTCACACTCTTCTTAAATTTTATTTCAATAAAATAGTGTTTAGAATTTGCCCATGGACCACTCCCACATACAAACATAGACAAAGAATTTGAATAGATGCTTCTCCAAAGAAGATACACAAATGGTCAATAAGCACATAAAAAAATATTAAACCTCACCAAAAATTAGGGAAACTGTAAACCAAAACTACAAAGAGATACTATTTCACACCCATTAGAAGAGTCACCTTCAAAAACAAGACAGAAAATGAGCAGTGTTGGCAAGGATGTGGAGAAATTGGAATCTTTTTATCATAATCTGTAGAAATATTTGGAGGCACTAACACATATTATGTTGAAGAAATATTTAACTTAAGTGATTCCTTTATAGTAAATAAAATTACTAATATTCTGTTCATATAAGATCATTTTTGCAACTCAACAAAATTAGTAACTTTATAAATAAAATTATGTTTTAACTATTTTTTCATGAGTCTCCAATAAAAAACATCTGGGAAGCAGTGTACCAAATGGAATTCTTAGAAATGGGTTGGAATGATTCCTTTTTAAATTCCTTCCCCATAGTTTTATATGTTGTTTGAACTTTAAAAATAAAACTGTGAACATTATTTAACCCGTTTTAAATTTTATAATCTTAGCTATGCCAAATATTCTCCTTGACATGGGAATCAAACTTGAGGCTTTGATTTTTATATCTCAAAATTGGAGTTTGGGACAACATAATCTATAATGCTCTACATTACAAAAATAGGATTCTAACTCCTTTTGATTTAAGTAATAAGTCTTCCTTCATCCTCATTCTAAAGGATATGAAACCAGGTATTACAAAGAAATAACAGAAGTCAAATAATATAAACCCTTTTATAGCTGAAAGTAAGATATTTTTAGCAAATGGTACTTTTAAAATTAAATTTTAAATACAATTTAAGTTAAATGTTAAAATACTCAATCATATTAATAGTGATTCAATATAAAATTGAAAACCAAAGATGAGTCCTTAACATAAAATTACAGACAGAAAAATATACAATGATATGAAAAGATGGCAGAATGCAGCAGACATGAAAACAATTGATCTCACCAACTAATGGATGCTGTAGACTTGAGAGGCATAAGCCTAATGAACTAACAATGAAGGATTGCATTTATCATCTGAAGAACAGGGTCACTGACATGACATAAACTAGAGAATGAAAATGAAGCAAGAAGACAAAATAAAAAATCTATTTGTCCAAGAAAGTGAAAGTATTAGTTACTCAATTGTATCCAACTCTTTGCAACCCCATGGACTGTAGCCCACTAGGCTCCTCTGCCCATGGAATTCTCTAGGCAAGAATAATGGAGTGGGTAGCCATTCCCTTCTCCGGGGAATCTTCCCAACCCAGGTATCGAACCTGGGTCTCCTGCATTGCCAGCAGATTCTTTATCATCTGAGCCACCAGGGAAGCCAATCTTTACATAGATACCATCTTTAATAGCTTTTATAGTAAGTATGTCTGCTGAATTTTGAAGTAATTGTGGTTAAATGAATGGAATGGTAAAGACTTTCGAAATGTCTCTGGGCTTCGTAGTTACAACACAACTGAAGTTCATTCCAGGTCATGTACACGGATGCCTAATGACATTGGATGCAGACAGAAACGTGGTCAATATATTTTAGGACATACAGGAGTTAAAGAATGAAATAAGATCAATAAATGAAAATAATAGAAATACAGAAAATACGGAATGTTAGAAAATACTTTGGCTCTGTGCCTGACTAGCAATTCTCAGGAGAAATCAAGCAAAACTCCCGTCTTTATATACTTTGATTTTAAAGGGCTCTGAGAAATTATTCCAATTATGAAGAAAAAGAATATGAGGCCCAGAAAATTTAACTCATCCCAAGTGCAGAAATTATGTACTGGTTCTGGGTCCAGGGTAAAACAGAGGCTAGGGCCATGTCTACAGAATCCCTGGGGGTGTGGATTACTGGAGCTGGTGCTGGCACTTGGCAGGGGCTTTATGAAGGTCTATTCCTGGCATCCCATACATCAGGGAGACAAAAATCAATGTCCTTTTGTAGACATCAAGGGTGGAGAAGGCCAATTGTCATTTTGTTAAATCTGCTATGGAAATCCACCCTCCCTAGTGGTGAGAGAATACAGAGGAAGGGTCAGGGGTGACTATTCCAAGGAGGGCAACAGCCTCCTTACCATTCTACGAGAACGAAAACTGCAACAGATATCTTTGAGTTGATCCTCCCACCTGATCCTGGAGACTTCTCCTTTCCATTTTGTATTCATTTGAAGAAGAGTGGCAACCCTACAATGACATAATTTTATTTCTTTGGCTGCCACAAAATAACAAGCAGAAATCAATTTTTACTCTGTGAGATGAAAATAACTATGCCTTTAACATGAATCTCATTATCTACGGGATAGCAAAGATTTGGGCATGACTGAATGAGCATGAGAAAAATGCAATCATTATCATTTCAAACTGAAATACCTATACATGATAATAATATTAAATAAAATTTAAACAAAAACAAATTGATGGTTAACTACTTAAAAATTTGACAGTAAGGACAGAGAAAAATAAATCCCAGTGTATATACAACTGTTGGCTGTGAGCTGCCAATTCAGCTCACAGTTTCACTGAGAACACAGTGGTAAAGACAAAGAATCACTAATAAGTTCCCAACTCTTCCCAAGATGAAGACAACAGTTGATCAAAGGAAACACAGCTTTCCCTAGTTCTGAGGTCTAAGACACATAATGACATCAGTTCAGTTCAGTTCAGTCATGTCCGACTCTTTGCGACCCCATGGACTGCAGCACGCCAGGCCTCCCTGTCCATCACAAACTTCTGGAGATTACTCAAACTCATGTCCATTGAGTCAGTGATGCTATCCAACCATCTCATCCTCTGTCGTCCCCTTCTCCTCTCACCTTCAATCTTTCCCAGCATCAGGGTCTTTTCAAATGAGTCAGCTGTTTGCATCAGGTGGCCAAGTATTAGAGTTTCAGCTTCAGCATCGGTCCTTCCAATGAACACTCAGGATGGATTCCCTTTAGGATGGACTGGTTGGATCTCCTTGCAGCCCAAGGGACTCTCAAGAGTCTTCTCCAACACCACAGTTCAAAAGCATCAATTCTTCGGCGCTCAGCTTTCTTCACCGTCCAACTCTCACATCCATACACAACTCCTAGAAAAACCATAGCCTTGACTAGAGGGACTTTTGCTGGCAACGTAATGTCTCTATGCTATCTAGGTTGGTCACAATTTTTCTTCCAAGGAGTAAGCGTCTTTTAATTTCATGGCTGCAGTCACCATCAGCAGTGATTTGGGGGCCCCAAAAAATAAAGTCAGCCGCTGTTTCCACTGTTTCCCCATCTATTTGCCATGAAGTGATAGGACTGGATGCCATGACCTTTGTTTTCTGAATGTTGAGCTTTAAGCCAACTTTTTCACTCTCCACTTTCACCTTCATCAAGAGGCTCTTTAGTTCTTCTTCACTTTCTGCCATAAGGGTGGTGTCATCTGCATATCTGAGGTTATTGATATTTCTTCTGGCAATCTTGATTCCAGCTTGTGTTTCTTCCAGTCCAGGCTTTCTCATGATATACTCTGCATGTAAGTTAAATAAGCAGCGTGACAATATGCAGCCTTGCCATTCTCCTTTTCCTATTTGGAACCAGCCTATTGTTCCATGTCCAGTTCTAACTGTTGCTTCCTGACCTGCATACAAATTTCTCAACAGGCGGGTCAGGTGGTCTGGTATTCCCATCTCTTTAAGAATTTTCCACAGTTTACTGTGATCCACACAGTCAAAGGCTTTGGCATAGTCAATAAAACAGAAATAGATGTTTTTCTGGAACTCTCTTGCTTTTTCAATGATCCAGAGGATGTTTGCAATTTGACCTCTGGTTCTTCTGCCTTTTCTAAAACCAGGTTGAACGTCTGGAAGTTCACAGTTCAAGTACTGCTGAAGCCTGGCTTGGAGAATTTTGAGCATTACTTTGCTAGTGTGTGAGATGAGTGCAATTTTGCAGTAGTTTGAGCATTCTTTAGCAGTGCCTTTCTTAGGGATTGGTATGAAAACTGACTTTTTCCAGTCCTATGGCCACTGCCAAGTTTTCCAAATTTGCTGGCATATCGAGTGCAGCATTTGCACAGCATCATCTTTCAAGATTTGAAATGGCTCAACTGGAGTTTCATCACTTCCTCTAGCTTTATTCGTAGTGATGTTTCCTAAGGCCCACTTGACTTCACATTTCAGGATGTCTGGCTCTAGGTGAGTTAGCACACCATCGTGATTATCTGGGCCGTGACGATCTTCTGTGTACAGTTCTTCTGTGTATTCTTGCCACCTCTTGTTAATATTTTCTGCTTCTGTTAGATCTATGCCACTTCCGTCCTTCATTGAGCCCATCTTGGCATGAAATGTTTCCTTTATCTCTGATTTTGTTGAAGAGATCTCTAGTCTTTCCCATTCTATTGTTTTCCTCTATTTCTTTGCATTGATTACTGACAAAGGCTTTCTCATCTCTCCTTGCTATTCTTTGGAACTCTGCATTCAAATGGGTGTATCTTTCCTTTTCTCCTTTGCTTTTCGCTTCTCTTCTTTTCACCTTTGTAAGGCCTCCTCAGACAGCCATTTTGCGTTTTTGCATTTCTTTTTCTTGGGGATGGTCTTGCTCCCTGTCTCCTGTACGTAATAACATAGAGAACCACATATTAGCACCATGCCTATGAGAAGCTGTGAGGTGAGTTTCACAGGTTATACTGTCCCCCACTTTGTGCTATAAGCATGGCTTCTGTCTGTATACATTGAAAATCCTTCATAATATGACAACTTTCTGCTTTATTAAAAAACATCCACTCCTGCCTTTATTAAAAAACATCCACATCCCCGCTTACCCAACAACATGCCTTCCTCTGGTCAGCATCTGAGCTTGTTTTACTCACAGTCTTCCTTCTGCCCTTCCCAGTGCAGCATGTTGTCAACTGGGAAAAACACACAATCTGAAAGTTGAAAATTATGTTTTATTCTCTAACTTGCTGAGGACTTAAGTCTGGAAGACAGCTTCTCAGTTCTAAGGGACTCTTCCAAAGAGGCAAAGGTAGAGCCAGATACATATTATTTTTTGCAACAAAAACCTAATAGTCAAAATATCAAAAGATTACTACTAATTCAAGAAATAAATGAGACATATCAAATTAATGAATTTAGAGCTTTTCTATGTACAGGACGAGTCTGGGCTCACTGAAATCATTCCTTTAATATGCACCTTACCTATTTAGGGCCAGTATCCTCCTTTTCTCCATCCTAGATACACAGTACAGGGTGGCTGCAGTGACTGATGTCTTGATTGCCCCGACATGCATTGTTTACTGATATGGCAGGCAACATTTTCATTCACAATATATATATATTTTGACATCTAGGGAAAAAACAGGGCTAGACTATAGTAGAAAATACCATTTTTGTCCCCAGTGTTCTAAATTTTTTATTGAATTTCACTAATCTCAACACTCTAGGTAGAAGAATTCTTGACCCTAGTTGACTCTGCTGTTTGAACCCTTCTTTGGGCACTTGGGCTTCTCTAATTCTGATCCTATTGGAAACACATACACTATGAAAATATTCTTCAGGAATGAAGGGGTATCAAGACATTTTCAGGTGAAGGAAAACTAAGAAAATGTACTACCAGTCCTACTCTAAAACAGTGCCAAAGAGGGTTCTCTAAATAGAAAATAAATTATAAAAGATGGAACTTGGAAACATCAGGAAGGAAGACAGGAAACAAAAGTATGAGTAAATACAAAAGGCTTTCCTTTACCTCTTGTTTGCTACATTATGATTGTTGACAGAAATATTATAACACTGTGATTCTCAAAACATATAGAAGCAATATTTGACAATTATATAATAAACAGAAGAGGAAAAGTGGGTGTTGAAATAGATAAGTTTTCTACATTTGATTTGAACTAGTAAAATAATATCACCAGTTGGCTGTGAGGAGACATATATATATTGTTAATTGATCAGTCATGTCTAACTCTTTGCGACCCCATAGACTATACCCTGCCAGACTCCTCTGCCCATGGAATTCTCCAGGCAAGAATACTGGAGTGAGTAGTCACTCTCTTCTCTGGGGGATTTTCCTGACCCAGGAATCAAACCTGGGTCTCCTTCATTGTAGGCTGATTCCTTACTGTCTGAGCTACCAGGGAAGCCCATGTATATATGAAGTAATACTAAGAGCAACCACTGAAAAGTTGCGCAAAGAGATATACTCAGATACACCAGAGACAAATAGATTCTTAAAAGTATTCAAATGGTTTAAACCACAGAAAGTCAGGGAAAAGAAAACAGAACATAAACAAAAAATAAAATGGTAGATTTAAGCCTTTACATGTCAATACTGATGTTAAATATAAATAGTTATGAGTACATCAATTAAAAGACAAAATTGATAGAATGGATTAAAAAAATGACCCTATACATGTTGTCTACAGTAAACTCACTTTAAATATAATGATATAAACACATTAAAAAGTGAAAGATATATTGCTGTTTTTGTTGTTTAGTTGCTCAGTTGTGTCTGACTCTTTTGTGACCCCATGGATGGTAGCCTGGCAGGCTCCTCTGTCCATGGGGTTTCCCAGGCAAGAAAATGGAGTGGGTTGCCATTTCCTTCTCCATGGGATTTTTCTGATTCATTGATCAAACCTCCATCTCCTACATTAGCAGGAGGATTCTTTACCACTCAGCCACCAGGGAACCCCAAAAAGTTATATTATGCAAACATTAATCAAAGGAAGGGAATGGTGGGACTTCCCTGGTGGACCAGTGGTTAAGCCTGTGCTTCCAAGGCAGGAGCACAGGTTCAATCCCATATTACGGAACTAAGATCTTGCGTGCTGCATGTTATAACCAATAAGAAGGGAGAGGGTAGTGGCTATATTAATAACAGATGAAGCAGATGTAAGAGGAAAGATAATTTTTAAAAACAAAGAAGGACATAAGATACTGATAAAAAGAATCCACTAAGAAGACAGAAATCCTAATTGTGTATTCACTGTAAAACAAATTGTCAAAATCTGTGAAGCTCAAACTGGTAGGACTAAAAGGAGATTGGCAAATGCATAATTACAACTGAGCATTTCAATAAAGCACTGTCATCAATTTATAGAAATTTCAGAGAGAAAATCATCAAAGATGTAGAAGAAAGGTGTTCAACAAGAACATAGGCTCTAACACTTATACAACACTTCACCTAGAAGCAGAGTAACTTTTTTTTCAATACACCGCAAGACGTAATACTAGGATAACCTATATCTTATGATATAAAAGAAATCTCAACAATTTAAAAATAATCGGCAGTTAAAACAGCATTATTTAAAACATTTTCTCTTGTCATGATAAAATCGAAATAGATATCAGTAATTAACAGGAAATTATGAAAGAATTAAACAAAGATACATTTACCCTCTCAAGTGATTCTGGCCCTAGAGAATCCAAAGAGTCAGAACCTGGCAAGTGATAGTCCACAGGTATGCAAAGAGTCAGACACAACTGAAGCAACTTAACACACGAACAAAGCAATGCTAACAGTTAACTCTGCAAGACAATGCGCACATTAGAAAATGGAAAAAGCTCAAAGTTCAGTCAACTGAAATGAATTCCCAGTGGAAATGAATTTGCTTTTTAACTTTCACTTAAAAAAAAAGTTAACTTTCTTTTAACCATCAGGAAAAATACCACTCAGTGAAACTGTAAAGTTAATAAAGAAATATACCTTTAAATTTACAATCAGCAGCAGGCAACATTCTTTATCTTTAGGAAGGTGAGAAATTATGGTGAGTTGCTTTGTTCTCACTTTTAAAGAGCACAAAGTTCATAAATAAAAAGCTCAAGTGGCAGCCGGCAAGTGCTCCAAATTTCTTGAGGCATCTGTCATTGCCAGAGCAATGCACTGTTCTGGGTGTAGATTATTCCTGATGATAAATATGCTGAAGCTCCCTCTGGAAGTGTCTGAACCAAGGGTGACAAATGTCTCTGCTCCTTCTTGGAAGAAAGGAATATGTGTCATTTAGCTGACTGCTACCATTGTTTCCTTCGACATCAGTATCCTTTTACTGCATATAATATTCTCAAGAAATAAACTATGGGATTCCACCAAGAAATGTAAGTGATGAAAATGTCACTTCATAGTTCTGTGTTCATAAAAAGATTGCTAAATATTTTGGAGATTAAATACACATATATTAGGGAGAAAGAGGGAGAAAGCAGTTTCATTTTAAATCTGAAAGATCTGTGGAAAACAGCCGTGGAGTCTATTCTATTTCCTAAATTATTTGAGCGTGCCAATTGGACCAAGCATATATTTCTGTTGTCAGTGTAATATTCAAGAATGAAATATAAAACTCTGCTGATACATAGAATTAGCAAATGCCAAAGATTTTTCCTACTCATTTGTGAGAAACCACTATGTATGGTAAAGCAGACTCAAGACCATTTGAGGAAATAGGTATTTTTAATCATTTTTTAAAAAGAAGTTTATAGTAAGATTTCTAGACTAGATCTAAAGCAAGCTAATGTCCTATAGGCCAAAAAAATAAAGAATTGTGATTTTTTTAGCCTAGATAGAAATCACTTGCACTTCTAGAAGATACAATTCTGCAAATTAACATCCATACTGTGCTTAGTCACTCAGTTGTGTCTGACTCTTTGCAACCCCATGGACTGTAGCCTACCAGGCTCTTCTGTCCTTGAGGATTCTCCAGGCAAGAATACTGGAGTGGGTTGCCATGCCCTCCTTCAGGAGATCTTCCCAACCCAGGGACTGAACCCAGGTCTTCAGCATTGCAGGCAGATTCTTTACTGTCTGAGCCACCAGGGAAGCGAAGGTAAATTAACATATACCTTCGTAAAGTCTAGGGTAGCAAAGTCAACAACATTCTTTGAAAATTAAGTAATTATTGTATATTAACAATACCAGTTAAACAATGCTCTAATAGAACACTGAATGGACATGCCAACTCCTTTAGCCTTATTTCATGTATTGGACAAGTTTTCTTAACATTGTCTATACATTTAACAGCATCCCTATTGTAATATCAGTCTTTAATAAACATGTAACATAATTAGCCTCGTAATATGATAAAGAAGCGATTAAAAATCCTGGTAAAATCCCACAACCATTGGAGGTAGATTATATTCTTTAGGACACTCCAGTGCTATTTGATTAATTTAAATTTACATAAAACTGACTCCTCTTGTTCACCACTATTAGATTATCAGTTTGGCTGTGTAGACTTACTGTCCTATATCACTAATTTTTCACTCAACTGTATCTACAAAAGACTAGCATATATAACTAATTGCTTTTTCTTTACAATCCACAGAAACAAGTGCAGCAAACAAAGGAAAATGTCACTCAGTCAACTGAAATGAATTCCCAGTGGAAATGAATTGCTTGGTGGGATACTCTCCAGCCTGAGTCACACAGTTGTTTTACTGGTCCCACACCAACTGGTCTCAGAGCACATTATGAGCAGTGATGTTTATTACATATGTACAATCAGCAATACCATTTATGGGCTAAATATTTCAATTAGCAACATCATAGACACATAACCAGAGAACATCATTTACAGCCCAGTTCAGAGACACCAAACAAAAAAATTATTGGTTGTAAATTTTAGTGGTTTTTTTTTGATGGTTTTTGCCACGCATCAGCATGAATTGGCCACAGGTATACATGTGCCCCCCCCCACCCGTCCTGAACCTTCTCCCACCTCCCTTCCCACCACATCTCTCTGGGTTGTCCCAGAGCACCGGCCTTGGATGCCCTGCTTCATGCATCAAACTTGCACTGGCCGTCTATATTCCAAATGGTAATGTACATGTTTCAATGCTATTCTCTCAAATCATCCCACCCTCGCCTTCTCCCACTGAGTCCAAAAGTCTATTCTTTACATCTGTGTCTCCTTTGCTGCCCTGCATGTGGTACCGTCTTTCTAAATTACATATATATGCATTAATATACAGTATTTGTCTTCCTCTTTCTGACTTACTTCATTCTGTATAATAGGCTCTAGTTTCATCCACCTCATTAGAACTGACTCAAATGAGTTCCTTTTTATAGCTGAGTAATATTCCATTGTGTATATGTACCACAACTTCCTTATCCGTTCATCTGCTGATGGACATCTAAGTTGCTTTCATGTCTTAGCTATTATAAATAGTGCCACAATGAACACTGGGATACATGTGTTTCTTTCAATTCTGGTTTCCTTGGGGTGTATGCCCAGCAGTGGGATTGCTGGGTTGTATGGCTCTTCTGTTCCCCTGGTTGTTAATTTTAAAAATTGTTTTTATTCTTAAATAAATATCAAAAGTTTTTAAAAAGATAACCATAAATATTGAAGCTTTTATCTCCTGAGAACTAGAAGGATGGTGTACTAAAATAGTGCAGTATTTTTTTTCTGAAAACTCCATTTAAGTTCCAACTTATTAATAAGAAGTCCCTTTACTTTTGTCAGCCTCACTTTTTCTGATTTCTTGAATAACCTGGTATTGAATAGGCCAATATCTGTGAAAATGTACAGTGAATTTTAAAATACTATACAAAGATTGATCCCTAAATTTAACTTTCTCTTTTAAGTCCAAACTACATGAAACACTCTCTAGTAAAAGTACATGATAATAACTTAAAGTTAAATAATACCGCCAATTTAAAAAATGGTTATTCAATTTATGACACTAATAGAAAAGTAATAGTTCACTTAAATATCTTCTCTTTTGGAATATATACTTGAGAGTCAACTCTGAAACAAATTCTGATTAGAAACTAGAGTTAGAAACCTTCTCTTCCCTGTACACTCCTGAAATATCTAATATCTACATCAAGGATAAATGGCCATTTGAAAGAATTACTGAAGCATGGATTTGGATATCAAAGGACTACATGGTCCCATGATTCTTACTAAGTCCTCTGCACTGGCGCTGTGATTCAATATCAGAAGTATCAATTATGAAGGTAATTGTGCAGCCCTGATAGTGCTCAGACTGTGCAGTTTAATTGGCTTTTGAGGCTGAAATGGCTACCAAATTAGCAATTAGCTTTTGCTGTTCTTATAAAATTAATTCTACAGATCATCTGACAAAGGCTATTCCCTTGTCCTCTAAGAGTCGTTATCCACACCTTAAAAGTATTAATGTACCTATTTGCTGTTTGCACACTAAACAAGGAGAGAATATGTGAAGAAAGCTAATCTATAACTGTGACTTTTCTTGTATTTAAAAACAGATTCTCGAGCAGCAAATGTATTTTTCTTTCCTTATGCTTGATTTTTACCTTCCTTTTCTAGTTTCTTAAGGCAGGAGCTTAGATGTTTGATTCGAGGTAAGCATTCAATACTTTTATCTTATAATGCTTGAAATTATTGGTCAAGATTATTTTTTCTCTAAGCATGTCTATTTTTTTTTATTATATATAGGATCTTGTAGATGATACATTGGAGAGGTCCTGGATTGTGCTATTTTTCTCAAAAGAGTGTTGAGTTTAATTCTGGAAGGTGAAAAATTTATCATCAGATCACTGTGATCATATCTAAGCCTGGCTTATGCTTTTTAATGATAGGATTATTTTAGTTTCACCTGTACCCTAAGGATATAGACATTGCTCCTAGAATGAAGACTTCCTAGGGTTTCAGCTGACACCCTTGATGCTACAAGATTTTACCAAGTTATCTACATTTAGGGTAAAGCCTAACCATGATATTAATATTACTCCAGTATTTGTTGACATATAATTTATCTTAGCTCTCAGTTTACCAAGCTAGTCTATCAGTCTTTAATGAGTTTCTCTACAAGCTCGTGCAGCCCCGGTGTTGACCAGGGACTTGGGTAGAATTTACATACATATTTCTGAGGTTCCCTTCTCAGCACCTCCAATCACATTGACATCCCACTCCCACAAGCCATTGCCTTGGCAGTCTCTCAATCAGAGTGCTTTTTCACTCCTTCACTGTGTTAATGAGATAACCATTCCTTCCTTGAGCTCCACCTCCAGGTGCCAACCTAAGAAAATGTCCCCAGGTAGAAAACTGGATGGATCATTTCCCATGACTCCTGCTTTTAAAAATTACATTAAGAAAAAAAATACAAAATACCTAAAATGGTGGTTTTATATATTTTCCCAAACTCTAGAGTTGTTTGTAAGACATTCAATCTAATATTTACTTGTTAAAAGTCCTTTAAGTGAAAGTGAAAGTGTTAGTCACCCAGTCATGTCTGACTGTGACCCCATGGACTGTAGCCAGGCTCCTCTGACCATGGGATTCTCCAAGCAAGAAAACTGGAGTGGGTAGCCATTCCCTTCTCTGGGAGATCATCCCAACCCAAGGATTGAACCCAGGTCTCCTGCATTGCAGGCAGATTCTTTACCATCTAAGCCACCAGGGGAGTCCAAAGTCCTTTACATCACCTCACAAGTATCTCATGGTTTGAGCACAGTAAGAATTAGAGCTCTTTAATTACATTTTGAGAATGCAATGGAAACTTCTGTATCATATAGTGTTCTTGAAAAACCCTATTCTCAGGGAGATCTATCTTTTTCTTATACTCTAACAAGAAATTTTTTCCAGTAGTCATGTATGGATGTGAGAGTTGGACTGTGAAGAAAGCTGAGCACTGAAGAATTGATGCTTTTGAACTGTGGTGTTGGAGAAGACTCTTGAGAGTCCCTTGGACTGCAAGGAGATCCAACCAGTCCATCCTAAAGGAAATCAGTCCTGGTTGTTCGTTGGAAGGACTGATGTTGAAGCTGAAACTCCAATACTTTGGCCACCTCATGCGAAGAGCTGACTCGTTGGAAAAGACCCTGATGCTGGGAAGGATTTGGGGGCAGGAGGAGAAGGGGATGACAGAGGATGAGATGGCTGTATGGCATCACCGACTCGATGGACATGGGTTTGGTTGGACTCCGGAAGTTGGTGATGGACAGGGAGGCCTGGCGTGCTGCGATTTATGGGGTCACAAAGAGTCGGACGCTACTTAGCAACTGAACTGAACAAGAAATTATATTTTCAAAGTTTGAAACATACCATACTGTAACAGTATACAAGGTATATCATAACCCAACACACACAGCAACAGGGAAGATGCTGTGTTTTAAAAACCTTTAAAAAGCAATCATTTTGTCTAAAGGCAATGGAGAACCAATGAAAGATATTAAGCAGAAGATACAGTTCTGAGGACTTCTCTGGTGGCAATATCACATGAAGTGACAAGAAGATTATTTTGCATTTTGAATATTTTAGCTTTTATTCTGACTTATATATTGATAAAAGAACAATTTTGTATAAAAAAAGAGACAAATTATGACAGAGTGGATTATTTTCTTTCATCCTCTCTCCTTACTAATATAAGTCATTTTAGAACCTATTTAGTCATAGGTTTGTTGTTGTTTAGTCACTGAGTTGTATCTGACTCTTTGTGACCCCGTGGACTGTAGCCAGCCAGGCTTCTCTGTCAATGGGATTTCCCAGCAAGAATACTGGAGTGGGTTGTCATTTCCTTCTCCAGAGGATCTTAGCAATTCAGGGATCAAACCCATGTCTCCTGCATTGCCAAGTGATTCTTTACTGCTGAGCCACCAGGGAAACCTCAGTAGCAGGTTTATCAACTGAAAAAGTTCAGGAAATAACTCTGTGATTATACATATGATTAGATACCTACTCACTCAGAAGAGAATAAAACATTGTGTTAGGCTTCTGAGTATAAGACATTACAGAAGTGGCCCATCAATGACTTTCAGTAGAAATAGCATGATGCAGTACACATTTTACAACTAACCATTTTAGATCATAAAGTCATTTTTATTCTCTGCCAATTATATAAAAATAGAGATAAACATAAAATAATTGAATGTTTGAGAAAATACTCATGCTGCAATCTTTAAAGGAAAACAACAGAAATATATATGTTATAGCATTTAATTTGTTTTAAAAGTAACATTTTGTGAGAATTTAGTTCTATATTTACTAACAAAGAATTTTCACTGATTTTAAAATAATAGATGTCCTTTTGCAGTCAAATGTAATGTTTTCCATGTTCTCCAAATTACATAAAATGACATACATTTACTTTTATTTTGACCAAAAGTCAGAACATTTTACTTACAACAGTTATTTTAGAAATAGAGTTAGTTTAAAAACATTATGCCAAGTGAAAGAAGCCAGACACAAAAGGCCATAAAGACTCTTGAGAGTCCCTTGGACTGCAAGGAGATTCAACCAGTCCATCCTGAAGGAGATCAGTCCTAGATGTTCATTGGAAGGACTGATGTTGAAGCTGAAACTCCAATACTTTGACCACCTTATGTGAAAAGCTGACTCATTTGAAAAGACTCTGATGCTGGGAAAGATTGAGGGCAGAAGGAGAAGGGGATGACAGAGAATGAGATGGTTGGATGGCATCACCAACTCAGTGGACATGAGTTTTTGGTAAACTCTGGGAGTTGGTGATGTACAGGGAGGCCTGGCATGCTGCTATTCATGAGGTCACAGAGAGTCGGACACGACTGAGCAACTGAACTGAACTGTCCTTCTATGATTTTTACAGTTTGGGCTTTTACATTTAGTTCTTTGATCATTTGAGTTAATTTTTATATGTAGTGTGAGATAGGGATCTAAATTCACTTTTTTGCAAGTTAATATCCAGTTGTCCCAGCTATTGTTAAAAAGACAATTGTTTCTGCTGAATTGTCTTGGCCTGTTGTTGAAAATCAATTTACCAAGAACTGTGTTTATTTCTAGACTCTCAATTCTTTTCCATTGATCTATAAATCTGGTCTTAAGCTAGTATTATACTCTCTTGACTACTTCTGTAGTGACTTTTGAAATTAGAAGTCTGAAGCCTTCAACTTTTTCTTCTTTTTCATATTTTTTTGGACTGTTCTGCATCCATTGAATCTCTAAACAGTTTTAGGGTAAGCTTTTCAATTCCTGCAGAAAAGACAATTGTAATGATAAAAATTTCATTGAATCTGTAGGTCAGTTGAGGGAGCATTATTATCTTAACAATAATAATCCTCTGGTTGATGAGTATGTGATATCTTTACATTTATTTAGGTCTTCTTTAATTTCTTTCCATTATATTTTGTACTTTTTAGTGTACAAGTCTTGTGCTTCTTTTGTTAAATTTATTTATAAGTGTTTTACTTTGTTGATGTGCTGTAAATGGAATTGTTTTCTTTTATATTATATTGAGTTGGCCAAAAAGTTTGTTCAGGTTTTTCTGTAAGGTGTTACTTTTTTGGCCAACCCAATATTATATCATTTTTATATTACATTATAATTTTTAATTGAAGTATAGTTCATTTACAATGTTGTGTTTTATTCTAGTGTACAGCAAAATAATCCAGTTATATATATATATTCTTTTTCAGGTTCTTTTCCATTATAGTTTATTACAACATACTGAGTATAGTTCCCTATGCTATAGAGTAGGTCCTTGTTGTTCATTTATTTTATATATAGTAGTGTATATATGTTAATCCCAAACTCCTAATTTATCTAGAGATTATCTTATCAATTGAAGTCAGACAAATATCATATGATGTCATCTATACATGGAATCTTAAAAAAAATGATACAAACGAACATACTCACAAAACAGAAATAGACTCAGAAACAGACATAGAAAACAAACTTACAGTTACCAAAGGGAATAGTGGGGTTGAGAGAAGAGTTAAATTAAGAATAGTTTTATTAATCTCCTTTGTGGATTGTTCATTACTAATCTGTAGAAATACAATGGATTTTGGTTTATTGATCTTGTATTCCTTGGTGAATTCATTCATTAATTCTAATAGGTTTTTTTTTTTTTGTTTTTTTGGAGTTAAGATTTTTGTGTATATAAGGTCATGTCCGTCTGCAAATAATATTTTTCCCTTTCCACTCTATATAGTTTGTATTTCTTTTACTTGCCTATTTGCCTAGGAGAGAACTTCTAACACAAAATTGAATAGAGATGGTGAGATCTGATATTTTTGCCTTGTTTCTCATCTTAGAAGGAAAGTATTCTGTCTTTCACCACTAGTTACAATATTTTCTTTGATTTTTCTTTGTCCTTTATTAGACTCAAGAAAATCCTTCTATTTTCAGTTTGTAAAGTCTTTATATCCTGAAAGAGCTTGAATTTTGTAAAATCTCATTTTGTGTCTATCCAGAGATTCATGTAGTATCAGATTTTTCATTAATTAATAATGAAACCATATTAAAAACCATATTAAATGGTTTTTATATTGATTTTCAGATTTTAACCATTGTTGTATTACTAGGATAAATCCTACCTGGTCATATTGTATAAGTTTTTTCGTGTATTTCCTGATTCATTTTCACACCATTTTGTTGAGAAATTTTGCTTTTATAAAGTTTACATATCTGTACTATTGTTTTTCTTGTTATTTTTAACTTAATTTTGACATTAGGGAAATGCTAGGCTCATAGAATAAACTGAGAAGAGTACACTCCTCTTCTATATTGAAGAAGAATTTGGGGAGAATTGACATGAAATCTTTCTTCATTGTTTGCTAGAAATCACCAGTACATCCACCTCAGCCTCAAAACCTTCCCTGATGTGAGCTGAGCAAAAGTCATCTGGTGCTGGTTGGCTCCGGAGCTGTCAGGTTAGAAGATTGCTTAGCTGATCTCAGAATCACTTTGTATAATGACAAAGATTGACGTCCAGACCAGGAGAAGAATACCCAGCTTGTACATGGACCACTTGTCCCACCCTCAATTCATGACCAATACTAAACACTGTCAAACAATGTAATTAGAATTGTTCCATAATGTAGTCTCTTGACCATTCAAAAGAAAAACATCACATTAAGCAGTATGATTCTCTAATGCTTCCCTTACTTTTCTGTCTTCATTCACCACTAGGAACACATGCATACACACACACACACACACACACACACACACACACACACACACACACAGGTACACATGTACACATCTAGATGGACTAACTAAGTAAGATCAGTGAAACATCTGTCTCAAATACAAACCTTAAGGAAGGGAGAGGGTCCACAAACTCAGTTATTAAATTAAGAGCACAATAAATAGTTTGAAAAACAAAACTATGGCAAAATCTACAATAAAGTATCACAATTTCAGATAAAGACAGGATTCCACTTTGCCTTTGCATAACTCTGCCTCATTGTCTTCCCCTGGCAAATGGCAAATTTTATTTACAAAAACAGATGGCTCATAGTTTGCTAATTATATTTTTATAAATATGCTTTCTTTTCACATCAGTGAAAATTGACAAAGACAAGGCCTGCTCTCCAAATTAATATCTGCTCACCCTCATGAAATAAGATTATTTATCAATTTATAAATTTCAGTATGATAATATTTATCACTACAGAGAATCAACACATAATAATAAAACTAAAAATAAGATGGGAATTTATAAGCTGAGCAAAACTTGACAATTTTTTAAGATTTTTGTCTATAGCACTTAAAATAAATATTCAAGAGTCCAAAAGTCAATTCATTGATATAGGAGGAAGAAACCAGTCAGGTGAATAAAAACTTCACACACCGTAAGATTTTCTTAACATCTTCATTTATTGCATGAATGCATCTTTCCATTATATTCACATCTCCACTTCTGATAAAGTGCTGAGTACTGCATTTCAAGTTGTCATATCTAAGGCTAACTTCTGTTCATTCTTATCTAGGGTAGTCACTTCCCCACATGAGCTCTCTCTTAGGAAGGTGAATCTGCCATGCCTCAGGCACTTACTACATATTGCACAAATGTCAAGTGCAATTCTATTTCCCTTCAGTGGTGGTTACTTCTGTTGCAGTTACAGAAGGAGCACTCAATTAACAACAGGAGAACAGAGTTTCCATATGTGTATGAAATTGTGTAGCACAATTTTCAGCTTCCAAAATTGGATCGATTTCTTATCTCTATTTTTCTCCCCCCTTTCCCTTTTTGACATATGATATTGTGTTTTCCTCTCCCATTTGTATCTTATAAAACAGGCTACCATGAACAGAAGAAGAAAAAAAATTAAACTTGTTTCTCTGAAATAATTAGTAAAACAGAAAATTTTAGTTACTGTCAAGATCCATGAATATTACATTATTAAGAAATTAATATTTCAATCAGAAAGAAAAATGTATGACTACTTTTACAAATTTTTTTGGAAGGAGCATCCCCAAAACTTTAAACACCCTACAGGAAACACACAAGAAAATATTACTTAACTTACAGCCTCTCTGGTATGTATCTTAACATTTTACTTTTCTCAGTTTGACAGAAACTTGGTAAAAAGTCTGTCAAAATTTCCAACAAAGAGCTTATAAGCAATTTAAAATTTTCTCTTATGAATCAGAAAGTTTATGTTTGCTTAATAATGACCCACAAAACCTAAAGTGAGTATATTACATTAATCAGTTCAGTTCAGTCGCTCAGTCGTGTCCGACTCTTTGCGACCCCATGAATCGCAGCACACCAGGCCTCCCTGTCCATCACCAACTCCTGGAGTCCACCCGAACCCATGTCCATCGAGTCGGTGATGCCATCCAACCATCTCATCCTCTGTCTTCCCCTTCTCCTCCTGCCCAGTATCAGGGGCTTTTCAAATGAGTCAGCTTTTTGCATCAGGTGGCCAAAGTATTGGAGTTTCAGCTTCAACATCAGTCCTTCCAATGAACACCCAGGACTGATTTCCTTTAGGATGGCCTGGTTGGGTCTCCTTGCAGTCCAAGGGACTCTCAAGAGTCTTCTCCAACACCACAGTTCAAAAGCATCAATTCTTTGGTGCTCAGCCTTCTTCATAGTCCAACTCTCACATCCATACATGACCACTGGAAAAACCATAGCCTTGACTAGACGGACCTTTGTTGACAAAGTGATGTCTCTGCTTTTTAATATGCTGTCTAGGTTGGTCATATACATTACTTCTGTACATTAATCCTGGAACAATTTCTTAGCTTTGAACACATTGAAGGCACCTTATCTTCCTCTACTTTTCAGCAGATGGCTGTAGGCTTTCTTAAAAATATCCTTCATTCTTTTGATTCAAGTTGCTCACGGATCTGTCACTTTGTCATGGTGGTTGCTCTATCATCTTGCTTTTTATAAAAGGAGAAAATGAGACTGTGAACTGGTGGTGGATGAAATTTAAAAGGATGAAAGGGTTGATTGGTTTGAAGTTGCTCAGAAAAAGTCTCAAACAGTCCCTTCAGGTTGAAGGCCTCTTGATTTCCAATCCCATGAAATCATAAAATATGTTGAAAGTCAATGGAGACAACTTGGATGGGGAGATCCTGACAACCTTGTGGTGGGCTTGATAGTTAACAGTTTGCCAGCACAAGACAGGGCCATGTGTGAATATAAAACATATGGCTCGCTTGAGCTGCTTTAACAATTCAGTTTAAAACTGTGAGTTCAGTCAAATTTCTAGTTTTTTATAGTAACTCAAAAGTTTGACTATTTTTCTTCAATGATTCAGCTGATTGTTTTCATATATTTTAAAATGGTTCTAATTGAGAAGTGTTAGTTGCTCCGTCATATCTAGTTCTTTGCAACTCCATGGACTGTAGCCCGCCAAGCTTCTCTGTCCGTGAAATTCTCCAGGTAAGAGTACTGGAGTGGGTAGTCATTCCCTTCTTCAGGGGATCTTCCTGACCCATGGATCGAATCCTGCACTGCAGGCAGATTCTTTACCATCTGAGCCAGTAGGGAATCCCTTGTTTGAGTAAACAAGTAATAACGGATATCTGAAATCTCCTAAAATTAAATGCAATAGTTGAGGTGTAAGTTTAGTTGAGCACTTATTTAACCCCAAGAAGTTTATGTATCTATGTTTGATCAGTTCCTACTTCTTATATTTCAGCAAAGCTTTATTGTGAATACTCAACTGCCTTTAAACTTTTTTGTGTGTGTGATGGCTTTTAAAATCAATTTAGGCCAATAGGCATAGAAACATATGGTGTTATAGCAATTGTGGAGCATATAATTGATGGGTCCTTTTCTGAGACTTCAGCTTCATGAGGGTAACAGTTTAGCTTTATTAAAAAACAAAGTTTCAAATATGAGAATTTGCCATCTGAACCACTTTCCTAGGGCACAGGAAGGATGCAATTACAAGGATCTAACAAAGCAGCTTAAGTGTGGGAGCGATTACGTATATCAGCAATTCGTTATATAAAAAAGTCACAGAAGGAAAATGTCATTCATCAAGTATAGAAAAAAAAATTAATTACAATAGTATAGAATTTTCAAAACTCAGCTTTTCTTGTCTGCATGACTGGTGTGAAACAAAAATGTCGACAGTGATTGTCAACTTAGCTCAATAGTCATTAAACATCAACTAACTAAGCAGGGTAACTTCTTATCCAATTATTCATGGTTCTTAGTACATATCATCATAGTTACAGAAATGCTCTTGTATTTATTTTTATTTATATATTTTTATTACATGTTAATACTATGTGAAAGATTTAGTAAAAATGTATCTTTTAAGTTGAAACACACACAAACAGGGAATAAAAATTCTACTGGGACTGTATTATTTGTTAACTACAATATTTAATTAATTTAGTTAATGAGTTAATTTAGTTAATAAAATAAAATCAGGATCTGATTCATATAATAGGACTTCAAACACAAAATTTTATTCTCATGATTTGTTTTCTAGGAACTACTCAAACATAAATACAAGTATTTTCAAAATTTTTTCCAATATCTTTCGGTTCCTCCTTTCTCCCTCAACTCCTATTTTTCTTTTTTTCCTTCCATACATTTATTTAAGGCTTCTATGTGCCATGCTGTTATAGGTACTTGGGTTACATTGTGAACAAAAGTCTTAGTGTAGGTCACACTTCAATAACACAGAACTTTTCTATCAGGAGCATTCCTCTTTCAGATGGTTGGTGTGAGGGGCTCCACAGACCTGCTTTCTGTGAACTAAAAATAACTACTGCTTAACAGTCCTTAGGGTTGCAAAGAGTGGGACATGACTGAGGGATTAACATGTTCACTTTGGGCTTCCCATGTGGTAAAGAACCTGCCTATGTAAGAGATATTAGAGACACGGGTTTGAGCCCTGGGTCAGGAAGACCCCCAGGAGGAGAGCATGGCAATCCACTCCAGTATTCTTGCCAGGAGAATCGTATGGACAGAGGAGCCTGGTGGGCTACAGTCTATAGGGTTGCAAAGAGCCAGACACAACTACAGTGACTTAGCATGCACTGTTAAAGCCCAACCATTTAAAGATTTCAGAAATTGTCCTACCAACATATGGCAAACGAAGAACCATTTATTGAAGAAAATGTACTCAATCTCAGTAACACCAATGAGAGTCTGTTTTTTGAGCCACAGTGCACTGCCTTCATTTCTCATCTTCCCATGTGCATGGGTTCATGTGTGTGGCCAGTAAGTCAGGTCTATCTCTCCCCTCAGTTCCCAGTCAAGGAATATGGAGTCCAATTAGGAGAAATAAGCTGTAAGAATTTTTCATTAGCTCCACCGCTGAGTTAAAGAGGCTAAATTTCTAGCAAGGGTGACTGAGAAATGGAGGACTTTCTTCCTTCACCCAGCCCCTACACACAGAGCAGAAGCTCTGTCCGAGGCATGGTAGACTGAAAACACAGTGTCCCGATTACCTTTGTCCCAGAGTGCCTATATAGCTGAGCTTCCATGCTTGAAGAGACAGGGAAAGACATGCATAGAAATGGAAATGTGTGATTGCTACACAAGAAACACTGTGGGCAACAAAAATTGTAAGAGGGCCCAGATACAGGATTTATAAGAAAAATTCTTCAGAGTAGTCATTATAAATGTGTTCAAATAATTAAAGCCCATGCATGTGTAATGACAGTGTCTCATAATGAATATCAATAGAGAGTTAGAAGTTACAGAAGAGACAAAATGGAAATTCCAGGGACTCAATAAGCAAAGTACAAACTTTATTAGAGTGGGGCTGAAAAGTAGGTTAAAACTGGCAGAAAAGTGAGTAAACTTGAAGAAAGATCAATAGAGATATGGAATCTGAAAAAACAGAAAAAAGAATGAATGATAAACAGAGTCTCATAGAAATATTAGATATCATTGCCATATCTGTAACAGAAGTACAAGGAGAAGAGGGAAAGAATGGAGCAGGAAAAAATATTCAAAGAAATAATGAATCAAATGTCCCAAAGATGATGAAAAACATTAACCTACATATCCAAGAAAACAAACTATAAGTGGGAAAAACACAAAGATAGCCACATAGAGACACATCATGTTTTTCCTGCTGAAAGCCAAAAACAAAGAGAAAAATTTTAAAGCAGCAAGACAATGATTAATTATAGTGTACAATGTGCATCAGTTTCTTAGGGCTGCTGTAACAAACCCTGTCTTAAAACCACCGAAATTTAGAGAATATTATGCTTAGTGAAACGTCAGACAGAGAAAGACAAATGCCATATGATATCACTTATATATGGAATCTAAAAAATAATCAAATAAATGTATATGCAAAACAGAAATAAACTCAGAGACATAAAAAGCAAGCTTACGGTTACCAAAAAAGAAGAGGGGGTGGGTGTCAGGACAAATTAGGGGTCTGTGAGTAATAGATACAAACTACTATATGTAAAATAGATAAGCAACAGGATTTACCATATAGGGTGGGGCGTTACACCCAATATCTTGCAATAACTTATAATGAAATACAATATGCAAAAATATTGGATCACTATGCTGTACATGTAAAATTAACACAATATTGTAAATCAACTAAATTAAACAAAACAAAATTATTTTCAAATAATTTGGAGGCTGCTGCTGCTGCTGCTAAGTCGCTTCAGTCGTGTCCGACTCTGTGCAACCCCATAGATGGCAGCCTACCAGGCTTCCCCGTCCCTGGGATTCTCCAAGCAAGAACACTGGAGTGGGTTGCCATTTCCTTCTCCGATGCATGAAAGTGAAAAGGGAAAGTGAAGTTGCTCAGTTGTGTCCGACTCTTAGCGACCCAATGGACTGCAGCCTACCAGGCTCCTCCGTCTATGGGATTTTCCAGGCAAGAGTCCTGGAGTGGTTGCCATTGCCATCTCCAGCTGGAGGCTAGAAACATGAAATAAATATGTCAGAACCATGATCCCTCTAAAACCTGTAGGACTGAATTCTTTCTCACTACCTCTAGCTTCTGGTGTCTGTCAGCAATCCTTGTCCTTCCTTGGCTTGTAGAGGCATTACTCCAACCTCTGCCTCTGTCATCACCTTGTCATCTTCTTTTCATGTATCTCTCTTCTTCTTGAAGTACACAGTCTTACTGGATTAAGGGACTATTCGCTTCCAATATGATCTCACTTTACTAATTACATCTTCAGTGACTCCTATTCAAATGAGATAACATTCTAAAGTACTAGGAGTTAGGACTTCAATGTGTCTTCAACAAATCTTCATTATATCTTCAGCATATAACAAGAGTAGCTACAAGAGTAGTTGTAACATGAGAGACAGCCAAACGACAAGAAAGTCACAAGAAAGAAGAACAACAGGGCAGTTAAAAACCTTAATAAATTCTAGCCAAGTTAATCCAGCTAGACATAAAAAAGATTATACATAACTAATTGGGATTTATTCCAGGAATGTAAGTTTCATTGAACATCTAAAAATCAATTAACCATGTCCATATAATAAACAACAGAAACCATATAATTATCTCAATTGGTTTAGAGAAAAAAACTGGCAAAATTCAACTCCTTTTCATAATAAAATTCTCAATAAACTAGAAGTAGAAGGAATTACCTCAACATTAAGACAGTCAGGTAGTTCTTCAGAAAGTTAAGAATAGAGTTACCATATGATCTAATAATTACATTACTAGATATACACCAAAAAGAAATGGAAATATATGTCCTTACAGTATGTATACCTATGGCTAATTCATGTTGGTGTATGGTGAAACCAGCAAATATTGTGAAGCAATTATCCTTCAATTAAAAATAAATTAATTTTAAAAAGCTTGTGCACAATGTTCATAGAATCATTAATTATAGCCCTGAATCTCATAATTCCTTCTATTTTAGAAAAAAAGCCCAAATGTCCATCAAATGATGAATGAATAACCAAAATGTAATGTATCCATACAACCACATATTATTCAGCAACAAAAAGAAATTAAATACTGATTAAAGCTAAGACATAATTAACCTGATTGAAAAAACAATATGCTAAGTAAATGAAGTCAGTCACAAAAGATGATATATTGCACATATTTTCATATATTTTATGATTCTTTTTATAGGAAATGTGCAGAATAGTGAACTCCATAGACACAGAATGCAGATTAGTGTTTGCCTGGGGCTAGGGCTGGAGGCTGGAAAAAAATTAGGAGTGACTGCTAATGGGTATGGAGTTTCTTTTCAAAAGAATATAAATGTTCTAAAATTAGTGGTTATCCTATTTTGTGTATATAGTATAAACCATTGAATTGTATGCATTAATGAGGTAAATTTTACAGAACATGAATTATTTCTCAATAGGCTATTATTAAAATCCCATAAATCACCAGGTTGCTGTTAAAAATCCCGTAAGTCACCATGCTTCCTACCAAAAGATGATTGGTATTAGCCAAAAATAATAACACAAAAATATAGCTTGTCTGTGGACTTTCTAACCAGCTAACTATACATTTTACAGCCCACAGGAGGACATTAAATAGTGTATTTGCTAATGAGATGCTCAGTTCTGACCAAATGTTTTACATTTATGTGGGAAAATTAAATGTAATTTAAAATGATTATCTAATTCTAAGTGAACAAAAACTCTTTAAAAAATCTCATGAAAGCTAAATTCTCAAAACCTAAGAACATCACAGGTATATATTAATCTAAATATTCATCCAGATAAATTAATTTTTACAGTACTATTAATTAGTATTCAAACTATATAAACATTCAAATATGTTTAAATGCTCCATATTGACCCAGGATTTTTTTCTGAATGAGGATATTTTAAGGTATGTGGGGAAGTCTGTAAAATACTACATATATCAAATATTATTTTCTATTTAAATATTATATAACATTTTAATCAAAAATTGGCACCTACCTGACATTTACCACTAGAAGTCATACAAGCCAATAGTATGATTCAAATTCAATAACTTTTCTATTTTAGATGGAAATATTATGAATAATGGGTTTTTTTCCACTGGTTTCTGATAAAAAGGGATAAAAACTGAAAAAGAAATAGCTCCCTAAAATTTTATCTGTAAGAAATGTTCTTATTTTTTTTAAGAGTCTACATCAGCATCAACTAATCTAGTTGTTCATAGTTTGCTTTATTGAAGAAGATAAAAATGGTAATAATTGATTTGTTTCTTTTAATGAATTCTTTAAGAATAATTTTCTATTTTAGTAGTTGCTTTGTTTTTGGATTTCTGCTCCAGGTTGGCATCAAACAGCCTTGGATAGTGCAACTTCTTCTAGCAACACAGTGCAATACGTTTGATTATTGGCATTTTTTCCTTTCTTGAACAAATAGTCACCATTCTGAAGTACCTACACACACACCCACACATACACACACCTTTGTTATTGTCTTTCCTTGAAAGGATCATAGAAATAAAGTCTAGCCCTTTTTCCCTCATGAAACTTCAAACATGGGATGATGACATTGTTGCTAATTTTCTTTTTTTTTTAATTGAAGTATAGTTCATTTACAAAAGTGAAAGTGAAGTCACTCAGTCGTGTCCGACTCTTTTCAACCCCATAGACTGTAGCCTACCATAGACTGCAGCCTACAGGCTTCCAATGTTGTGTTAATTTGTGCTGTACAGCAAAGTGATTTAGTTATACATATATATATACATGTACATATATATATATATATATATATATATATATATATATATATATATATAGTTGTTCAGCTGCTAAGTCATGTCCAACTCTTTGTCACCTCATGGACTGTGACATGCAAGACTCCCCTGTCCTTCATTGTCTCCAGGAGTTTGCTCAGGTTTATGTCCATTGAGTCGATGATGCTATCTAAGCATCTCATCCTCTGCTGCCTCCTTCTCTTTTTGCCTTCAATCTTTCCCAGCTTCAGGATCTTTTCTTATGATACAGTCTTTTTAAGTTGTTTTCCATTAAGGTTTATTTCAGGATATTGTATATAATTTTCTGTGCTATACAGAAGGACATTCTTGTTTATTCATTCTCTATATGGTGGTTTGCATCTGCTAATCCCTAACTCTCAACCCACCCCTCCCTCATCCCATCTCCATCTCCCTCTCCCTTGACAACCACAAATCTGTTTTCTATATGTGAGTCTGCTTCTGTTTTTTAGGTAGGTTCAATTGTGTCGTGTTGTTAATTTTTCTATTTCCATTTTCAGTTTTTAAAATCATAACCCACTTCACAAGCATCATAGTTTAGATTTCACCAAAAAGAGACCTTAAGACAAGGAATTGGATGTCTGTAGTTAACTTGAGTGGTGACTCCTGGAAACCCAAATGAGGGAGTGGGGAACACACACAGGACAGGAGACAGGCTAATGGCAAGTACATTAGTGAGGCAGTTACCACTATGGACAACCAACACCAACATCTGTCTCTAGGACCTTCTGAAAAACCATATTTTAATATACTTTAGATTTGCTGGACAGAGTGTGGGGAGGCTGCGGCATCCTATCTGCTGTGTTACCTGAGATGTTAACCATGTTCTGCCATAGGATTCCCTCACAGGAGCCAAGGCTGGAGGAAGCTCTGTCCTTGGATAGGCCCTATAGTTGAAAAAGATGGGTGTAGATACCAAGTTGTCTGCTTCAATGTTGTTTTGAGTGTCCTTTCCACAGGCATTGGGGCTTGCTTCCCTGGTGGCTCGAGTGGTGAAGAATCTGCATGCAATGCAGGAGACCTGGGTTCAATCCCTGGATTGGGAAGATCTCTTAGAAAAAGGAATGGGTACTCAACTCCAGTGTTCTTTCCTGGAGAATTCCATGGACTGAGAAACCTGGCGGGCTACAGTTCATGGGGTGACAAAGAGTCCGACTCGACTGAACAATTAACACTTTCACCTTTTTCTTCACTTTTCACAGACATTATTTTACATCCTTTGTAAAGTGCAGTTATCACACATAACATCACAGTCAGGTATCCTTGACCAGGGCCAAAGAAAGCAGAATTCCATTTTCTTTCATTGTGGCTTGATGTGTCTCATTGTTTTGTTTTTTTTTTAAGTTTATTTTATATTGGAGCATAGTGGATTAACAATGTTGTGTTAGTTTCAAGTGTACAGCAGGGTGATCCTGGTATACACATATGTGCATCTCTTCTTTTTCAAATTTTTTTCCTGTTTAGTAACAGAGTATTGAACAGAGTCCCCTGTGCTATACAGTAAATCCCTGTTGGTTATCTATTTTAAATATAGCAGTGTGTACATGTCAATCCCAAACTCCCATCTAACTGACTTTTAATAAGGGTGTTTTGATGAAATTCTTGTTTGCTTTAATGCACTTTACACATGTAGATCTTGTCCATTGATACATTTTCAAATTAAGCACAAATACTAGATTCATTCCACATATATGCATTTATCTATTGATTGTGCATGTGTGTAGACACACATAAATTAATCTGCAAGTAGACACATTCACAACTGCCTGATGTGCTGTCTGATTGTGTGTGTTTATTTAGAGTGAACTTCAGGGATGTCTCCATGTAAAATGGTGTGCATTATTTTCTCCCCATGCCACTTTCTTATCAATATGTTGGGTTCAATTGCATCCTGGACTGATGTATTCAGCCTTTTCACAGCCAATAGACCCTTCCTCAATCTTCCCTCCCCTTCGTGGTTCATTATAAGTTAACTGACTAGATAACGGCATGCATTGAACTGGTGTTAGTGGCAGATAACAGCTTAAAGTGCTATTCCTCTCAGATAGTAACTGATTTTTAAAAATAATAACTTTTAGGCACTTAATTTAAAAAATCATTTGTGGATATTTTGTATAACACTGCAGGTGTAGTTTAAAAAGACTTTGTTAATATCATTGCAATTTCTTTGTTTCTTAAATTATACTACTTCTATCAATGCTCAGAAATAGGGTAGATTATTTCCAGAAAGATAAAATTTTTTTTCAAGATTCTCCTTGGAAATTTAAACTATTTTACCCATTCTTTGCTTGACAGTTGATGGTGAGCTGAACTCAGCAAGATAAACAGAAGTGAAGCCAGAGTAAATGAGACTGATAGGATCAAAATGATAATGCAGTCTTTTTTATATTAACAATAAAAATTTATCTCTCAGAAATTCACTTACCTTGGAAAACGTGATAGTTGACACTAAAGCAATAAGTAACAGAAATATGACTAAAAGGTAAATTTATATATATATATATATATATATATATATATATTTCTAAAAAGCTCTTTGTTGGGTGCATAGATATTTACAATTGTTATGTCTTCCTCTTGGATTGATCCCTTGATCATTATGGGGCAAAGACAGCCTCTTCAATAAATGGTGCTGGGAAAATAGGAGAGATACATATAAAAGAAAGAAATTAGAGCACTTCCTAACACCATACACAAAGAGAAACTCAAAATGGATTAAAGGCCTAAATGTAAGATCAGAAACTATAAAACTCTTAGAGGAAAACATAGGCAGAACACTCGATGATGTAAATCAAAATAAGATCATCTATGACCCACCTCCCAGAGTAATGGAAATAAAAACGAAAGTAAACAAGGGGGACCTGATCAAACTTAAAAGCTTTTGCACAGCAAAGGAAACTATAAGCAAGGTGAAAAGACAACCCTCAGAATGGGAGAAAATAATAGCAAATGAAACAACTGACAAAGGGTTAATTTCCAAAATATACAAGCAGCTCATACAACTCAATGCCAGAAAAGCAAACAACCCAATCAAAAAATGGGAAGAAGACCTAAACAGACACTTCTCCAAAAAAGACATACAGATGGCTAACAAACACATGCTCAACATAGCTCATTATTAGAGAAATGTAAATCAAAACCACAATGAGATATTACCTCACATTGGTCAGAATGGCCATTATCAAAAAGTCTACAAACAATAAATGCTGGAGAGGGTGTGGAGAAAAGGGAACACTTTTGCACTGTTGGTGGGAATGTAAATTGATACAACCACTATGGAAGACGGTATGGAGATTCCTTAAAAAGCTATGAATAAAACCACCATATGACCCAGCAATCCCACTCCTAGGCATATACCCTGAGGAAACCAGGGTTGAAAAGGACACGTGTATCCCATTGTTCATTGCAGCACTATTTACAATAGCTAGAACATGGAAGCAACCTAGATGTCCATCAACAGATGAATGGATAAAGAAGTTGTGGTACATATACACAATGGAATATTACTCAGCCATAAAAGGAACACATTTGAGTCAGTTCTGATGAGGTGGATGAACCTAGAACCTATTACACGAGTAAAGTGAGTCAGAAAGAGAAACAGAAAGATAAATATCATATTCTAATGCATATATATGGAATCTAGGAAAATGGTACTGAAGAATTTATTTACAGGGCAGCAATGGAGAAACAGACATAGAGAATAGACTTATGGACATGGGAGAGGAGAGAAGAAGATGAGATGTATGGAAAGAGTAACTTGGAAACTTACATTACCATATGTAAAATAGATAGCCAACAGGAATTTGCTCTGTGGCTCAGGAAACTCAGTCAGGAGCTCTGTATCAACCTAGAGGGGTGGGATGGGGAGGGAAATGAGAGGGAGGTTCAAAAGGGAGGGTATACATGTATACCTATGGCTGATTCAGGTTGAGGTTTGACAGAAAACAACAAAATTCTGTAAAGCAATTCTGTAAACCAATAAAAAAAATAAAAAGAATCTCTTTGTTATCAAAAGAAATACTAATGTGAAATGTCACTTTTTTAAAATATAATTTGAAGAATCAGATACCTTTAATATTTCTCTTATTCTAATTCTATATAACATGTGACGAGATCACAGCCACAAGAGGTATGTTGGGGTGATCCACTCCTGGCAGGAACTGAGGGGCCATCAAAGAGGAAGAAGTCAGGGACTGATATGGGAGAGGATAGCTTCTCATCTCCCATTTCAGGAAGTCAGGGTCTCAGATCAAGCTTGTGTTGAGAATGGGAAAGGGGTGAGGATTAAATTTAATATAATATTAAACTTTCAAACTAAACTTTAATACGTAACACTGGCCAGCAAATTATAGGATGCATGGGAAATTTTAACTGATAAGGAAGGGAAATTGCAACCAAAGTATCTGAAGACAGTGTAGGAAAATTTAAAACATAATTAAAAACATTTCATGTTATACTTCATTTATTGAGACAGAGCCACTGCATAAAATGAGCTTCCCAGGTGGCTCAGCAGTAAAGAATCCACTTGAAAATGCGAGAGTCACAGGGGTTGATGCCAGTTCGATCCCCGGGTTGGGGAGACTCCCTGGAGAAGGAAATGGTGACCCACTCAAGTGTTCTTGCCTAGGAAATCACATGGACAGAGGAGCCTGGTGGGCTGCAGAGGTCATAAAGATTTGGACATGATTGAGTGACTGAGCACACATGCATGTACTACATAAAATACTATACTTATACACAAACACATGGACTTTCATACACAGGCAAATTCTCACATGTGCACACTTTAACACATACATAAACATTTGAAAACAAAATACTACACAGCAGCTAGGAAGGAATGGACTTCATTGCTCTATTCCCTGTCTGGAAAAGTGCGTGGATCATATAGATATGCAATAAGTATTTAAAAATAAATTGTGATTGCTTTTTACTCCCAAAGACTCACACATAAAACACCTTAATGTGTCAGTTTGGTGTCACTATCCCTTTCTGTCTTTAACTCAAATATCTAATCCCTAGGCCCAAAATCACCCACCAGTAGGCTTAGTGTGAGAATTACTCCTGTAAAATTGTTCTGAATGTTGCCCTAGCTTCTTAAAATTATTTCTTGCTTTTTACCTGGAGTTCAGTCAAGCCTTTCAAATTTTTATATCTGGCATTTGAGCTGGCTTCCTATGCAGGAAAAAATAAGGATGGACCCCCATTTCTTTTTCTTTTTTATTGGATGGACCATGTTTTGTTAGATTCAGGCGTACAACAAAGTGATTCAGTTACACATATAGATATCTTCATTCTTTTTCAAATTCTTTTCTCACGTAGATTATCACAAAATATTGGGGTTCCCTATACTGAACAATGGGTCCTTTTTGGTTATGTATCTTATATATAGTTGTGTATGTGTGTGTGTGTGTGTGTGTGTGTGTGTGTATGTTCATCCCAAGCTCCTGACTTATCCTTACCCGCTTTGGTAACCGTAAGTTTATTTTCAATATCTGTAAGTCTGTTTCTGCTTTGTAAATAATGCCATTTTGCTGAAACTTCAATGGATTCTCGTTTCTTTTAAAATATAAACTCAGGCAATGGCAGTGATTTCAGGAAAGAGTCCTCATCCACCGTGGGGGCACAGACACAACACTTTCCAGCCAGCTTGCAGAATTCAGGGTAACATTGAGGCAGAGGTGAAGGACAACAGCTGCCTCCCGTAGGAAAAGGACTTAACCTCATTTACTGGAGCAGGAAAAATTGCAGATGCTCTTATTTGTTATTAAGCATCTCAGATTATCCACATGTGACCAGAGCATCATTTTTACTGGGAAATCAATTTTAGACCATGGTGGAAGTGCTCCACATTTTCACTATTATCAAAACTGGCTCCAACATTAGGAAACCTCACGTAGTGAATGTAACTCCAGCTGTAGTCATAGGCAACAGAGTTAGATCCATTTGCACATGGAACAGAGATGGCTTAACTGCCAATTCTTCAAAACTTTCTTCAAACTGTTACAGGAAACATGTGACTTGGAAACATGGAATATAACTGACAGAGGCACAGCAGTAATTCTCTTCCTCTGCTACAATTTTAAGCCTGAGATACCATTTTCCAAGTAAATAGCTTTATCAAAGATGATCCAATCAAAAACTTTCTCCTAGTGGCAAGGAGATAAGATGACTATTATTTTTGATGAACACAAGATTGGTTAAGTTCTGATGTTATCCAGTTGCACTTTGTCACAAGCAAATAAGCAAACAAACAGCTCCACTCTCCCCTAACAATAACCAAATAACACAAACAGGTCACAGTATTTCAGTTATTTTTTTTTTTTTTTTGCCAGGATGGACAAATAAAATATGCTGGTTCAACTTTGCTTTCTGCTCCAGTTTGTATTACAAAATGTATTTTTTACCATTTTCCAATGAAATTGTAACAAAGTCTTTCAAGCATTTTTTATTTTTACATTTTATGACTTAAAGCAAACATAGTGTCAATAGACATATGTACACAACTGGGAAAAATGGAAATGTTTCAAACTTTAAATATTCTCTGCCATGTCCTGGAGCTTTCTGCCCTCTTTCGCCTCCAAGGGAAGATTTCAAGTGTTCCAGCAGCTTTGGGTTTATCGGTGTAGGGTTAGGAGAAGGCAGAGAAATAGATGAGGCTTGTTAAGAGCAAAACTGAATCAATCCATTAATTTGCTTTTCAAAGTAACCAAAGATCACCTGGTAGATTAGTGGTCACAAAGAGTCAGACATAAACAACAACAATAACAACAGTGCATTCTCTAACTCAGAGCTATATGCACTCTTTGTGACCCCATGCACTCTTTGTGACCCCATGGACTCTTTGTGACCCCATGCACTCTTTGTGACCCCATGCACTCTTTGTGACCCCATGGACTCTTTGTGACTCCATGGACTGCAGAACTCCAGACTCCTCTGTCCTCCACTGTCTCCCAAAGTTTGTATAGAGAATGCATAGCTTTGTATAGTAAAATTTAGCAGTACACTTATTGATCAGCAATTATGAAAAAGCAAATGTATTTTTCAAAAAAGAAAGCTTTGCTAACTGGAAAAAAAGAAAAAAGGAACTAAAAGAAGAGAAAGGGAAAATAAAAGAAAGAAAGGAAAGGAAAGCAAAAGAAAAAAAGGAAGGAAAGGAAGGAAGAAATTGTATGCACTATATGTTTCAAATAGTATAAGTAGTTGTAAGTTGAAAATATTGCAAAATCTGATTAAGTAGAATGCATTTTTTATCACAGCACTGGTAAATTAGGCATGGTGTGTGTCTTATTGCAAAACACTAAGATTGTTATTACAGTGGTATACTCCTGCTGCTTTGCTTATCAAACCAGAAAATCTATCATGCAGAGTCCACTTTTCAATCAAGTCTAAATCTTTTCTCTTACATCACCAGACATGTCCATGTTAATGCAATTCCTCTAGGCAAAGCTAACTGGCTAGAAATACAGAATCCAAAGCAGAAAGAAATAGCCTTGGAATGAATATATTCTCTTGGGCACTAAAAGATGCTTATCTACAGTTAAATACAAAAGAAGTCTATTTATATAGACTGAAAACTTCAAACCACAGATGCTGTTAGGAACAATTCTTGAATACTAGTTAAATTAGGCAGTTTAAATAATATTTGGTTTCAAATCCTTTCCCAAGTCTTACAAGGTCTCACTGATGCTTATATGTCAACAGGGTTGACTTTAACTCACAGCGTTATGTACTCATGTTTTGAAGAGCTGTTATTTGGTAATTTTGAGGTTACATATTTTAATTTTCATCAATCTAAGTTTTATATAACCTTACTCAGAAAAAAAAAAAATCAATGATAAGCCATTAATTTATCTTTAGAGTAAATCGACTCAGAACTGAAAATCTTTTGTTGTTACTGTTGTCATTTCCCCAAAGTTAATGAAGAACAATTCACATGGAACTTCAGTCAGTGAGCCAGAAATATATCTAAACTATTTTTCCTCCTATGTGTAAAGATAACATCTTAAACAGTCATAGACACAATCATTTTTTCCTTAGAAGAATTCCTTTTCCCAATGTAAATAAAACTACAGACCTCAGAAAGACAGTGAGAATTTTGAGTGAACGTTAAAATGCTAGTGTAATCTTGTAACAGAAAGATTGAAATTTCAGCAACAATAAATAAACATATTTCTTATATTTTTGCAAAATGGTTGACAAAAATATCTTAAGATTTGAGTGTTGTTATTGTTTATTGGCTTTAGAAACATAAGGAAGAACACAAGCACATGCAGAGGAAATAATAATTCCTGGCTTCTGGCCACTTATTTCACTTTCCCACCCCAAATAATGGATGAAAATATACATGACTATCCACATATCTGATGTGAGAAAAAACCTGTGAAGTGCTCAGTACTCAGTGGTTGAAAAACTTGGTTGCATAATTGGGGAACATCCATAAATACATCTGGTAACCACTGAAAATTTTATAATTTCGAACACTTTTTTCAAAGTTCAGTAAGTAATAGAAAAAAAGGAAATAGATATTCATTACATAGATTTATACAGAAAAATGTCAAAATTAGTTCTCTACAATAACCTCACAATGGTGGGGCATTCTCTCTTTTTCTATTTTCTACATAACATATATTTTTATTAATTGATGTATATAATTCACATAGAATAAAAATCAACAGATTTTTACTACATAGAGATTAATGCATTCTGCCAAATGTATGTGTATACCCATGTAGCTATCACCCTGATCAAGATGTGAAACATTTTCCCCACCCTCAAAATTCCCCAAGCTTCCTTCCAGTCTATGTCCTTGCATCCTCAATGCCAGGAGCCAATGATCTGACTTTTACTATCACAGCTTGGTTCTGATTATTCTAAAGCTTCAGGTAAATGAAATGATACAGTACGTATTCTTTTGTGGCTGGATTCTTCACTCAAAACTATGCTTTTTGATGTTCATGCTTGCTGTTGCTTGCATCAGAAGTTTGTTGATTCTTATTGTCAAGTCATGTATCACTAGACCACAGTGTGTTTGCCCATTCTTCTAGTAATAGGTATTTGAGTCTTTTCATTTTAAAAAATTGTGATAAATAAAGCTACTGTAAATATTTTTGTACATCTCTTTGAGCAGACATTTTTCATTTCTCTTTGGGTTAAAAACTGGGAATAAACTTGCTGTGTTGTCTGGTAGGTTTATGATTAACTTTATAAAACACTGGTAACCTGTTCAAAATTACTACAACATCTTACATTCTTGACAGGAATTTACAGGCATTCCGCTGACTCCCAATCTTAACTAACTTTTGGTATTGTCAGTCTTTTTTTTCGTTAGCCACTCTATTGGATGTGGAATGATATTTTACTGTGATTTTAATTTGTAATTTCCTCATGAAAAATAATGTTCGACATTCTTTCATCTTATTTGTGGTCATTTGAATATCATATCTCTAACTGGTGAAATGTTTCCTCTTTTTATTTGGCTTTTTAAATTGGGCTTTTATTATTGAGTGCTTTGCATATACTGTATAAATTTCTTGCAAATATTTTCTACAAGTTTGTGCCTTTTTAAAAAATTCTCTTTGAAATAGCAAGCTTTTTAACTTTTACAAAGTTGAACTTACAAATTTAAAAAAAGTATTGGTGCTTTTGGGGTTTAAGAAATCCTCGCTGCTGTTGTTCAGTCACTAAGTTGTGTTCGACGCTTTTGTGACCCCATGGACTGTAGCCCACCGGGCTCCTCTGTTGATAGGATTTCCTAGGCAAGAATATGGAGTGGGCTGTCATTTCCTTCTCCACGGGATCTTCCCCACCCAGGGTCAAACCCGTATCTTCTGCATTACAGGCAGATACTTTAACACTGAGCCACCTGGGAAGTTCAATGATAATTCTACTAACTTTTATTTCTTTATTGTCTTTGAAATTTTATTTTATTTCCTTGTTGGATGGGTTAAGAGCCCAGAACAATGTGAATTGAAGTAGTGTATGGTTGGTGCTGAAACATATATTTTTCTTTTGGATTTTTAATCTCTAAAAGTATTGCAAAAACCTTGACGCATACTCAGATTCTCAATCTGAGCTGAATAACACACCTATGAAATGAGATAAAGCTATTTAATATAGCAAATGAAGTGTTTCTCAAGTTTTGAAAGGCAGTTAGAATTTACACATATATGTAGATCTATTCACATCATCCCTGGTGGCTCAGACGGTTAAGTATATGCCTGCAATTCAGGAGACCCAGATTCGAACCCTGTGTGGGAAAGATCCCCTGGAGAAGGGAATGACTACCCACTCCATCACTTCTTGGCCCTTGCCCTGCTCATCCATCTACAGGAAACATAAAAGATTTTCACTCTACCATCTTACCTTAGAACAGCCAAAAAAATTTATGGGGTGCAACAAAAGCAGTTCCAAGAAAGAAATTAATGACAATAAATGCCTACCTCAAAAAATAAGAAGTCTCTAACAAACAACCTAACTTCACACCTAAAGGAACTAGGAAAAGAAGAAAAAAAAAATTAGTAGAAGGAAGGCAATAACTAATATTAGTTATTAATGAAACTAATAAATTAATGAAATAGATGCTAAAATGATAATAGAAAAGATAAATAAAACTAAGAGATTATTTTTATAAGGATTTTTTTTAATTGGGAAAATTTTAGCTAGAGTCACCAAAAAAAAAAAAATAGATGAGGTCAAATAAATCATAAATTAAAGTGATATTATAACTAATACCACAGAAATATGGAAAATCATAAGATAGTACAACTAACAATTATATGCCAACAAGTTGTACATCCTAGAAGAAATGTATAAATTCCTAGAAACATACCACCAAATAAGATTGAATCATGATGAAATAGAAAATATGAATAGACATTATTAGAATCAGTAATCAAAACCTCTCAACATAGCAAATTCTAGGACCAGACAGCTTCATTGGTGAGTTCTACCAAACACTGAAAGAGCACGTAACCTTCTCAAACTCTTCCAAAAATTTGAAGAGGAGGGAAGTATTCCAAATTCATTTTACAAAGCCAAGATTATCCTAATACCAAAACCAGACAAAGACACTACAAAGGAAGAAAATTACAGGCCAATACCTCCAATGAACATAATGCAAAAATCCTCAACAAAATATAAGCAAATCAAATTCAGTAATACATTAAGATGATCTTACACCATAATCAAGTGAAATTTTATTCTGGGATGCAACAATGGTTCAACATCACAAATCAGTCAATATGACATACCATTTTTTTTTAAATCAAGCATAAAAAGTATACAATCATCTCAATGGATGTAGAAAAATCATTTGACAAAATTGACACCTATGTATGACACAACTTCTCTACAAAGCCAGTGTAAAAGAAATGTATCTCAACATAATAAAAGCCATATATGACAATACCAGAGCTAACACCATACTTAATGGTGAAAAGCTAAAAGTGTTTTCTCTAAGATCAAGAACAGAACAGGGATGTCCACTCTGGCCACTTTTATTTAACATATTATTGGAAGTTCTAACCAGAGCAATTAGTCAAGAATAATAAGTAAAAGACATCCAAATTGGAAAGGAAGAAGTAGAACTCTCACTTTTGCGGATGCCATGATATTATATGTAGGAAATCCTAAAAGTGCCAACAAAAAAATTTTCCACCTAGTAAACAAATTCAGTAAGTTTCCAGGATAAAAAATCAATACACAAAATATGTTGTGTTTCTAAACACTAATAGCAAACTATCAGAAAGAGAAATTAAGAAAACTATCCCATTTACCATCACATTGAAAAGAATAAAATACCTAGGGATAAATCCAAATAAGAAGGTAAAATACCTGGACTTGAAAAACTGTAAGACACCAAAGAAAGATTGAAGGCAACATTTCATGCAAGGATGGGCATGATAAAGAACAGAAATGGCAAAGATCTAACAGAAGCAGAAGATATTAAGAAGAGGTGGCAAGAATACACAGAAGAACTATACAAAAAATGTCTTAATGACCCAAATAATCATGATGGTGTGGTCACTCACCTGGAGCCAGACATCCTGGAGTGTGAAGTGAAGTGGGCCTTAGGAATCACTACTACAAACAAAGTTAGTGGAGGTGATGGAATTCCGCTGAGCTATTTCAAATCTTAAAAAATGATGCTGTTAAAGTGGTCAATTCAATATATCAGCAAATTTGGAAAACTCAGCAGTGGCTACAGAACTGGAAAAGGTCAGTTTCCATTCCAATCCCAAAGAAGGGCAATGCCAAAGATGCTCAAACTACCATACAATTCACTCATTTTTGCATGCTAGTTAGGTTATGCTCAAAATCCTTCAAGACAAGCTTCAGCAATACCTGAACTGAGAATTTCCAGTGGTATATGCTGGGCTTAGAAAAGGCAAAGGAACCAGAGATCAAATTGCCAACATCCACTGGATCAGAGAGAAATAAAGGGAATTCCAGAAAAACATCTATTTCTGCTTCATTGACTACACTAAAGCCTTTAACTGTGAGGATCACAAAAACCCTGCAGAAAATTTGAAAAGATGGGAATACCAGACCACCTTACCTGTCTCCTGAGAAACCTGTATACACGTCAAGAAGCAACAGTTAGAAGAGGACATGGAACAACTGACTGGTTCAAAATTTGGAAAGTAATACAACAAAGCTGCATATTGCCACCATGTTTGTTTAATTTATATGTAGAGTACATTATGCAAAATGCTGGGCTGGATGAAGCACAAGCTGGAATCAAGATTGCCTGGAGAAATATTGACAACCTCAGATATCCAGATGATACCACTGTAATGGCAGAAAGTGAAGAGGAACTAAAGAGCCTCTTGATGAGGGTGAAAGAGGAGAATGAAAAAGCTGGTTTAAAACTCAACATTTAAAAAAACTAAGGTCATGGCATCAGGTTCCATCACTTCTTGACAAATGGGAGGGGAAAAATGGAAACAGTATCAGATTTTATTTTCTTGGGCTCCAAACACTGCTGACAGTGACTGCAGCCATGAATTTAAAAGATACTTGATCCTTGGAAGGAAAGCTATGGCAAGCCTAGACAGCATATTAAAAAGCAAATATATCCCTTTGCTGACAAAGGTCCTTATGGTTATGAATTTGAGCAAACTCTGGGAGAGAGTGAAGAACAGAGAAGCCTGGTGTGCTGCAGTCTGTGGGGTCTCAAAGAGTCAGACACCACTTAGCGATTGAACAACTCTAGGATAAATATAGAAATGTTAATTCACAGGCCTTGCCAACCCACCTATCTGTATGCAGGTCAAGAAGCAACAGTTAGAACTGAACATGGAATAACAGACTGGTTTCAAATCGGGAAAGGAGTACGTCAAGGCTGTATATTGTCACCCTGATTATTTGCAGAGTACATCATGCGAAATGCTGGGCTGGATGAAGCACAAGCTGGAATCAAGATTGCCGGGAGAAATATCAGTAACCTCAGACAGGCAAATGACATAACCCTTATGGCAGAAAGCAAAGAACTAAAGAGTCTCTTGATGAAAGTGAAAGAGGAGAGTGAAAAAGTTGGCTTTAAATTCAACATTCAGAAAACTAAGATCATGGCATCCGGCCCCATCACGTCATGGCAAATAGATGTGAAAACAATGAAAACAGTGAGACTATTTTTTTGGGCTCCAAAATCACTGCAGATGGTGACTGCAGCCATGAAATTAAAAGACACTTGCTCCTTGGAAGAATAGTTATGACCAACCTAGACAGCATGTTCTCCAGGCAAGAATATTGGGGTGTATTGCCATTCCCTCTTCCAGGGGATCTTCCCAACTCAGGGATTGATCAAACCTGCGTCTCCTGAGGCTCCTGCATTGCAGGCAGATTCTTTGCCGCTGAGCTACCAGGGAAGTCCATTGTTGTGTCATACATTTTGCCAAATCAATTGCTGTATTACAAAGAAGTAACAAAAGTTTAACAAAATTATATGTGACAGAGTAAATTTATTATTTTTATGTTAATGGGGTATTAACAGTATACTTAATGAAAAAGTCCTTTATTTAGAGACAAAATCTGTGAAGCAAAACTCCAGATTATGGAAGCATTTAATAAATACTCAATTCAATTCCAAACCCTGGAGTGAGGAGTGGATAGTGAAGGAAAAGACCTCATTTACACAAAGTCTGGAAATGCAGTGACCTCAAGCCTCCCCACTGAACCGAGAGATAGTATCAAGTGGAATATATCTTACTTCACCTTGTTATAGCTTTCCCCTAGCAGGGCTCAGGACAGAGTGGGAGCAAAATGTTTCCTTCATGAATATACAGAGGAAAGAGGAGGGAGAAAAGAAAAAGAGGGGAAGGGAAAAATTTAGTCATTATTGGACTTTTAGAGAAAAAAATATCAACTCATTTAAAATCTATTATTGCGAATTTACCATTAGACAAATATCTCCTTAGTGCTAGAAACAATTCTTCTGCCCATGAAATTCACATTAAGGAGAAAGAAACATAAAATTAATGATACTCTCAAAGATATGAATTCCTGTTTTAGTAGTAATAAACTACTTGGGATGCAAGAAAAACAAAGACTTCTTGCCATTTTAGTTTTCTACAAGTTATTTGCAAATAGGAAAAATATTGTAGAGTTTAGGAATGAATTATAAATTTAAAGCATAAAAATAGAAAAAAATCTATGCAAAAAGATATGTACCAGTGAATGGAATCTGTAATAGCTACAGAATAGAGCACAGTCTGGCTTTAATTAAGTTTAAATTAACTTTACATGAAAATAAATTGGTTTTGAATCTGCAAGATTAAAATAATAATATTAACATCTAAAAGAAATGACGCTTTTTAAATCTCAATCAAGCCCAAAGGTCTAGATGAAATAAAAACCGAGACTGTAAATTACCAATTAATTTACTTGTAGGGTTATTTATGTTCATTTGAGTTTTTGAAACATGCTTAATAGGCAGTTTAAAAATATTAAAAGCTATCAATTGTGTATATGTAGTGAAAAACTAATATTAAGATCAAGAGAGTCATTTGAAAAATATATTGTTTTCCATCTTGAAAAGCTCAGTTCTGCTAAACCAATAGGAAATTTCATTTATTATTATTAACAGAATACAGTTAATAATATTGTAAACAATAAATTATTGTTAATTATTTAAAAATCTACTCTCTGTGTGTCTTGTGTTTTCTTTATTCTAACAAAATTAGAAAAAGCTTCAACTCAAGTAAAGCATCCCTCTATTGCCTGGTTTTCTCTCATCATTCTTCATCTTTTTCACAAGAGAAAATCAGAATTTATTACTGACACATTCAAATGCCCCCCCCCACCACACATATGTAAATAATTATAAACCATATCATTCTTGTTGAGATACATTCCTAGAAGTGATAATGGGATATGTCTCTTTCTTTCTTTTTGAACAAATGTAAAATTTATGACAGATGTTAAGCATTCCTGATGTCTCACTAGAACCTCTCCCTAATGCCTTCCTCCCTTCTTCTTCCTCTCCTCGTTCATATTTCTAAAAACCACACACAGATGCTAATAACCTCACAGGGTTTGGCAAGCTTAGCACTTGAAAAGCCACTAGACCTAAGTTTCACATTTCATATATGAAGAATGGAACACCCATGGAGTATGATGTGCCCATGGTACAGCCATGCTCAGATCTTGGTTCCTGTGACTCACAGAGAGAATAACAGTGGTCTTTCCAGAAGGAGCACATGAGCACTGGATCCATGGCCTCTCATAGCCATACATGGCTGGGACAGAGAAATAATCATCGTTGAGCCTCAGTTGCTTCCTGGGCAAGACCGCTATGATGATTGAGTATGTGAATGTGTGTAAAGATTTACCACAGTACCTGGCACCAAAAGGTTTATTTGAGAGGACAGATTCTTTTCAAATTCAAAGAAAGCTTCTGTTCCTACTTTAACTGTTACTGTAAAGATTAAATAAATTATGTGGTAATGATATAACTCTTATGCTCAGTGTATGAGCATTGAACTCTGGCAGTTGCCATACAAGTAGATTCAATTAGCATCAAGTTCTGAATTTATTTTAGTCCTAAACACTTATTTTTCAAAACCAACATTGCCTAAATAAATGAATTGTAATTGTCAAATACCTTTCTTTGTCCTTCTTCAATTCCTTAGAATCTATGTTCTCATCAACTCTCTCTTCCACCTCTGATTCCTCTCTCTTCCTGTATCTATTGTCTGCCTTGTTTTTGCTGGTCCAATTCCTTTCTTAACTCCATCCTTCTTCACTGATACCACTTGCTGCTTTGTCTAAAAATCTCCTATGGACAATGTGAGTTCAATTTTCTTAGACATTGTAAGTCAAGTCACCCAGAGAGTCAGATGATAAAGAGTACACTGTGAATGAATGAGATTAGTAATGATGTTAGTTGCAGCAGTTTAAAGAATAATATTTTCCACTTATTGAATGTCAGCTGTATACCAGCTAGCATACTTATGTGTCACACTTGAATTAATTTAAACTCTTGAGACACTCAAATGGTTAATGTTCTTATCCCCATTTTTAAAATTATAAATTTGAAAAATGTAAGTGGGTTTATAAAGTCTGCATGATATACACAGCTGGACAATGGCACCCTACATTTGTGATCTCTATATGTACTATTGAGATAATACACATCAAAGTTTGAATCCAATCAACTTAACTAAAGATCATCCTAGAAAATCCTGAACAAAAAAGCTGAAACCTAATTAACTACCTTGCAACATATTTGAAGTAAACACGTATTAGTAGAGAGAGGGTGGTGAACATTCTCTACAATCAAACTATAATGTTTTTTTGTCTAAGATTTTTTAGAGGGTGGGGATAAAAAGAGAGGTTCAAGCATTTATCTAGAATATGTATTTTAATGTGTGTCATGGACTAGCCATAATATTCCAATATAATAATATTGGAATATTATGGACTCTGATAAATCACCCCACAGAAATGGCTCAACTCTTTCTTTGGCAGAATAAATACCTATCTGATTAGTAGTTCACTTGGAGGCACAACAAGGATATTCCAGACAATGAACTGACAATGTCTGCTCTATAAAATGCAGGTTTCCCCACATAAATAAGGAACTAAGATTTTTGTTTTATATGTCAAAACAGTTACTGTTGGTCATTTCAGACACCTAAGTCCTTGAGACTGATTGAGGAAGTCAAAAATGTTTTGAGTTTAGGAGTGTGTGTAACACTGGAAAGGATAGGAGGAAGGTGACAAAGATCGGGTAATCTACTGCTGTAGATCCTTCCTATTAAGATTGCTGCAGACTGACCATGTAGATCAAGGAAAGCTGGACTTCTCCATGCATTCTCTCCCTCTTCCCTCCTTTACTAAACAACATCCTGCATTGATTTCTTTCCAAATGATCATTAAACTCATGAAAGGATGATTAAACTCATTAAGCACCAGGAAAATGCAAATGAAGCCAGAAGGAGATATCATTACTCATCACAGAAAGGGCTAAATTTCTGAAACAAACAAAAAAGAAATAAATAAAGAAAAAAGGCAGGAAAATAATAATTAGTCTGTGGCATCACATGAATGTTCACACACATTTGGAGGATACGTAAATTATAAAGTGACTTTGAAAACTGTTTGATATTATTAACTAAATTTGGAGATGATTGTACCCAGGAGCCAACAATTTCTCTCCTATTCATAGACTAAACAAAAATAGATGCAAATGTGCACCAAGGAGCATGCCCAAAAATGTTCAAAATATAATTTATTCATAATAGCCAAAATCTGAGAATAGTGCAAATGTACGTCAACGGGATAGAATACTGTTATATATTCATATTATAGAATAGAATATTATGTATGTAGCAATAAATTTGAAAAATCATAGTTGTCTACAACAACATGGAAAGACCTCTCAATATAATACAAGCAGAAGAGGACAGACTCAAAGGTACATTATAAATGATTTTGTTTGTGTAAAGTACAAAAGGTGGCAAAATCACTGTGTTAGGACTCAGGGTACTGGATATCTTGGTGAGAACAAGAGCCTGGTTATTTGTAGTGTGGTGGAGAAAACTGGTCATATTCCCTCATCTGATCTGAGATGTGAGTCTTTATCAGAGTAAACTCCATGATGAAGCATTGAGCTACTTATTTTTGCTTCTCTCAGTGTGTTCTTCATAAGAAAAAGCTTTTTTTTAAGCAATGCAGCAAATAATTGGATATGTTCTAGAAACTGGGGTATACATACCACATGACCAGCTGAAAAAAATTATTAAATGTTAGCTGAATCCATACATCTTCTCCAAGATTAAATTTTCACTGACAATGTCATATTCAGCTTTAAAAAATGCCATATATTGGAAGGAAACCCTAAGGATAGAAAACTTTGTTAGCCAACTCAAAATTATTCTCAAAAGTGGTACAAGACACACTGTTGAAGGTGTATGTCAATAGTATCAGTGTAATTGTTTTCTGAAATACCAAAGTGGGAAAAGATGTTATCTGCAATATTAAGGAAAAAATAAGACAATTCATCCCCACACCAATAGAAAACACTTGATTGTCAATACTGACCTTGGGAAATGCATTGAACTTGTTTCACACTATTTTTCCAACAAGAAGAAAAAATATTTCTTTTTTAATCAAGACACTGCTTTAAATCTCACCTAAGGAAATCCAAAGACCCAACTGTTCAACACTTTTTTAAAAAGCCACATAAATTTTACACATATGCACACATAAACATACACACACATTTCAAACATGTCAATCAAATTGTCTATAGAAATCTTATCGAATTTCAGTGAATAGACTCATCTCCCAGTCCAACTCCTCTTTCTCTTTTTTAAATCAGTGAATGTAGTCACTAAATTTAAACCAAAACGTTGTTTTATACAGTCTCTCAATGGAGATAAAGCAATGTGCACATGACCTTGTCAGGTCTCTTGGTTCTGATAATACCAGAACCAGAATTTGTGATTGCTAATTTTATGCCTCAACTTGACTGAGCCACAGCTGCCCAGGTATTTAGTTAAATAATATCTGGGTATGTCTGTGAGGGTGTTTCTGAGTGAGATTAACATTTACATCAGTAAAGCTGATTGCCCACCTAAAGTGAGAGTGGAATTCGTTTAAAACCCAGGCTAATAATATACACATGTAGAGATTTTTCGGGAGCCGCGATAGGCTTTATTGACAAAATGGAGGCACGGCCCCAACCCCCTCTCCTCATCCCGCAGGCACGGTCCCGGGATGAAGGAGTTAGGTCTTGTGATTCTGACTTATCCTTTCCTTCCTCCGGTTGAGTTGGCTGGAAAGAATGTTATAATCCATAAAGTTAACTATTGACATTTGTTCAAGGATCTTTACAAAGAATGTTTCAGGATGAGCACATAGGCTGCAGCTTGAGGCCATGGGAAACATTGTTATCTGAAACCTGCCTGTAAGGGGAATGTTTATGGCAAGAGAAGTTTGCTGAGTTTAGGGGTTAGGAATAATTAAGAATAGTTAGAAGCTAAAAGTTTAAGGTATGTTGTAGTGTTGGCATATTTTACTATAGCTTATAGAAACTAGGAATTTTAGAGATACTAATAGCTAAAGAAGTCTTTTTAGGAGTTAATGAGCTCAAGCAGGATTTAGAAAGATAAGAAATAAACTGAGGGATGTGGTATGCAGCCCAGAGACAAACTTGAGTTACAAGGTAATCACAAGGACACTTAAGAGGGAACTCTGAAGGACAACAATGATTTATGAAGACAGTAAATCTGGGTGAGGGGAAACTGAAGATGTCATACCTCTAACCTAATGCTTTTGTAAAAGTATAAAAGAAAACCGGATGCTTAAAATAAACATGCAGCCCAGAGCTTTGAGCGAGAGACTGCATCATTTTCTCCGCCGACCCCGTTCATCCCTTCAGGTGCTTCCCTGGCTGCCGGAGCTGGACTCTGGCAGATATCTTTCTCATTACCTTGTTTTCTTCTGGCTGTACCACCAAGTCCTCCTAGCTCCACTCTCACTGAATCTACGTGCCCTGTGATTTTTGCTAGCAAGGCACCTTTTTATTCACAGTCATACATTCACTCACTCACTCTCTCACTGAGCATTCATTAAGTGTTTGATCTATGCCTGGGCTTGTGGCTGGTGTTGGAGAGCCAATATAAAAGACATCGTTCCTGCACTTCCAAGAGCTTACATCTAAGGGCGGGGGCGGGGGCGGGGGCGGGGGGGGGGAGGCAAAGAGGAAAAGTGCAATCCAGCCATGTGCCAAGACTGTGGGGATTATCACTTTGCCCCCCTTCCTTCTTCTTCCACTCCCAATTCCCTAACTCAATCTTTGTTATCTCAGTTTCCAAGCCTGGCCCCCAAATATCAGAAATACCCTAAAAGATAATGTCACTAAAATAGCTCTTCTGGGGCCCTAATAAGGGCAAATTAGGGCATAAATGCTTCAATCGACTTTGTGCCAAACATCTAATTAAATAGAGAAATTGTCACACACGTTTCTCTTCCCATGTCTTGTTAACACACAGTGGCTACTTTCCAAACATTATTTCCTTTTTCTTTTAGCCAAGCAGATGCCATGGGAATTACTCATGAAGCGCCTTACTCTAATCCCAGCATGATGCTAATAACAGTTCAAATAAAACCAGAGTAGTGGTCTGATTTGTTCTTTCTCTCACTCTTGTTTATTACCTCTGAAGTGTGTTTCTGCTCAAATGTGTAAAAAAGAAAAAAAGACATTTATCTGTATTCTAGAGGAGAAAATATAAGCCTCCTCAAAGAAAAGGAAATTACAGCTGCTTTCTCTATCAATCTTATGAACAATCTGTCAATTACTATAACATGTTAGTAAACCATGAGAATATTTCAGCAGAGCAAAGTAATGTAGGTTAGATTATTATTATCCACAGCAAGAGAGGATATACAGAAGACCTCAGCTACTGCTTCTTCCAACCTTTTGGGCTATGAGCAGCAAGGTATAGAGAATTTCTTTGGGTGCAGACAAAATCCTATGTATTGGCTTCCAGTGAGCACTTTTGTCCCTTCCGTTGTTGCTGTTGTTGTTCAGTCACTCAGTTGTGTCTAACTCTTTGCGACTCCATGAACTGTAGCACGGCAGGCTTCCCTGTCCATCACTATCTCCTGGAGTATGCTTAAACTCATGTCCATTGAGACGGCGATGCCATCCAACCATCTCATCCTCTGTCACTCCCATCTACTCCTGCCCTCAATCTTTCCCAGTATCAGGGTTTTTCCTTCTTTTCTTTACTTCATATCAGGTGGCCAAAGTATTGGAGCTTCAACTTCAGCATCAGTCCTTCCAGTGAATATTTAGGATTGATTTCCTTTAGGATTGACTGGTTTGATCTCCTTGCAGTCCAAGGGACTCTCAAGAGTCTTCTCCAGCACCACAGTTCAAAAGCTCTTTAAACAAGTGTAGCTACTCCTCACACAGTGAAAATGATGAGTTAATCAAAGAAGGTTTTCCTGTCAAGGTCATCACCAGGTTCACTATCAACTTATTTGCAATTGTTTCTTTTTTATCCCAGAGAAGATTGCTCTTTAGTGACTCTGGATTATAATATCTCATCTACCGGGACACTGAAGAGAATACAAAATGGTGCATTTCTCCCAATAGAGTGTATGCTCTACCACTGCCTTCTCCTTCTCATATCCAGGTGTCCACGTACCATCGAGTAATAACCTTGTGATTAATGCTAGTAGTGCCCCAAAGTCCTATTCACTTTCGGATCTTCTCCAATTTATTCTAAAAATAGTTATTGAGCTATTATCCCTAGTTGTGATGTCAATGGCAAAAGCTATCATTCTCAGTTCTGTCATGTGTCCCAAAGACCTCTTAAATCAAAGCAAAACATTTAATTCTGAGCTTATGGACCATCAAGCAATTATGGGAGGATTGGAAAGTGAATGAGATTTCCCAAAGAGAAAGTTTCATGGAAAGAACCAATGGCTGTAGCCTCCCTAAATGCTTAAGTGATCCCTGTTGACATTTTCTAGGTAACCTGGAAATGTTGCAAGGGGTTGCTGCTTTGGTGAAAAGAAAATTCTAAAAGTTGCATTTCTTAGAATGCTTTTGAGTAGGAAAATGCTATTGTGCCACATTATAAACAAGTTCCTAAAACCCAGGTGTAATTTGCAACAATTATTCTCTGATTCTTTCCTCTAGTTAGATGATGATTATTCTATCCCGTCCACTTAAACCTCATGCTCAGCTATCAGCCATCTCTCACCACCACCTGGCCTCTGCAATGGTCAGGATCCATGGCCTGCCCTTATGTGTGCTCCTCCAACTGCATTTCTCCCCACATTCCTGGAACTCCACCAACTTATATTTTTCCTAGTTTTAAAATAGTGCTTCCAAACAATTCCCTTTGTGTAGCCAATCTGAACTGAATGTCCTGACCTCTATTACTGTATCAACTTCCTTGAGTTTTGTGACTAATAAACTTGGTTGTCAATTCTCTGTTTATTACATATATACACATAGTCCACTTCTTTCCTCTCCTTCTGCCTTTTTAAAACAATGATTTACACAGAAATGCTATTTATTGTCAAACTCTTCAGGCAACTTGTAGAGAACTCTGTACATTATGCAGATTGCAAATATTGCTCAACAACATTATAATACCTCAGTGCTGTATCATCGTTTTCCATCTTTTGACAAATATTTAAGTTTTCAATCATTTCCCTTTTTATGTCAATCACAATAAATTTTGCATTATCTTTTTAACAATTTCTAAAATGAGCCAGAGTTTCAGCGGAGTGAGACAAAATTCCAAAAATATTCCCATCATTTACCTAAAGGAGTCAATCAACAAATAATTCAGATTCACCTCATTTAGCAGCTGCTGCTAGTTACATTTCTATATGAAAATGTTTTTGTAACTCTTATCATTGATTTGCAATGTTGTGTTAGTTTCAAATGCATAGCAGTGACTCAGTTCTACATATATTTACATATAAATATATATATTCTTTTTTTATACTCTCTTCCATTATAGGCCATTACAAGAGATTGAGTATAGCTCCCTATGCTATACAGTAAGACCTTGTTGTTTACCTATTTTATATATGGGGTGTGTGTGTGTGTGTGTGTGTGTGATAGTCACGCAGTCAAGCCCAACCGTTTGCCATCCCATGGACTGTAATCCAACAGGCTCCTCTGTCCATGGAATTCTCCAGGCAAGAATACTGGAGTGGGTTGCCATTTCCTCCTCCAGGGGATCTTCGTAACCCAAGGATCAAACTCAGGTCTCCTTCATTGCAGGTAGATTCTTTACCATATGAGCCACCAGGGAAGCCCTTTATACATGGTAGTGTGTATATTTTAATCCCAAACTCCTAATTTATCCTTCCTCCCTCTCGTTCCCCTTTGGTAATCATAAACTTGTTTGCTAAGTCTGTGAGTCTCTTACTGTTTTGTAAATAAGTTAATATGTATCATTTTTGAGGTTTTATCACTTATACCCATATATGCGATATCATATGATATTTATCTTTCTCTTTCTGAATTACTTCATTTAATATAATAATCTATACATCCACCCATGTTGCTGCAAATGGCATTATTTCATCTGTTTTAGTGGCTGAGTAATATTCCATTGTACCACATCTTCTTTATCCATTCATGTGTCAATGGACAACTAGGTTGCTTCTTAGCTACTGTTAATAGTGCTAGGGTGCTTGTATCTTTTCAGATTATGGTTTTCTCCAGATATATGCCCAGGAGTGAGATTGCAGAATCATATGGCAACTCTATTTTTAATTTTTAAAGAACTTCCATACTGTTCTTGCTCTTCACTGAAAGTAGAGCATTAATGGTCCTAACACTTACCTTAGCACTGTTTTGTTTAAGATTGATATTCTTCTTCATGTGAGGATCAAGAGGAAGCTATGCGCCTGTTAATCCAAGATTTAGGGCTGTTGTCTTATGACTCATTTCGAAGGGTGTAATGTGAGTGTTGGAAATTTAGCACTTTCTCTGGTGGTTCAGATGATAAAGAATCTGCTTGCAATGCAGGAGACCTGGGTTCAATCTCTGAGTTGGGAAGGTACCCTGGAGGAGGGCATGGCAACCCACTCCAGCATTCTTGCCTGAGGAATGCTTATAGACAGAGGAGCCCGGCAGTCTACAGTCCATGAGGTCGCAAAGAGTCAGACACAACTGAGCGACTAAGCACAGCACTCCATAATATTGTTGTCTCAGCATCAGTTTGTGTGCCCACCGCCCCCCCCCCCCCCCCGCAGGGGCTTTGAACACCAGCCCTCCCTCAAGCCTAGTACATGACCTTTAGGGTCACAAGCAAGTGTAAGTTCCTAATATGATTTCTCCAAAGCCCTGGGTGATCAATAGTCTCCCTTGCCTTCAAGCTCTGTCCCCATGTGCACTCCTTAGATAAGACTCTTCCAACTGTAAAGCTTACCACAACCCTGATCTTGTTGGTTTGAATTGACCAACCCAGCCTTAGCCTTGGGAACTTCAAAAAAGTACTCCACCCTTGGACCTTAATAAAGGCATGTGGCCCTGATCTTCTGGGCTTGAGACAGTCTGCAACCTGGGACCTGAGACCCTTTGCTGCAGTGCTTGCACCTGGACAAATGTCTCCTTGAGCAACAAAATACAAAGATACTACAGGGACTAAACGTAACTATATACATGTGCAGCTGGGGTAAATTATAGGCAAGATACTAAAAGACCATGAAAACCCCAAGTCCACTTCCGAAGAGGTGGGGACAAAAGCAGGGTGTCAGGATCAAAAACAGGGTACTAGGCATGCTCCTGGGCTTTCCAGCTGGAATACTGGTAAACGACTCACCTGCCAATGCAAGAGACATAAGAGAGGCAGGTTTGATCCCTGGGTCGGGAAGATCTCTTGGAAGAGGGACACAGGAGACACAAGAGATATGGGTTTGATCCCTGGGTGGGGAAGATGCCCTGCAGGAGGGCATGGCAACCCATTCCAGTATTCTTGTCTGGAGAATCCCATGGGCAGAGGAGTCTGGTGGGCTAAAGTCCATGGGTTCGCGACAGGACTGAGCACTCATGCACTACACATTATGCTACTGCAGCTCACTTTGCTGATACAGAAACGGTTTTATGTCATGTCTCTTTTAAAAAAATATCAATTGAATTAAATAATATAAATGACTGATTTTTAGTTTCCTAAAAGGAGTAGAAATAAGTAGAATGGGCTTACAATAAATAGGGTATAAACATTGAATTCCAGGTTAAAATTCTCTATGCTGTGCAGATTCCAGTTCCTCATTAATTGCTTTTCTTCTCTATAGTTCTGTGTACTTTCTTTTTCCAGTTTGGAAAATCTTATGGACATGGCTTTATTATGCTCGAAAGATGGGTCTGCCCAGGAAAATCCACATATGTGAGTAAGAACATGGAACACATTGAAACATGATAAAAATGGGGCTTGCTGTTCAGAAACATCTCCTGTGTTTTACAATCCCCCTAATGAGGTGAGACAGTTGTGGACCTGTGTTACCAGCTCTCCCTATGTGCTCTGTAGGTGAGAAATACAGTGCTTCCTGCCATATCAGTAAACAAGGAGGTAGCAGTCATCAGCTTCCAACGTGAGCCTGTAAGCCCTAAGGGAACTCAGGAAGGAGAACAATACCTGCTATTTAGCGGCCAATAACTATAGCCTCTCCCAGTGGTGACCCCTGAGGAAAGGAAGCTCAGGATGTGAAAACACAAGATACTGGCCCCAAAGAGCTGAGGTGCATATCAAAGGAATGATTTCAGTGAGCCCAGACTCCTGCATCTTCCCATATATAGTAAAACAGTAAATTCCTTAACTTGGGATATCTGGTTTTCTTTAATTGACAATAACTTTTTGAGGTTCTGACTACTTGCCCATAGTTGCGAAACTTCTATATAACCTGGCTTCTCCCCTCACCTCCTCAGAGCAGTTCTATCAGGGGCACTTGAGATGCTGTCTGCCAGGTTTAAGCCCTAAAAATTCCCACCAAATAAAACATAACTCTCAACTTTTAGGTTGTGAATATTTTTTAAGTTGACAAAGGGATGAAAGGTCCTGAACCCCCAAAAAAGATTCACTTACTGAGCTTGGTGTGTGCACAAGTATTGAAATTTAGAAGAAGAGTTAAAAAAAAAATTTGGCTATTATTTTAGAAATGGAATAAACCACAACACTGCAAAAATACAAAAGCACTTAATAAATGGATAAACCCTGACAGCCACTATAAAATGCCTTCTGTAATGAACATACGTGTGATTCCCCACAATTCCCTAGGTACTGTGATGTTTCTCAAGTAAATAATGAATTTACATTATTTTGAAGAGGAGCAGTTTTCAAGTTCTCTGATAGTATCTGTGACTTCTCAGGTGGTGCAATGGTAAAGAAGCTGTTTGCCAATACAGGAGACATGGGTTTGATCCTTGGGTCGGGAAGATCCCCTGGAGAAGGAAATGACAACCCACTCTGGTATTCTTGCCTGGAAAATTCCATGCATAGAGGAGCCTGGCGGGCTACAGTCCATGAGGTCCCAAAGAGTCAGACACGACTGAGCTACTATACAAACACATGTGGTAATAGTATCTGCATGGGCAGCCTTTATTTTGATAATCAACTTGAATATGCAGAAAGAAAGCCTGTGCGAAGCTGGCCCATTGGAAATGGCCTGGAGGGAGGGGTTGACCTCCTTCAAAAGACTGAAACCTGTTCCTTGAAAACCAAAGCTCAAGGCAATCAATCATCATAAACTGCTGAAGGTGTGAGTCTGTCCTGGATGGCATCTGATGGATGCCTGAAGGAACCCAGGACTGGCCTTTGACCCCCGTAGAGGCTAGTACTTGGCTTAAGAGTGATTCACCCTCCAGGGCACAGCTCCTCTCCCTAGTCTTACAGAGGATTCCGCTAGATACCTGTGTGCTCTCTTGTTGCTGCCCAGCTGCTACAGCATATGCAGGAATTCATTTCATGGATAATCCCTGCTCCAAGTCAGAATGGTTACGCAGGCAGCCAGCTTGGTTTGTTGCTTATGTTTTAAGGGGACTTTTAGTCTCGGAAAATTAAAATATTATTAAATTTCAAAATAAATCTGAATGCTTAGAAATTTTACTCAAAAATATTTTTGTACTGTGATTAAAAAAACACACACAAAACTTCCCTGGTGGCTCAGATGGTAAAGAATCTACCTGCAGTGCAGGAGTTCAGTTCAGTTCAGTCGCTCAGTCGTGTCTGACTCTTTGTGACCCCATGAACCGCAGCATGCCAGGCCTCCCTGTCCATCACCAACTCCCGGAGTCCACCCAAACCCATGTCCACCGAGGTGATGATGCCATCCAGCCATCTCATCCTCTGTCATCCCCTTCTCCTCCTGCCCTCAATCTTTCCCAGCATCAGGGTCTTTTCCAATGAGTCAGCTCTTCACATCATGTGGCCAAAGTATTGGAGTTTCAGCTTCAACATCAGTCCCTCCAATGAACACCCAGGACTGATCTCCTTTAGGATGGACTGGTTGGATCTCCTTGCAGTCCAAGGGACTCTCAAGAGTCTTCTCCAACACCATAGTTCAAAAGCATCAATTCTTCAGTGCTCAGCTTTCTTTATAGTCCAAATCTCACATCCATATATGACCACTGGAAAAACCATAGCCTTGACTAGACGGACCTTTGTTGACAAAGTAATGTCTCTGCTTTTTAATATGCTATCTAGGTTGGTCATTACTTTCCTTCCAAGGAATAAGCGTCTTTTAATTTCATGGCTGCAGTCACCATCTGCAGTGATTTTGGAGCCCCCAAAATAAAGTCAGCCGCTGTTTCCACTGTTTCCCCATCTGTTTGCCCTGAAGTGATGGGACTGGATGCCATGATCTTAGTTTTCTGAATGTTGAGCTTTAAGCCAACTTCTTCACTCTCTTCTTTCATTTTAATCAAGAGGCTCTTTAGTTCTTCTTCACTTTCTGCCATAAGAGTGGTGTCATCTGCCTGTCTGAGGTTATTGATATTTCTCCTGGCAATCTTGACTCCAGCTTGTGCTTCCTCCAGCCCAGCGTTTCTCATGATGTACTCTGCATATAAGTTAAATAAGCAGGGTGACAATATACAGCCTTGACGTACTCCTTTTCCTATTTGGAACCAGTCTGTTGTTCCATTTCCAGTTCTATCTGTTGCTTCCTGACCTGCATACAGGTTTCTCAAGGGGCAGGTCAGGTGGTCTGGTAATCCCATCTCTTTCAGAATTTTCCACAGTTTATTGTGATCCACACAGTCAAAGGCTTTGGTGTCGGGAGCCGCGTTAGGCATTACTGATAAAATGGAGGCACGGGCCCAACCCCCTCTCCTCATCCCGCAGGCACAGTCCTGGGATGAAGGAGTTAGGTCTTGTGATTCTGACTTGTCCTTTCCTTCCTTCGGTTGAGTTGGCTGGAAAGAATGTTAAAGTGGTTATTGTTCTTGCATGAGAAAGCACAAAGCCTTCTGCAGTTATGCCCAGGAAATAATCCATAAAGTTGCATTTGTTCAAGGACCTTTACAAAGAATGTTCCAGGATGAGCACATAGGCCGCAGCTTGAGGCCATGGGAAAGAACGTTATTGAGACCTGCTTGTGAGGGATATGTTTATGGCAAAAGAAGTTTGCTGAGTTTAGGGTTTAGGAATAATTAAGAATGGTTAGAAGCTAAAAGTTTAAGATATGTTGTAGTGTTGGTATATTTTACTATAGCTTATAGAGACTAGGAATTTTAGAGATACTAATAGCTAGAAGCCTTTTTAGGAGATAAGGAGTTTGGATACTAGGGGCTAGCAGGATTTAGAAAGATAAGAAATAAACTGAGGAATGTGGTATGCAGCCTAGAGACAAACATGAGTTACAATGTAATCACAAGGACACTTAAGAGGGAACTCTGAAGGACAACAATGATTTATGGACACAGTAAATCTGGGTGAGGGGAACTGAAGATGTCAAACCTCTGACCTAATGTTTTTGTAAAAGTATAAAAGAAAACCTGATGCTTAAAATAAACATGCAGTCCCTCACTTTGAGTCAGAGGCTGCATCATTCTCCACCGACACCGCTCATCCCTTCAGGCCGACTCCCTGGCTGCTGGAGCTGGACTCCGGCACTTTGGCATAGTCAATAGACAGAAATAGATGTTTTTCTGGAACTCTCTTGCTTTTTCAATGATCCATCGGATGTTGGCAATTTGATCTCTGGTTCCTCTGCCTTTTCTAAAACCAGCTTGAACATCTGGAAGTTCACGGTTCATGTATTGCTGAAGTCTGGCTTGGAGAATTTTAAGCGTTACTTTACTAGCGTGTGAGATGAGTGCAATTGTGAGGTAGTTTGAGCATTATTTGATATTGCCTTTCTTTGGGATTGGAATGAAAACTGACCTTTTCCAGTCCTGTGGCCACTGCTGAGTTTTCCAGGTTTGCTGGCATATCGAGTGCAGCACTTTCACAGCATCACCTTTGAGGATTTGAAATAGCTCAACTGGAATTCCATCACCTCCACTAGCTTTGTTTGTAGGGATGCTTTCTAAGGCCCACTTGACTTCACATTCCAGGATGTCTGGCTCTAGGTGAGTGAGCACACCATTGTGATTATCTGGGTCATGAAGATCTTTTTTGTAAGTTCTTCTGTGTATTCTTGCCACCTCTTCTTAATATCTTCTGCTTCTGTTAGGTCCCTAACATTTCTGTCCTATATTGAACCCATCTTTGCATGAAATATTCCCGTAGTATCTCTAATTTTTTTGAAGAGATCTCTAGTCTTTCCCATTCTATTGTTTTCCTCTATTTCTTTGCATTGATCGCTGAGGAAGGCTTTCTTATCTCTCCTTGCTATCCGTTGTAACTCTGCATTCAAATAGGTATATCTTTCCTTTTCTCATTTGCTGTTCGCTTCCCATCTTTTCACAGCTATTTTAAGGCCTGGGCTCAATTCCTGGGTCTGGAAAATCCCCTAGAGAAGTGAATGGTAACCCACTCCAGTATTCTTGCCTGGAGAATCCCATGCACAGAGGAGCCTGGCACGTTACAGTTCTTGGGGTCGCATAGGACTCAACTGAATGACTAACACTTTCACCTCTCTTTTAATTTTTTAAAGTTTGTTGTTGTTTTGTTCTTCTTTTCTTTATAATTAAGCCCATGGCTTTAGGTTTAGTTTCAGAATGAGGCTGAGGATTTGTCCTTTGTAGCATAACTAATGATTTTTTTTATCTTAATTAAGTTTGTGAAACCTCTCCCTTTATCTAAAAGTATAGACACTTTCAATGTGCACATCTCACATACTTTTTGTAAAGTAATAATAAGCTATGATCTCTCGCTCTACAGGAGTGTCTGCAATTTTTGAAATGATAATTCAAGGATTTGGGCACTACTGAATTAATCCTTTGCTTGGAAGATAATTCATTGTAAAATTGAGCAGGAACCTACGGTCCTTAACCCCATGTCCCCTGCCTGCCTTTGTCTGTGGAAAAACTTTATCCAAAGAAAAAGTTTAATCAGAGAAGTGAGGAAATTCAGAAACAAAAGAAAACTGTCCAACAAAACTAAGTAATAATAGTACAGTTATTAATCATAGTTAAGAGTGACAGAGGATGAGATGGTTGGATGGCATCACTGATTCAATGGACATGAACTTGGGCAAACTCCGAGAGATGATGAGGGACAGGGGGGTCTGGCCTGCTGCAGTCCATGGGGTCATGGTCAGACTGATCAACAAAGGACATTTTGTTCCTTCTCAAGAGCAATAGATAATATTCTGAGTCATATCCCGTAAGCTGTCTTGTAGATACTGAAGCCCTCATCAGGTGAAAGAAGTTAACTATATGATGACTTTACTGTAGCCATGACATTTGGCAGTACTGTTGTTTAGTCTCTAAGTCATGTCCAACTCTTTTGCAATCCCATGGACTATAGTCATGACATAAGCTGCCACAACTCCAAGAACTGGCCTCAAGGAAATGGGAACAAACAGATCCTGGAACAGAAGATTCCTGTACCTAAAAGAATCAAGATGAGGATGGTCAGACCATCACATGATCAATTTCAAGATGTCTCCCAGAGCTGTGTGCTGTTTCTGCATGTCACCCCCTCCCTCAGCCTATAAAAGTTCTTGCCCACTGGTTTTGTATGTGTAGGACGTGAGCCTTTGGACAGGTGTCCTCTCTACCCCACCAGCTGCCAGCAACCAAAGTAAAGCAAACTTTCCTTTCCACCAACCTGGCCTTTCTATTGGCTTTTGAGCAGCAAGCAGCTGGACCCCGCTTTCAATTACAATTGTTCACCAGCTGATCTAGAGCAATCTGAAACTCACATATACAAGGAAGTATGAGAAATATTTGGAAATGCAATTTGACAAAAGTCAAACACAGAAGGAAAAAGCTGCTACTTGTTACACTAAGTAAAATCTAGATCAGGGTAATGGAATTCTAGTCTTAAGTTCTTTATTAATGAAAAACTATGATCAAACAGTTTCATGGCAAAATATATTGCACCCTGCTTGCTGGCTAACTGCAATAGAATCATTCTGTGGGTTTCTATCCATCCTGGCAATCCTGTCCTCAATTTCTAAGGGAGCGGCAAGCAATTTGTAAGAGAAAGGTGTTCTTTTTACATTATCCCTAGCAGGCTTCTGTTGTAATATAAATTACACTCTTCCTATATTAGAAGTGCTTTCAAAGTTAAAATCCATTTTTTTTTTCTAATTTACTGCCTATATCTGATTTTCTAGAAGTCTAAGGCTTTGAAGATTGGACAATGTCATGCAGAAAGCTGGCCCCTACTCATTCCAGTCCTGCAACTTCCCAGGCAAGGTTTTTCACCCTTGACACTATTGCTATTTCAGGCTGAATACTTTCTTGTGTTGGAGAAGGCAATGGCACTCCACTCCAGGACTCTTGCCTGGAAAATCCCATGGATGGAGGAGCCTGATAGGCTACAGTCCATGGGGTCGCTAAGAGTCGGACACGACTGAGTGACTTCACTTTCACTTTTCCCTTTCATGCACTGGAGAAGGAAATGGCAACCCACTCCAGTATTCTTGCCTGGAGAATCCCTGGGACAGTGGAGACTCGTGAGCTGCCGTCTGTGGGGTAGCACAGAGTCGGGCATGACTGAAGCTACTTAGCAGCAGCAGCAGCACTTTCTTGTGTTGGGGGTTGTCCTGTGCAGTGTAGGGGGGTTAGTAGCACCCCAAGATTTTACCCATCAGATACAGCAGCAGCAACACCCCCTCAACACCTCCCTAACATTCCCCACCCCCACCTCCAAAGGTTGTGAAAACTGAAAATATCTCCAGACTTTGTCAAATGTCCACTTCCACTGCCCATAATCTGAGGCCGGAGAGAACAGCCTTGCTCAAGGTCATATGTGTGTGTGCTAAGTCTTCAGTCATGTCCAACTCTTTGTGACCCTATGGACTGTAGCTTTCCAGGCTCCTCTGTCCATGGGATTTGCCAGGCAAGAATACTGGAGTGGATTGCCATGCCCTCCTCCAGGGGATCTTCCCAACCCAGGGATACCCATGTCCCATATGTCTCCTGCATTGGGTTCTTTATCTACCACTAGTGCCATCTGCTCTTCTAATCTAGGAAAGCTCTGAGAGCCTGTTTCCACCCTCCAGTTCCCCAGCTCCCTGGAGGATCAGTGGAGGCCTTTGCTGTGAATGCATCACCTTTCACATCTCCCTCTTTCCCATCCTGCTTCCTTCACTTCTGACTTTGGTGCCATGAATGCACACAGTTTAATAATCTCCATCTCAGGAAGTGTATGCTTTCCCCAAAACCAAATAGGTAACAAAGTATTTCATCGATTTACAAAAGCACATTTTTATAACATTTTATCATCAGTGAAATCAGTTGTTTTTAAATCCATGGCATGTTATAACTTAATTGGTAGCATGGTTTCTTTCTTATGGTAAATAAAATAATCATCTAAAAAAGGTCTCAACCCTCCTACACTGTTGATGGGCATGTAAATTGGTGTAGCCACTATGGAGAATAGTATAGCGGTTCCTTAAAAAACTAAAAATGGAGTTGCCATATGAGCCAGCAATCCTACTCCTGGGAAATTTCTGGACAAATTGATAATTCAAAAAGATAAACATGCATCCATATGTTCATAGCAGCATTGTTTACAGTAGCCAAGACACAAAAATAACCTAAATGTACATCAACAGATGAATGGAGAAAGAAGTGGTATATATATACATATGTATATATGTGTGTGTGTATATATATATATGTATGTATATACATATATATATGTAAAGTGGAATACTATTCAGTCATAGAAAAGAAGGAACTAATGCCATTTGTAGCAATATGGATGTACCTACAGATGATCATACTAAGTGAAGTGAGTCAAAGACAAATACAATATGATATCACTTAAATGTTGAAACTCAAACATGACACAAATGAACTTATCTATGAAACAGAAACAGAATCATGGACATAGAGAACAGACTTGTGCTTGCTAAGAGGAAGGGAATGTGGGGGGAGGAATGGATTAGAAATTTGGAGTTAGAAGATGCAAGCTATTATATGTAGAATGGATAAACAACTAGGTTCTATTGTATAGCATGGGGAACTATGTTTAATGTTGTGTAATAAATCATAATGGAAAAAATATGAAAAAGAATATATTTTACATACATGTATGTATAACTGAACCACTTTGCTGCACATCAGAAACTAACACATTGTAAAACATCTTAAATCAACTACACTTAAATAAAAAAATAAAATTTAAAAGGAATCCCAGTTTAGTTGGTTAAATATAATAGGTGAAATAAAATTAAAGCTAAAATTTGGCATGAGAAAACAATACATTAGCCTCTGGTTACTAAATTATTTAGTAAATCATTGGCTACTGAGTGGGAATTTAAGTTAAATATTAATATCTGTGGTGGCTGTTTTCCTTAGTCACTAATAACATTTTCGTATAGCAATAATTTACTATTCTACATGTAAAGTTAAATTTATTAATCATTTTATATATATATATATATGTCTGTGTGTATATATCTATGTGTAGCTAGATTATAAACTGATTTATAAAAACAAAGTTGTATTGTTTTTCTGAGATATCTCTTTTTTCATTAAGCAACCTTCTTAAAAATATATATAAAAGTGCCAATGTCCTCTGCTTCTAGGTCATCTAAGCCATGACTTTTTACCAACATAAGGCATCTAAACCTGTGATTAGTCTATATCATGATTTATGTTGTCATTAAGTGAACCATATAGAACTACATTTTGAAGAACATGTTGTGATTACTGCCTATGTTCACCTTTAGTGACTCAAACTGCACTGGAAGCAGTTCAATTTCATTGCCATTTGTAGGTATGTAATTGTGTATAAGTTGACATTGGGCAAGAGATCATTTTTTTTTCCTTTCTCAAATCAGTAAAGCACACATTTCTTTTTCCAAATTTTAAAATTGTCTCTAATTAAAATGGATTTTGAATTACTTATGCATTCATGTTCCATTTACTTTTTTCAAGGTATTTAAAATATTTTTGAGCTACAATAAAACTTTAAACGATAAACTTGCTAAAGGTCTTCAAAAGAGCCACATGAATACATTTTCAAAATGTAGCAATCATTTTCAGAGAAAAGTTTTTAAAATACATTGTGCAAAATGTGGGTTATTTGATAAAGCATCTATATTAAGTGGTTGTGGAAATATATCCAATACGAGGAGAAGACCACAATTGATCTAGAACAAGTTGAAAAGTCAAACACTAAAGGGTAAAAATATAATTTCATCAATTGTATCTTGATAATCATGTTGCCTAAACATTTCTTTGTGTAAGGTTACTTATGATCAACCCTTATACAATTTCATGGGTGGCTTAACTTGGACATTGTTACATCAGGTAACGTGTATTTTTTAAATAGTCAAGCAGCCCAGGCCTATCCAGGTAGGGGTGAAATTTTATCTTCCAAAACAAATGACACATATAGACCTGAGATTTAGGGAATTTTTACGCACAAGGTAAATGGTGGACTCTGAATCCTCTCTCTCATTTTCTAGCTCAAATAATGACCCATGCAACTGCAATTTCATTATCTTTAGGTCATACTCAATCCATGCACATTACATAATCTTGTCAGTTGATTACAAAAGCTCCACCAGACAAGAGTGCTTCATCACCTTCTTTTCAGTCTGCAATTATGGCACAATAAGTCTTGCTACTAATCATATTGATGGGGGCTGTAATGTTTAACTAATCTTCCTAAAATGCTATCCACATCTGCTCTCAGGTCACATCACACCATCAGGACCAGCAAAAACAGGTACTTTTAAAACTGTTTTTATTGATTCTGTGGGTGACCCTTGTTTAGCTCTGTGATAATACTAATTTAACTGAATTATAGAAAGGAATAACAAACCTAAAAAGTTTTCCCAGATATATTGATAAAGGGAAATACAAAATAGATAAGAAAATGACATTTAAAGAGCAAGCAGACTTTTCTAAAGTAAAACGTTTGACTTTGTTTGATAAGACCATTCAGAAAAACTGAATAAAATAGTCTTGGCATGTTACATTTTCATGACATGTCTATTTCATGTAAAAAGCAAAAACTAAAACTATCTAGTCAGCATACTTTTTAAAAGACTGCCAATTTTTGTTTCTTCACTGGCTCTATTTACTTTACAAAGGAAAAAAGTTTAAGAATTTTCCTAATAATTAAAAATTAAAGTTAAACAAGTCTGTTCATCTTTTTCTTTCCTTTTTAACTGAAAAATGGAGGGTATTAAAAATATACGTTGCAGTGAAATCTTTCACAGAATGATTTCTATTACAAAACGTTAATCTAGTCATTGGGGAAAAAATGCCAATATTTTTTGATATAGAAAATATATCATATTTTTATATCTATATATCTATATAGATAAAATATATGATATTTGTCAGTTTATCTGTTTTATTTGTGGAGCTGTTCTTAACCAGGTACTACAATAAGAAGTGGTTTAAAAGAGCTATGATTGGCTTACAATGTAATAATTTTAAAAGCTACTCTTGTGAATGAATTTCAATAAGCCACTGTGACAAGGCTCCATAGGTGTAAACTAAAATAAGTGTGGGCAGAGTCAAGTAGACTAATTTAAAAATGTATTATTATAAAAGTTGTGGCATTTTTTTACTTTACTTTCCCAATTACTATTATTTTTGTCATGCAATGAAACTATATATAATCAGAAATTATATCAGAAATTGTTATAGGGGTTCTTTGCAGGAATAATTAATAGCACATTTAGATCATGACTCACAAGCTTTATCAGAGATAGGATCTCAAATTCAACTGTTTACCATGGCATTTTACTTACTGAAACTGGTTCAGGTTTTTGAAGTGTTAAGGGGATTCTCAATTTAAATTGATTTAGATTTTGATTGTAAAATAAAAGATGAAAATTTTGGAGGGGTTAAGGCTGCTTTTGTTCTGAAATTCTATAGAAGCAAACATAAACATGACAGCATTTTCTTTGAGGAGAGTAAAGAAAAGATTAACCATTCCAAGTAATACACTACAGAAAATTTGCTAGAGAAGGAAGCAATGGCTGGTCAAGATTTACTAATTTAGTCATAACCACTATGGATTTTCGACTGCAAACACAGAAAGACTGAAGACTTACTGGAATCCAGGTTCTCTCTCCACTGGCCCTACTCCTGGGGTGAGCTGTCTTGCAAAGTTGTCTTGCAAAGTAGGCACTCCTACTCAGGGTCAAGTAGTGTCAGCTGCCAGTCAGTAAAGGAGAGTTTGAGGGTGGTGCTGTGTCTTTCTCTTGACCAATACTTTTTTTTGTGGTTGTTGAGGTTATATTCACAGTAAGCTTTGACATGGAATGAATTAGTATATTTGATAATAGATCAAGCCACTAAAAGTATTAAAAAGAAAAAAAAAGTATGAGAAACATCCCAAAGGATAGTCTCTTCAATAAATGCTGTTGGAAAAATTGGATATCTAACCGCAAAACAACGAAAGTGGATCCCTATCTTATACCATGCACAAAACTTAACTTAAAATTCATTAGACTTAAACTTAAAAATGAAAACCACAAAACTCCTAGAAGAAAACAGAGGGGACAAGCTTCTTGCTTATTTTTTGGATTTAACACCAAGAACTAAGGCAACAAAAGCAAAAATAAACCGGTGAGATGCCATCAAACTAAAAACCTTCTCCACAGTAAAGTAAACCATCAACAGAAATTAAAAAAAAAAAAAAAACAGCCTATGGAATGGAGGAAAACATTTGCAAACCATGTCTTCAATCAGTTCAGTTCAGTTCAGTCACTCAGTCGTGTCCGACTCTTTGCGACCCCATGAATTGCAGCATGCCAGGCCTCCCTGTCCATCACCAACTCCCGGAGTCTACCCAAACCCATGTCCATCGAGTCGGTGATGCCATCCAACCATCTCATCCTCTGTCATCCCCTTCTCCTCCTGCCCCCAATCCTTCCCAGCATTAGGGTCTTTTCCAATGAGTCAACTCTTCGCATGAGGTGGCCAAAGTATTGGAGTTTCAGCTTCAACATCAGACCTTCCAATGAACACCCAGGATTGATCTCTTTTAGGATGGATTGATAGGATCTCCTTGCAGTCCAAGGGGCTCTCAAGAGTCTTCTCCAACACCATAGTTCAAAAGCATCAATTCTTCGGCGCTCAGCTTTCTTCACTGTCCAACTCTCACATCCATACATGACCACTGGAAAAACCATAGCCTTGACTAGATGGACTTTTGTTGGCAAAGTAATGTCTCTGCTTTTAAATATGCTATCTAGGTTGGCCATAACCTTCCTTCCAAGGAGTAAGCGTGTTTTAATTTCATGGCTGCAATCACCATCAGCAGTGATTCTGGAGCCCCAAAAAATAAAGTCTGACACTGTTCCCACTGTTTCCCCATCTATTTCCCATGAAGTGATGGGACCAGATGCCATGATCTTAGTTTTCCGAACGTTGAGCTTTAAGCCAACTTCTTCACTCTCTTCTTTCATTTTAATCAAGAGGCTCTTTAGTTCTTCTTCACTTTCTGCCATAAAGGTGGTGCCATCCGCATATCTGAGGTTATTGATACTTCTCCTGGCAATCTTGACTCCAGCTTGTGCTTCCTCCAGCCCAGTGTTTCTCATGATGTACTCTGCATAGAAGTTAAATAAGCAGGGTGACAATATACAGCCTTGACATACTCCTTTTCCTATTTGGAACCAGTCTGATGTTCCATGTCCAGTTCTAACTGTTGCTTCCTGACCTGCATACAGGTTTCTCAAGAGACAGGTTCTTCAATAGGGGGTCATTATTTAAAATACACCAGGAAATCATAAAATTCAATAACAAACAAAAACCAGCCAATTTGATTAAAAAATGGGCCAAAGACCTAAAAAGATATTTTTTCCAGAACATACAAATGGATAACAGGCACATGAAAAGAAGCTCAACATCACTAATTGTCAGGGAAATCAAAATCAAAATCACAATGAGATATCACTTCACCCCTGTCAGAATGGCTATCACCAAGAACACAGGAGATAACATGTGTTAGTAAGGATGTGGAGAAAAGGAAACCCTTGACATTGTTGGTGTGAATGTAAGAAAATTCTGCCATGTGCTACAACATGAATGAAATTGGAAGGTATTAAATAAGTCAAACAGAGAAAGACAAATACTGCATGGTATCATGTTTATGTAATTTTTTTTTAAAGGCAAACAAACTCCTAGAAACAGAGAATAGAATAATGCTTTCTAGCAGCTGGAGGGTGGGGGAAATGGGAAGAGATTGGTCAAAGTGCATAAACTTTCAGTTATAAGTTGAATAAAGTCTGTAGACAATTATATCATAGTGAGTATACTTGAAAATATTTCATTATATAATTGAAATTTGCTAAGGGAATAGAACTTGTGTTCTTAAATAAAAAGAAGGTAAATTGTGAGGTGGTAGATGTATTAATGAACTTATATAAACTAACTTGATATACTTACTATATATGTGTATCAAATCATCATGTCATATGTATTAAATATATTACAATTTGTCAGTTGCATGTCAATAAAGATTAAACAAGAGATCAAAACCTCAGATGTGCCAAATACATGTATGTTGATAAAAATTAAGTAAAAATTTTTTAATACTTGAAGGGTATAAAAATATATGGAAAAATGACTCAAATATTTTGGCAACACTTTTTGCTCCTCATTAAAAGGAAACATATTTAATTCCAATGTTCTAAGCTATTTAGCATTTTATGAGAAATGATAACTGATATTAAAATATCAAAGTATAGAATTTTGTTTTATGCTGATAATATGATGAAATGCTATATCATTTAAAATAACATTAAAAAGGTTAACTCAAGAATGGTTGACAGGAAAGCTTGTGTCCAAGATTTCACTTCTAAAGATTTACTAGCTAAGGATCACAGAGGATGTGAAATGTATCTGTCATTTATTGAATTCACTCTATGTGTTATATGCTTTACCCTTTTTTATCTCCATGCTGCAAACTAACTATTCTTATCTCCCTTTTATAAATGAGATTGGAAAAACATGTTCTCAAGGTCACAGTTAATTTTCTTGGCAGAAAAATATATATCTAGTAACCTAAATTACAAAGAGTAGCACAAGAATTGTGTCCTACAGGGCCTTTAACCAGATGGATAGATGTGCCAAAGTAAATGGAAAAACCCATCTCCAAATTTATATATAATCAGAAAGGATTACTGAAACTGACATTGTTGATAGAGGTAAGTGTAGGGAAAATTTGACTCACATCTTCTCCCAATATTTCAAATGATACTGTTATATAACATTCTAAACTCTATACAAAATCATTTTTGCCAGCCTTTGGGATAATTTACCAGGATGCCCAGCTCATTCATGGTTTTCTGATAAGATTACGAAACTGAGAAGGGTAATATCAGCATGATCTGGAACTTGCCCCTCAGACAGCATTGGTGACTTTTTTTAATTTTTTTTTTTGATATTCAGTGTTTCCAAAACTTTAGATCAGGAGCACAAAGAGAAACGTCTTCTATCTCATCTCATACAAACAGATTCTAAATCCCTCTAATTCCTCCATTTGGTACTATTTTGCTGGGTTTTGTAAGAATCATAAAGTGGAGGACAGAAAAATACCAAACAATTTCTGGCCAAGATAGTAAAGGACTAGCAAATTTAGAAGAGGTCAAGAATCTGGCAAACTTAGAATAACAAGCATCTGTTGAGCCTCTTTAGCCATTCTTACCCTTCTGAACTGAAAATTAAGCCTAGCAGGTCTCTAGCTAGCTTTATAGTATATTGTGACAGTATTGACATATTCAAATTTCCTCCTCTGGGGATGTTTACTACTTATTTTCATATATTACCAGAGCATTATATGTATATTTCTCTGAAGATTCTATTCTATTGCCATAAAATATCCTTAACTCACCTCGGTGTCGTTTCTTACTCTTAATCATTTAAAAAAAATTTTTATCATTTTTTTTCACTAAGCAAATTAGAGTTTTATCTATTTCCAAAAATACAAATTTTAATGATGATTATATATATTTTGTTCTATTTTTAGTATTTATATATATTTATATCTTACTCCTATTTTATTCCAATTTATTTATTTTATTTTCCAATTTATTAATTTGAATTTTGGCTTTGGCCTTTAATGAGAATTTTCTTTGTATCAAGATGAATGATGAATTTTTATAAATCATCTATGGACATAAAGAATGTACATTCTTTCTTAGAGGATAGTATACATTATGAAAGTGAAAGTGAAAGTGAAAGTGAAGTCGTGTCCAACTCTTTGCGACCCCATGGACTGTAGCCCACCAGGCTCCTCCATCCATGGGATTCTCCAGGCAAGAATACTGGAGTGGGTGCCATTTCCTTCTCCAGGGTATCTTCCCAACCCAGGGGTCAAACCCAGGTCTCCCGCATTGCCGGCAGACGCTTTAACCTCTGAGCCACCAGGGAAGTCCATCATAAAATCATTAAATATGACTCGATTAAGTTATTTGAATCTTGAACATGTATGCTTATTTTTCCTTCTATTCGTTCAGGCCTGTGGTTTCTAAACATTTTATGTTTTTAATTTTAATTTAATTTCTATTAAGGTAACATTGGTTTGTAATATTATGTAAATTTCAAACGTCCATTATATCTCTATTTCTGCATACACTATAGCAAGTTCATAATCAAAATTCCAGTTTCCTTCCATCGCCATACATTTGGTTCATTTTACCTGTTTCTCCCTCCCCACTGTCCCTTCCCATCTAGTAACCACTACTCTGTTCTCCATGTCTACATATTTGTTTTTGCTGAATTTTGTTTGTTCATTTATTTTGTTTCTTGTTTTTTATATTCCACAGAAGAGTGAACTCATACTGTATTTGTCGTTCTCTTATTTCACTTAGCATGATATCCTGAAGGCCCATTCATGTTGTCACAAATGCTAAGATTTCATCTTCATTCAGTGGCTAAGACGACAATAAGATAGGAATAAAGCAAAGTAACTTCATAATTTGTCTAAGCACACGTAGAAACAAAGTCATTGGACAACCCATGAAACACCAAATATCCCCTCTCCTGGCTAATGGATGTGCTTCTTTAAAAAAAAAAATAATAGTGTTTATTTACTTATTTATTTGGCTTCACTGGGTCTTAATTGCAGCATGCGGGCTCTTTAGCTGCAGCATGTGGGATCTAGTTCCATGACCAGGGTTCAAACCCAGACCTCCTGCCTTGGGAGCACAGAGTCAGAGCCACTGGCCCACCAGGGAAGGCCCTGGATGTTCTTCTTGATCAGTTAGTTACCCCTTTATCCTGGCTCTAGTCTGCTCTCTCTACAGACCAGATTTATTGAGATATTCAGTCACAGAGTTGTTCCTCTTTCTGAGAGCGTCCATTCTAGAGTGAACTCCTACTTCTTTAGCTCTTTACCAAACAACCCAACCAAAACCCCAATCCTATAATAGTTTCTTTCTAACACTCTTACTGAGAGGCCCCATGATTCCTAACGGTGAGCCTCTCTTTCTCTCCAAATAATAAACTCAGCTCATTCATTCAGGTATGTTCCTGGTGGTCATTACTGGAGCACATTGTCACCCTTGCCCCAAGTGTGGAGACATCTGAACCGGGGAATTCTGTGAAAGCACTGAGTTAGTGTCGGCCAGTGTAAGTGGTTTGCATTATTCTGTTTTTTTACAATGCTCCTCAGGTTGTTTTCACAAAGCCTGAGCCCTGACTGCATCTGCACTGAGCAAAGCTTTGCTGAGCACCAGCTAGAAACTTGACTGTTCTCAAAGGGGCAGAGCCAGCTCCACTATTTCTGGAACATTGCCTCCTCAGCGATCTTGCTTTTCTAATCGAGACCCAGCCCAGCTTCCGCTTCAGTGAGGCTGCTATGAAGGCAGTTATCTAGTGCATCCTAGCAAATGACTATGGTCTAATTTAAAATGATGTGGTGACCATTGGGCCAATTATGTTCAGAAATTTTACACTAACTGCATTACATCAAAGTGATTTGAAAAGGTCTTAACGGTTTCTTGAATATGACTTTGAAATTCACAGCTTCAGAGAAAAGCTCTACCTATTTTAGCCCAAGCTATAAGGCAGCTGAGAGGTAGTGACCCACACCCTTGACCTGTGCCTAATAAGTTCAGTCACCACAGTGGGGTCCTCACAGTACCCAAGAGTGTTCCTTGTTAAAAGGAATTAAGACTAATTCTAGTTATTCACACTCGTGGCTTGGTTCGCAAATCCTTGGTTGGCCAGAAAGTTCATTCAGGTTTTTCTGTAAGATGTTATGGAAAAACCTAAATGAACTTTTTCACCAACCCAATAGCTTGAACTTCTTTACCAAGAAACATTTTAAGGAAGTAGGATGAAATAATTAGAAAAAAAGAACACAACCGAGGAGGAATCAAGGCAGCAAGGGTTCTACAGAGAGTCCCTGCTCTGGGACTGTGTCTCCCAGCCCTTCTCAGCTCCACACTGGCCCTCACACCACACTCCAGTCACCCTCCCTCCCCTTTCCCTCTGCCTCTTTCCCCTCCCACTCGCAGACCACCTCCCTCTACTGAAACCAGCAAAACTCCTCTCCTGCCTTTCTCTGTCAGTCACCTCAAGAAGCTCCCAACCCCCCAGGTCATCCCCACCACATTCTGTTCTCTTCCCAGGAAATCTATTCCCTTTTCTCATCCCTCTAGAAACCCTTAACCCTCCAGCCATATTCTCTTGAATCTGCAGCAAAATCTCATTCTCTTCTCCCATCACCTTCTGGTTGTAATAACTCCCCCAAGAACTCTCTGCTAGGGTTCACAAGGGGCTCATAGCATAGAGTTTAAAAATGGGCCATCGTGGTGACCTGACAAACAAGGGATGAAGTCACAGTCGCCATATTGCCCTGGTGGACATCCTGTTTTTTCCTTAAGGTGATAGCCTGTTTTTCCCTGCTGATGCCAGTTTCTCTAGACTACATGACCATCCAACCGTGAGACCCCTTCAACTAGGTGATCACAAGACCCCACCTGCGGGCTAAAGATAAACTAAGCCCCCTCCCTTCAGGGCACAATTTCCCGTCAATAGGGTATAAGAATGGTGGGCTGTAAAGAGAGAGCACTGGCTCCTCTCTAAAGCCAGTCACTTTCTCTCTTCCTTTAATAAATCTTTCTCTGCCTGAATGCCTGGCTCACTCTCTTTTTTTCTGCACTCACCTTACACTCTCACAAGAGATATTTTTTGCCAGAACCCTGGCCCCCTGAGTCTGGCAGGGGGATGATGCCCTCATGTTTCTTGACACTGTTTTGAGACCACGCTCCCTCCCACTTTCCTAAAACCCCCAGCTTTGAATCTCACATCAACATTCTCACATCTCACATCTCCTCATTTTTCAGCCTCCAGTAACTCCTTCCCTATCAATAACCCTGCTGCTTACTTCATTGAGAAAACTGAAGCCATCAAAGAGCAGACCCCTACCTTACATACCAGCACCACATCCATATGCTGCTCCTCTGCTGGATTTCACAGTAAGGTGAAGCCAGAGGTGTCCAGCACAGAACTGCACAGCATAAAACCCTTCACAGATCTACTGAAAGTGAAAGTTGCTCAGTCGTATCCAACTCTGCGACTGCATGGATTATACAGTCCATGGAATTCTCCAGGCCAGAATACTGGAGTAGGTAGCCTTTCCCTTCTCCAGGTGATTTTCCCAACTTGGGGATCTTCCCAACCCAGGGATGGGACCCAGGTTTCCCACATTGCAGCAGATTCTTTACCAGCTGAACCACAAGGGAAGCCCAAGAATACTGGAGTGGGTAGCCTATCTCTTCTCCAGCAGATCTTCCTGACCTGGGAATCGAACTAGGGTCTCCTGCATTGCAGGTGTATCCTTTATCAACTGAGCTATGAGGGGGACAGCAAATTTAACTTTAGGCCTCCCAACAATCAATACAAATTATATATGATGACAGATCTAAATCTTAATGGAGTAAGTAGAGTTTAAGCATGCAAAATGGAGTTGGGTGACTACTGGGAATCTGGTCTCAGAAACATTCCCACACCACTGAGAACTTGAACTTGCTGTGAACTATATGGACACCAGCTGGTTTCTGGTTTTTAAAACAGCATTTGCTAGCCACAGTCTTGTATCTCAAGGTTATTCCCCCTTGTAACTATGCAACCATTTTGGACCCCAGTCAATTCTTGCTTAATGAGCACTTTATTTCTTTCCAGCTCCAATTATAATTCTTAGCATAAAACTCGAGTAACCAACTGTGGCCTTGCAGTTTTTGCCTTCATAAGCCTCCCCTGTTTTGTAATCAGTGGAACACATTTTGAGTGCTTCTTGAATTTGTGACTCCCAGGTTGTAGTCCTGCTGCTGCTGCTGCTGCTAAGTCGCGTCAGTCCTGTCCGACTCTGTGCGACCCCACAGACGGCAGCCCACCAGGCTCCTCCGTCCATGGGATTTTCCAGGCAAGAATACTGGAACGGGGTGCCGTTGCCTAATAAACCCCAAATAAGCACTCCTTATTTCAATCAAGTCTCTGTTTCTGAAATTTTGGTTAACAGACACATGAATTATTCTGCCCATAAGTTACCCTCACAATCATTTCCTCATCTTCAAAGAATAAGTTATATGTATTTTTTTTTGACCTACCAACAGGTCTCTCTATCCTGCATACCACTCACATACTTTTCTATGCAGACCGATTTTGAAGACATATTTTTCTTGAATAGGGTGAGCCTTCTATTGTATTTCAAATCTTTATTTTTCACAAAGGAATAATGGTGACATTGATAATAGAGGAAACATTTTTAGCCAAAATTTAGTGTTATATGCGGAACATATAGAAAATATTTTGGCAGGCTTTTATAACTAAGGTAGAAATTGGTTTCTAAAATTCACATCTCCATCTTCCACAAACCTTAAGGAGAATTTAGGTTGTCACACTGTTGTTTTGTATAGTTCTGAGAACCTAAAGGGCAGGTCTGTTTATGTACAGTTTACGCAGACATGTAGCTAAGATTAAAGAATAAAATGGAACTGAGGAGTAGATTTAAGAATTTTTAAATCAATTTTTCAGATATTAACTGTGGTTTATTGCCCTCTGGTAATATTTTTTAATTTCCTAAGAGGTGATGAGAGATGATGATCATCCACACTATTTGGCTTCACCCTGAAGGGGATGGATTATTTATTTCCTGCTGACATATCAGCGAGAAAAAGGGGTATTTTTCCCTTACATGTTAATTTTCTCTGCACTCTGCACATAACTTGTCTTCCTGTCTGGCTCCTTGAGGGTCTCTCTCCAAACACTGTAGTATTTTGGTGTTTTTTTCCTAATATTATGACTGAAAGTCATAATTTGTCTTGTAAATTATTTTATATATATATATAAATATACTGCTAAGCTGCTTCAGTTGTGTCTGATTCTGTGCAACCCCATAGACAGCAGCCCACCAGGCTTCTCTGTCCATAGGATTCTCCAGGCAAGAATACTGGAGTGGGTTGCCATTTCCTTCTCATACACACACACACACACACACACACACACACACACACACACACACATATAAATCTTGCAGATCAAGAAGTCTTCAGAAAATGAGAATTTAAAAGGTTTTATAATTATTTCAATAACAAAACTATTTACTTTTCCTTTTCTAGGTGGTGGTGGCTAATTCTGGAATAGTTTCTTATATTATAGGTTTCCATTACTTTTTCCTTATTTTAAAAAGGTGTTTTTCTCTCTAGCTAGAGACTGTAGTGCCCAGAGGATCCTCACACTGGCCTTGCAAGTCTATGAACCCTATTTGGAATGCCTTCTAGAAAATATTTATGGCGCGTCCTTCACAAAGGGCAAGATCGATTAAAAAAGCCGTGTCTCTTCAATGGAGTTTTGAAATCAAGTATATAAAAAAATCCTATATCACATTCCACCCCTAGGTCTTGTTATGATTTAATCACATTCATGGGAAACAATAATATTGATTTCTGTAGGCAGCTTGTAATAACTTCAGGTACACAACATCACAAGGAATTGCAAGCTTAAGCAACATTGTGTAACTAATGAATGCACAGCCATAAAACACTGTATGGATAGGTTTAGAGTTGTGACAAAATTCTAAAAAGATTAAATTGCTTCAGACTTACAAAGCAAATACTCACAGACCTAGTGCAAAAACATGCATTGTTTCTAAAAATAGATAAGCAATACCTTCCCTTAAGTGAAGTCATAAAATTCAATCTTTTGGAAACCTATAAAGGACATTCCAAAACTTTAAGAAGGTACATTTTAAAAAAATTATTGACTAGACCTCAACAAAAATTAAATTAAATCTTAAAAGTAAAACAAAATCTTTAAAAAATATTTTATAAGTTGCATTCATCAGTTCTGAATACATGTGCTTGTATTTATAATCCACTCAGGAGAGTAGATTAATAAATTTATAAATTTATTTATAATAAATTTATTATACATTAATTAATAAGATCTTAATTTTATTTATTTATCTGAGCAGCATCTGCATACTACAAAGAATAATTGAATTAAGGACAAATATATACTTGAGCAAGACCACTGGGACAAAGTTTATATCAATGACTGACAAACGGGTGATTTTGCCCTATAGCATACATTTGACAATGTGTGAGAACATTTTTGGTCGCCACGGTTTGGGTCAGAAGCAGGAAGTTGTTACTGGAATCTAGAGCATAAAGGCCAGGCATGCTGATAAACACCCTGTGATCTACAGAATATTCCACATGGTAAAGCATCATTTGACTCAAAATGCCAATAGTACTGAGGTTGAGAAACCTTCATATAAGTATTCCATTCCTTGGTATGGCAGAACTGTTTTTATCGTATAGGTGTACTATATTTTGTTTATCATTCAACTGTTGATGGCCATTGGGTTTTTTTTTTCAATGTTTGGCTATCATCAATAATGCTGCTATAAACATCTGTATGTAAATTTTTGCATAGATGTATGGCTGGCTGGCTGGCATCACTGATGCAATGGATATGAACTTGGACAAACTTTGGGAGATAGTGAGGGACAGGGAGCCCTGGCAGGCTACATGGGGTTCACAGGAAGTCAGACACAATTGGGCAACTGAACAACCACAAGATTTTATTTATTTTGGGCAAGGAGCCAAAAGTGGAATAGCTAGATGTACATCTAAGTTTTTTAAGAAAGTACCAAATTGGAAAAAAAAAAAAAAAGCAAATACCAAACTTTTTTTTTTCTGACAGCAATATATGAGAATTCCAGTCCCTCCACATCCTTCAAAGTCTTTAATTTTAGCCATTATAATATGTGTGTAGTTACTGGAATATGGCAATATGGTTTTACTTTGTGTTAAATACCAGAAGATGCCCATGTCCTAATCTTTGGAACCTGTGAATATGTTATCCTACATGAAACAGGGGAATTAAGGTTGCAAATTTGCTGACCTCAAAGTTGGAAAAGTATCCTGGATTGTCCAGGTGGGTCCAATGTTATCAAAAGGAAAGGTCCTTAAAGGTGAAAGAGGAAAGCAGAAGTTTTAAGTCAGAGTACAGTTGACCCTTGAACAACTTGAGCTTAGGGGCGCAGACTCGCCTTACAATAAAAAAAATCCACATATAATTTATAGTTGGCCCTCCATATACACAGTCTGTTTCCTCTGTGTCCACAGTTCCCCATCCTAGGATTCAATTAGCCATGGGGGTTGCAAATACTACATGGCTGTAGTATTTACTAATAAAAAAAAAAAAAACAGATGCATGTTAGTGGACTCATGTGATTCAAACTCACATTGTTCAAGAGTCAGCTGTAATTTGACGTGAGAAGGGTTCAACCTAGCATTGCTGACTTTGACCACAGAAAGGACCAGAAATCAAGTTATATGGACTCTTGATTGTTGTTGTTTGTTGTTTAGTGTCTAAGTTTTGATCGACTCTTTGGACTCCTGGTAAAAACTAGAAAAGGCAAGAGAAAATATTCTTCATTCAGACCACCAGAGAGAAATATAGCCCTGCTAACATCTTGACTTTAGCCCAATGACATCCATGATGTCCTGAGAATCTGTGGTACTATAATACCTTTGTGCTGTTTCAAGCCACGAAATTTGTGATAGTTTATTGCACCATACAAACAAATACAGGTGTTAGGGCAACTTTCCATGTGCTTATTTGCTATTTGAATTTCTTTATTGGTAAAGTATCTGTTCAAATCTTTGGCCTGCCTTTTGTGTGTTTGTTCATTCCTATTTATTTCACAGTTTTACTGAGACAGAATTTGCAAAACATTAAATTTATCTGTTATAACTGTATAATTTAATAATCATTTAAAAAATTTATAGAATCACAACCTAATTTTAGAATATGTTTATAGGCACCCAACCCCAAATCCTGCCTGTTTGAGTTAATCCCTGCTCCCACTGCCAGATCTTGACAACCACTGATCTCTTTCAGTACCTATAATTTAATGGAGATTTCATATAAATGGAGTCATACCACATGCAGTAATTTAGGTCAGATTCTTGCATTTAGTATAATGTTTTTTTAGGTTCATTTGTGTTATTGCACTTATCAGTAGCTTTTTTTTTCTTTTTATTGCTAAATAGTGTCCCATTACATTTATATATGTCATTTTGTTTATGCATTCACCAGTTGACAGATATTTGGATTACTTCCAGTTTGAAATTATTATGAATAATGCTGCTATGAATTTTGCTGGGTCATATGGCATGTTTATATTTAACTTTTTAAGAAACAAAAAGTGAAAATGAGAGTCACTTAGTCGTGTTTGACTCTTTGCAACCCCATGGACTGGTCCATGGAATTCTCCAGGCCAGAAGACTGGAGTGGGTAGCTTTTCCCTTCTACAGGGGATTTTCCCAACCCAGGTATCGAACACAGGTCTCCCGCCTTGCAGGAAGATTCTTTACCAGCTGAGCCACAGGGGAAGCCCAAGAATACTGGAGTGGATAGCCTATCCCTTCTCCAGCTGATCTTCCCAACTCAGAAACTGTCTTACTAAGTGGAAACATTTTACATTCTCAACATGAATAATAAGGATTCCAGTTTTTGTACTTCATCAACAGCATTTGTCTTTGTCTATCTTTTCTTACAACTTTAGTGACTGTGAAATAATATCTCACTGTGATTTTAATTTGCACTTTCCTAGTGACTGAGGAAATCTAGCATCATTTCATGTGCTAATAAGCCATCTTCTTTAATGAAATTTCTATTTTTTGTCCACATTTTGAGTTATTTAGTTTCATATTATTGAATTATAAAAATTTTCAATATATTCTAGGTTCAAATCCTTTATATGATTTACAAATTCTTTCTCTCATTCTGTGGTTTGTCTTTAATTTTCTTGATTGTGTCTTTTGTAATGTAATTGTTTTAAAAGTTGTATTGAAGTATAGTTGGTTTACCTTGTACTAATTTCTGCTGTATAGCAAAATGATTGAGTTATACATATATATACATTCTTTTTCATGTTCTTTTCTATTATGGTTTATCACATGATATTGATTATAATTTCCTGTGCTATACAGTAGGACCTTGTTGTTTATCTATTCTATATATAATAATTTGTATCTCCTAATCCCAAACTTCCAATCCATCCCTCACATATACCCTCTCTCCCTTGGCAGTCAGAAATCTTTTCTCATGTCTGTGACTCTGTTCCTGTTTTATAGATAAGTTCATTTGTATAACATTTTAGATTTCACATATAAGTGTTATCATATGGTATTTGTCTTTCTCTCATTTACTTCAGTTAATATGATAATCTCTAGGTCCACCCATGCTGCAGCAAATGGTGTTATTCTTCTTTATGTCTGAGTAATATTCCATTTCATATACACGTGTATGTATATCACATCTTCTTTATCTTTTCATCTGTTGATGGACATTGAGGTTGTTTTCATGTCTTGGCTATTGTGAATGGTGTTAAGATGAACATCGGGGTGCGTGTTTCATTTTGAATCATAATTTTGTCTGTACATATGCCCAGGACTGGGATTGCTGGATCATATGGAAACTCCTTTTTAATAAAAATACAAACATTTTAAATTTGATTAATTCCTATTTTTCAATATTTTATGGATTGTGCTTTTCCTTACATATCTTTTTGCTTCTTTCCCAACCCAAGATCAAGATGGTTTCTCCTAGGTTTTCTTCCAGAAGTTATATAGTTGTAATTCTTACATTCAAGTCTATTTTCCATTTTGAGTTAATTTTCAAGTAACTTGTGTAGTAGGGGTCAAAGTTAATTTTTGCATGTTGATACACAATTTTCCGAGCATGACTTATTGAAAAAGCCATCCCTTCCTCACTGAATTGTCTTGGCACCTCTGGCGAAAATCAACCATTTCTTTTCATAGTAACTATCATCTTACATCATTTTAAGCTACATTTTAAATCCTATGCATGTGTATTTATATTATATCTCTCTTCAATTCTAAAACATAATAACATCAGGTTTCCCTCATAGCTCAGTTGGTAAAGAATCTGCCTGCAATGCAGGAGACCCTGGTTCAGTTCTTGGGTAGGGAAGATACCCTGGAGAAGGAAATGGCAGCTTACTCCAGTATTCTTGCCTGGAGAATCCCACGGATAGATGAGCCTGGGGGGCTACTACCCATGGGTTTGCAAGAATTGGACACAACTTAGTGATTAAATTACCACCATTTAAAAATCATAGTGTAGATTGGCTCTGAATAATTTACTAGGGTAAAAATTAAAAGCAGTATCAATTCTAATTTATAATATTGGAATTGGAAAAAGCCCTTGGAACTTACAATTTAGCTTTTTATTTAAAGTAAAATTATATATTATATTTTGCATTGTGATTTTTTTTAGATTTATATTAATATTCCCTAAGTTTAATTTCCTGAGAATAAGAGCAACCCAGCAAACGTTCCATCTCATCACGTATTCAACTTGTACTGAGTGCTTCTCTCACTGTAAACTAAAGCTACGTGCACAAATTTCAGATACATTTCATTTAAATTTGAAGTAAAAGCTAACTGCTATATGATCTTTAATTTTCCCTTGAGGGAAATGTAACTAGAAACATGGAGAGAGAATGTGACTGATGAGTAAGGACATGGTGGGTAAAATCCTATAAACATCTTTTCAGTTGTGGGTCTGTTCAAATCACAAACCAAAAGCAATTACAGTCAAAGTGGGTAAGTTAATTAAGATATCCATTTTTCAACTTTTCATCTAGTGGGTGACTTGGATTGGGCCAATGTTACATTCTTTAAACACATTTCAAGTCCATCCCATTGTCCTAAATGAACACTGAAATCACTTGCTTTCCTATCAATTCAAGACCAAATCACATCCAGGTCAGGGACAGCTGATGTCATTACTGTCTTTTTGAGAAAAAAATATACTTGAACAACAATTTTGCTTTATTTCCCTCATGGAAATTAACCCTTATTGTCCCTTCTTGTTCCCACACCTCCGCTTTCTCTGTAGCTGCCCCTCACTTAAATATGTCCTTGTTTCATTTTGCAAATGCCAACAGTCAGTTTGGAGAACACAACACTGGTTGCCACAAAAAGCAAGGCTCTAAGGTCTTCTAAAAGAAACCTGGTGTCTCATTTTTAAGAGAGTAAGTCCACAGCTCAAAGCCTTGGTTATACTTAAAACCCACAGTCATTATGCAAATTAAACTGCAGTTTTAGAAAATCAGGTCAGAACAGTCAGTAACTGCCAAACAGAGATTAATGACCACACCTATCATGTTAAACAAATAGCTCTTGCAACAGCACTAAGCAGAGCCTGCAGCAGCCCTGTCTCTGAGACTGGGTGTAAGCAAGCTGGTGGCTCAATAGACCCACAGCCTTTATTAGGAGAACAGGGCAAGGTTTTCATCCTAGAGCCCCTTTCATAGCAAGAAAGTCATGTTGTCACAGTAAAATAAGCAAACCATGGCTGCGAATTAGAAGAAATACCCTTCCTGACAATTTCGGTCTTTTTTTTTTAATTGAAGTCTTGTCATTGGTCATTCACTTGAGTTATGTCAGATTCTTTGCGACCCCATGGACTGTAGCATGCCAGTCTCCTCTGTTCTCCACTATCTCCCAGAGTTTGCTCAGATTCATGTCCATTGAGTCGGTGATGCTATCTAACCACCTCATCCTCTGCCACCTGCTTCTTTTGCCCTCAGTCTTTCCCTGCATCAGAGTTTTTTCCAATGAGTCAGCTCTTCACATCAGGTGGCCAAGTATTGGAACTTCAGCTTCAGCATCAGTCCTTCCAATGAATGTTCAGGGTTGATTTCCTTTAGGACTGACTGGTTTGATCTCCTTGTAGTCCTAGGGTGAGTATACTTGATATACAGTGCTGTGCTAGTTTCAGGTGTATAGCACAGTGATTCAGACACACATTTATTCTTTTTCAGATTCTGTTAATATAGGTTATTACAAAATATTGAGTATAATTTGCTACACAGTAAGACCTTGTTGTTTATCCATTCTTTATGTGGTAGTTTACACTTGCTAATATCAAACTCATAATTTATACCTCCCCTTCCTTTCCACTTTGGTAACCATAAGTTTTTTTTTTTCCCCTATATCTCTGGGTCTATTCCTGTTTTGTAAGTAAGTTCATTTATATAATTTTTTGATTCCACATGTGATATCATATGATATTTGTCTTTGTCTGACTTACTTCACTTAGTATAATAATCTTTAGGTCCATTCATATTGCTGCAAATAGCATTATTTCAATATTTTTATGGCTGAGTAATATTCCATTATATATATATATATATACATATATTTATGTGGTATATATATTTATATATACCACATCTTTATCTTTCATCTAACAATGGACATTGAAGTTGATTCCATGTCTTGGCTATCGTAAACAGTGCTGCAATGCACATTAAGGTGCATATGTCTTCAAATTATAATTTTCTCTGGATATATGCCCAGAAGTGGAATTGCAGGATCACATGATACTTCCATTTTTAGCTTTTTGAGGAACCTCCTTACTGTTTTCCATAGTAGCTATTCCAATTTACATTCCCATCAACAGTATAGGAAAGTTCCCTTTTCTCCACATCCTCCCCAGCATTTATTATTTGCAGACTTTTAGATGATGGCTGTGCCTACTGGTATGAGGTGACACCTAGTAGTTTTGATCTGTATTTCTCTAATAATTATTACTGTTGAGCATTTTCTCATGTGTCTGTTGGCCATCTGTTTTTTCTGACTTTTATTCACTCTATTTTGAATGTTAAACTCACTTTTAATATCGGTCTTGGTACTACCATCATTTTTTAGATTTTTGACAATTTTGGGGTACAAATTTATGTATTGATAAATGCTTATGGCTATGACAGTGATATAGAGCAGGTATACAACTTCTGTCACACCTAGTAAATTAAAAGAAAAGAAAAATACAAAGTCAGAATATAAATGATAAATTTTGACCCAATAAGAAACTACACAGATATCATCACTTAATAAGTCAGGTAAAAATTATTTTCTATTGACATATAAATCAAGTATCTACTATATCATAAATCAGAAACATCAAAACCTCAGGAATTCTGAAAGCAAGTGGTATTATAAAGCAATTTGCTTCTGGTTTCTTTTCATCTTAAATTACAGCAGTTTTATATTTTATATTTCTCCTAAGAAGATACATTTGTTTAAGGGATTATTATATTAAAAGTAAAAGGAAAGGTAGTTGTAAAATGCATTCTGATACAAATGTGTATGCAAAAAGAAGAAAAAAAAGTGCTTAAATCATAAATTTAATACAATAAAAACATATTATGATTGGAATTCATCTAATATCTTCAGAATGAAATGCAACATGCCTCTAACACTATGTTCACATTTCAAGTTAATAAGAAAGCAGACAACTTATGTTAAAAGGATTATTTAAGGCCCATCAGAGAGTGATCAAGTGCTATTGATAATGAAACTAAAAGAATACACACTTGAATATCTTCCCTTTAAAAATGTTTATGCTGATACACTTAAACTATGTATAAGTGACATGAAAAGTATCAATACCTATCACCAAAATATTGCGGACCACTTGAAATCTCCAGTCTTAGTGTTCTGACATATTGATACCATTAGCTCTACTTATAGTTCTCACTCTGGCTCTACATTATTCCAGTAAAGCAGAATCTACAGACAGGAGGCCTAGCAATGTGCTTTTTAAACTCTTAAGTAATTATAATTTTTATTTAAACATTATCTTTTAAAATAATTGTAGATTTCTATGCAGCTGAAAAAGTACTACAAATTTCTCATCTGCCCTTCACCCAAATCTCCTCAATGGTAATATTTGCATAACTAGTTCCTATTTCTTTGTATAAGTAATTTTTTGTACCTTTTATTTTGAAATAATTGTGGATGCATAGGAAGTTGCAATGATAGTACAGCCAAGTCCTGTGTACCTTTTACCCAGCTTATGCTAATAGTTACATTTTATGTAATTAGGTAATTCAATTTGTAGCAGGTTGAGAGTGCTCAAGCAACACCATAAAAAAAGAATTTATTCAAGAGATCATGTTAATAAAGAATGAATGTCAAATCTATGGTTAAATAAAAAATATGTAAAAAAAAATGTTTTGCAAACAAGCTTCCACAGCTTTGATCATAAATTTAAGGTGAGTGATACAGATGTCCATTTAAATCTCCTCTTCCTAATTTAGAAAATACTAACACTACCAGAATATTCATGTTGATTAAAATTTTTGTAAAAGTAGTGTTCTTCATTCTACTCTTCATTCTAAGGGGGACGTACATTAATATAGCTTTGGCAGAGCCAAGTAGACTCAAGCTTGTTAGGGTGTGAGTGTGTGTGTGTGCATGTGCTCAGTCATGTCCGACTCTTTGCAACAACATGGATTGTAGCCCGACAGACTCCTCTATCCATGTAATGTTACTGAACATTCCAAGAATACTGGAGTGGATTGCCGTTTTGTCCTCCAGGGGATCTTCTCGACCCAGTGACCAAAATGCACCTCTTGTGTTTCCTGCATTGGCAGGCAGGTTCTTTACCTCTGAGCCACCTGGGAAGCCCTAGGGTGTGATTGACCTGTTGGCAATCTGAGACATGGCCACCTGAGCCAATTAAGATCATAGTTCTTGGTCTGGCTGATTCTGCCTTCAAGAACACAGCACAGGAGAAAGTATGATCAGAAAAGACTTGATGAAACTAAATTTATACCTCGAGCTGATCCTTAGCACAGATACAGACTGCAATGATCTAAATGCACACACACACATACCAGCAAACTCTGGGGAAGGCGGAGAATCTAATTTCCAGAGTTAGCACATTATTTGATTTTTTAAAACATTTATCACCTCACACAACTTCTGAGGGTCAGGAACCGGACAGCAGCTCAGCTGGGTTCTAGCTCAGGGTCTTAGGTGGCCAATGGCCTGGAAGCAGAGTTGTAGTCATCATCAGGATCAACTGGGGCCAGAGACTGCACTTTTTTTTTGCCACATTGTGCAGCATGGGAAATCTTAGTTCCCCAACCAGGAATGAACAGGAATGAACAGGAATGAACAGGAATGAACCTGCAGCCCCTGCACTGGAAGTGCAGGGTCTTTACCACTGGATTACCATGGAATTCTCACATTTGATTTAAATGTCCTCTTTTCAATAAGAAACACACAAGGCATACAAACAACTAGAAAAGTATGACCCACTCAAAAGAAAATAAATAAATAAACCAAGAGAAATTGTCCCTGAAAAAGACAATGACAGGTCTATTAGGCAAAGTCTTGGAAACAGCTATTTTAAAGATGCTTAAAGAACTAAAAGAAGATACAGAGACAGTCAAAGAAATAATGTACTACTACAATGTAAATATAAATAAAGAGAGAGAAAACTTAAAAAGAAAGCAAAATAAAATTATAGAACTGAAAAATATAACTGAAATATGAAATTCACTGGAAGGCTTCAAAAGCAAATTTGAGATGATAGAATCAGTGAACTGAAAGACAAGAGCATGGAAATTATCTAGTCTGAGGAAGAGAACAAAATAAAAAGAACAGATCAAAGAGAAGTGAAGAGAGCCTAAGGGACCTGTGAGATATCATTAAACAGACCAACATACCCCTCGTGGGAGTCCCAGAAGAAGAAAGCAGCAACGAATATTTGAAGAAGTAATAGTTGAACACATCCAAAATTTGATGATAGAAGTAATGGCAAACATTGGGAAAACAATTAATTCCATGTAGAATGAACTCAAAGAGATCCACACTGAAGCACATCATGCTCAAACTGTCAAAAGGCAAAGACAAAATTACGTATTTTGAAAGTATCAAGAGAGAAGGGACTCAGAACATATAAGGAGCCCTTAATAAGATTATCAGCGGATTTCTGATTGGAAACTTCAGAGGACAGAAGGAAGTGAGCTGAGGTAATCAAAGTGCTTAAAAAAAACCCCAAGCTACCACGAAGAAACAAGTAATAAAGATTGCAGCAAGGATTTCAAAAAGTAGAGAATAGAAAATGAATAGAGATAATCAATGAAAACAAAAGTTGCTTTTAAAAAAATTAACAAACTTTTAGCTATGTTGACTAAGAAAAAAAGAGAGGAGGTTCAAATTACTAAAATCAGAAATGAAAGTGGAACATTACTACTAATTCTACAGAAATAAAAAAAGATTATAAAAGAGTATATGGACAATATGGTCTCCCGCATTGCAGGTGGATTCTTTACCAACTGAGGAGATATCAGGGAAGCCCTGATATTAGAAAATTAGAAAAACCCATCCTAAGACTTACAAGACATTTCAAGAAACTCTGAATAGCTAAAATAATCTTGAAAAAAGAACAAAATTAAAGAAGTTGTACTAATATTTCTTGACTTCAAAGTTCACTACAAAGCTAGTGACAAAAGCAGTGTGGGTCTGATCTAAAGACAGACATTTAGACCAGTGGATCTGAATAGACAGTTCAGAAATAAACTTTATCAAATGATTTTAAACAAAGATGCCATGAGCATTTAATGGGGAAAAGATAGTCTTTTCAATAAATGCTTCTGGAAAAACTTGAGACGCACATGCAAAAATGAAATTGAGTCCTTACCTAATACTGTACATGAAAATTCATTCAAAATATATCCATTATCTAAATATAAGGCATAAATTTATGCAAACTCTTGGAAGAAAACATAGGGCAAAACATCATGATATTGGATTTTGCATAGATTTCTTGGATATGACACCACAGACACAGGCAACAAAATAAAAAAATTAGATTTTGTGAACATTAAGACAATTTGTGAAACAGAGGCACTATCAGTAGAGTAAAAATACAACCCACAAAACTGGGGAAAATATTTGCAAATCATGCCTGAAAAGGAATTAATATCTAGAATATATAAAACTCCTAAAACTCAAAAGCAACAACCAGGCAAAAATGGGCAAAAAATTTGAATAGGCATATCTCCAAAGAAGATATACAAATTGTCGATAATCACATGAAAAGATACAGAATAAGAGACACAGATGCATAGAACAGTTTTATGGACTCTGAGGGAGAAGGTGAGGGTGGGACGTTCTGGGACAATAGCATTGAAACATGTATATTATCATATGTGAAAGAGAACACCATTCCATGTTCTACGCATGAGACAAATGCTCAGGACTGGGGCAATGGGATGACCCAGAGGGGTGGGATGGGGAGGGAGGTGGGAGGAGGGTTCAGGATGGGGAACACATGTAAACCCATGGCTGATTCATGTCAATGTATGGCAAAAACTACTACAATATTGTAAAGTAATTAGCCCCCAACTAAAATAAATAAATTTATTAAAAAAAAAAAGAAAGAAAAGATGATCAACATGATTAATCACTGAAAAAAAAGTGAAAGTGTTGGTGACTCAGTCATGTCCAACTCTTTGTGATCCCACAGACTGTAGCTTGCCAGGCTCCTTTGTCCGTGGGATTTCTCAGGCAAGAATACTGGAGTGGGGAGCCATTGCCTTCTCCAGAGGATCTTCCTGACCCAAGGATTGAATTCAGATCTCTTGCGTTGCAGGCAGATTCTTTACTGTCTGAGCCATCAGGGGAGTGCAAATCAAACTCATGATGAGATATAACCTCACACTCATTAGGAGTCAATGGAACATTAAAAAGCAAACCGATATATAACTACAAATCCATTCTCATTCCTTCACACCCCGGGGAGTTTTGAATGGCTTGGCTCCCAAATGGTCATAGGCAAATATGACAGCATTATTGACTTTCACAGATTCCTAATTCCCCTGGAGTTAGGGAGAGGAGAAAGGAAAGGCTGGAGAAAGGAAAGGCTACCCACTCCAGTATTCTGGCCTGGAGAATTCCATGGATTGTATAGTCCATGGGGTCACAAAGAGTTGGACACGACTGAATGACTTTCACTTTTGCTTTCAACTCCCCAAAACAAAACAAAACAAATATAAATAACAACAAAAACAAAAGCAGAGACCCAGGAAGAAAAAGCATAAGAAAGACCCAAATGTTAGTAAAGTTGCCAAAATAATTCTGACTTGACTCACACTGTCTTTGAATGTAAGTCAAAGTAATTAATACAATTAAAAATTTGGTAAGGAAAAAATGTCTTGTCTTCAGTATGTCTTGACTTCCTGAACTCACTAAAGGACTCTGTGACTATTGCTAGAGTAATTTGAGTTCCATAGACTTTTTTCCCTCTTTAATCACATTCTTTTCAGGCATTCTGTACTTTAAAATTTTCATGGGAAATTGCTAACAATGGACCTATCATTTCTTACACATTATCTACTCTACATTCTCACTGTGAGTCTCTTCTATCAAATGATTCAAGTAAAAAGAGACTTTCAAGAACACTAAATTGGGGTTTGAAGTTAATTAATCTGGCACATTTTGGTCCTTTTGTTCATGGGTTACAGCAGTGGGAGAAAATTTATATACTATATATTTCTTCTTGGCTGGGGGGTCAGTCACTATGTAGATTTTCTGTCACCCATAGTTAAAACGTAATAACAGAAATCTCCCTCAAGTAAAAAGGAGGGAAGGGCTTAATGAAACTATATCTATAAAACTGCCTTTCTGAAAAGTACACTAGAAAATCGAATATGAGGTTTTTTTTTTCCATTGAAATCATTGTCTCTTATCACATCATTATTGGAAAGAGTCAGATAAGGACAGAACCATGCTACAATTCTCTGAGAGTTCACAACAGGCTATTCTCAAAGTTTGTGAGAATATTGCCAAGACCCTGGAATACACTTTAGAGATCATTAATACAAACTGATATATTATTATTATTATTCTATTGGTAAACAGCTCTATCCTAAAGTGATCTGCACAATAAAAAAGATCATATTTGATGTTCATGTGGTTTAAAATCATGAATTATGTGCAGGGAGATAAATTACAACAATGGTTAATTTTGGAAAAGATTTCTATGATGCAGTTGAGTCAGACCATCTCAGAATTAATTTGTTCTGACTCACTGGAACCTATTTTATCAGCTCATTAAGAGGGTAATTATTAGTTGACCCTTGGTTGATGGTGGTTTAGTGGCTAAGTTGTGCCAGACTCTTGCAACCCCATGAACTGTAGCCTGGCAGGCTCTTCTGTCCATGGGATTTTCCAGGCAAGAACACTGGAGTGGATTGACATTGCCTTCTCCATAGCTGACCCTTGTCTTCCCTTTAAAACTCAGTCATTAAATGTAAAATTTAGTAAATTAAGTTAATTTAACTATGATTTGATTGGGTTTAGAGAATGCTCTATACAGTCAGCAAAAACAAGACTGGGAGCACACTGTGGCTCAGATCATGAACTCCTTGTTCCCAAATTCAGACTTATATTGAAGAAAGTAGGAATATCCAGTAGACCATTCAGGTATGACCTAAATCAAATCCCTTATGATTATACAGTGGAAGTGACAAATAGGTGTAAGGAACTAGATCTGATAGACAGAGTGCCTGATGAACTATGGATGGAGGTTTGTGACATTGTACAGGAGACAGGGATTAAGACCATCCCCATGGAAAAGAAATGCAAAAAAGCAAAATGGCTGTCTGAGGAGGCCTTACAAATAGCTGTGAAAAGAAGAGAAGTGAAAAGCAAAGGACAAAAGGAAAGATATACCCATTTGAATGCAGCGTTCCAAAGAATAGCAAGGAGAGAGAAGAAAGCCTTCCTCAGCAACCAATGCAAAGAAATAGAGGAAAACAACAGAATGGGAAAGACGAGAGATCTCTTCAAGAAAATTAGAGATACCAAGGGAACATTTCATGCAAAGGTGGGCTCGATAAAGGACAGAAATGGTATGGACCTAACAGAAGCAGAAGATATAAAGAAGAGATGGCAAGAATACACAGAAGAACTGTACAAAAAAGATCTTCATGACCCAGATAATCAAGATGATGTGGATCACTCACCTAGAGCCAGACATCCTGGAAAATGAAGTCCAGTGGGCCTTAGCAAGCATCACTATGAACAAAGCTAGTGGAGGTGATGGAATTTCAGTTGAGCTTTTTCAATTCCTGAAAGATGATGCTGTGAAAGTGCTGCACTCAATATGCCAGCAAATTTGGAAAACTCAGCACTGGCCACAGGACTGGAAAAGGTCAGTTTTCATTCCAATCCCAAAGAAAGGCAATGCCAAAGAATGCTTGAACTACTGCACAATTGCACTCATCTCACAGGCTCAAAATTCTCCAAGCCAGACTTCAGCAATACGTGAACCATGAACTTCCAGATGTTCAAGCTGGATTTAGAAAAGGCAGAGGAACCAGAGATCAAATTGCCAATATCCTCTGGATCATTGAAAAAGTAAGAGAGTACCAGAAAAACATTTATTTCTGCTTTATTGACTATGCCAAAGCCTTTGACTGTGTGGATCACAATAAACTGTGGAAAATTCTTAAAGAGATGGGAATATCAGACCATCTGACCTGCCTCTTGAGACACCTGTATGCAGGTCAGGAAGCAACAGTTAGAACTGGATATGGAACAACAGACTGGTTCCAAATAGGAAAAGGAGTACGTCAAGGCTGTATTGGAGAAGGCAATGGCAACCCACTCCAGTACTCTTGCCTCCTACGGAGGAGCCTCGTGGGCTGCAGTCCATGGGATCGCAAAGAGTCGGACAGGACTGAGAGACTTCACTTTCACTTTTCACTTTCATGCACTGGAGAAGGAAATGGCAACCCACTCCAGTGTTCTTGCCTGGAGAATCCCAGGGACAGCAAAGCCTGGTGGGCTGCCATCTATGGGGTCACACAGAGTCGGACACGACTGAAGTGACTTAGCAGCAAGGCTGTATATTGTCACCCTGCTTACTTAACTTATATGCAGAGTACATCATGAGAAATGCTGGGCTGGAGGAAGCACAAGCTGGAGTCAAGATTACCAGGGAAAATATCAATAACCTCAGATATGCAGATGACACCACCCTTATGGCAGAAAGTGAAGAACTAAAGAGCGTCTTGATGAAAGTGAAAGAGGAGAGTGAAAAAGTTGGCTTAAAGCTCAACATTCAGAAAACTAAGATCATGGCATCTGGTCCCAGCACTTCATGGCAGATAGAAGGGGAAACAGTGGAAACAGTGGCTGACTTTATTTTTCTGGGCTCCAAAATTACTGCAGATGGTGACTACAGCCATGAAATTAAAAGACGCTTATTCCTTGGAAGGAAAGTTATGACCAACCTAGATAGCATATTTAAAAGCAGAGACATTACTTTGCCAACAAACTCCTTCTAGTCAAGGCTATGTTTTTTCCAGTGGTCATGTATGGATGTGAGATTCGGACTATAAAGAAAGCTGAGCACCGAAGAATTGATGCTTTTGAACTGTGGTGTTGGAGAAGACTCTTGAGAGTCCCTTGGACTGCAAGAAGATCCAACCAATCCATCCTAAAGGAGATCAGTCCTGGGTGTTCATTGGAAGGACTGATGTTGAAGCTGAAACTCCAATACTTTGGCTACCTCTTGCGAAGAGTTGACTCATTGGAACAGACCCTAATGCTGGGAAGGATTGGGGGTAGGAGGAGAAGGGGATGACAGAGGATGAGATGGCTGGAAGGCATCACCGACTCGATGGGCATGGGTTTGGGTGGACTACGGGAGCTGGTGATGGACAGGGAAACCTGGCATGCTGGGAATCATGAGGTCACAAAGAGTCAGACATGACTGAGTGACTGAACTGTACTGGGAGAATGCAAATAATATTAATAAAATTACTCTTAATATTCTAAAAATCCTTGCAGTTTTGTTTCATTTTGTGAAATTGTATATCCTTTACAATTTTGCAACATTCTCTTACATTTAAAGCAATTGTTTCTTCAGTCCAAAAGAGAGTCTTTTACAGCCCATCTCTAATATGAAAGACAAAAAAAAAAGATGTTTTAATGGAAAAGAAAACAAACCTTGATTTTTCACATACTATAAAACAAAACAAAAATCAGAAGCACATTTGTTGCACTCATTCCCATGGGCCCAAGAGGAAAATGAAAATAAAGACCATGTCAAGAAAACTGATGCCACTATAAGATCTGTCATTCATGATTTGGAAATTTATCTCCAACAAAGTGAGGGCAAAATCCCCTTTCTCTCAGCAGCTGATAAATAATTCACATTTTTGTCAAAAGAGTCTCCTTTAAGAAATCTGGAAAATTGATTCTGATGGGAAAAGGAAATAAAAGTCATGATGAAATGGAAAAGAAGATACACATTGATGATTTATCTTGTCATATTTTATGTCTAGATATCTAGTATATCAAGGAAGTACATGCCAGGTGATGAATAAAGACGGGCTGAAAAAACACAGACAGCTGTTTGTGGAAGCACAAAACTGTGGCTCTGAGAACTATAACCCCATATCAGATTGTCTTCCACTATTTACTCTCCTAAAAGAGATGTGCACATTAATCAGAATCTATGTTTTATCTACATGAACCCTCTTGCATACATATAAGTAAAGTGAGTGTTTACAGACTGAATTTTACCCAAATTTACAGAAGTAGTTAACTTTGTCACAGGAATGACTGAAGATTCCCAAAAGATTCTTGAGAAATCTTATTGTAAGTTTGTTGGAGGGCCAGCAACTAAGTTGTGCAAGATGTCCGATTCCTCTCACATATTTCACATGAAAAATACTAGTGGGAACAAAACTAAACTAAGGGAGCAAGCATACATAACCAAGAGCTGGTGGGGCCTGATGGCCCATATGAGAATTTCTCTGGGAAGTCTTTTTTTTAAAGATAGTATTTTCAGCATTTTACCAAAGCCTTGCCAACCTCTGCTATAGGCCTCAGAGGCATTGGCTCTGCCCGTGTTTCTATATCAGGCAAAGCCATGAATGTCATAGTGGTTGTGCTTGTGTTTTACTGAAGGAAGGATGAAGGCCCCATTCAGATGTCTCCCAGGTGCATGCGTGCTTAGTCGCTCTGTCATGTCTGACTCTTTATGACCCCATGGACTTTATCCTACCAGGCTCCTCTGTCCATGGGATTCCCCAGGAAAGAATACTAGAATAAGTTGCCATTTCTTTCTCCAGGGTATCTTCCTGACCCAGGGATTGAACCCATGTCTCTTACATCTCCTGCAATGACAGGTGGATTCTTTACCTTCTGAGCCATTTGTTCTGCACTAAGTTGCTTCAGTCATATTCCAACTCTTTGTGACCCTAAGGACTATAGTCCACCAGGCTTCTCTTGTCCATGGGACTCTCCAGGCAAGAATACTGGAGTGGGTTGCCATGCTCTCCTCCAGGGAATCTTCCCCACCCAGGGATCGAGCCCGCATCTCTTATGTCTCCTGAATTAGCAGGTGGGTTCTTTAAAAATGTGCCACCTGGGAAGCCCTGAGCCATTAGGGAAGACTTTTATTAATTTTATTGTAGTATATGTGTTACAATATGTGTTAATTTCTGCTATAGCAAAGTGACTCTGTTATACACACACACACACACACACATATATTCTTTTTCATATTCTTTTCCATTATGGTGTATTGCTGGATATTGAATATAGTTCCCTTTGTTAGATTGTTGTTTATCCATCATATCTATAATAGCTTGCATCTGCTAATCCCAAACTCCCAATCCTCCCTCCCTCACCACCACCTCCTACACTCCTTGGCAATCACAAGTCAGTTCTCTATGTCTGTGAATCTGTTTATGTTTCAAAGATATATTCATCTGTGTCATATTTTAGCTTCTACATATAAGTGATATCATATGGTGTTTTTCCTTCTGTGATTTATTTCACTTACTGTGATTATGCAGATGATACCACCCTAATGGCAGAAAACAAAGAGGAAGTAAAGAACCTCTTGATGAAGGTGAAAGAGGAGAGTGAAAAAGCTGGCTTAAAACTCAACATTAAAAAACAAAGATCATGGCATCCAGTCCCATCACTTCATGGCAAATAGACAGGGAAAAATAGAAAAACTGAGAGACTTTATTTTCTTGGACCCCAAAATCACTGTGGATGGTGACTGCAGCCATAAAATTAAAAGATGCTTGCCCCTTGGAAGGAAAGCTATGACAAATTAGACAGTGTATTAAAAAGCAGAGACATCATTTTGCTGACAGACGTCCACATAGTCAAAGGTATGATTTTTCTAGTAGTCATGTACAGATGTGAGAGTTGGACCAAAAAAGACTGAGCACCAAAGAATTGATGCTTTCAAACTGTGGTGCTGGAGAAGATTCTTGGGAGTCTCTTGGACAGCAAGGAGATCAAACCAGTCAATCCTAAAAGAAATCAACCCTGAATATTCATTGGAAGGACTGATGCTGAAGCTGAAGCTGAAGCTCCAATACTTTGGCCATGTGATGCAAAGAGCACACTCATTGGAAAAGATCCTGATGCTGGGAAAGATTGAGGGTAGGAGGAGAAGGGGACGACAGAGGATGAGATGGTTGGATGTTATCACCAACTCAATGGACATGAGAGTCTGAGAAAATCCAGGAGATAGTGAAGGACAGAGAAGCCTGGCATGCTGCAGTCCAAGGAGTTGCAAACAGTCAGACACAACTTAGCGACTGCACAACAAAAATCTCTAGGCCCATCATGTTGCTGCAGATGGCAATATTTTTGTTCTTTTTAAGGCTGAGTAGTATTTCATATATGTGTATTCCATTCCATATGCACACACACACACACACACATACACACACACACACACACACATATATATATACGTAACATGTCTTTATCCATTCATCTGTCGATGGACATTTAGATTGTTTCCATGTCTTGGCTACTGTACATAGTGCTGATATGAACATATGGGTGCATATATCCTTTTGAATTTTAGTTTTGTCTGGGTATGTACCCAGGGATGGGATTGCTGCATCATATGGCAACTCTCTTATGGCTTTTTCTCTAAACAGTTTTCTAATTGTTGATTTTCTTCAATGGAAAGATCCTATAGAAAACTTGTTGTTTCAATCTTCAACTTTCTAACATGCAACCTAAAAGAAAATCTATGTCGTTCACACTGCAAAATTTTTCTCCGTATTGGTGACCTCATGCTTGCCAAAACCCCAGAGAGGAGTGTCCGTGTACAGTGACAGCATCCTGAGATCTCGGATTTCGCCGTGCCACTCTCATTGAATCGCTTATAAAATCTCTTGACCACCAGAAACGCTCAGACCGCCCGTTGCCTAAGGAGAAGATTATAAGGAAGTACTCTTCCTGATGACTTTTAAGCCATTCACAAACTTTGACCATAAATCTACCCATGGAAGTTTCTTTCCTTGGGGAAACTGCATTTCTATTTGGGCACCCAAAGTAGAGTTGATATAATGACTCTAACTACCCTAGTGCCTACTGAGGACATGTTCTTCTCAACTTCTCCTCAGGATTTAGCAAAATAAAAGAAAAATTAAATATTTGTACGCTATCTGACCACTGCCACTGCTGAAGAAAATTATTGTTCCAAACCACCCATGGAACACAGAGACAGTTCTACTAAAGGATTGCTGTTTTATTTTGGGTGAGCATGTAATTATTCTAAGATTCTGTAGTCATGGATCTGATCAGGAAAATACAGTGATTTTTGTTTCAGATTGTTTTTTTCCTTGTTTACTCTTTTGTTTTAATTTATTTATTTTAATTGGAGGCTAATTACTTTACAATATTGTAGTGGTTTTTGCCATACATTGACATGAATCAGTCATGGGTGTACATGTTTTCCCCATCCTGGACGCCCCTTTCCACCTCCCTCCTCATCCCATCCCTCTGGGTTATCCCAGTGCACCAGCCCTGAGCACCCTGTCTCATGCATCGAACCTGGACTGGTGATCTGTTTCACATATGATAATATACATGTTTCAGTGCTATTCTCTCAAATCATCCCATGCTCTCCTTCTCCCACAGAGTCCAAAAGACTGTTCTATACATTCGTATCTCTTTTGCTGTCTCGCAATTCCATATATTGTTTTGGATTATTAAGGACATTTTATTAGATGCTCCACAAAGATGACGTGAACAAGGAATAATGATTTGATTTTGGATTATTACTTTTGGACTACGTTTTGAACATAGCATATAACACTTCTACTTAAGAATTAAACATAGCTACAAAAATGCACATCAAACAAAGGGGCAAATAGCTAACTCTTTCACCTGGTTTACTATAATGTTGCATATAAAAGAGAGGTATACGAATGTGAATGCTTGTTATCCTGCCTGTAATGTTGCAATGCACAGGAAATGACCCCAGGAGACCACTTCCATCTGCCTGGAAGAAGAAAGCCCAAAAGGTTTCCTCTGTCCTGTGTGTTTCTTAGAGTCTCACAGAGATCTGCAAAAGAACACAGCTTATTCTAAATGGAGCAGAATAAATCCTTTAATATTTTTAATGAGGACTTCAAAGGATTCTCAGTTTTGAATCACTTCAGTTCAGTTCAGTTCAGTCGCTCAGTTGTGTCTGACTCTTTGAGACCCCATGAACCGTAGCACGCCAGGCCTCCCTGTCTATCACCAACTCCCGGAGTCTACCCAAACCCATGTCCATCGAGTCAATGATGCCATCCAGCCATCTCATCCTCTGTCGTCCCCTTCTCCTCCTGCCCTCAATCTTTCCCAGCATCACGGTCTTTTCCAATGAGTCAGCTCTTCACATAAGGTGGTCAAAGTATTGGAGTTTCAGCTTCAACATCAGTCCTTCCAATGAACACCCAGAACTGATCTCCTTTAGGATGGACTGGTTTGATCTCCTTGCAGTCCAAGGGACTCTCAAGAGTCTTCTCCAACACCATAGTTCAAAAGCATCAATTCTCCGGTGCTCAGTTTCTTAATAGTCCAACTGTCACATCCATATATGACCACTGGAAAAACCATAGCCTTGACTAGACAGACCTTTGTTGGCAAAGTAATGTCTCTGCTTTTAAATATGCTATCTAGGTTGGTCATAACTTTCCTTCCAAGGACTAAGCGTCTTTTAATTTCATGGCTGCAGTCACCATCTGCAGTGATTTTGGAGCCCAGAAAAATAAAGTCTGACACTGTTTCCATTGTTTCCCCATCTATCTGCCATGAAGTGCTGGGACCAGATGCCATGATCTTAGTTTTCTGAATGTTGAGCTTTAAGCCAACTTTTTCACTCTCCACTTTCACTTTCATCAAGAGGCTCTTTAGTTCTTCTTCACTTTCTGCCATAAGGGTGGTGCCATTTGCATATCTGAGGTTATTGATATTTCTCCTGGCAATCTTGACTCCAGCTTGTGCTTCCTCCAGCCCAGCATTTCTCATGATGTACTCTGCATATAAGTTAAATAAGCAGGGTGACAATATACAGCCTTGATGTACTCCTTTTCCTATTTGGAACCAGTCTCTTGTTCCACTACTCTTATGATAAATATGAAACATAATTTTCCATTAATACGCATGAAACTAGATTTGATCCGAATAAGAGGAGAAAAAGGAAGTACTTTTATTTAGAAATTTATTTTATTACCAGAGTAATATGACATGGCTCATTCAAAATGCAAATTTGGTATATGCTCATAATATAAGGAAGAAGGAAACAAAGTTCAATGTTTAAATGTGAAGGAAGTCATGTGAAAAACATACTGTAACCACTTGGGTTAGTGACCATCATTTTGCACTGTCCTTCTATCTTGTCCAGGTAACTATTCTTTCTTTCTTTAAACAGAGTACAAAGATTCTAAAGGGTAGAGTTAATCTCCAGAGATCTCTGGGAAACCTGTAGGTTTGAATCTGATATGCTATAGATATATTAAGGTGTTTTTCAAAGTCATGGTGTCTGGAGTTCAGAATTTAAGGTTGGTGATTAAATAAGAAACTCTGACTCTAGTAATGCCTCACGGTAACTGAAAATCTGAAGTACATTAGTTCCATCTCCCTAAGTGTTCTGTTACTATTCAAATAGTTGTGTTGCAATCAATTTTTAAATTATGCAATAGTTATACCCTTTGCTTGCTGAAAATCATGTTTCAAATAAATTTTTTTAAAGAGATGATTTTGAAAGCCAGAAGCTCCCCCTCATCAAAAAAAAATTAAGTTGGTTTTAAAGTTGTTTTCTATTGTTTTACAAATGAGAGTTCAATTTAATGGAATTACACATCATAAAGAGAAAAAAGAAAACGCATATTTATATGAAAGAGCCCAAATGGCCAGAGCTACCCATCTTGCTCTCTTCTAGGATGCACACAAACAAGACTAGAGTAAAGCTAGAATACCAGTCACAGAGGGATGAGTGTATTCAGGAGAATTAAACCCCACATCTTGGTAGGGAGGAGGGGAGAAATGTACTTATAATATTACCTAAATTCTATTTTTATAGTGACTTAATCATCTACATTAATTTACTTTTTAAAATATTCATTAAGTTTTTCAAATATTTAAAGCAAAACCAGGGATGAGTAAGAAAAAAAAAATTTTTTTTTTTTTACCTTCTTTCACATACTGGGTGATTTAAAGGAATGTTTCTTTGCACAAGGAAATTATGAAAGAAAGGAACTACTTGGTAAATATGGCCAAATGTCGACAGGGAGTTGTTTCACAGTAAATTGCCCACATTGAGCATGTTGCTATTATTGATTTGGTAGGAGGACGTCTGCACAATGTGGATTGGTTCTCTAATGAGTTTTAACACCATTCACGTATATATTTCTGCTTCCCAGGTGGCTCAGTGGTAAAGAATTCACTTGCCAATGCAGAAGACATGGGTCTGATGCCTGGGTCGTGAAGATCCTCTGGAGAAGGAAATGGCACCCCACTCCAGTATTCTTGCCTGGGAAATCCCATGGACAGAGGAGCTTGGCAGGCTATACATACATATCATGCTCATCAAAACATAGAAAATGTCTGGATATTGGTAACAGCCATTGCATTTAGGATGGGGCCTAGGATTGAGTAGGAATAAGGATTGAAGATAAGGCTTTGCTTTCATGTATTGTTTGCATTTTTACATAACAATGGACAAACATATCATTTGTATAAATGTCTAAAACAACAGCCTATTGTCCCTAGGTCTGCCAGCCTTCTCTGCTTCATGATTAGTTACTGTTGCTTGGCAAAGCATCACATCTATTTAATTTGTGGCCCACAGTTGAAATCATTTTTTTTAATCTTCTCATTTTTTTCAGAGTTACCATTTTATTTTAATGACAGCTAGTGATCATGCATTGGTATGAATAATTTATCACTGATGATGCTTAATACACTAAGCTGGGCTAATGAAGAAAGCAAAAGATGAAGAACTGCTGTCTCCACACCACCTCTGAGTGGTACAAGTCACCAGGACTCTGGTTTCAGAGGCTTCAAGTTTCCTGAAAAAGCCATATAAATAGAAACCTTTCCATACAAAATCTACTGGCATTTCAATAGTTTAGGCAGGTTCCATGCCATCACTCTGGTGGAGTGGGTTGGGGGGTCCTGACTCTTTCCCTCTGCCCAGCCAATGGGTTTCACAGGCTCCCTGAGATCTAGCCAACACGCATGTAAAGGAGGATTATAACAATCTGCACCCTGCTTTCTTTCCATCGCTTCTATGAAAATCTAAAAAAGCAATTCACATGGACGACTTTTGAAAAGTACTAAGTGTAGCAACACATGAGGGGTGATGGTGATGGGTCTGCTGACTTTAAAGAACATCCGTTTCCCTAAGGACCCAAGGTCCTTGGAGAAAGCTATGGAGAAGGGTCATTCAAAAGCATCTGTGGTAACATGAAAAAAGTGTAGACCACTATGTAAACAAAAGGAAACAGAAAACCATGCAGATCTCAGGGGTTCTGCCATGTGCTCCTAATAGTTAGTGGATTGTGTTAGTCTCTCAGTCGTGTCTGACTCTTTGTGACCCCGTGGATTATATAGCCCACCAGATTCCTCTGTCCATGGAATTCTCCAGGCAAGAATACTGGAGTGGGTTGCCATTTCTTTCTCCAGGGGATCTTCCTGACCCAGGGATCAAAGCCGATGTCCTGCATTGATGGCAGATTCTTTACTACCTGAGCCACCAGGGAAGCGTCAAGCACTTTAAAAGGTAAGAATTACTCCTCAGAAAAGCTATGTGATATGTGATGCTGAAGAGGTATGTTTGTGGCCTGCATCAGAATCTCCTGGAGAGGCTTTGCCTGCTAGCTTCTTGTTGAATCTTCTGTGACACTATGCATTTGACACTGTGAGCTACTTCAACCCTCTTAAGAAATAAGGTGATTAAAAGTATATAAAGATTATGTCTACTACAATACAGTTGACACTCATTATTTACAGATTTCGTATTAGTATTTGTGAGTCAGCCTACATGCAAAAGTTTATTTGTAACACTTGCATCATTTTTGTGGTCATTTGCAGATGTGCTTGAGCAGTGAAGACACTGAGTCCTCTGATGCACCCATTTCCAGCTGCAACTGAACAAGGCAACATTCTACTTGGTCTCGGCTCTCACTCAGAGGTGACCAGAGGATGGAAACAGAAGTGGACAGTACAGTGAGAGCAGAAGTTCTGGTTCAGTAGCCAGCTCTGGCACTTGCCTGTGGAGTGTGGCCTCAGGCAAGTCACTTAGTGTCTCTGAACCAGCTTTCTCTGTTGTAAAATAAAGAAAACAGAATCCACTATGATGAACTCGTTTTTAGAATTTAAGATGATAATCTATGTGAGATATGTGTACATGTATCCCCCACGAGCAATGGTTCAGTTTTTATGAACTCACTGTTGGAAGAGATTTTATAGAACATACGTCAGAAAAGCAAGAATCGACTGTACTTAACGTTTTCTCACATGGTTACCGAGATACAGATGTGTATATACAAGGTGGTGCAGTAGTAAAGAATCCACCTGCCAGTGCAGGAGACATAAGAGACAAGGGTTCAATCTGGGTGAGGAAGAGCCCCTGGAGTAGTAAATGGCAACCCACTCCAGTATTCTTGTCTGGAAAATTCCATGGACAGGGAAGTCTTGTGAGTTACAGTCCATGGGGGTCACAGCGTCGGACATGACTGAGTCTGAGTATGCATACATGGCTTAAAATATTCAACTAAATTCACTAAAACTGGAACAAGGAAGCAATCAGAATATTAATAGGAAGAATTGCAGCATGTTATACTTACCAGAATAGCAGGACACTGCTTGTGACTAGCGCTGGCACAGACCTGACGGACAGGGGCTGTTTTCAGGGCTGGTGATCCATGTAGTTGTGCAGGGCCCCTGTGCTGAGAAGGGTCCTACAGTTGGGGGTTAATACAGGGACCCCCTAATCCCCGGACTGCAGACCAGTGCCAGTGCATGGCCTGTGAGGAACTGAGCCACACAGCAGGGGGTGAGCAGCGAGCAACCAAAGCATCATCTGTATTTACAGATGCTCCCCATCACTGGCATTATCACCTGAGCTTTATCTCCTGTCAGCCCAGCAGCAGCATTAGCTTCTCACAGAATCACAAGCTCTCCTGTGACCTGCACATGTGAGGGAAGCTAAGTTATATGCTCCTTTTGAGAATCTAATGCCTGATGATCTGATTCTGCATTATGATGAATTGTATAATTATTTCACTATATATCACAACGTAATAATAATAAAAATAAAGCACACAGTAAATGTAATGCATTTGAATTAGCCCCAAACCATCCCGCCTCCCACAAGTCTGTGGAAAAATTGTCTTCCATGAAACTTGTCCCTGTTGCTGGAAAGATTAGGGACTGCCAAGTTAATACTCTGTGGTCACTGTCTTGAAATGCTTGATAATTTTGTCTTTGAATTTGTGTTTTATATGTGACAACTGATGGGAAAAGGGAACACGAAGACTTTAAAGTCTTGGGGACTCAGCTCACTCACAGGACATCCCACTTCCCCTATCTCCTGGATGCAGATTCTTTGCCACTTGCCTCTCAGCCTCTTAGACAGTCTCCCCTTCACCATCCTCACCCAGAGACCCCTGGTGCCCTGCCCCAGGTGCAGGGAGGGCCAGGGTTGGGAGCATCCCACTCAGTAGCAGTTTAGGGTGGGGCACATGTGCATTCCACCTGAGACGACCACCCTGACCTGTTACCCAGCCCCTCTCAGTGCAAAGATGCAATGGTCTTAGAAGTCGCCTATTAGATTTGGTTTAGGCAGCTGGTGATGGGAAGGGGAGATGCCTGATTTGGCTTTCCCACCCTGGGTTAGTTTGGAAACTTGCAGGAAGGACACCTGGCAGCCATCACACCTAAGTGCTGGCACTGAGTAGTGGTAAGGCCCTGGCACACAGGAGCCCAGGGGGCTCTGCTCGTGCCTGCTGGTCTCCCCGTGTCTAAGGGATCACCCTTCAGCCCCACCCCACACCTTTCTTCCTCCTTCTAACCTTTCTGAGTCTGACTTGTGTTTTTCATTCTGGCCAGCTCAAGGCACCTTCCGAGGCAAGTCACAAAATGCAAATTGTGTGACCTGGGTGATTCAGCATAAATATTAAATGCTTTTATATTTGCATTTAATAGTGGTGTTACACAACATTAAGATATACGATAAAATTAATACTAAAATTTTGAATTTTAGAGGAACCTCTTTACTGTTTTCCATAGTGGCTGCACCAATTTATATTCTCACGAACAGGGCACAAGTGTTCTTTTTCTCCACATCCTCTCCAATACTATTTTTTTTTTAAATAATAGTCATCCTAACAGGTGTGAGGTAATATCTCATTGTGGCTTTGATTTACATTTTTCTGATAATTAGTGATGCTGAGCATCTTTTCAAATACCTATTGGCAATCTGCATATTTTACTTGGAGAAATTTCTATTAAAAATAGAACTACTATATTATCCAGCAGTCCCACTTTTGGGTATGTATATAAAGGAATTGAGGTCAGAATCTTAAAGAGATATTTGCACTCTCACATTACTTGCAATATTATTCACAAGAACCAAGATATGGAACAATCTAAGTATTTATTAACAAATCAATGGATAAAGAAAATTATGTATATATATATATATATATACATATACATATATGTATACTCCCCTGGTGACTCAGTCGGTAAAGAATCTGCCTGCAATGTGCGAGACCTGGGTTTGATCCCTCGGTTGGGGAGATCTTCTGAAGGAGAGCATGCCAACCCACTCCAGTATTCTTGCCTGGAAAATCTCCATGGACAGAAGAGCCTGGCCGGCTATAGTCCATGGGGTCGCAAAGAGTCGGACATGACTGAGCGACTAAGCACAGCACAACACATATTCACATATATGATATAAAGTAATATTCCATTTTATATATATGATGGAATACTGTTTAGCCATATTAAGAAGGAACTTTTGCCATTTGTGACAACATGCAGGAAAGTGGAAGACAGGATGCTAAGTGAAAAAATTCAGGTGCAAGATACATACAACAGGTTAGTTACCACTTACATGGTAACTAAAATAGTCTAACTCTTACAAGCAGAGACTAGGATAGTAGTTGCCAGGAGCTGAGAAGAGAGGGAAATGGGGGAGTGTTAGTCAAAGGGTGTGAAGTTTCATTTATGCAAGAGGAGTAAGCAGAGAGGTCTGTTTATAACATAGTGCCTATAATTAACAATATCATACTGTATATTTAAAATTTGCTAAATGGGTAGATCTCATGTTAAGTGTTCTTGTCACCAAAATAGCAATAATAATAAATAAAGGGAGCAGGAGGAAGCTTGTAGACAGAATCAATACGTTCATGGCATAGAATGTGGTAATGGTTTCACAGCTTTATACTTATTTCCAAACTCATCAAAGTTGCATACTTTAAATATGTACAGTGTTTTGAACAATATTACATAGCAAGCAATAAACACCATGAGAAGGCAAGAGAGAACCTACAGAAGGAACAAAAGCCTTTACCTTTTTTTTTAATGCCCCAAACAGAGGTCACATAGGTGGGCAGCGCGATGCCCAGCAGGAGGTTCATCCCACTGCGGCAGACATGAGGTGCTGAAGTGCCTGGCTCAGCATCTGAGCCACACTCTGCTGTGGTCCGACTGGAAGAGCTTTACCTTTAATGACTACTTTTCCCTGCTTTTTGAACAAGGTGCCATATTTGTGTTTTGTGCTGGGCCCTGTGCATTATGGAGCTGGTCCTAGCAGGAGAGTTGTTTACAATCAGGAGCAGTCACCTCATGTTTACAACAGTTTGGCCCATTCTAACTGACCAAAACCAGATTAATGTGAAATACACGTGGCAACTGCAATGTGAATAGGAAAATTCAACTTTATGAGAGATATTGCAGTTGTCTTCAAAGTTTCCTAATCCTGGGACTAAAATGTAGATTAACAAATTCAATAAAATATAACCATTTCATAAGTATATAATTTAAAAAGTTGCATTTTCAACCCATATTGTTGTTTTTAAAAAGAAGAAAATATGAAACTTTCTAAATATGAATACTGCTATTCTCTTCTTTGCACAAGTAATATCCTGCAGAGTAGAATTATCTTTATCATTCCCTCTCTAGCTCTCAAGTCACAGCCTGTATTAACTTCATTACAGGTGAACTTGTGCAGTTAGACTCTTATCCACAAAACTGAAGGGACTTCATAAGATAGTTGTTCGCATTTACTCTCTTTATTTCCCAATTTATCCTTCAAAAGACTTTCATACTTTATGAAGCTCCACTAAAAATTGGAAATAAACCAAAATTTATCATATCACTATTCTTAAATATGAGAAAAAATAATGAATCATGTAAGGCCAGACATTTGAATTATTTTCTTGTAAAAACATGCTCAAGAAGTAAAGAAAAATGGATATGAATTGTAAAGAAAAAAGACACAAAGGAAACCTACATGTGTGCTCAGTCGTGTCTGACTCTTTGCAGCCCCATGGACTGTAGCCTGCCAGGCTCCTCTGCCCATAGGATTTTCCAGGCAAGACGTGGGTTTCCCAGGCAACTGGAGTGGGTTACCATTTCCTTCTCCAGGCTATCTTCCTTTGTCTCCTGCATTACAGGTGGATTCTTCACCACTGAGCCATCAGGGAAGCCTAAAACTGAGCCCAAAATTGAGAACTCCTTGCTATTAATAGTTGGAAGAGGAGCTTTCCTGGAGAACACGGATGGCAGTGGAGCCTTGCTCAATAGAAAACTGCCCACCATGAACTCGTGAAGAAGAAAAACACAAGCATCTCCTACTTTATTCATATCATCTACTCCATGGGGGTTGAATTCCAAATGGAAAAAGTAGAACAAAGAATACTGAGAATGATCATTCCCTCAATAGTTACCTTAAATATCTAGAGCCAGTACCCTGCTTTTCTCGATCCTCAATCCCCTTGGGGTGCATGGTGGAGTGGCTGCAGTAGCTGATGGCCACAATATACTTTTTTGCTATCAATATGGCAAGAAACATTCTTCATCCACAAAAGAAAAGTGCTTTCTCCAGGATTCTACTGTCCCATCCATACACTTTTAGTGACCATAGTCACTTGCCTGCTTCCCAGGACGATTGGGAGGACATGAGAAGGGGCCTGCAGTGAACATGGGCATGCGCACAGCAGTTGTGGGCAGGGGGTGCTCGATTCTGGAATAGTGGTGACTGCCCTCAAGTCTGACACTAACACCCCTCCCCTCACCTCATCAAGTGGGGTCAGGACCTCTGCCTCTGTCTTACCCTTGTCTCCACCCATCAAGGGGAATGTGGTGGGGGAGGTAGAAGGAAATAGAGGCTCAAATGGTCACTCTGAGAAGCCAGGGCTGGAAAGAAGAGACTGTGGGGCAGGTGGAGGAGAGAAACCAGGAGGTCTGAGATCGATGCCTAGGAAGGAGCTGGCAAGATGGAGACTGATGTTCCCAAAAAGCCTTAAAAAGAAAGCCTTAAGGTAGCCTTAAGAACTGTTCTTGCCCACATAGGGCTCCCTTGAGGGGAGTTGAGAGTCCATAGCATTCCCTGGCCTGCCCAGATCCCAACACCCTCCCGTCATCAAGCTCTGAGTGAATCACAGCTAAAAGTCTTGGATCCATATATAAAGGTGATATGAGATTGGTCCACACTCAGAGAGCACAGTCTCCTTGTCAAGAGGTTGTGGTCTCATGCAAACAATTAAAGAGATACTTCTGCATTTAAGGAAGACTTTAATCAAAGGGATTGGACAGCAGTATAGGTGTTGACATGTATTTCAATCAACAGGAAGGGAAGTAGCAGGCACCCAACGTCACGACAGTTTGAATACCTGAAAGACAGAGGTGTGGTAAAATGTGTGTGGTCTGGTTTATGGGTAGAGGTACCCCAAGGCCATTTCTTAAGTATCTTTAACCTCATCTTAAAATTCTGTCTAAAACATAAGCAGTGTAATATTCTTTTTATCCAAGTGAATAAAGGTGAAATAAATAAATATTTTAAAAACAAGTCAGTACAAGTGTTAAGACAACAAGCAGGCAGATGGGGTAGGCAAGGACACAGGGAGGTTCCAGCCTCTAGTCTTTTTTTTTTTTTTTTTTTTGACAAAAGCAACCGTTCTTTTTACATAATTGAAAATTTTAAGATCAGTCTTGATCCCACATATTTTTAAAAGATATAAAGTCATGGTTAGATGAAAACAAGGGGGATGTATATATAATTGCATATATTAGCCTAAAAATGGTTTGGGAGAGTATTGTTAGGAACTTATAGAGTATTTATGATTAATTCTTACCTATATATATGTATATATATATATGTATATACACACATATATATATGCCGCTCTACTGTGCACCCCAAGGGGATTGAGGATGGAAAAAACAAGATACTGGTGCTAAATAGTTAAGGTATGTCCAGTTTAGTTCAGTCACTCAATCATGTCAGACTCTTTGCAACCCCATGAACCAAAGCATGCCAGGCCTCCCTGTCCATCACCAACTCCCGGAGTTTACCTAAACTCATGTCCATTGAGTTGGTAATACCATCCAACCATCTCATCCTCTGTCATCCCCTTCTCCTCCCACCTTAAATCTTTCCCAGCATCAGTGTCTTTTCCAATGAGTCAGCTCTTCGCATCATGTGGCCAAAGTATTGGAGTTTCAGCTTCAACATCAGTCCTTCCAATGAACACCCAGGACTGATCTCCTTTAGGATAGACTGGTTGGATCTCCTTGCAGTACAAGAGACTCTCAAAAGTCTCCAACACCACACCTCAAAAACATCAATTCTTCAGTCCTCAGCTTTCTTTATACTCCAACTCTCACATCCATACCTAACTACTGGGAAAAAGCATAGCCTTGACTAGACTGACCTTTGTTGACAAAGATATGACTCTGATTTTTAATATGCTGTCTCGGTTGGTCATAACTTTCCTTCCAAGGAGTAAGCATCTTTTAATTTCATGGCTGCAATCACCATCTGCAGTGATTTTTGAGCCCCCCAAAATAAAGTCAGCCACTGTTTCCACCATTTCCCCATCTATTTCCTATGGAGTGATGGGACCAGATGCCATGATCTTAGTTTTATGAATGTTGAGCTTTAAGCCAACTTTTTCACTCTCCTCTTTCACTTTCATCAAGAGGCTCTTTAGTACTTCTTCATTTTCTGCCATAAGGGGGGGTGTCATCTGCATATCTGAGGCTATTGATATTTCTTCTGGCAATCTTGATTCCAGCTTGTGCTTCTCCAGCTCAGCATTTCTCATGATGTACTTTGCATATAAGTTAAATAAGCAGGGTGACAACATACAGCCTTGACGTACTCCTTTTCCTATTTGGAACCAGTCTGTTGTTTTATGTCCAGTTCTAGCTGTTGCTATCTGACCTACATACAGGTCTCAAGAGACAGGTCAGGTGGTCAGGTATTACCATCTCTTTCAGAATCTTCCACAGTTTATTGTGATCCACACAAAGGCTTTGGCATAGTCAATAAAGCAGAAATAGATGTTTTTCTGGAACTCTCTTGCTTTTTCAATGATCCATCAGATGTTGGCAATTTGATCTCTGGTTCCTCTGCCTTTTCAAAAACCAGTTTGAACATCTGGAAGTTCACAGTTCACATATTGCTGAAGCCTGGCTTGGAGAATTTTTAGCATTACTTTATTAGCATGTGAGATGAGTGCAACTGTGCGGTAGTTTGAGCATTCTTTGACATTGCCTTTCTTTGGGATTGGAATGAAAAATGACCTTTTCCAGTCTTGTGGACAATGCTGAGTTTTCCAGATTTGCTGACATATTGAGTGCAGCACTTTCACAGCATCATCTTTCAGGATTTGAAATAGCTCAACTGGGATTCCATCACCTCCACTAGCTTTGTTCGTAGTGATGCTTCCTAAGGCCCACTTGACTTCACATTCCAGGATGTCTGGCTCTAGCTGGTGTGAGTGATCACACCATCATGATTATCCGGGTCATGAAGATCTTTTTTGTACAGTTCTTCTGTGTATTCTTGCCACCTCTTCTTAATGTCTTCTGCTTCTGTTAGGTCCATGCCATTTCTGTCCTTTATTGTGCCCATCTTTGCATGAAATGTTCCCTTGGTATCTCTAATTTTCTTGAAGAGATCTCTAGTCTTTCCCATTCTGTTGTTTTCCTCTATTTCTTTGCATTGATGACTGAGGAAGGCTTTCTTATCTCTCTTTGCAATTGTTTGGAATTCTGCATTCAAATGGGTATATCTTTCCTTTTCTCCTTTGCTTTTCACTTCCTGTCTTTTCACAGCTATTTGTAAGGCCTCTTCAGACAGCCACTTTGCCTTTTTGCATTTCTTTTTCTTGGGGATGGTCTTGATCCTTGTCTCCTGTACAACGTCACGAACCTCCGTCCACAGTTCATCAGGCACTCTGTCTATCAGATCTAGTCCCTTAAATCTATTTCTCACTTCCTGTGTAATCATAAGGGATTTGATTTAGGTCATACCTGAATGGTCTAGTGGTTTTCCCCACTTTCTTCAATTTAAGTCTGAATTTGGCAACAAGGAGTTCATGATCTGAGCCACAGTCAGCTCTCGGTCTTGTTTTTGCTGACTGTATAGAGCTTCTCCATATTTGACTGCAAAGAATATAATCAATCTGATTTCGGTGTTGACCATCTGGTGATGTCCATGTGTAGAGTCTTCTGTTATGTTGTTGGAAGAGGGTGTTTGCTATGACCAGTGCGTTCTCTTGTCAAAACTCTATTAGCCTTTGCCCTGCTTCATTCTGTACTCCAAGGCCAAATTTGCCTGTTACGCCAGGTGTTTCCTGACTTCCTACTTTTGCATTCCAGTCCCCTATAATGAAAAGGACATCTTTTTTGGGTGTTAGTTCTAAAAGGTCTTGTAGGTATTCATGAGACCATTCAACTTCAGGAATGATTTCAGTGAGCCCAAACTCGTGCATCTTTCTCTACATAGAAATGCACTAAATTCATTAACTTGAGATATTTGTTTTTTCTCTTATTAGTATAATCTTTGGGATCCAGTATCTGATTTGTTTTTGCAGAACTCCTATATGTCTTCTATGTTTATATATATGAACCTAAAATTGTTTGGGAGAGTATTTTCAGGAACTTATAGAGAATTTATGATTAATCATTATCATGTAGATATACTATCAAGTATTTTTTAAAGAACATCTTAAATGTAGTGCAAGATGTTGTCAAGGTGATTGGAGATCAGTACTAGGAAAGGGATTGAGGGATGTGAAGCAGGGGAACGTGGCCACTCAGCATGGCCAATGTGTGGCCATCATCTTCTCGCTCGGGGATTCTCCAGATGGTGTTCTTGTTTGTCCAAGAGCTCATGTAAACCTCAGATAAATTTCAGTTATCTAAAATTTAAAACCTAGAGTCTGAAACACAGTAAATTTTCTGTTGTCCTCTTCAAAACTTCATCCCAAAGGAGACAGCTGTTTCCTGATAAAGCATCTGCTGTAGCTACTGGAAAGGGGGCATATTTTTCAGATGAATTAGTGTGATTCAGATTTGTGATTCTTGTTATAGTTATAATCTCAAACATATTTCTAAAATTGCTGTGCACTTTACAAAACTATTTATAGTATAATTTAAACCATTAAAAACCTCTTGTATTTTATATATAACTTCTCTAAGAGTATTTTATATATATATATATTGATATTGATATTGATATTGATACTGATATTGATATAAACCACCCACATTTTAATCATAGATGTTTCCCTTATCAGCACTGTTTGCCTTGCTCCTAGGAGACCTGCAGAGGGGGGAGGAGCCATGGGGGTTAGAGCAGGGGCTCTGGAAGCAGGGCCTGACTTTGAGGCCTCCCTCTATCTTTCCTTAGTCTTCCCTGGTGGCTAAGATGGTAAAGAATTTGCCTGCAACATGGCAGACCCAGGTTTGATCCCTGGATCTGGAAGATGCCCTGGAGAAGGGAATGGTAATCCACCCCAGTATTCTTGCCTGGAGAAGTCCATGGACAGAGGAGCCTGATGGGCTACAAGTCCATGAGATCACAAAGAGTCAGACACAACTGAGTGACTAACACAATTCTGCCTCTCCTTAATGCAGAAATGAAGTGAAGTAAAGTGAAGAGAAAGTCGCTCAGTTGTGTCTGACTCTTTGCAACCCCATGGACTATAGAGTCCATGAGATTCTCCAGGCCAGAACACTGGAGTGGGCAGCCTTTCCCTTCTCCAGGAATCTTCCCAACCCAGGGATGGAACCCAGGTCTCCCACACTGCAGGTGGATTCCTTACCAGCTGAGCCACAAGAGAAGCCCCCTTAGAGTGGAGACCCCAGGTAATTTGCTGGACCCTACTGTGTTGTGCCTCTGCTTTTGGAAGATGTGAATTTCTAAATTCTGCTTTTAGCTTTCTTTTTTTTTTTTTTTAACTATGAGGGTTTTACCCTAATGATTCATATGCTTCTCATTTTTTAAAATGTGTTGTTTTATTTTTATTTAAATACTCAACTTTGTTTTTGCATTTTAATTTTTGGGCCACACTTTGTGGCATGTGGGATCTTGGTTCCCCAACCAGGCATCAAACTTTCATCCCTGCATTGGAATTGTAGAGTCTTAACCACTGGACTTCCAGGGAAGTTCCCCAAATTCTGCTCTTGGAAGAGGTAACTGAGAGTTTAGTGAGGATTAACTGAAATAGTAATTTCCCTCTTTTTCTTCCTTCCTAAAGCAATTTCATTTAATGGTACATTGGAAGTCATGTCTGTAGGTATGGCATAAAAGGCAAAGAAAAAATATTTCTCTCAAGAGTAATAAAATAAGATAAGAGGTGATTCTAAAAGTTAAACCAAATCAGGTATAAAAGTCATTTTTTCCCCCAATCTGTCTGCCATCTAAAGGGATCATACCTCTTTTCCATTAACTGAATTTTTTGTTCAGAAAATACTAACAATAACCTGATACCTAGGTCTATCTTTAAATTGGCAAATATCTACAAAAATTCATTTTAGACTTGTTACGTATATATTTCTATTTTTTTTACTTCTAATCTTTTTTTTTTTTTTTACTATAAAAGCTATATGAACAAAGCAGCCAATGTGGATTTCTTATGTAAAAAATACAATTTATGATTTAGACTGATAAAAATATTGTGAATAAATCATATTTTATGAGTGAATTGACAACGAATAAAGACAAAATCAAAGTAATACAGTACAAGTAAGTAAAGTTACAATTGGATTGCAGCAGCATAGCAGTTCTCCTTACTCATTGTGTGGGTAGACCAAACACCTCCTCCTGGTCCCTGAAGCTAAGTGGGGCTTCCCTTGACCCTGTGAGCAAGTTTCCCAGAGAGCTTCTGGGAACCTTTCTGATGGCTTCCCCATCACTGAAGGAGATTTGGGGTTCTGCAGTTGATGTGGAGATGACTAGCGGATGTGGACTGAGTTTATGCCAGAAGTCAAGAAGGAGGGTTAATGGGTGAATTATCACTTTACACATCCCTCCTTTTTCTATTAATATTTTCATACAAATCAAAAGACTGCCCTCATGTGAGAAAATTACTCTCTGCTAAACAAATAAAGTTTATGTAAATAAATGTTTTTCTTGGTGGAAATCATGTTTTTAAAAAACTACATCTATTCACAAACTATAATTAATTGAGCTAGACATGATAATTTTTTCATAAATATTAAAAATTAACATTTCTCAATAGGTAGAAAACTTCTGAGATCTGTGAAGAAAATAAAACATTTATCCCATTTGGCTTTGAATTTGTTCAAACACTTGAATGTCCATGTACCTCAGTCTAAACAAATGTGCATTTGTTCCTCAACAATATAGAAATTAAATGGAATTAGTCTGGGCAAGGAGGATTTCAGCTAACATAATATTTGGGACTTATGACTGAAATGGTCTTGTAATTTTCACAAAAATAATATTTTGCTTTGCAAACAGAAATTTTCCTCAGCCTCTCACCTCACATCCACTCTTACTAGAATGTGTGTGGACACAGCTTAAGTAGACACAGGCCCCCATCTGACACGTACAGAGTATGAGTGTCGGGTGTCACAAATCCTCACCTGTCACATGGGTCATCCTCATAGGTCCACTGTTATTTGCATCTGCCCTGCTGAGCAGAGCCAGCCATCACCATATTTCTGTCTTCCACCGGAGGAAGAGTGAAGGGAGACAGGGAGGTGCTGAGGGTTGAAAACTCTGATGGCTCCATGAAATCCAGAAAGTATAGGGCATTATGTGCAGAGCAAAACTCAGATTTCAGGATAGCAAGCAAAGCATAGGCTGATACCTTCTGGGTGCAATTCCATCTTTTCCATTCCATTCAATAGCCAGGCATTATATGAGAGGACTTGGCTGGGTCCCTGTTTTCCACATCTACTGATAAGGATAATCTTACTGGTTCCTTAGAGCAGGGATCACCAACCCCCTGGCCACAGACAGGTGTCAGTATTGATACAGATACCTCCGCACAGCAGGAGGTGAGCAGCAGGTGAGCAGGCAAAGATTCATCTGTGTTTAGAGCCACTCCCCAGCACTGACATTATGATCTGAGCTTTTCCTAGATTCTCATAGGAGCACAAAATTTACTGTGAACCATGCACATGATGGGTCTAGGTTGCATGTTCCTTATGAGAATCTAATGCCTGATGATTTGATTCTGCATTATGGTGAGTTGTATAATTATTTCATTTATGTATCACAATGTAATAATAGTAGAGAAATGCACGATAAATGTAACCTGCTTGGAGCATCCTGAAAGCATACCTCCACTCCATGGAAAAATTGTCTTCCAAGAAATCTGTCCCAGGTGCCAAAAAGCTTGGGGATTGCTGCCTTAGAGCATTTTAGAAGATTATATGTGATAAAGCGTCTTCCCAGGTGTTACTAGTGGTAAAGAACCTGCCCTGCCAATGCAGGACTCACAAGAGACATGGCTTTGACCCCTGGGTTGGGAAGATTCCCCTGGAGAAGGAAATGGTGACCCACTCCAGTATTCTTGCCTGGAGAATCCTGTGGACAAAGGAGACTGATGAGCTACCGTCCATGGGGTCACTAAGAGTCAGGCACGACTGACTGACTGAACACACACGCACACATACATGTGATAAATGTGCATAACCCTGAGCAGGACCTGGGGCATAAGTGTTCTTGTTCTACCTGTCACTTCTTCCATTCCTTACCTAAGTGTCTTCCCTTTCTCCTCCTTTTCAGGCTTAATGACATTCACTTCCTGAAAGCAAAACAGGGGTCTATATTGTGCGTATATCCCCAACTTCATTAGTAGAGATCTTTCCTCTAATATTTATGCAAAGCAGTGCAATCAAAGCTGACAGTGACTCTGAGACGTATCCCAGAGCAAGGCAGCAGCAGGCCTTTCTGCACCTCCGCTGTTTGTGCATAGCTCCCTTTATCTGATCACAGATAACTGAGTTCATTCTCACACCATCGGTTTCTTTCTGCTATTCAACCTTTAAAAAAAATCCTCCGTGTTTAATTATTTTCCCAAAACATAAGGTGTTCATTCACAGACTATAGCTTTGCTTTTTACTGGTCTTACCTTGAAACCCATTCCCAGCCCTGACACTTCAAAAGATAAATGACTTCATCCAGGTCTGTCTTCAGAAAGAGAATAATATCACACTGTGATAGAGGTTGGGGCACAAGAAGTGCTACTCTTTAAAAATAAAGGGTTTCAGTCATGTAACTACTAGACAATATAAAGTATCGATGTGAATTAGTAGAACAAACAAGTTCTATAAGTAGAAAATCAAGTTTGTCTAGGAAAGAATTTTCTGTCTACATCTGGATGACTCACACAAAGAACTCAAGCTTCTGCAACTGTTTATTTTGAAGTTATGTGTTCACAATTATTAATTATCAACATAAGACAAGAGAGGACCTCAGAAATAAATGCACATGTGGGAAATGTCCAGAAAAGTTCTTTCCAATAGAACTTTCTGTGGTGGTAGAAAAGTGCTCTCTCCCCCATATCCAACACAGCAGCCCCCAGCCATATGTGGTTCAGGGCGCAACTGAAATGTGCCTGATGTGACTGAAGAACTGAACTTCTAACTGCATCCAGTCGTAAGCACCTTTGGGCAGAAAAGAGCTCTCTGCAGGAGATCCATTTTGTCTCAGCATTTTAGGGCTTCCTTGGTGGCTAAGTGGTTAAGAATTCGCCTGCCAATGCAGGGGACTTAAGAGATGTGGGTTTGATCCCTGGGTTGGGAAGATCTCCTGGAGAAGGAAATGACAACCTACTCCAGTATTCTTCCCTGGGAAATCGCATGGACTGAGGAGCCTGTCAGGCTACAGTCCAGGGAATCACAAAAGAGTCAGACATGACTTAGCGAATAAACAACCTTAAACCCAACACCTCCAAGTTCTACTTATCTCCAGCCCAAACACATCTTCCATATCTTTTGATCATAATGCTTTGCCTAACTTGTCGGTTTTTCCATTAATCAAAGAAGTAGAAATGAAGATAAGTAATTAACAGATGGCCAGATCTCTTCCCTAGCTTCCCCTTCAGCAACCTCAGTGAACAAACCGTGTTATCAAACTGTATGAACAATACAGCATCTGGAGGAAGATCACAAGGGGTCGACCAGCCCGCACACAGTGGGGGATGGCAATGACTCTGACCCCCCGTCTCAATGATTAACTGAGATTATTTCCCCTTTTCCCGTTAAAAGCTTTCATGGCCAAGCAGAATCTTCAGAGATGGATTTCAGGGGACACTGAGTCCACCATCTCCCCAGATTTCCAAAAGGCAGCTTTACTTTTTACCAACATTTGCCTCTATTTCAGGTGTGATTTTTAAGCAATGAGCAACCAAACCTGAGTTCAGTAACATAGTTATGACCCATGGTTACAATATTAGATGCTTTGTTGGGTGAAGAATATTTGGGAATTTTTCTTTTGTTTTTATTTTTAAGGAAGATAGTAACAACAAAATTGCGGGATAGAAAAGAACCAATTTTCCCATAAGGAAAAGCCCAGTTCTACTGTTAATTTAAAAAAAAACTAAATTTTCCAGTTTGTTTTAGTGAAGACAATTTTAAAAGAATGTCTTATTCGTCTACACTTAAGAATGAATTAGAGACTTCCCTGGTGGTCCAGCGTTTAAGAATCTGCCTGCCAATGCAGAGATACAGGTTTGATCCCTGTTTTGGGAAGTTTCCATGTGCCACAGGACAACTAAGCCCTGTGCACCACAACTACTGAATCCTGTGCCTAGAGCCCCTACTCTGCAACAAGAGAAGCAACCACAATGAGAAGCCCTTGCACCGCAAATAGAGAGTAGCCCCCGCTGGCCTCAACTAGAGAAAGCCCAGACACAGCAACAAAGACCCAGTGCAGCCAAAAATAAGTAAATAAGTAATTTTTAAAAAATAATTAAGTAATATATATTATGAGGTTTGAATTAATTTATTTATGCTTAGAAGTAATATTAACTGTTTTTCACTGACCAGACACTTACTGAATACCAAAAAACTAAGGTCTTGCTTTTTTTTCCCCACATCTCTATGTTTTCACTGCAAGCATGGGATTTGAAGGATGCTAATTTTGGCTTAAGTATACTTTCTTTTAAACTGTGAATTCCATGGAACTCTTATTAAATTCTAAATGAACTCCAAAATTCTTATTCCTTTTAGAATATTTTACTTTGCAATAGGTATAATTTTCACTAATATCAGAATTTTTATCAGTCAGTAATAGCCTCAAAACTTGTGATCTACCATATTTTGAACCTCCATGTAGGATAAGGTTCTGATATATATATAAAAAAAAGATACGTTTCACTATGCATACATGTGGACTGTCTAGGGCTAATCCACAGCTTCAGTTTACTTGATGAACAGAACATGTCTGATTTCTGACATGCATGAAGGGCAAGAAGGCTTCCCATGAAGCAGTATTGGTTCCTGGTCAATTCTCCTATCAAGGTTGCTCACCTGCATCTGGTAACTGCCTAGCCCATCAGTCCTCAGGCATCACCCTCCATCACCATGACGATGAGACTTACCTAGCTGGACCACTCTCTTGCCAGTTCTGCTCCCATGACCTCACTCATTGACTTATCTCCACCTGAGATAATTTTCTTCACCTTAATAACATTGTGCTTGTTCTTAACTTCTGACATTTAGACTTACTCTTCATTCTAGAATGAATTCTCAAAATTCTTCCCTCGTGGTACCCTGCCTGGCTCCTTTAACTATTCAGGTTTTAAATCAAACAGTACCTCCTCTGCATGGCATGTCTGATCCCCTAACACTCTCTCCCATTTCCAACAGTCATGTTGCATCATCACTCCCCCTTGTGGTAGTTGTGTCTTTCAATCTCAAGAATGGTCATATTAGTAGATTTATCATCATGTTTACTGACCATCTCTCCCCAGTTCTGTTTGCCAAGTTGACCACTGGATACCAAACCTAGCACAATAGCTACCATGTAGTTATTGTGCCCAGGAGATAGTTGATTAAATTAAGATGTATTAAATTGTAACTGCTAATTAAGACTCATCAATTACAAGTGATATTTTTCAAATTAATTTCTCAAGTGTATTCTGCTTGTTACATGAAACCTCTCACTAGGATTCTGAGTGGTGTAATGGAGGGAGATGGTTGGAAGGAATCATGGTACACCCACCCTCTTGGAGGAGGAAAAAAGAGGCCAATATACCTACATTCTCCCCACTGTAGATGACCAAGTGCCATATCTAAGTACTTATGATTTGGAGTTTCAAACATTGCTCAGGTTCATGGAGTTTCTTATTAAAAATGCAAAACCCCTTTTATGGTGATTCTTCTCCAGCACTATGTTAAGCCCTGGAAAGCAGAAAATGAAGAAGAGAAGATACAGTTCCTGTCCTTGGGAAGGCTACATTTTAGCCTCATTTGCTCCTAATCGAGAATAATAGATATAAATCATTTTTTTTTAATGTGGGGAAAGGGGGGAAGAAGGTGAGAGAGAAACTGTAAAAAACTAATTTTACCCGCATCACTATTTTGTCTCAAATTGGCTCTGTAGAACATAAAATATGTGTAAAGACTCTGCCAAAGTAAATGGCTCATAGAGTGAGCATTTCCAAGAGAGTATTACGGCTCACTCTATCAATTTTATTGTAAAAGTGTCTGCTTCCAGTACATTTCAGAGACAAATCTTGAACAAGCCATGTGATCAGAAGGGCAGTTTGATCTATAAGATCTTATCATTCTATAGATCTGTAAGATCTATAATTACACTCCTGAGGTTTCAGTCATTTCACACTTTTCATGTTGAGCCTGTTGGGAGTCAGATTGATTCAAACGGGTGTATAATTTCTCTTCTCACTGTTTCTACATGAGACTTACATTTTTCTTAAAAATTGTATAACTGGGTAAGCTGCACTTTTCAATGAAAATACTGAAATAGCTTTCACTACTTTTTAACATTAAATATTCTATAAAGTATGGACAAATAATTCCTCTGTTGTTCCCTTGCCACCTAAGAAGCCTTTTCTTTTGCAGATTTTGAGTTTTGCATTTGCAAGTCTTAACTATGTTTAAATAGGTGTCTCTTATGCACAACCTGAATTGTCCTAAAACTAGGAGGACATTTCCAGCTTCACACTGTACCTCAAATATTCCATTAAACACAGAACAGTAGCCAACACCCTCAGCTGCTTAGGTGCAGGGTCTGGTCTCCCACAGAACCCCTCCTCACAGTGTTAGTGCACAGATTATAGGATGCTAGTGAACTGGTTTTTTGCGATGAAAGTCAAAGTGTTAGTCACTCAGTTGTGTCTGACTCTTTGCAATTCCATGGACTGTAGCCTGCAGGCTCTTCTGTACATGGAATTTCCCAGGCAAGAATATTGGAATGGGTTGCCATTCCCTTCTCCAGGGGATCTTCCTGATCCAGGGATTGAACCCGTCTCCTGCATTGCAGGCAGATTCTTTACCGTCTGAGCCACTAGGTTGAAGCCATAGCTGGCCTCTAAGTTGGACCCACTAGGGGAACCCTGGTAGCTATGGGTGTTCCCTTTAGGGATTTATCACTCCCTGCAGAGTCAAATGGAAACTCAAGGGTGATGAGAATTCTCAGTCCCTTTTACCTCCCATATAGCTCACTGCCCCATGCTCCCTTTCCATGCCTGCTCTCTGGGTTCTTTCTGTTAACTCAGGTGTGGCTTCGCCAGGGCTGATTCTGGAGTGATGTGATCTTCAGAGATGGTGAGTTTTCAGGGCCCTTCTGCCTCATTTTGATCTACTCAAAATTAGGAAGCAGCACTAGATTCTGCAGGGGATAAAAGTTAATAGAGTTTAAGATTAGACAGTCTAAGGACTTCCCTGATGATCCAGTGGTTAAGAATCTGTCTCTCAATGCAGGAAGATGTAGGTTTGATGATCCCTGGCCAGGAACTAAGATCCCACATGCCACAGTCAACTAAGCCCACTCTGCAACCTCTGAAGCCTGCGTGCCCTGGAACTCGAGTGATACAACTAGAGAGCCCACATGCTGCAACTAAGACCCAACACAGCCAAACAAATAAGGTAAATGATTTTTTCAATTAAAAAAAATGATTAGATGGTCTAGATCAGAATTCCTGTCCTCTCTCTTCCAACTCCAGGTTTAAGTCACTTAATCTTTTTGAACTTCTATTTCATTGATAATGTAAAACTGAGGATTGTTCCAAATCCTTAATCTAAGAGACTATACCTAAGTATTCTGTAAACACAGGCTTTCCTTGTGGCTCAGCTGGTAAAGAATCTACCTGCAATGCGGGAGACCTGGGTTCAATCCCTGAGTTGGGAAGATTCCCCTGGAGAAGGGAAAGGCTACCCACCCTGGTATTCTGGTCTGGAGAATTCCATGGACTGTATAGTCCATGGGGTCGCAAAGAGTTGAACACGACTGAGCAGCTTTCACTTTCACTTTCATTCTGTAAACACAACATCGTAAGACCACAAGCGATTCCCTCCTCAAATCTATTTAGAATGAGGCAAGGTGGAAAGAAAAAAGAAAGAAAGGAAGGAAAAAAATACCTTGCACTACTATTGTTTGCAGAAGGGCACTATTTTTGGAGAAAGGCATGGCAACTCACTCCAGTATTCTTGTCTGGAGAATCCATGGAGAGAGGAGCCTGAAGGGCTCCAGATCATGTGGCCGCACAGAGTCAGACATGACTGAAGTGACTTAGAATGTACACTATTGTTTTCATTCTGATAAATGCATCTGGGCACTTTCCTGGTGGCTCCATGGTAAAAGAATCCTCCTGCTAATGTGGGAGATGTGGATTCGATCCTTGGATTGGTAATATCCCCTGGAGAAGAAAATGGCAACCCATTCCAGTATTCTTGCCTGGAAAATCCCATGGACAGAGGAGCCTAGCAGGCAACAGTCCACGGGGTTGCAAAGAGACAGACACGACTTAGCAACTAACAACCACAACAAATGTACCTGAGAGTGTGAAAGGTGAAAGCCACTGGATGCTTTGTGGACAAACCTCCCATAGGTCCGTGGACATATAGGAAACCTCATATGGGACCCTCATATGGGTCCCTTTTATGGAACCATGGAAACCTCAGCAAAATGCCCCATTTTAAAAAAGTTCTGTAAGCATTAATACCAAGAACAGAACACACCATTTTTCTGTCTTTAACTTTCCATGAACTAAAAGGCTATGTACGGTATTACAAAAATATATTGGGCATGATCAAAATGAAATCTTATTTTTCTCACCCTGAAGAAGGGAAATAAAGATGTAGTGATATTGGCAGAAAATTGATTACTTCTGGTTCCAAATACAACCAATTTAAGAAAGCACAATGTTTCCTTAGTGTTTCTTTCTAGGCAATTTCTCTCAATCCCCAAAAGTCACTACAGAACCCTGAGCTGAGCTCCCTGTGCTATACAGCATCTTCCCATTAGCTGTGCATTTCACATATGGTAATGTATATGTCTCAATGCTACTTCTCTCTCAATCGGTCCCACCCTCTTCCCCATGTCCGCAAATCTGTTCTCTGCATCTTCATCTTTATTCCTGCCCTGCAGATAGGTTCATTTGTACCTATTTTTCTAGATTCCATATATATACATTAGTAATAGAAGGGAGGGATGGAGTGGGGGGTGGGTTGGAGGTTCAAGAGGGAGGGGACATATGTATATTTATGGTTGATTCACGTTGTATGGCAGAAAAAAACACAACATTGTAAAGCAATCATCCTCCAATTAAAAATAAATTTAAAACAAAACAAACAAAGAAAGTTACTGCAGGATCTGATTCCTGGTCATTTGCTGAGAGACCCCACTCTCAAGGGAGAGGCAGTGAGTAGTCTTACCTCCTGACCTGGAAGCAGCTCACCCAGGCTCTCAGGGAAGAGAGAGAACACCCTCCAGTCTTCCACAGTCCTGAGCCCTCCACCTTCTCCCAGCCTGAGGTCAGAGAGGTGAGCTGTCCCTCCTTCCTCAGCCCTGCCTTCTCTTCCTCAGGAGTCTCTCCTGAAAAGCTCCCCTGGACATCTCCTGGTGGAACTAAGGGCTCCTTCCAGTGTTTGCCCCAAGCCTCCATGCTGGAGTTTCTTAGGGCTGCTAGGCTGGTAGGACATGACCCACAGAAATGTCTCACTTAGTGAATCTACAAAGTGGCATCACTCAGCCCAGGTTGGTAGGATCACATCCAGATGACCCTTAGGAAGTATATGATAGAAATTGGTAAGTGTAGGTCACCTGGAAGGAGCAGATACTGGAGAGGGAAGGGTTTAGGAAAATTGCAGAGTCAATGACAACCAGACCCAGGATTTGACAAGGCCTTAAGGGTCAATAGGGTGATATTAGATGGAGTCATAAAAGAAGCATGGGGTCAGTGCTGGATCTGAACACTTCCTGGCCTCATACTTCTTGTGTGGAGTGAAGAATGCTGTAGAAACCAGCATGTTTTTATATTTACAGTACTTCTGTCATTTCCTAAATAAGTACTGGCCTGGGAGCACCATCAGTGTCCTCTGTTTTGGTGGCATGTCCAGGCATGCAGTGTTCCATCTCAAACAGCACCTGGAGAGATGGACACCACCCTCAGCAGAGGGAGCAGAGCTGTGTGTGAGCGGAAGCATCTCAAGTTACACAGGGCCAGCTGGTTCTCTGGAAAAAGTGAATGTCTGTGTGCATTCTAAAGGCTTTTTTATCCATCATACATGACAAGCTGGCAGAGGAAAGAGCCTATTCTTCCAGCAGTGACTGAAATCTATTCACACTTCTGTGTTTTGATTTTTAAAAATATACAAAAGGCAGGACAATTGCAGAGTACTAAAAGGCACCCATAGGCACATTTTGAAATGAGTTTATTTTCCAAAATTGACTTTAAAAATGATTTTTTGAAATGAAGGAAATTTTCATTAATGTGAAAATTGCTGTTAAGGCGCACACTAATTTGTGATACAGGGAGAAACGGAGTGTTTCCTGCATACTCAACTCCCTGTATGATAGGGAATGTCACCCACCCCAGTCATGGGTGCAGACTTCCCAGACAATACAGCAAGTGAACAGTGGACCCCATGTGCAAATTCACTCAATCTGACCCCAAGGCCACATTCTGATCTGCCTTACTAAAATGATACCTTGCCCTGATTTTGAAACCGTGCAACTCAGATTGGATCCTGAATTCACAAGTCATGATCCAAACCCAGCCAAAACCCAGTTTTGGAGCTGAACTCATGGTCCTCTGATTGAGAGCACACACCTAGTCTCAGGATTTAATGAAGCTCAGATTCTTGTCTCATTGCAGAAAGAATTCAGTGAGAGACAAAGCACTAAGTAAGTAGTGGATTTATTTGGAGAGAAACACACTCGGTAGACAGAGTGTGGGCCATCTCAGACGGTGAGGGTGGCACTGGGGTAGGGGGTTGACAATTTTTGTTTTTGTTGTTGTTCAGTCACTAAGTCACGTCCAACTCTTTGTGATCCCTTGGACTGTAGCACACGAGGATTTCCTGTCCTTCACTATCTCCCGGAGTTTGCTCAAACTCATGTCTATTGAGTCAGTGATGCTATCCAACCATCTCATCCTCTGCCACCCCTTTTTCCTTTTGCCTTCAATCTTTCCCAGCATCAGGTCCTTTCTAATGAGTCTGCTCTTTATATCAGGTGGCCAATGTATTGGAGCTTTAGCTTTAGCATGAGTCATTTCAATGAATATTCATGGTTGATTTCCTTTAAGATTGACTGGTTTGACTTCCTTGCAGTCCAAGGGGCTCTCAAGAGTTTTCTCCAGCACCACAAATTGAAAGCATCAATGCTTCGGTGCTCAGCCTTTGTTACAGTCCATCTCTCACATCTGTACATGGCTATTAGAAAAACCATAGCTTTGACTATATGGACCTTTGTTGGCAAAATGATGCCTCTGCTTTTTAATATGCTGTCTAGGTTTGTCATAGCTTTCCTTCCAAGGAGCAAGGATCTTTTAATTTCACCATCCACAGTGATTTTGGGTCCCAAGAAAATAAAATCTGTCACTGTTTCCATTTTTTCCCCATCTATTTGCCATGAAATGATGGGACCGGATGCCATTATTGCAGTTTTTTCATGTTTAGGTTCAAGCCAGCTTTTTCACTCTCCTCTTTCACATTCATCAAGAGGCTCTTTAGTTCCTCTTCACTCTGCCATTAAAATGGTATCATCTAAATATCTGAGATTATTGATATTTCACCCTGAAATCTTGACTCTAGCTTGTGATTCATTCAGCCTAGCATTTCACATGATGTACTCTGCATAGAAGTTAAATAAGCAGGGTGACAATATACTGCCTTGTCATATTCCTTTCCAAATTTGGAACCAGTCAGTTTGTTCCATGTCCAGTTCTAACTGTTGCTTCTTGACCCACATACAGCTTTCTCAGGAGACAGATAAGGTGGTCTGGTATTCCTATCTCTTTAAGAGTTTTCCACAATTTGTTGTGATCCACACAAAGACTTTAGTGTAGTCAATGAAACAGAAGTAGACATTTTTCTGGAACTTCCCTGTTTTCTCCACAATCCAATTAATGATGGCAATTTGATCTCTGGTTCCTTTGCCACTTTGAAACACAGCTTGTACAATTGGAAGTTTTCAGTTCACATACTGCTGAAGTCTAGCTTGAAGGATTTTGAGCATGCAAAATGAGCCCAATTGTATGGCAGTTTGAACATTCTTTGGCATTGACCTTCTTTGGGATTGGAATGAAAACTGACCTTTTCCAGTCTTGTGGCCACTGCTGAGTTATCCAAATTTGCTGACATACTGAGTGCAGCACTTTTATAGCATCATCTGTTAGGATTTGAAATAGCTCAGCTGGAATTCCATCACCTCCACTAGCTTTCTTTGTAGTAATGCTTCCTAAGGCCCTCTTGACTTCACACTCCAGGACATCTGGCACTAGGTGAGTAACCACACCATCATGGTTATCCAAGTCATCAAGAGCTTTTTTTTGCATAGTTCTTCTGTATATTCTCGCCACCTCTTCTTAAACTCTTCTTCTGTTAAGTCCTTACTGTTTTTGTTTTTTATCATGCCCATCCTTGCATGAAATTTTCCCTTGGATATCTCTAATTTTCTTGATGAGATCTCTAGTCTTTTCCATTCTAATGTTTTCCTATATTTCTTTGCATTGTTCATTAGAGAAACTTAATATGTGTGTATCAAAGATTTTACTATAGGAAGTCAATTCCTTTCAGTTCAGAGATGTGCTCATGTCTTTAATAGGTAGGCTTTTCAGGAGAGCCTGGATATGAGCTTCCTTATGTATTAGTAAGCATATTTTTTTAATTTAAAGATCAAATGAATATTGACAATGTAATTCACTGACCATTTTGCTTGTTATTTTTATGGGATGTAAGAATAGAAAAAAGATTGCCATAGGAATTCTGCTTTGAGTTTGGAGGCTATTTGGGGGTACTTCCTTATAATAAATAGAAGTTTTTTCTTGTATCTGAATATTCCCTTCCTAGGAATTTTAGTAACACAACTATTGCTGGAGAGCAATCATGAGAGCCTGAGGCTCCCTTCCCACTGCTCAAGCAATTTATTTTTCTCACTATTTAAAGAAAAATGATACTGAGTTTGAAGTGCTGAAAGGAAGATAAGCTGTGCAGTTCAGATGATTAATAAGGATATTAAAGAACAGAAGATAGAAGACAGAAGCTAAAATACAAATAAAAATTTTATTTGCACAATGCAGATCAAATGAGTTTCCTCTAAACTTCTCTTTCTATTTTATAGACACAGCACTGGGATTTTGTTCTGGTATTTTCACTGTCAATTTTTCTCTTTTCAAGCCAGAAAAACAGCTACTCCTGAGCAAATGCCCTGACCCTTAAATTTTTTTCAAATTTATCTCTTCCATAGCATCCAAAGTTTTCCTTGTATCTGTGTATTAAAGTTCCAAGAATTTATTAAAGAGGCCTTAACCCACTCTGCAGCTTCTTTTGGGTTTCTCTCCTTCAGTTCAGTTCAAGTTCAGTTCAGTCGCTCAGTCATGTTCGATTCTGCGATCCCATGAACCGCAGCACGCCAGGCCTCCCTGTCCAACACCAACTCCCAGAGTTTACCCAAACTCATGTCCATTGAGTTGGTGATCTCATCCAACCATCTCATCCTCTGTCATCCCCTTCTCCTCCTGTCCTCAATTTTTCCCAGCATCAGGGTCTTTTCACATGAGTTGGCTCTTTGCATCAGGTGACCAAAGTATTGGAGTTTCAGCTTCAACATCAGTCCTTCCAATGAACACCCCGGACTGATCTCCTTTAGGATGGCTACTGGTTGGATCTCCTTGCAGTCCAAGGGACTCTAAAGAGTCTTCTCCAACACCACAGTTCAAAAGCATCAATTCTTCAGCCCTCAGCTTTCTTTATTGTCCAACTCTCACATCCATACATGACCACTGGAAAAGCCATAGCCTTGACTAGATGGACCTTTGTTGACAAAGTAATGTCTCTGCTTTTTAATATGCTGTCTAGGTTGGTCATAACTTTCCTTCCAAGGAGTAAGCGTCTTTCAGTTTCATGGCTGCAATCATCATCTGCGGTGATTTTGGAGCCCAAAAGAATAGTCTCTCACTGTTTCCCCATCTATTTGCTATGAAGTGATGGGACCGGATGCCATGATCTTAGTTTTCTGAATGTTGAGTTTTAAGCCAACTTTTCCACTCTCCTCTTTCACTTTCATCAAGAAGCTCTTTAGTTCTTCTTCACTTTCTGCCAAAAGGGTAGTGTCATCTGTATATCTGAGGTTATTCATATTTCACCTGGCAATCTTGATTCCAGCATGTGCTTCTTCCAGTCCAGCGTTTCTCATGATGTACTCTGCATAGAAGTTAAATAAGCAGGGTGACAATATACAGCCTTGACGTACTCCTTTCCCTATTTGAAAGCAGTCTGTTGTTCCATGTCCACTTCTAACTGTTGCTTCCTGATCTGTATACAGGTTTTTCAAGAGACAGGTCAAGTGGTCAGGTATTTCCATCTCTTTCAGGATTCTCCACAGTTAATTGTGATCCACACAGTCAAAGGATATTGTAAATAACACAATTTTTTTTTTTGCTAATTTTGTCTTTTCATGGAATATTAGCATGAGGCAAAGGTCTTAATATGCTATATTTTTAAAAAGGAAAATTTATATATATTTACTGATAATGAAATTTAAGATGCATTAGGGAATTGGGCATCATTTATTAAGTTGAATGATTTTAAATTGTCATTGGGCAAGTCAAGTTGGTTGGATATCAGTGATTTCATATGGTTCATCCTACAGACAACCCTGGATTCCATTTCCACCCTTTCATTTGTAATCAAAGAAAAGGAGTAACTTGCTTGTGATCACATGACTTACTGGGCATCAATCTGGGAACAAGGTCCAGTTTGGCCAGTGGCTAGTCCACCACACCACAAGATGGTCAGAGGTAAGGGCAAGTATCAAGAATGGTTGAACAAGTAGAAGAAACAGTTATTCACTCTTAAATTAGCACCATACTGAATACTGAAAATATTATTTGATATCTCCTATTGATATTTATAAAACTTGGCTTATACCCCTAGTAACTATTAAAAACTTAAAATAACCTATAACCTGCAGGAAACACCTGTTATCTACTTATGATAAAAACTGAATGACTAGATCATGTTCCATCCATTCAGCTCTAGCAGGCTACCCTACCCTCTTCCCCCACCCCAATTTTCCCACTCTGCTTGAAACTCCATGAAATTCTCTTCTTCAACAGAAATTCACTGATGTCTCACCCACTACCTCTTACTCTCTCCCTTGCTCTTGAAGATCATACTCTCCTTACTTCAAAGGGTGGTCCATGTTCATTACTCTTGAGTTTACCAACTGGCCTATATCTGATCAGAAACGGTGCAGGGTATCTGAAGAATTCAAAATTTTGCCCTATTTACAAATTAGCAAACTACCCTAATACTGTTTATAGATGCTGCTAGAAGACATGAAACTTCTAGTCAGAGACAAATAACTCTCTTACTCCTGAAGAAACAGTAGCCAAAGCTTTATGTTGGCTCATGTAGGTTCCCTGTGGGCCCCATCATCACCATAGGTCCAGGATGGACACCAGGGATGTTAGAGAAATGTATAAGAGGAATGCAGAAAGGTGCCCACAGAGCAGTATATTGCTATATGATATAAGACTTAAGTTTTAGGACATCATACCATCTCCAAATAATGAACTTCATCAAGTCCTTTGATGTGTGTTTATTGATCAGATTGTATCAAACACAATCTTATGTTTGCTTTGACATTTTTGTCTGCAAATTCTTTTTAATTTGCTTTCTCAAGACTAAAAGATTTGAAGAAAATAAGGCAAGGTCAACCATTTTCATTACACTAGGGTCAGGGGAGTTTGTAATTTCCTCAATTCTGTCTCATCGCAACAAAAAATTGAAGCGACTGGCAGACCAGTGATACAGCCCTCCAGTGGACCAGTGTTACAGCTCCATGTTACAGCTCAGTTTTATTTAGAAAGTAAAGGAAAATACATCCTCGAGGCATGAGGGCATGCCGACCCAAAAGATGTGAAGAGAGGCCCCCAAGTCCAATTTTGGCTCCTCTTTTTATATGTTTTTCTCCTCCGACCTGGGCCAGCCCTGTGTAAATTGGGCTAGCCAGGAGTGCTGTTTGTTTTACCTGAGATCCTCACCCCAGTCCTCAGACCTTCCTTTATTCTATTTTTGTGGAGTTTTCCCTTCTTTGTCTTTTAGCCATCACCATTTTGGACTCCTTTTTCCTATTCTAACTACCTAAAAATTAGTTTCATCACATGGTGTATGTATTTATGCTATGACATTTTGTATATATTGTTGTTATTCAGCCTCCAAGTCATGTCCAACTCTCTGCGACCCCGTGAACTGCAGCAAGCCAGGCTTCCCTGTCCTTCACTATCTCTCAGAGTTTGCTCAAACTCATGTCCACTGAGTCAGTGATGCCATCCAACCATCTCATCCTCTGTAGTGCCCTTTTCCTCTTGCTTCCTATCTTTTCCAGCATTGGGGTCTTTCCCAGTGAATCAGTTCTTTACATCAGGTGGCCAAAGTATTGGAGCTTCAACATCAGTCCTTCCAGTGAATATTCAGGGTGGATATCCTTTAGAATTGACTGGTTTGATCTCCTTGCTGTCCAATGGATTCTTAAGAGTCTTCCCCAGCACCGTAATTTGAAAGCATCGATTCTTCAGCGCTTAGCTTTCTTTGATACAACTCTCACATTTATATATGACTACTGGAAAGACATAGATTTGACTATATGAACCTTTGTTGGTAAGGGATGTCTCTGCATTTTAATACTCTGTATAGGTTTGTCGCAACTTTTCTTCCAAGGAGCAAGCGTCTTTTAATTTCATGGCTATAGTCACTGTCTGCAGTGATTTTTCACATATTAATATGAGCAAAACTGGATAAAAATCATTTAGACCAACTGCTTGTTAAGATGGGGAAGGCAATGGCAACCCACTCCAGTACTCTTGCCTGGAAAATCCCACGGATGGAGGAGCCTGGTAGGCTGCAGTCCATGGTGTCGCGAAGAGTTGGACACGACTGAGCGACTTCACTTTCACTTTTCACTTTCATGCATTGGAGAAGGAAATGGCAACCCACTCCAGTGTTCTTGCCTGGAGAATCCCATGGACAGGGGAGCCTGGTGGGCTGCCGTCTATGGGGTCGCACAGAGTCGGACACAGCTGAAGCGACTTAGCAGCAGCAGCAGCTTGATAAAAAAAGCTGCCCTAGACCCAGGGTCTCCAACTTTTGGACCACAGCTCCATACCTCCTGTTAGATCACTGGCAACATTAGGTTAGAAATAAAGTGTGCAATAAGTGTAATTGTGAATCATCCTGAAACCATCCCTTCCACCCTCAGTCTGTAGAAAAATTGTCTTCCACAAAATTGGTCCCCAGTGCCAAAATGGTTGGGGACCACTTCCCTAAACAACAAAGACCTACCGTATAGCATAGAGAACTATACTCAACAACTTGTAATAACTTATAATGGAAAAGAATCTGAAAAATATTACATATATAAGTATCTGAATCACTTTGCTGTATACTTGAAACTAGCATAACATTGTAAATTAACTACACTTCCATTTTTTAAAGATATTAAAAAAGAAAATCTGCCCATTTTTCAATAGTATTAAAATGTGAACAATGAAGGAAACAGATAACAGTAATGCTACTAATAATAAAAATATAATGCTAAAAAGAAGCACGATGACAGCATTGAAAACTTGTTATATGCCAAACACTGAACACAGCTATTTAATATGTTTTCTTTTTTAATCCCCACAAAATTATGTCCATTTTATAGATGAGGAAATTAGAGTTTTCAGAAGTTGAATTGCCCAAATCCACAGTTTATAACCAGTTTTTATTTTCAAAGCCTGTTCTGTATGACTCTAAAATCCCAACTCAGGCATTAATGTAGTCTGAAAACTGTGTTTTTAGTTTTTTGTGATACTTAAGAAGTCATAAATATTGGTCCCAAACCAAATTAATTTTTTAATCCATCAATAAAAGCAAACTGCTAAAAGATTAACTTAAATAAAATACCTAGTAACGATTTTAAAATAACACAGTCAAATCAAATTACATGTTGAGTGCCCAAGGGGACATTTTCTACCAATGTACACATTGTGTTTCTATCTGAAAAAGAAAACTACACATCCGGGAGCCTGCTCTGAGAAGCCTGGGCATCTACTGCCTTTCACATAGAATGTTCACTAATGAATGTTTTAGATAAAAGCTGACATTCAAAATCTGTGAGCTCTTTGCCTGAAGGCATTGCACCTGGCCGGCTTCTGGCAGTTCGTTTCTTCCTAAGGCCAGGTCCTTGCTGAAAAGCCTGTCTGTGCCGGGGGCCTTGTGAAAGGTCAAAATGACATTGTTAATGGACTCCAGAACTGGCTGTGCATCTGCTGGGCCCTATAGAAACTTGGACAGGTATGAATCTGAAAGATAAATGGAAAGGCTCAGGTATCTAGAGGAGAAATAGTCACTGTTGAAAAGATTTCTCTCCACTGGAAAGAAGGGGGACATTTTTTTTAAGTGGTGGCAGGGAGAGAGGTGAAGGAGACATTGTCAGATGACTAATATGGTCCAGAAAGGCTCTGAATCACTGCCATTTAAAGTGAGACTCACTTAGGAGGTCACATGCAACTCCACAGTGCCCATGTGGTTGCTCAGAACAGGAACAATCAACGGTCACATGCTGAATGTAACGGAGAACTTCTTTGCTCTTCAATCAACATTCCCCATTCCTTTCACCATCTAGTTAGACTAAGAAGCCAGGTCATGCATAGTTTTATACATTGTACTAGTCAGAGTTCTCCAGAGAAACAGAACCAATCAGATGCATGTGTGTACGTATGTGTGTGTGTGTACATATATATACACACACACACATACGTACACACATATATATGCATATATGTTGTTGTTTAGTCACTCAGTTGTGTCCAACTCTTGTGACTGCATGGACTGTAGCTTGCCAGGCTCATCTGTCCATGGGATTTCCCAGGCAGGAATACTGGAGTGGGATGTCATTTCCTCCTCCAGGGAATCTTCCTGACCCAGGACTTAAACTTTCATCTCATGCATTGCAGGTGGATTCTTTACCTGCTGAGCCATCCAGAAGCTCAGTAAATATCCAGATATACATGTATATGGGGCTTCTCAGGTGGCTCAGTGGTAAAGAATCTGCCTGCCAATTAGGAGACACAGGTTTGATCCCTGGGTCAGGAAGATCCCCTGGAAAAGGAAAAGTGAGTGAAGTGAAGTCGCTCAGTCGTGTCCGACTCTTTGCGACCCCATGGACTGTAGCCTACCAGGCTCCTCCGTCCATGGGATTTTCCAGGCAAGAGTGCTGGAGTGGGTTGCCATTTCCTTCTCCAGAGGGTCTTCCCGACCCAGGGATCGAACCCAGGTCTCCTGCATTGTAAGCAAGACGCTTTACCATCTGAGCCACCAGGACTATACCAACTAATACTTTCCAATATTGTATGAAAGAACCAATTTTTCCCAAACCTTATGAACTGATAAATTATTAAATTATTAGATAATTTAATAGGTGTGAAATGGTAACAATTATTTATATTTTTCTTTAGTGATGAGAGTGACCATTTTCCATGTTGGTTTTCAATGTGTATTTCCTTTTGTGTGACCTAACCATATCTTTTGACCATTTAATGCTGATCTTACAGATACCTGAACCAGTTTTTTGACATATTTGATACAAATATATCTGCTCAGTGTTTTCTCTTACATTTGATTTATTCATAAACCAAAGATAAATTAGTGAATATAAAAGCCATTTATCTTCGCATAGTATTTTACAGTTTACAAATGGCTCTCACCTATATTCTGTGACCTTTGCAACAATCTCAGCAAAGTTAGACAGAAAAAGTTTTGCTTAACCCTTTATTCTTTTAAAATGAGAAAACATAAAGAATCTATGATAGGTCCAAGGTCATGCAGCTAAGAGTTGGGATTAAAAGTAGCAGAGTTAGGATCGAAAGTTGTCTAATATTCTTTCATCTATAGCATATATAACCTATGAACAAAGAACACCTAACAGCAAATTATCCACAACAATTAAAAACCACCATTACCCCTATTCTAATTCTCCCTACTTATTTTATTTTTTAACAATCATAGGGATTTAGTCTTTTTTTAAAAGTTTTATTTATTTATTCATCCATAATGTTTTTGGCTATGCTGGGTCTTCATTGTTGCGGCAAACAAGGGCTTTCTCAAGTTGTGGTGAGCAGGGGTTACTCTCTAGCTGTGGTGTGCGAGCTTCTCAGTGTGCTGGCTTCTCTTGTTGCAGAGCACTGGCGCTAGGCATGCAGGCTACAGTAGCTGCGGCACACGGGCTTAGCTGCCCACAGCATGTGGGGTCTTCCCTGATCAGGGATGGAACCCGTGTCCCCTGCCTTGGCAGGTGGATTTTTAAACTGGACCACTAAGGAAGTCCTCTACTGACTTTAACTGTGTCTTTTATATATTACTATTGTCAGATTCTCACAGTCCTATGACCCACTCTGTCAGCCTCTGGGATCTCCTTTTACCAGAAGAGGCCTAAAGAAAAGGAACTGCCTGAAAACTGCCATGAACAGAGGAGCCCGGGGTGGGCTACTGAACTAAGGGTGGCAAAGAGTCACAATCGAGTGTCTAAGCACAGAGCACACACATGGATATTTATTTAGGAGAAATTGGCTCACATGATTACAGATTCTAAGAATTCCCACAGTCTGCAATCTGCAAGCTGGAGATCCAGGAGAGTTAGTGGTGTAATTCTATTCTGAGTCCAAATGCCTGCGAACCTGGGGAACCAGTGGTATGTTTCAATCTGAAAATGGGAGATCAATGCCCCAACTCAGCAGGCAGGCAGAGAGAGAATTCAACCTTCTTCTATCTTTCTGTTCTATTCAAGACCTCAGTGGATTAGATGATGCCCACTTATGCTGGGGAGGGGTGTCTGCTCTGTTGAGCACACTGATTTAAATGCTAATGCCATCTGAAAGCACTCTCACAAACCTACCCAGAATAAGATTTAATCGGGGCCCAGTCAAGTTGACACATAAAATTAACCATCACAGTTATATAATTAGCTTTTTAAAATGCAAAATAATGGCCAGAAGTGTTTAAATGCAATTAAACTCTGACTTCATTTACTTATCTATTATTGTCAGTAAATGATGATAAGGAGTGCTCAGAGGACTTCCTAATGTCACATAATGTATGTTTAAAACAAGATTTAATCAACTTACCTCAAACTATTTCACATAGGTGTGTCTAAAAATAAATTATTGATGAAAAAAAGTATAAAAAATTTTCTACAAAGTAACCACTATTATTTTTACATTTCTAAATATATTCTTTTACATTATGGAATCCATGATGGAACAGAGTCACCACTTTTTAAGGTAGGGATAGTGACAGTTCAAAAGACAACATTCTAAGTTTATAAGAGAAATATAGATTTGATTCATCTCATCTTAAAGCTACTAAATATCTATTTTTTCTTACTCAGAGTTGTCAAGGAGGATTTTGACTACAAAGAGTCTAAGCCTTGTAAAAAGAATTTCCAGGGCTAATCTAAAGAAGATTGTCAAGAATAGAAGGAGCAGGTCCATTTTTCCCCCAGGACCACGGTGAGGGGAATGGTGGCGGCAAGGCTGTCAAGAATAGAAGGAGCAGGTCCATTTTGCCCCCAGGACCACGGTGAGGGGAATGGTGGCGGCAAGGCTGAGTGATGTGTAAGGAGCTCCCCTCATGGAAGTAGGTTAATCCTTGCTTGCCCCCTACTTCTATTTACTTCAGGAAAGTAGGGAAGAGAGGAGTTTCAATGAAATGGGTGGAGGAAATTTTAAGGAAGCTCATGAAAAAAGTCTAGTTTATTCCTTTTCTCTTACCTTGGAAAAGTAGGTCCAGAATTACTTGCGGTAGACCTTACCTGGGGAAGGCAGCACAGCTCACAATTCCCTTAGTGATACCTTCTTATCCTGTTGTTATCTGAAAAAAATGAAGTGAAGTGAAAGTCACTTAGTTGTGTCCGACTCTTTGCAACCCCATGGTCTGTAGCCCGCCAGACTCCACTGTCCATGGAGTTCTCCAGGCAAGAATACTGGAGTGGATAGCTGTTTCCTTCTCCAAGGTATCTTTCCAACCCAGAGACTGAACTGAAGCCTCCCACACTGTGGGCTTCCCTCGTAGCTCAGTTGGTAAGGAATGTGCCTGCAGTGTAGGAGACCTGGGTTCAATTCCTGGGCCAGGAAGATAGCCTGGAGAAGGAAATGGCAACCCACTCCAGTATTCTTGCCTGGAGAATCCCATGGACGGAGGAGCCTGGCAGGCTACAGTCCATGGGGTCTCAAGAGTTGGACATGTCTTAGCAATTAAACACCACCACCACCTCCTACATTGCAGGTAGATTCTTTACTGCCTCAGAAAAGGAGAATATCAAATCCAAGCTGGTCAGCTCCCACCCTCTTTCCCAGAATTTGATCCCTGAATGCAGAGAAGCAGCAGCTCAGTGGATTGAATGTCAGTGAAATTTCTCCAGGTACAGAGGGGCAAGCACCTTGCTTCCCAACTCCCTAAACTCAGTGTTCATAGCATCCTCTGGATGACAAGCTATTTTAGTGTCCTTTAAAAAGGAATTATTGACAACCTTAGTTTCTGTTACTTATATCAGAAGAACCTGAACTACTATCCTCCTTAAGTGAATAATATGCTATATTTCTTTTCTCATAACTTTTTGTTTTAGTTCTGTGAAAAATGCCATTGGTAATTTGATAGAGGTTGGGTTGAATCTGTAGATTGCCTTGGGTAGTAGAGTCATTTTAACAGTATTGATTCTTTCAATCCAGGAACACAGTATATCTTTCCGTTTGTGTCTTCTTCAATTTTTTCATCAGTTTTCAGAGTACAGGTTTTTGCCTCCTTAGTTAGGTTTATTCCTAGATATTTTTTTTTTTTTTTGATATGATGGCAAATGTTATTGTTTCCCTAATTTATCTTTCTGTCTTTTAAAGCTGTGTCTTGCAGGACCCTGCTATATTGTGTTCCAGTTTTGTCAGAGACATCTTTTTCATAAAGCAGATATTGATCATTCAGGGTCTCTAGTTATACCACTTCAGTGACAATTCATTAGGTAAAAAATTAAAGTTATATTTCTGATGAACATGACTTGAGATTGCTATATTTCTTCTATTATATATTTAAATATCTACCTCCTGCTTTGTTTACCCCACTCCCATGAATATATGTAACAATTCAATTTACTTGGCTTTTGTTAACCTTGCAAAGCAAGCGATTAGGAACTAGAATAAATAAGTATTCCTTGCTTCAACAGAGCTTAAAGTTTAAATAAGAGAATTTACATGATCCATGTAAGAGATAGCTAAGTGTGGTAAAAGAGAAAAAAAAAATGTGAGAAGTAAAAACAAAATACTGAAGCGTAGGAAAAGAAAAGAATATGTAAGACAGGGACTTCCCTCTTGGTCCAGTGGCTACAACTTCTTGCTCCCAATGCAGAGGGCCTGGGTTCGATCCCTAGTTAGAGAACTATATCCTGCATGGTGCAACTAAAGATCCTGTATGCCACAATGAAAATCGAAGATCCCACATGCCACAACTAAGACCAGGCACAGTCAAATAAATAAAAACAAAATACTTTAAAGAAAAAAGAAAGAAGAATGTGTAAGACAGTTATCTGGAAGAGTGGGGCCATCAAAGTTGGGTAGAATTGTAACAGAGATGGAGGGACATTTTATTAAAAAAAAAAAAAAATCCCCCAGGGAGGGGCATGAGGACAGTAGCTACCTGGTTTATACAGATCTGTGATGATTTTACTTTCAGCTGTCCTTCTGTCTCTCTTCCCCAAAAGGTAAGTGATTCTCCCACAAGCTGCTGCCTAGGGGTTTTCTATCAAGTCATGGCCCAAAATTATGCCAGTGGCCCTTATGATCTGCTGCTGGCAGCTAGCTGTTGCCTTTACTCTCTTATGTTTCCATGACCTCACCCTTTTACATCATCTATTTTTTCCTTTCTTATACCAGGCGTTAACTTTCCAACACACATGCAACATGTTCTGTTGGCTAAGAATCCTGTATCCTTTCATTTCTGTTTTGAGTTGGGAGCCATTTGAATATAATACCTTTTTCTGCATTTATTTCAACACACCTTTATTACAGAACTATAATGAGCTTGAGGTTTAGGGATATCAGTTCCCAACTGCACATGGAAAAATGGCTGCAGTTCACTCTAAGCACAATTGTATATGTGTGTTTGTTCTCAAAGTACAGCAATCCTACAGAGAAGGCAACAATCAGCTTTTTGTGGTAAGTACACCTCTAAGTCTTTGTGGCCTCATAATGCTTTAGCAGTGCTCTGTGAGTGCACCTTAAGTGGTCAACCACCAAGTCTGAAAGTAGAGCCTGGAGCTGGTGATTTTGGCTGTGACACACAACCCAGACCTTGAAGACAAACTGGTTTGGGGAGCTTCTGAGAACCTCCCCTTTCTGAACTTCCTCCTAGGATGTAAGATTTGGAGCTCTTTGTTCTATGTCTGAGTCATCAACTCATTATCCACAGAAGAAATGTCACTAAAAAACTCCAGTAGGCAGAAATGGACAAGAACTCTGTTAGAGTAATTTAATATCCTTGACTTGAAATGTGCATGCATGCTAAATTGGTTCAGTCGTGTCCTACTCTTTGCAGTGACTGTAAACCCAAGGAGAGGAAATCTGTCACTGGTTCCACCTTTTCCCCTTCTATTTGCCCTGAAGTAATGGGGCCAGATGCCACAATCTTAGTTAGTTTGTTTATTTTTTTAATATTTAGTTTTAAGCCAGCTTTTTCACTCTTGTCCCTTCACCCTCATCAAGAGGGTTGTTTGGTTTCTCTTTAATTTCTGCCAATAGAGTGGTATCATCTGCATATCTGAGGTTCCTGATGTCTCTCCCACCTATCTTGATTCCAGCTTATAACTTATCCAGCCCAACATTTCTCATTATGTGTTCAGCGTATAAGTTAGATAAACAGGGTGACCACAGACAGCCCTGTGGTACTCCTTTCCCAATCCTGAACCAGTCAGTTGTCCTATACATAGTTCTAACTGTTGCTTCTTGACCTGCATACAGGTTTCTCAGGAGACAGGTAAGATGGTCTGGTATTCCACTCTCATTAAGAGCTTTCCACAGTTATGATACACACAGTCAAATGTGAGCTGCCTGTTCACATGAAGTAAACTTAGTTCCTTTAAATTTGCATTCAGTGTATCTCTTATTATTTTAAACTGATTTCCCTGGTGGTCCAGTGATTAAGGGTCTTCCCAGGTGGCACTAGTGGTAAAGAACCTGCCTGCTAATGCAGAAGACATAAGAGTGGCAGTATCATCCCTGGGTTGCTAAGATCCCCTGGAGGAGGGCATGGCAACCCACTCCAGTATTCTTTCCTGGAGAATCCCAGGGACACAGTTACCTGGTGGGCTACAGTCCACAGGGTTGCAAAAAGTCAGATATGACTTAGCACACATGCACCAGAAGTTAAGACTCCAAGCTTCCACTGCAGGGGATGTAGGTTTGATCCCTGGTTGGGGAACTAAGATCCCACACGCTGCATGGCCTAAAAATGTTTTTTCAAAACTATGAGATGTTTTAAACCCACCCCCAAATAGTAGAGTGTTAGCATGTTTTAAAATTTTGTATCTTAAAAAAAAAAATAGCTAAAAACTGCTTCCCATCTCTTCTGTTTTCAATTTTTTCTTGGATCAGTTGGTAATCCAAATCTTTATAACCAGTTTTATAGCCTTCTCAGACACTGAAACTTTCTGTGTCTCTTTCAATGTAGTAACTAGGTTCATTCTAGTAATAATCTTCACTTTCTATTGTTTTCATTTTTAATTGACGTATAACTGATCTACAATGTTGTGGTTTCTGGTGCATAGAAAAGTGATTCGGACACATATGTATGTATGGGTGTGTGTACATATATGTGTGCATGCGTGTTAAGTCACTTCAGTAGTGTCTAACTCTTTGAGACCTTATGGACTGTATCCTGCCAGACTCCTCTGTCCATGGGATTCTCCAGACAAGAATACTGGAGTGGGTTGCTGTGGCATTCTCCAGGGGATCTTCCTGACTCAAGAATCAAACCCACGTCTCTTATGCCTCCTGCATTGGCAGGCAGTTTCTTTACCAGTAGCATTACCTGGGACTCTTATATACAAATATAAATACACACACACACACACACATATATATATATTCTTTTTCATATTCTTTTCCATCACAGTTTACTATAGGATATTTAATGTATTCTTCCCTGTGCTATACAGTAGGATGTTTCTATTAATTTCTTGTTTCTAAGTCATTTACCAGAAATGTTGCAAATGATTTACTAATACTATTAATTTTGCTCCATAAACTTATTAATTTATATTTCTTCAAGGCTAAATAAAAAATAATGAAAGAAAATTTCAAATGAAACACTTTTTAAATTAAAACATATAGATTTAAAGTAATTACTTTCCTCAAATATATTTTTCTAACCTGTTCTTAGAAAAGAGACCTTTTTCTTACATGTAGAAAGTACATGATAAGAGAATCCACTTAGATTTTAAGGGGTCAATGTATTCAGAATAATAACTCTCATCTCGAATTCATAAGAGCAATAATAACCTTTTAAATTAGAGTTCTGATGAGTTTTTAATGAAAACAACAAAAGCTTCATTACTGTAGAAAGTACAGATAAAAGACTAAATGATGGCTTTGTCAACTCTTCAACATCTGAGTGTTATTTATTGATTTCTTGTGCCCTGTGTTCCAGGCTGATACCTACCAGGAGGGCACATGTGGAGGACACAGGAGGCTTCAGGCTGCAAACTCCCCATCATAGGAGTAGGAAGTTTCTTTAGGTCAGCTACAGCAAGAGTCATCTGCCTGGGCTGACCCATGGACAGAAGGAAACTACTTTCTAGAGTAGGCATAATAACTCTTATTATTCCAGGCCACTAAATGGAAAATTACAGGAACAGAATTAGTGTAGATGTCCTTGGTAGTCTAGATTTGCTTTATTGCACAAGAAAAAGGAACAGGGAAGCAAAGAAAAATAATCTATTTGAAGAAGGAAAACAAAAGTACAGAGCAGAAAGGACAGGAAGAGAGAGGGAAAGAAAAGAACATGTGATGATGTTACTCCTCAGCATACAGTTAAAGGCTGGCATTAACCAGCCTTTATGGTTAAAACTGCTACCCTTGCCCCTATGCATAGGGCTACCACTTTCCTAGATGGATTCTCAATAGCCACATGCGCCTAAACCAAGGTAGGGCCAGACCAGAGCTCGTCAGTCTAATTACCTCTTCCTTAGAGGTGTGCTTTCCACAAAGGTTGAAGATATCAAACTGCTCTTCCAAGATATTTCTAAATCAGAGTAGAGCAAGATGTCTTTCTGGTTGTGGAAGCTGGAAGATGTTAAACTCAAAACTCACAAGAGGCAAGGCTCGCACCACAGGGCAGAGACTGACTTGCAGGAGGGAAGGACTGAAAGACTGTGTGATGTGGTTTGTCTCCTTGGTTCCTGCTGCTCCTGAAGCTCAGCTGGGTCTTCCCATTCATAGCAGGATTTCCCATTTTCCTATACTAACTTGAGTTGGTTTAACTTTGGGAATCATAAATGCCACAGCGTGAAAGTAAAAATGAAAGAGAAAGAGAGGTTAGGAAAAAACATATAATGAAGGAATGGAATAAAAATATATATATATATCCACTACAAGTTGTTTTTGTGAAGCATGTGATCATTTTGGGCAGATCCCATGGAAAGGAGTTGAGAGCAGCCTGCATCTAATAGCCAGGAATAAGCTGGGACCCTCAGCCTCACAAGCACAAAGAAATAAACTCTACCAGTAGCCTGATTGAATTTAGCAACAGATCCTTCCCTATTAGGTCTTCCAGATGAGACCCCAGGCTTCCCAGGAGGTGCTTCTGTTAAAGAATCCACCTGCCAATTCAGGAGGCTCAAGAGACTCGAGTTTGATCCTGGGTCAGGAAGATCCCCTGGAGGAGGAAATGGCAACCCACTCCAGTACTCCTGCCTGGAGAATCTCATGGACAGTTAAAGCCTGCCAGGCTCCTCTATCCATGGGGTTGCAAAGAATCAGACATGACCGAGCAGCTGAGCACACACACAGAGAAGAACCCAGACATGGCTGACACGTCCATAGGAACTATGCATAGGACAACGCTAAACCTATATATATATAATTAAGAGGCTTCCCAGGTAGTGCTAGTGGTAAGGAACTTTCCTGACAATGCAGGAGATGTAAGAGACGTGAGTTCGATCCCTGGGACAGGAAAATCCCCTTGAAGAGGACATGGCAACCCACTACAGCATTCTTGCCTAGAAAATCCCATGGACAGAGGAGCCTGGTGGGCTACAATCTATGGGTCGCAAAGACTCAGACAGGACAGAAGCAACTTGGCATGCATGCACGCCTAGATTATTAAACAGCAATGGATAATGCAAATTTGGTACATGCTATCTTGCTATAACAACTACATGAAAATGGGATCATGACTGTGGATGAAGGCAGGAGGAGGAGGATGAAAGAATTTTAAGGAGCATGAGAGAATAACTAAATTGCCTGGAATAGATTGTTAGTAGAAATTTGAGAATTTAGGATGGTATTGGTGAGGGCTCAGAAGGAAGTGAAGAGCATGTTATTGGAACTGAAAGAAGTGTGGTTATTGTTATATAGTTTCAAGAGCTTGTAGAAATTGTCTCTTGCAGTTATTTCAGAAATTTCAGTTCAGTTCAGTAGCTCAGTCATGTCCGACTCTTTGTGACCCCATGAATCGCAGCACGCCAGGCCTCCCTGTCCATCACCAACTCCCGGAGTCCACCCAAACCCATGTCCATCGAGTCGATGATGTCATCCAACCATCTCATCCTCTGTCGTCCCTTTCTCCTCCTGCCTTCAATCTTTCCCAGCATCGGGGTCTTTTCAAATGAGTCAGCTCTTCTCATCAGGTAGCCAAAGTATTGGAGTTTCAGCTTCAACATCAGTCCTTCCGAACACCCAGGACTGATCTCCTTTAGGATGGACTGGTTGGATCTCCTTGCAGTCCAAGGGACTCTCAAGAGTCTTCTCCAACACCACAGTTCAAAAGCATCAATTCTTCGGTGCTCAGTTTTCTTTATAGTCCAACTCTCACATCCATATATGACCACTGGAAAAACCATAGCATTGACTAGACGGACCTTTGTTGGCAAAGTGAAAAAGGAACTTATAAATGATGAACTTGGTTCTATGGCTAAGGAGGAAAGATGTAGGTACCCTCTGGTTTGTTCTTGCTACTTACATACAATGTGAGAGGAGAGAGATAAATTAATTGGGAGAAGAACTTTTAAACAAAAAGGAGCCAGTTTTTGATGATTTTAAAATTCTCCAGACATCACAGAAACAAAACCAAAGGTGTGACTATAAGAATTTTGTTAAACCTCAGAAAGATCAGATGGTCAGAGTGTTCAAAAGGCCTTTCAGGTGATCAAGGGCGTCATTGCAGTCACACCAGAGGTAGCTAAAAACCTAGAGAACATTGTCCTTCAGGCTTCATGGCAGAAACACAAACAGAGAAGGGCTTATCTAAAAAGCACGTGGGGGCTTTTGTCTACTGATGTAAACCCCAAGGAAATCCATAAGAGATTCACAGATTCTTTTTTTTTTCCTTGTTGATCAATTTTTTTTAGTTTTTTAATTAAAGTATAGTTGATTTACTATAATATATATATTTTTTTACTAAGTTATAGTTGTGTTAATTTCTGTGTACAGCAAAGAGATTCAGTTATATGCGTATTTTCTTTTTAACATTCTTTTCCACTATGATTTATCAGAGGATATTGAATAGATTTCCCGGTGCTATACAGTAGGAACATATTGTTAATCCATTGTCCACATAATGGTTTGTGTCTGCTAATCCCTAACTCCCATTCCATCCCTCTCCCACCCTTCCTCCCCCTTGGCAACCAAGAGTTTGTTTTCTATACTGTAAGTCTGCTTCTGTTTCATAGATAAGTTAATTTGTGTCATATTTTAGATCACATATGAGTGATATCTGCTATTTATCTTTCTCTGTCTTACTTCACTTAGCATGATAATCTCTAGGTCCATTCATGTAGCTGCAAATGGCATTATTTCATTCTTTTTCAGTTTAGTCAGTTCAGTCACTCAGTAGTGTCTGACTCTTTGCAACCCTCATGGACTGCAGCTCTCCAGGCTTCCCTGTCCATCATCAACTCCTGGAGTCTGCTCAAATTCATGTCCATCTAATTGGTGATGTCATCCAACCACCTCATACTCTGTCATCCCCTTCTCCTCCTGCCTTCAATCTTTCCCAGCATCAGGGTCTTTACAAATGAATCAGTTCTTCACATCAGGTAGCCAAAATATTGGAGCTTCAGCTTCAGCATCAATCCTTCCAATGAATATTCAGGACTGATTTCCTTTAGGATTGACTGGTTTGATCCCTTTGCAGTCCAAGGGACTCTCAAGAGTCTTCTCCAACACCACTGTTTGAAAGTGTCATTCTTTGGGACTCAGCTTTCTTTATAGTCCAACTCTCACATCCATACATAACTACTGGAAAAACCATAGCTTTGACTAGATGGACCTTTGTTGGCAAAGTAATGTCTCTGCTTTTTAATATGCTGTCTAGGTTTGTCATAGCTTTTCTTCCAAGCAGCAAGGATCTTTTAATTTCATGGCTGCACTCACCATTTGTAGTGATTTGGGAGCCCAAGAAAATAAATCTGTCACTATTTCCATTGTTTCCCCATCTATTTGCCATGAAGTGATGGGACCAGATGCCATGACCTTTGTTTTCTGAATGTTGAGTTTTAAGCCAGCTTTTTCACTCTCCTCTTTCACTTTCATCAAGAGGCTCTTTAGTTCCTCTTCACTTTCTGCCATAAGAGTGGTATCATCTGCCTGTCTGAGGTTATTGATATTTCTCCTGGCAATCTTGACTCCAGCTTGTGCTTCATTCAGCCTGGCATTTCACATGATGTACTCTGCATATAAGTTAAATAAGCAGGGTGACAATATACATCCTTGACGTACTCCTTTTCCTATTTGGAACCAGTCTGTTGTTTCATATCCGGTTGTAACTGTTGCTTCTTGACCTGCATACAGATTTCTCAGGAGGCAGGTAAAGTGTTCTGGTATTCCCACCTCTTTAAGAATTTTCCACAGTTTGTTGTGACCCACACACATTCTTTTTAATGACTGAGTAATAGTCAATTGTATAGATACAGCACATCTTCTTTATCCATTCATCTGTAGATGGACATCTAGGTTGTTTCCATGTCTTGGTTATCATAATAGGGCTGATATGAACATAGAGGTCCATATATCTTTTAAATTTACAGTTTTGCCTGGATATATGCCTAGGAGTGGGGTTGCCATAATATGGTAATAGTACTTTTAGTTTTTTGAGGAACCTCAATACTCTTTTCCATTGTGGCTGCACCAACTTACATTCCTACCAATAGCGTAGAAGTGTTCCCCTTTGTCCATACTCTCTCCAGGATTTGTTATTTGTAGACATTTTACTGATGGTCACTCTTTATAGTTTTGATTTGCATTTCTCTAGTAGTTAGAAATGTTGAGCATCTTTTCATGTGACTGCTGATCATCCATATGTCCACTTTGGGGAAATGAGACCCACAAATTTTGATAAAATTATATCAGTAAAAATCTTGCCAGTTTTAATTTTGTTTTTAATTTAAAAAAACAAGGTTTATTGAAACCATAAAATTCTACCGGCAGGAAGCAAGCTGCTAAAATCATTCAACTGCAAATACATAAAACCCTCATGGAAAAGAAAAGATGACTCACATGGCTGAACCAGGAATTCAGAGGGTAGAGCCAATAGCCTTGGAAAATTATTTCGATTCTTTGAAATCTAATCAACGAACTCCTAACATTTTACCGACTGTTTCATTGTTAGAGACCAGTGACTATTCTGTACTTTACTTTTTCTCCTTTGTAGAATATCTATTATCGTCATCATTGTTGTTGTTTAGTCACCAAGTCATGTCGAACTCTTTTGCAAATCCATGGACTATAGTCTGCCAGTCTCCTCTGTCCATGGGATTTCCCAGGCAAAAATGCTGGAGTGGGTTGCCATTTCCTTCTCCAGGGGATCTTCAAATCCAGGGATTGAGCCCACATCTTCTGCCTTGGCAGGCAGATCCTTTGCCACTGAGCCACCTGGGCAGCCTAAGAATGTCTATAGCTGTTACCAATGACTATCCCACCACTGAATGCTGGGTACATGAGGAGGGGACAGGTAACTTGAGTTTAAACTGGCTGCTGACTCTCTAGATTTACAAATTAACTGAGCAAGAAGAGCTTCCCATAGAGAGTCTCATCCACATCCGGAACTGATTTACATGATGAGATTCTGAATTCAGAATCAGTTGCTGATGCTCTCATGGGATGAGGTTCTTGGAGACCTCAGGATGGGATGAATGTGTTTTACACTTGGGAGGGGCGTGAATCATCAGAAGCCATAGGGGAGACTGTGGCAGACAGGCTTGTTGGGGTGGTCCCCATGTCCTTGTGCAGCTGGTGTCCTTGAACAGCTCCCTTCCCTTGAGTGAGGACAGGACATGTGACTCACTCCTAACCTATAGAAACCAGCAATGGTGATAGATATATGTAATCATGCACACAGGATTAAGCTGGATGAATGGTGATCTGTCTTGCTGGAGACACTCTTTTGCAGACTGTGATGAAGGCCATACTCCAAGGAGTTACAGAGTCAGATACAACTGAGTATGCACATACTATTGTTATGCAGCAATATATGTCTAACAAAAAGTAAGAAAAAGAGAAAAAAAACATTGAAGAAGAGAACAAATGTAAGTTAAAAGAGAGGAACAAGGCCCTACTATACAACACAGGGAACTATGCTCAATATCTTATTTTAAACCATAATGGAAAAATGTATGAAAAAGAATATATATATATTATAACTGAGTCACTTTACTGTGCAGCAGAAATTAACACAATATTGTAAATTAACTATACTTTGATAAATTTTTTTTTTAAAAAGAGAGAGGGAAGAAAAGAAAACCAAAGTTTGTTAGAGAACAGTCCCCATGATAGAGTGGGCACTAAAGTTTCCCTGGTTCAGATGGGTCTTGCTGATGCAACCTCAGGGCAGTGGACACCATCAAGCATAGTCCTGCAGACTGGCCTTTGGAATATCAGATCACTGATTCTTGGGAGGAAGAAGAAGGCAATTCAGAGTATGTAGGCCTAACTAGTAAGCACCAGGGCAGCACCATGAGAAAAAGAGCAACAGCTCTAAGAGGACAGAAGGAGGTGCTGAGGAGGACAGACACGGAGGAGCTGGAGGAAGCTGCTCACTTTAGAACACTCTCGAAGCCCATTCCAACAGGTACCTCCTGTAGCTGCTGAAAGCTGAAGCTTTCTGCCAACTTGTTCTGGCAGCTATCAGTTGCCTTATCAGGAGCAGATATACTATCTGATGACAGTTCCAAGGCTGTGCTGGAGGAGCTCAAACTCTAGCTCACAACAGTCTCTTTTGAAATGGAGTAATGAGCTTTTCTATAAGCCTGCTGCTTTACAGGACAGCCTCAAGAAATTTTCACAATAAATCAAAGAGTCATATATCTCTTTTGAAATGCTGATTCTTAATTCTCACAGAAGTAAGAGGAAACGAGACATCCAAGAAAGTGACTTGTCAGGAATCATCAATCTGCTCCTTTGGTCATTAAAGCTGTCATCACATAATTCCTTAGATTATGACTTCAGGAGTTTTACCCAGCATGGCTAGGCTGGATTTCTGAGTAATCTTTTATCCTATTGCTGTTTCTGAACATTTGGTCTTATTGAACAAGTAGTTCTTTAGATGCACAAACAACAAGCAGAATCACAATTGCCCACACCTCCCACACATCTGCCATTTCTCTTAGTGAAACAGTAGTTCTATCGTGTTTGAACAATGGCATGAATGATGCTTAAGGGAGGTTATTTAGCATGGACTTGATAACAGTATGCATCAGAGGTAATGCTGTTGTCTGAAATGCTTCTTGAGTAATTAAGAAAGAGTTACACACTCTTGTTTAATAACACAGTCTCTTTTTGAACATAGTATTAGTAAGTGGAGATTTCATACATGCCTTAGATTAATTGCTTTGATGGCAGTTGATGTAAAACTTTTATTAGTAAGGAATGGAGGCTAAAATATAATCCACTTGGACAACTGACTTTCAGTGATTGGTAGGTTAGGTCCACAACACCTGATCTGAAGTCCTTGGTGCCGAATGTGATTAATAATTCAGAGTTTCTCATGTGTGAGAAAGGTTACATCATGTATATGCATATACTGTACTGATTATGATTTCTGCAAAAGCTTATGAGTATTTACATTAAACAGGATAAAAACTTTATAAATACCATCAAACAATTTAGGCTTTATTGTTTATTGAGTTCAGGTTCAGCCAGATTTTGACATCTTGACAGTCCTATTTTGTTTTAGAATATTTTGTAATTCAGAATTACAGTTAATGGATGTGGACCTTTAATAACAATCTTCATTGACATGGATAGTAGATGAACCCAGACAGACAAATATTAAAGTTATTTACAAAAATAGAATAAGGAGAGCATCGGGGAAACATGTAAACCTGGAGAATGAGCTTTTAATGTGTTCTTATTATTAAAGTAAAAAAAAACTAGGTCTCCTGCAATGGAACTCTATTCTCCTGGGGGAAGGAGATTAATGCAATGAAGCTAAAAGCAGGTGGCTCCATTACAATTTAAGTCTGTGGTGAAGGAGGAGGGTCTCATTTTGGTCTCTATAGTGAAAATATAATACAACTACAAGACAGAATGCTCACTTAAGGGAATGACCTTCTATGTCCTAAAACAATATTTTTAGATCCAGTGATATGTGTTTGGAAAGGGAAAAATATATAAGAAACATATAAATATGATATTATAGGTTGAATAGTGTCCCTCCCAAAATATATATTGAAGTCCTAACCCAAGAAATCTCAGAATGTGAACTTATTTAGAAATAGAGTCATTGCAAATGCAATTAGTTAAGATGAGGTCATAACAGAATACAATGGACCCTTAATCCTTTATGACTTGTGTCTTTTTTTTTTCAGTTACATGCAATATCTTACTTCCCCAACCAAGGTTTGAACCCACGCCCCTTGCAATGGAAGCCCAGAATCTTAACCACTGGATTTCTAGGGAAGTCTTTAACTATGTCTTTAAAATAGGAAGAGAAGAGACACAGTCAGAAATACACAGAGAAGACCACACAAAGACAGAAGCAGTAGCTGGAGCGAAGCCTCTACAAGCTGAGGAATGCCCAAGATTGTTGGCAATCAGAAAAGCTAGGAGGAAACAGGAAGAAGTACCCCACTAAAGATTCAGAGAAAGCATGGCCCTGCCAACACCTTGATTTTAGAATGCTGCCTACAGAATTACACGAGAATAAACTTCTGTTCTCTCAATCTGTCCAAGTTTGTGGTAACTTGTTTCAGCAATCCTGGGAAATAAATGCACGTTTTAATGAGGCTTATAAACATATTTTTCACTATTCAAGAATACTATTTTCAGCAGTGAAAATAAATATCTTACCTCATGTTAAACTTAACCACTTTTGTCTAACATTAATGCTCCAGGAAAAGGCAGAGTTTATAAGTAATTTAGTTGGATAGCATCACCGATTCAATGGACATGAACTTAGGCAAACTCCTGGAGAAGGTGATGGTCAGGGAGGCCTAGCGTGCTGCAGCCCATGGGGTCGCACAAAGTTGGACACAACTTTGTGACTGAACACCAGCAACAACATAAATAATCTATTAAGTAAACTACTTAGGATGTAGGGGACAACAAATATTTTACTCTCCTTTAGAAAGAAATAGTATTAGCATTCATCCACTAGAGAGATTTACTTCAGTAGAATGAAAATGGCTGTGATGAGAAGAAGTTAACAAAGAAAGCTATCTAGAAAAGAATCTGACGGCAAACCTGGTTCAGGTCACATTTGTAAGGTTATGTTCCCCAAGTTCAACTGCAAACCTACTAACAAAATAGAGTGATGATTCCAAGAAGGGCTCGAAATGAAATGCTGGTGTAGCTTTCCGAGAAATTGTCTCAAATATCTTCACAAAAACGTGGTGACACGAACATGAAAGCCTTGACCCCTGCAATTTACAGCTTTGGCTGTATTTCTCCTTTTCATCATCTTGTAGTTCTCCTTTAGTAGACTGTTACATTACAGTCTTCAAGATCACCTTTCTGTTTCCTGTGTTTTCATTGTTCATGCTTTCATTTGTCTTATATCTGCTTCCAGGAAACATCCTCCTTACCTCTTCCACCTGTTGATACCATAAGGCTTTCTTCACAGCCCATCTCAGGCCTACATCATGACTATCTCAGCCTGCAGTACTCTCTCTATTTTATGAATTCCTAAATTTCTATGACTCCTATCTGAAAATAACCAGGGTGATTTTCTGACTTTTTTTCTGGTGGGTTATGTATCCTTAACATGCAGTAGTGTTAACTTCTTAACAAAATATTCTCCAGTGGCTATTTGCCAGTGATGGGTGCAGGGGACATAAAAATAGAGCTATTCACTTGTGTTTGAGTTGCTAAGTCATGTCTGACTCTTTTGTGATCCCTGGACTGTAGCCCACCAGGCTCCTCTGTGCATGGGATATCCCAGACAAGAATACTGTAGTGGGTTGCCATTTTCTTCTCCAGGGGATCTTCCCAACACAGGGACTGAACTTGCGTCTCCTGCACTGCAAGCAGATTCTTTACCTCTGAACCACCAGGGAAGCCCCTAGACAAGCTCAAAATCAAATAGAGAGAAACAACCATTGTTTCTTCTTCAAGTCCCACTGGCCATGTGCATACCGTGGACTCCAGAAATGCAAATTGGGAGGGATGACTTTCAGTCTGGGTGATCAAAATGCATCCTGGTAGAGTACACTTCACTCATTCATTTATTACACAAATGCGTACAGGTGCTCAGTCTGCCCCAGGCATGTTCAGCTCAGGAGGTACATGGGGAAATGCAGCGAGGGCAAAGGCCACAGTATAATAGGGGGAGTGACTAAATGAGCATGAAAAGAATTTTATAATCAGCAACTCCTCTCATTATATTGTTTGGGAGGAATAAAAATTCTATTTATAGTGTTTTGTTTTGTTTTTCACCGAATACTGGTAAGCAGAGGGGCAGATGACAACGTGTGAATATTGTGCTTTCTCAGACCTGTGTAACCAGAATATAGGAATTTCATGATCTCTTTCATTTATAATTTGAAGAGAGGAGGAGTAATGTAGGAATGTCTATAACAATCATTTTTCCAAGTATCTTTTTTGATAGGAGCTCTGACTGCACATTTTTAACATGGTTAATCAGATCAGAGCAAGATATTTAATTATGTACTTATTAAATATGTAATAAATGTATAGCATGCAAGAAAGTTATTATCCCCAAAAGCTACTTTCCCTAAAGAGGCATGATCCACTTTCTCCCTTGGTAACTGCCAGATTGTTTTCTGTGTCTATGGGCCTCTTTCTATTTTTTTATATAAGGTCATTCATATCATTTTTATTTTAAATTCCATATATAAATTGTATACTATTTCTCTTTCTCTGACTTACTTTGCTTATCATCCCTAGGTCCATCCATGTTGCAAGTGGCATTGTTTCACTCTTTTTTATGGCTGATTAATATTCCATTGTTTATAGGTACCATATCTTCTTTATCCATTCACCTGTTGAGGACACTTAGGTTGCTTCTATGTCTAGGTTATTGTAGTTGGTGCTGCAATGTGTGTTTTTCAATAGAGGAACATACCCAGATGCTGTATTCTCATCAGTATCACTTCCATTTCCTCTAGCTGTCGCTGAATGTTAAGAGCTGGATGGTCATCCTGAACTGGGAAGAAGAAGGTGAGAACTATTCAAAATACTCTTGCTAAGCTTTTGTGGTTGTTGTTGTTCAGTCACTAGGTTGCATCGACTCTTTGCAACCTCGTGAACTGTAGCATATCAGACTTCCCTGTCATTCACTATCTCCTAGAATTTGCTCCAACGCACGTCCATTGAGTCAGTGATGTCATCCAACCATTTCATCCTCTGACATACCTTCTTCTCTTGCCTTTAGCCTTTCCCAGCATCAGGGTTTTTTTCCAATGAGTTGGCTCTTTTCATCAGGTGGCCAAAGTTTTGGACCTTCAGCTTCAGAATCAGTCCTTTCAGTGAATATTCAGGGTTGATTTCCTTTAGAACTGTCTGATTTGATCTCCTTGCTGTCCAAGGGACTCTCAAGAGTTTTCTCCAGTACCACAGTTCAAAACCATCAATTCTTTGGTGCGTAGCCTTCTTTATGGTCCAAATCTTACATCCGTACATGACTACTAGAAAAACCATAGTTTTGACTAGATGGACAAAGAAATAAAACACTTTAATTCTCAATGTTTCTAATGCTGTGAATTACATTATGGTAAGTAAATATAGTTTTCATCTGGCATAACTGTGTACACAGCCCATTTGACTATGTGACCAGCTGGGCATAAAGAACCCCATTGGAATCTTTGTTTGAACTTTCTTAAGTCCAAGATTCACTGCACAGATTTGGTGGTGTAATCCAGAGACAAATGTGTCTGTGTGCATATAAGAACCCTGAGGAGCATGTGCCTGGGCACGTTTCAACCCTCAGTGCTTTCCTGGACTATTTTTCTCTTGCTTCCCTGTATTCTTTTGCTTCAGATAAAAAATGTACGTGAGTATGTTCAATGCAGTCCTGAGTGTCCTTTCAAATATACAAAGTGGTGAGATCATTACAATAACCAAATACATGGACCACGTTGCAAGAAACATTGCTACGACTCCCATATATATCTCTTTCTTAAATGTTTATTTTTTGGCCGAGTCAGGTGTTAGTTGCAGCACATAGAATCTTCACTGCAGTGTGCAGGCTCTTCGTTGCTGCATGCAGAATTCTAGTCCTCCCCACCAGCAGGGATCAAATCTCCGTCCTGCATTGGAAGGCAGATTCTCAACCACCAAAAAATCCCATGACTTCAATATTTAGAATGTGACTTGCGATAGCTTTCTTAAAGTAAACTTCTTCAGATGTAATTATGCATATGTTTGTTGCCACATATTCAACAATATGAAAGTACAACTACTGAAAAGAAGCACAGTAAAAAGAAAAAAGAGAAAGCTCTCATCTCTCCATAAAAACACTTCTTATGCTAATACTGCTCACTAAATCTGTTGAATTAGAATACAGCAAAATTTTCTGATGTAATATCTCTCTCTTTCAGACATACCTTGCACTGGAAAAATATATGGCTGAAATGGCTCCAATCATATAATTTCAGAATACATTCCAACGTATTTTAAAATGCATTGAAGTCTAATAGATTCAGTAAGTATTTATGGAATACCTATTATTAAGGAACAAGGTCATATCCTGCCTTTCTCATCAAATATCACCATAAAAAGATGCTTTGTATTTAATGCAGCTACCAGAGAATAGGAGTGTGAATAAAATGCTTACTACATTTTTAAGAAGGGACTCCAGTAAGAGACAGAGATGTGTAGAGGCTTGAAATTTAGCCCTTATCTGATGTCACAGCAGAGAATTGGGATTGAGGACCATTGTTCATCTTGATCTGCATTACCTTGGGCAACTCAGTGATTTCCTCTGTTATTCAGGGGTCTCACTCAGAATATGCATGGACTGCAAATCTCTAAACTCTTCCTTCTGAGTCTGAAATGCTACTCAGTTCCTCCCTTACTTGGCTCAACAAAGCTTCCCTGCTCTTCACTGACTCTCTTGACTTCTTAGATGTGGATCTTCCTTTGTCATCAGAGCTCTAATGAAGTCTATTAGTTAGTGAAAGTTTTAAGAAAAGATGATAACAAGTATTTTAGTCAGCAATTCTTGGATTTTATGTTCTCAAAGGATGATTTATAAAGTAATCCAGTAAATTGGGATCTTCTCTTCCATTGCCATCCATTTGCAATTAGCTTTAATAGAAATCAGTGAATTTTCTGGTGGAAGAATGAGCCATTGTTTTATTCTTATTGTGCATTCAGTTTTGAAGACTTTGCATCTCCTCCAAGATATGACTTGGAGGGTTGTGCTTGAATTCACAGAATGAATGAGAACTATTATCAGTTTCTTAGAAATAATCAACTGAGAAGATACACACATTCAGACTATAGTGATTACACATTTTTTAAATTTTAAAAATGCTTTCTACATAAAATTAAGTTGAATTGAAGTATATTACAATTCACCTTTGATTAGATTTTTAAATTGAAGATCCTTTCAAAGAGACAGTTTTCAAGGATACAATATTAAAATATATAAGCACTTCATAATAATTAAACATTTGAAAACTGTTTAGTAGTAGATGCTATTTCATTACTGGAGAAGGCAACGGCACCCCACTCCAGTACTCTTGACTGGAAAATCCCATGGATGGAGGAGCCTGGTAGGCTGTAGTCCATGGGGTCGCTAAGAGTCGGACACGACTGAGCGACTTCACTTTCACTTTTCCCTTTCATGCACTGGAGAAGGAAATGGCAACCCACTCCAGTATTCTTGCCTGGAGAATCCCAGGGACGGGGGAGCCTGGTGGGTTGCCGTCTATGGGGTCGCACAGAGTCGGACACGACTGAAGCGACTTAGCAGCAGCAGCAGCAGCAGCTATTTCATTGAAAGCATTTAGGATCATTAGAGTTGCATTCAAAGTCTTCCAAATCAATCACTGAATTAAATAGAAAACATAATACAAAATCAATAATTTGTAGGGTTTGTTTAGAGATTCTCTAAAGCTATAACCCTATTTTCTGTTGTCTGTCAGGGTATACTTGTAGGCATTGTTCTTTGTGTTCACAGTAACCTGCGAAGGTTTTGTGAAATTGATCCAAATCAAGTCCATTCCAGACAAGTTTAAGTTGATTGTCACCACCATTGCACAGTGATTTAGTTGTGAATCGGTGTGTAGCCTAAATAGGTTTAATCAGAGTAATGACTTGGAGTGTGTTTACTGTTTGAGTGAAACAATGCTTTTCTCCTTGTTTGGTTCAGTGTATGGCCAGGGGGACCTGCTATGACCCTTCTCTGCCAGGAGAGACATCTGGAAGCAGAAACAAGAACACAGAGAACAGACACAAGAGAGAGTGCTGAGAGATGGAGCAGGAGATGCTCAGCGTCTGAAATTTGAGGAAGTCCTTGACTGTAGATTTGCACTAGTTTATAATTTCTATTTTTTAACCACTTTTGTACATTATGAATTTGATAAGTTTTTGACAGCTAAACTGAGATATCAACCGATTTTTAGAATATTGTTCTTAGTGGCCAAAAAGGATTGTTAGTTTAGAAACCATTAATTTAAGAATTTTGAGTAACCAGCCGTTTCAAATTGTATATGTAGACTTCGAAACAGTAACTAATGTGTGTGAAGAAGCATCTGCTTTCTTTTTTCGTTCCAAAACTGATTCCCTACTCCCCTTTTAAAAAAATCTTTTATGTTGTACCATTGGCTGTCAACCAAATGCTCAAAAAAAGATACTTCAAAGAAATATTCAAGTGTAGTTTCATCTTTATTTTGATATCATAATATATACACATGAAATCCGTTAGAACAAAGACTTTGTTTGGCTTTTCTATCCTTGCATTTCTGGTGTCCAGTAAAATTCATGTTGTAGGTGCTAAATGAATAAATAAAGGAAGGACAAAACGCCTAAATATTCATTGTTCTGTTTCTGTAAAAAGACAATACAGTACAGTGGTTAAAAACGGGGGCTTTATGGTTAGGTAGACTTGAATTCAAGTCTGGTTGTGCCAATTTCTATGTGAGTCATTTAAAGATGTTACATGTATTTAATCTCTGTAAGGAGAATAGCTATAGGTCCTTCCTTAGAAAGCCCTTCTGACACTTCATACTGATTCTCTGTATTTCCTCTGGACAAATGCTTTGGGGGCTTAAGAGCAACATGGCATAATCTTTTCCTTAAGTTTGCCAATCAGAGATCACGTTTTCAGGTTAGAATATGTCTAAAAAATAAAGACCAAACAAAAATAGTAAAAATCTGTAGGTATCAAGAGCTTTGCCACCATAAATTTTAAAATCTACCAAAGGAATTGGCATTTTGTGATTACTTGGTCTTCTTTATATTTAAATCAGTAAAAAGATGAGATGAAATCAATGATGTTATATAACCAAGAATGTAGTGAAGCTTAGAAATATTAAAGCAATTAATCTACTTTCAGGACAAAATTAACCTGTTTCCTAAATATATGAATCTTATGTAATACAAATTTTATATAATCTGTCATATAACTGAATCCATAAGTGACCTTGAAGGTTGCTGAACCATGTCAATGTATGGCAAAAACTACTACAATATTGTGAAGTAATTAGCCCCCAACTAAAACAAATAAATTCATTTTTTAAAAAAGATACATGGTTAAATTTTAAAACAGGTATAGAAAAGTAGATTTTCTTTTGAAAAATCAGCATTTATTTTTGTACACTGATGTTCTGATATTTCAGCTGGTCTCATCCTCACGTCACATTCGACTCCCTTTCATGTTTCACATGGATACCACAGCTTTCATCCTGAACCACAGATCTGATGCCCCTGTTCTGATGCTCAGACACCTCCCTAGTTCATTCCCTTCCTGGCTAAGGTCTGGCCTTACTTATCAATGATGTCTCATAATGTCTAGTCTTAACTCCTCGCATCTTCCTCATCCCTCCGTTCCCTGATATTCTGCCTATTACCAAGAGTCTACTTTCTACCTTCCTCTTCCAAGATCAAATTTCTGCTGTGGTCTTGGGTAAATGGAAGCTTCTTTCCCATCAGAGTCTTTACTCACTTGTATTGTGGGTGTTTTTATCGCTCACTCTCAGCACTCCCTTGGGTATCTTTTCATTTTACTTTGCAACCAGGAAATCCAGGACTATTGCTTCCTCAGACTAGGTTGGCTATAGCACTTTACAACCCCGTTCTTCAAGTCCTCTTCAAAAGCACCACCAACATAAAGATGAACGAAGGTAACGTATGTCACTGATGACGTGGGGTTGGGTATATAGGAGAAATTATGATGCAACAAACAAAGCTTGAAACTGGATATAAACATGATAAATTCAATATTTCACACAGGGAAAAATGATGAAGAGCTTTCCATGGTGTACCCTATTGCCAGCTTTGCTCTTCAGCTGAGAGACGCTGACTTCCTGCCTCTGAGAGTCAAACTGTCACAGTCCACCTCTTCATTCATCTTTAGGAAATCTCAAACTTCTTACACAGATGTTGGTCTTGACCTGGAATAAGCCTCTTTCCTCCTACCATGATAGTTTACTGAACACATTAATTCTCTAGCTGCATCCTTCTGCAGTCTGAACTTTGTGCTCTAAAACTATCGCAGAGCTGTCCTTGCCCAGAACATCCTAAGTGTAACAGGGAAGTCCAGGAGGGCTCTGACACTCTGTGCCAGGTCCCCCTTGAGTTCTTTACTACAATGGACGTGCTCTTTCATTCTTCCTATAGCATTCTAGTCTCCTGTGGATCATTCTGGAAAGAATATGCACACATACACACAGTCACACACACACACAGAGCCATGGACACTGCATACATACAAACATATACCTTATAACCTTATATACACCTAGACATGCACATTACACATGTACACTTAGACACACAGATTACACACATGCCAATCACACACCACACACGTTCATTCTTTTAGCAAATTGTTACTGAGCCAGTTATGATGGGGTCTTCCCAGGTGTGTTAGTGGTAAAGAACTCATCTGCCAATACAAGAGACATAAGAGATGCAGGTTTGATTCCTGGGTCACGAAGATTCCCTGGAGAAGGGATGGCAACCCATTCCAGTATTCTTGCCTGGAGAATCCAATGGACAGAATATCCTGGTGGGCTATAGTCCATGTGGTCACAAAAAATCAGACATGACTGAAGCAACTGAGCATGCGTGCAGATATGACAAATACAGTAACAAGCAAAAAGTGCTCATTTTCCTAATGGAGCTTAGGGTCAAGTGAGGTAGACAGCAGATTATCAAGAAATAAAATCTCTGATGACTCTTTGTGAACATTACAATAAAGGCCTACAGCTCAGAAAATGTCCAATAGGGGCACTTGCCAGGGCGAGGATGAAAAAACTGTAGAACTGATTCTGCAAGGGTGAGAAGAGCTGAATAGTGAAAAGGGGGAGGAAGAAGGAACAGCCCATGCAAAGACCTAGTGACACGAGGACACATTTTTTAAGCTCTGAGAACTGGTTCTGAAGAAAAGACCACAAAACAAACCAAGACTCCACTCCCTACAATAAAAAGGTAATATAAAATATATATATCAAGGATGATAAGAAAATCACATTCACATATAAAATCCTGTCTATTTTTTATCTTGAATTTACTAGACTTGAAAAACTGCACATTTTTGTTCCATTTGAAAAACTCTCATTCAATGTTTAAGTAACTCTGGCCTGCAAGGGCCAGAGCTATCACTCTGCTGTTTTTCTTCGATCACATAAACTTTATTGCATTTGGCTTTCTGGCAGATACATAACAGATTGATGGCATGCTTTAGCTTTAACCTTCTCAAATTCTGAAAAAGAGCACTTCCTAAAATATATGTGTTGATAGCCGATGAACTGAAATGTCACTTCCAGACTCACTTCAATGAACAACCTTTAGAAACAAGTAAATGAATAAGTGAAATTGCTCTGTGTTTTTTGGCTTCCAGAGGTTCTCTCTTTTATCCAATATGATTTCTGGATGGGTCCATCAGAAAAAGTGTTAGACATTTGCAATATTTTTTTCCTCTGAACAAACAAGTTGCTGGTGTTATATTATTTTTAAACTATAAATCTAGTAATTCTTTTAAAAAAAGATTGCAAAAATGATGAATGCTCAAGATAAATAATTTTAATAAAAGAGATTTTGTGGGTTTGAAAGGAGTTGGCCAAAAAGTTTGTTTGGTTTTTCTACACTATTGTATGGAAAAATCCAAATGAACTTTGGGCTAACACAATAGAACTTTGATTTGGGAGATACTGAGAGTTCATAGCCCTAGAACTTGCTAATCAATTAGATGTGAATATGGAGGAAGAGAGAAGAGATTTTTTTTTTTTCTTTTCTTTTCTAATTTTCCCAAACCGAAATCTAGCATCTGGTTAAAAGAATCAGGCTTGGTTCCTGGTTATGTCTTGATTCCTTGTTATGTACTTGATTCATAAATCTAAGAATGATTGTAAATGTCAATCAGTCACTTGGTCCAGCTCTCCCCACCCACCCCCGAGTCCCCTTTACCCACTTGACTTTGTGGTTAAAGATGATATCTGTCTTTCTGATGTTTGCTACAATAAATCTCTTCTTATTTTCTGTGACTCAGGCAAAAGGCTTTTCCTGATTCTCTTCTAAAATAGATCAATCTGAAATCTCAAATCAACAAGGCCCCTGAGTGGTAGCACCCTAAATAAAATTATCTGAGATATAGAGTAAGCTGATCTAAATTCCTTTTGCTAACATATTAGTTTGTTTAATAAATGTACCTGTGCCTTTGGAGCTAATGTACATAACTGCTCCCTAGTAATAAAACCGCATTGAGAGCCTCCGCACAGAAAGCCCCTATGGGCACAAAACCTTTCGCAGGAAAAAAGGCTTGTTAGGAAATATAAGAAATATTGCTTTATGAAACTGTTACTTAGTCTATATTTACTCACTATGTTTTTACTCTTAACGTATTTAGCCTATATAATGAAAGCATAATAGTTAAAATTTTATATAAATAGAAGTTTAGCTTTAATACAAATAATAAGACAATTGTTGAATTAACTGATGATTCTTAGAGCTGACCTTCAGCTTGCTGACCTTATGGGACCACATTCTTTTCTGTTAAGCTCAAGGCGTAGAGTAAATTACCGAAAACAGGTTTTACCTTGAAACTTTCTATTGATAAATTCTTTCCTGCTGTGCCTGATACAAAAGTGTTCTGACAGATCAACCCTTATCAATGGAGAGTCACAAGATGTTAGCAGGCCCCCAGGCCGGAAGATGATGTAAACAAAATGAGGCTTTTTGTACCTAAAAACAGGCAAACAGTTTCGATGAAGGTCAAAAACTGCTGGCCTATTAAGCTGGATTGATAGGCCCATTAAGCTGAATTCATATGCCCATTAAGCTAAATTGGTATGCCCACTAAGCTGAATTGGTATGATTCTATACTTTACATTTGTTTCTATGTACCACAAAAAATATAAAAACTGTCTTAATAAAGTCAGAAGACACTTGGAAACACCATGACTCGCTGTGTCTTCTCATTCGTATCGCCGACGCCGTCCATCCTAAGGGAATCCTGACCAGCTGGAGCAGGACTCCAGCATACACAGTCTTCACTTCCTGCCTGGACCATCTCCCTTTCTGCTGTTCTTCAGAGTCTACAAGTCTCTAAATCTACTTTCCTTCCTACTTTATCGGGCCTTTTGTCACAAAAATTGTTCATTCCAGGGAGATGATTTCTGTTCCTACTCTGACCTGGCATCTTGTCCATTTCCTTGGTGTCTGAGGACATCCCAAAGCTTGATGGTAGCCTCATCCTCTAAATGGTGCTGTTTTCGTCTCTCTAAAGCACATTCTCTCTGGCTTGTACCCTCTTTTGTTTACTTGGGTCTCTCAGAACTCATAGGCTCAACCCACTTTCCTAACTGGCACACTTGGCTGGCCCACTGATAAGCAGTCTGGCACCTGCTCCACTTCTCAGAAGAGCTGCACTAAATGAAACCAGAACACACACCTATTAATTGTTGTCTGCTATTAAGCCTGACAAGAGTACACAGGTATCTGGTAACACACTATATTGACAAGTACTACGCGATGCCTTGTACAAGTTTAAAAGACTACTCTTACCAAGTGCCTTCCTTATCAGATTTGAAGAGCAGGTTCCAGCAGATGTCCAGGGTCCCCTTGTTGTCAGAATGGACAGGTCGGGCTGAGGTGTTCTAGTGATTTCCAGGAGCCCAGCCCAAGTGGAGTTGTTACACCAGCTGCTGTCTGAGCCATGGAGATGGGAGATAACAGAGGCAGTGTCAGAGGCAGGTGCTGCAGATCAAAATTCAGTCAGACTGTCCTGCTGAGACATCCCATAAAGGAGGTTAGGGTGAAACAGGGGGCAATGGAAGGGCTTCCCAGGTAGCTTAGCTGTAAAGAATCTGCCTGCAGTGATGGAAACACAGGAGATCTGGGTTCAATCCCTGGGTTGGAAATATCTCCTGGAGGAGGGCATGTCAATTCACTCCAATATTTTTGCCTGGAGAATCCCATGGACAGAGGAGTTTGGTGGGCTACAGTCAACGGAGTTGCAAAGAGTCGGACATGACTGAAGTGACTGAGCATGCACACATGCCCGCATGCAAGGAGCAAGGGAAGAAAAATAAAGCAAATCACAAGCAAGCAAGAAGGCTCATAGCTGAGGCTGGGAAACCAAATCCTGAGACAAATTCTCTGAGTTACAGAAATAAATGTTTAGAATTTCTGAGACTGAGGCATTTCTGGGGAATTCGTGATAGGAAGGGAACAGTACAAGAATCCAACAGACCCTCCCCAAGTCCCATCTACATAATAGGAAACTGTGAGGTTTTCATAGTGACTTAAGTGCCAGAGTGGAGATGACCACACTGCCTCCCCCATCCCCAACTGGACCCATAGGGTCCATCCCCTATGGACTGCCCTAGGACTGTGCAGGAATCCCCTTTGGTTTTAGTTAGTTCATTTGTTTTTAAGATTGTTTTTGATGTGGGCCATTTTTAAAGTATTTCATTGAATTTGTTACAGTATTTCACCTGTTTTACATTTTGGTTTTTTGGCTGCAAGGCATGCAAAATCTTAGCTTCCTGAACAGGAATCGAAACCTCACCCCCTGTACTGGCAGGCAAAGTCTTAACCACTGGACCTCCAGGGAAGACCCTCTCCTTCTGTTTTATTGTTTTTCCTTAATATCCCCAACTTCCAGCCTAATCACTTCAATTTTAACTATCTTTTAAAATGTAGATTCTTCCAACTCACCTTCTGCACACATACATACTTCTTTAGTACTTAAAGTTGCATGTATGCTTTACTGTGCAAAATATTGCATTTGCTACTAATTTTATTATTTTGTACCTTTTCATTGACAATATGGTTTTTCATCTTATTCATGCTACTGTATTATTTATGATCACTTTATAGTATTACAGAACATTCACGAATCACATTTAAAAGCTCAAGTCCCTTCTTGATGCTGATGCTCTAACTCTTTTCTGTCACTGATGACACAAGTCAATGTCATGGATTTTTTTTTTTTCCAGAGGGGGAAATAATACTTCTTTTATTATTAATATTCTTTTTTTTTTTGCCATACATTGACATGAATCCACCGTGGGTGTACATGTTTTCCCCCTTCCAGAACCCCCCTTCCACCTCCCTCCCCATCCCATCCCTCCGGGTCATCCCGGTGCACCAGCCCCGAGCACCCTGTATCATGCATCGAACCTGGACTGGCGATTTGTTTCACATATGATAAGTTACATGCTTCCATGCCATTCTCTCATATCATCCCACCCTCGCCCTCTCCCATAGAGTCCATAATACTGTTCCATTTATCTGTGTCTCTTTTGATGTCTCGCATACAGGGTTATCTTTACCAATTGACTAAATACCATACATATGTGTTACTATACTGTATTGGTGTTTTTCTTTCTGGCTTACTTCACTCTGTATAATAGGCTCCAGTTTCATCCACCTCAATGCAAGAGAGTATTAATATTCTTTTAAATTTTTGGCCATACCACATGAAATGTGGGGTCTTAGTTCCCTGATCAGGGATCAAACCTGTGCCCTCTGCATTAAAAGGCAAAGTCTTAACCACTGGGCTGCCAGTGAAGTCCTAAATTACGGAATTGCTGAAGAACATTTTAATATGAAGAAGACATTTTTAACCAAGTTAGGAGTAAAGAATAATGTAACTAATCTAGTCATTTTGAATCTATTGCGATGGGTTTTACAAGTAGAATTGAGCTATTCTGACAATGTATTGTCTCTTTCATAGTAAACATTCACTTCTTTTTGTCACTCACTGAGTGTTTCTTGTTTTTGTAATCATATTCACTTATATTTCGCTGTGCTAGGTCTTTGTTGCTATGCGGGCTTTTCTCCAGTTGTGGTGAGCAGGTGCTTTGGTTTCTCATCTCAGTGGCTTCTCTTGTTGTGGAACATGGGCTCTGGGGCATGTGGGCTTCAGTAGTTGCAGCTCCCAGGTTCTAGAGCACAGGCTCAGTAGTTGTGGCACACAGGCTTAGTTGCTTTGCAGCATGTGGGATCTTCCTGGACCAGGAATTGAATCCATGTCTCCTGCATTGGCAGGCAGATTCTTTGCCAATGAGCCACCAGGGAAGCCCTCCCTGAGTGTTAAAGTGACTTGATTTACGTACATAAGGTCCTAAATCAAGATTCAAGATTCATCTCACTTTTATCCATGAGACATTATAATGTGATCAGTAATGCTCTAGTGACTCAAGAATACGAATGGTTTTTTTCTTGTAAACTTGTTAAAATATATGTTAACTAGATTTTAGGAATTGGGAACATAAGTGGTTATGTATTGAGCCTTAGAGGATACCTAATTCATATACTTTGGTTAATAATAAATCATTTTGGATAAAGGAAGTTATTTACTTCTAGAGGACTCATTAAAGTCTAAGAACCTCAATTCTTCAATATAGGAGTTCTAAGGAACTCTTTTCAGTTTAGGAGTTTCAAGGAACCTAGAACTTCAGGTGATCTCTCAGTACCTCTCAATTTTAGAAAATGGAATATCCTCATCAGTGATAGAACATAAATGATAAAACAAACAAAAGATGCTCAAACTCACACATTGTGTATGCTGGGAGCACAATGGGAATGGGATTATGATGTTGCATGGCAGAAAATCTCATGCTTCATCTTACAGAGGTGGCTATTCCTCACTCTTAACCCACTGTCACCAAGCTTGGCAAATCTTTTTTTACAAGTTAACAATCTAGATTTTTGCGAATATTGTCTTTATTTTTAAATGCAGGCAGAGAATTTATTGTAAAGAACAACAAAACAAAATATGAAATGGAGTCAGTCTCTGGGATACCAGTTGTCAGGCTCTGGAGTGATTTACACCTAAGAGTGTTTCCTTCCTCGGTGATTGGAGATGCTGGACCACGGTGAAGATGGATCTGTTCCTGTGAGGAGCCTAGCACTGGCCAGCATCTGCAGTCCCTGTAGATGACACCAGGTGATCTCAGCTACTTCTGCATCCTGAGGATATTCCATTTTCTATAAAAAAATTAAACAAATGAATTTTTTCTTCTAAAACATGTTTTACAATATATTGGCTTACAAAAACATAAAGTCTGCTTATTTTGCTGACTTTATTCTGTCAACTTTATCTTGCCAATTCCCCAATTTATGTCTGGAAAATGTTCTGACTTTTAAAAAATTAACATATCTAAATTCAGACCCTTGATTCCTCTGAATCCTTTTTCAACCCCTACTCCCAGATGTTAAAATCATCAACAATGTTGCTCAAGCAGAGATTTTTGTGATATATTTGGCTTATTATTTTCCCAAAATTATTCATTCCATCAGTTAATTCTGTCCCAGTATCAGTTTCTATTACTGTGTAACAAAAAAACCCTCATATTTTAGTAGCCTATAATAATTAACATTTATTAGCTCACTGTTCTGTGGGTCAGAATTTGGTCTAGATACAACTGTGTGGTTCTTCTCTTGGTCTCACTTAATTCACTCAAGTAGCATCATTAACTGGTGGGTTGGCTGGTGGCTGGTGGGTCTGGAGGTCTTAGCTGGTACTACTTATAGCTGCTACACATGATCTAATCCTCTGTTAAGCCAGCCTAGGTTTCTTCACATCGTGTTCTAAGGGCAGAAAGAGAAGACAAACCCCATTTTGCAGACACCTTTCAAGTCTTTGCTTGCATCACATTTGCTAACATCCTACTGGTCAAAACATATCCAAGTCCAGAGTCAGTGTGAGAAAGGACCATACAAGAGTGTAGACAGAGACAAGACACGTTTCAATGGGGACTACTGCTGTGACAATTTTTCCCAAATTCTAAAACAAATCCCAAATCCTTCTGCATCTTCCCCCGACCCCTGGCTCACTTAGGATCCAAGACACTCTCATGTCTCACTTTGCAGTTAAAACAGAGGGGCTTCCTTGGTGGTCCAGTGACTAAGACTCTGAGCTCCAAATGCAAGGTGACTGCATTGGGAGGCACCAGATCCTGCATGATACAACTAAGAAAAAAGTTATGATAGACTCTTAATTTGTCTCTCTAGTTTTCCTTTTGTATCCCCATAAAGCATTCTAAGAGCAATAAGTAGATTATTTAAAATGTAATACTTTTCTACTTACTCATTATCTCCTTTATCCACTAGTCTACATATGCATGAAGACAGCGGTATGACTTTTTTCCCCCCCATTATTCTTCCTCTCATGTTGGGGAGAAACTCAAGAAATCTCTCTACACTGATCAGTCAAAATCATTCTTCAGGATCTATGTTCAAGAATGTCACTCTACGCCTAAGCTCCAGTGTATATTCTAGTCAGTTATTTCCGATGTCGTATGTTTGGCAAATGCAGAACCAGATTTTTCTAAAATATGGTATAATCCTTGATTCTAATTTCCACTTTCCCAATTTTCTGAAGCAGAGATTCTGATATATGTAACAATCTAAATTAATCTCAAAACAATATACCAAGAAAAAAATAATGACAAAATCTGTACACAGAATGATTCTATTTCCATGGGAGAAGGAGTGAGTTGGAAAGGGGAATGAGGACTATTGTGTGGTGATGAACACGTTCTATATCTTGGTTGTAAAACTGGTTAACAAATGCATACATTTGTCAAAATTCATCAATAACTACACTTAAAATGTATGATTCTCATAGTTATGTAAATTATAATTCAAAAAATTTGATTTTACTACTCCTCAACAAAAAATTACCAGGTAATGTTAAACTCAAACACATATTTAGAAATTTTATACACAATATTGAGATGTAAAACTTTAAAAGCATTTGATACTGAACTTTGGCTTTTTTTCTTCAGGCAAATTTAATTATATTCCCAGCCAACTGATACACTTTGCTTTTATCTAGAAGTACAAAATAAAAGAAGAAAAGAGTAATTACACAATTATTGGTACTGCTATCATGAAGTGATAATATGATTGACCAGAATTCACTTAGATTGTTTGTTGTTTAGGAAGCATATAGTTTGCCATGAAGACTGGCTTATGTTTTGACTGCAGCATAGACGTAAACTTGGATGAGATCCTGAGTCAGGAAGAAAATGAGATTACAGGAAAATGTGACCCAAGGGAATCCATTTTATTCTAAAATGAATCCATTTCAAATATTCTTTAAAAACAATAAGCAAATAATTCTCATTTCATTAACGAAACCAAATGGGCTCATGTGCATATATGCTAAATATTAAAGGTCTTGATTTTGTAATAATTCAGTACTTTTAAAAAGATAAATGCACATAAAGAAGAGTATCTATACAAATTATTATTTGTACTGAGTCTAACCGACACCTAAAAGTTTAATTCAAACAACTACGTTTTTAAAATCCTAATTTTTAAAAATGGGCAAAGAATTTGAATGGCATTTCTTCAAAAATATACAAATGACCAAAGGCTCAAAAAGATGTTCAACGTTATTAGTTATCTGGGAAGTGAAAAACAGAACCACAATAAGAAGTACACTAGAAGCTGATATAAAAAAGACAGGCGATAACAAGTGTTGGAATAGATGTGGAGAAAATGGAAGCTGGTTGGGTCATAAAATAGTATAGCCATTTTGGAAAAGAGTCTGACAGTTTCTCCAAATGCTACACACAGAATTACTATATGACTTAGCGATTTTATACCTAGGCATATGCCCAAGAGAAATGAAAACATATCTAAATACAAAAGCTTGTATATCCATGTTTATAGCAGTATTACCCATATAGCTAAAAATGAAAACATAAATTGATTAATGAATAAATCAAATCTTATATATTCCTACTGGAGAAGGTAATGGCAACCCACTCCAGTATTCTTGCCTAGGAAATCTCATGAGCAGAGGAGCCTGGAGGGCTACAGTCCATGGGGGTCCCAAGAGTCAGACACAACTTAGTGGCTAAACCACCACCACCAGCAATATCCATACAGAGGAATATTATTCAACAATTAAAAGGAATGAAATACTGATACATGCAACGATGTAGATGGACCTTGAACACACTAAGCTGAGTGAAAGAAAACTAGACACAGAAGGCCATCTAGCATATGATTCCATTTATATGAAGTTTCCAGAAAAGATAAACCTACAGACAGAAAGTAGATTAGCCTCTGCCAGAGGCTAGGTGGTAGTAGAGGTGGGGCATGGAGAATGACTGCTGATGAAAACAGGGATTTTGAGGGGGAGTAGTGATGAAAAATTCTAACATGAGACAGTGGTTATGATTGCACTGCTCTGTTACACTAAAAAAAAAAAACAACTAAATTTGTACATTTTTATTGGAGTATGATTGCTTTACGATATTGTGTTAGTTTCTGCTGTACGACAATGCAACAATGTGAATCAGCTATGTGTATACACATTATCCCCTCCCTCCTGAGCCTCCCTCCCATCCCCCCATTCCATCCCACTAGGTCATCACAGAGCACTGAGCTGAGCTCCCTGTGCTATACACTGGCTTCCCACCAGCTGAATTTGCACTTTAAATGGGAGAATTTTATGATATGTGAATTATATCTAAGTAAAGCTGTTAAAAATTAATTCCTAGATAATGAGATAAAACCAGGTGTATTAGTATTCACATACTGATTTTTTGATCCTGATTTTTTTCTAATGAAGAGGCAGAATGATTTTGGACACAGCTATTCCAAAACTCCTCTAATATTCATTGTTTATCATTTCCATTAAAGGAGGAAAATCTTAGAAGACTGAGTGTTGTGAAATCTAAAACAAGAGGAGTCATCGTAAAATCTCCTCTGATTATGATGATTACAAAATCGTAGACTTTTAAACCTTAAATTTATCCTTAAGGGGATTTTGTCAAAATGACATGCTCCTGAAGATATTTTAATTAGTTACACACAGAAAAAGACACACACTTCTAAGTGCATTTTGACAATGCAAGCACTAGGCTACCTCCAGTCAACCATTCTGAATCCTGACAGGTGTAGAAACAGTCTTTTTCTACATTTGTGAAAATTCACCTTGACTGTCAAATAACTATCAATTATTGATTTCACCTGCCTGAAACTTGAGATTATTTGAGTTTGCAAACTGAGTCTATCTAATTCCTTTATTAGTCAGATAAAGAAGATTAGCCAGTGTGTTTGAGACTTATCTAAAATGACATAGCTAAAAACAAAACTCCAGTCTCTGGATTTCATTTTCCTTTGTCTTTCCCCTAAATTTTGTCATCATAATTTGTAATTTCAGAGCTATAATGTGTTCCTAATAATACTCTGTTTTAGAGTGCTCTGCCTTTTATAATTTTGGGGGATAGTGGTTCAACATTGATGGTGATCCATGCAACAAAGCCACATTTTCACTGATGCCTGAAATTGTTGAAGCAGCAAGTACCATCTTTCCACTCAAGAAAAACAGCCATCACATCCAAACAATTCTCTCATCAGAAAATGCTTTCCCCAAGAGGTGTGAGAATCTTATTTCTCAGCTCCCATATTCTTTCATGTATTTTATCTTATTCATAGGAGTTTAAAAACAAAAAAACAAAAATCCTCTCAGAAATAAAAATCTACTTCTCTATTTCAGTCTATCACATTATTTAGCACATTCTATACTGAATAAGGGGGCTTTTCTGGTGACTCAGACAGTAAAGAATCTGCCTGCAATGCAGGAGACCTGAGTTCTATTCCTGGGTCAGGAAGATCCCTTGGAGAAGGGAATGGCAACCCACTCCATTATTCTTGCCTGGAGAATTCCACGGACAGAGGAGCCTGGCAGGCCACAGTCCATGGAGTTGCAAAGAGTCAGACACAAATGAACAACTAACACTTTCACTTTCATACTGAGTAAGTAGATTGAACAACCTTGCTAACAGTTGACTATATGATTGAAGCAATTAAAAGCTGTATACCATAGAAAAGGTCTCCCACCCTGCAGGGACAATGAGATACCCAGGTCCTTAAAGCTGTGTTGGATCCCCACAGTTCTCTAATTAAACAATCATTCTCCATGTGGACCCTGGAGTAGGAAACAGCAACCCACTCCAGTATTCTTGCTTGGAAAATTCTGTGGACAGGGGAGCCTGGCAGGCTACAGTCCATGGGGTCACAAAGAGTTGGATACGGCTAAGCACACATCCATCCTCCACGTGGACAAGCTATCCTTCTGCTGGCATGAGTTTTGTCATCCTCCTTGACACACGTCCTACAACAAATGCTCACTGAAGAAGCAAGACTGACTTTACTCCTTACAATTTAAAGAACCCACCCAACTGAGGGTTACATGTGTAGAACACCATGTAAATTATCAGTGGAATATGAGTTAAATACTGAATTTGGAGCATGAATATAGAGATATTTGAGTGCAAAACTGAATAGAAGTTGATCTAAATAAAAAATTAATGAACTACCTTTGGTTCAAAATTTTTCTTACTGGAAGGAAGACAAACAATAATTTATTAAATATCATTTACATGCCAAGTGAAGTGAAGTGAAGCGAAAGTCACTCAGTTGTGTCCGACTCTTTGCAACCCCATGGACTGTAGCCTGCCAGGCTCCTCTGTCCGTGGAATTCTCCTGGCCAGAATACTGGAGTGGGTAGCCTTTCCCTTACCCAGGGGATCTTCCCAACCCAGGGGTCGAACCCAGGTCTCCCACATTGCAGGCTGATTCTTTACCCTCTGAGCCACCAGGTAAGTCCACTTACATGCCAAGTGGCCTTCAAATAATGTTCTATTTAATCTTCACATGAAATATATGAGCTAAATGCTATTCAATGTGCACTACAAATGAAGAAATAGAGGCTCGAGAAGTTTTAATAATTACTAAAGATCATATAACTAGTGAGATATATAATCACTTTGTAAAATAAGTTTCACTGATTTTATCATATTTAATACCAAATTATACATCTAGATTTCCTCAAACTTAGCAAAATATTCAGAAGTTGTGGAGTTGAGGCAATTCCACAGTGACTTATTGACATTGTAAGAAATTATTTAAATCATTGGAGAGTTTAAAAGATTGTAAAGGGAAAGGAAATTGGGAAAGTGTGTTGTTGTTTTTTTTGTTGTTTTTTTCCCCTGAAATAAAGTAGCTTTCCTGTCCTCAGAGCTAGGGTTCAAAAGTAAATGAATTGTCTGTCTGCTTCTCGGAGAAGGATGAAAGCCTTCCAAAATTTACATCAAAAGATTAGAAAATCTGTTTTTATAATATGCTGGATTCCATAGTTTTGCTCCTGTTGTTTTGATGTATTAATATTTTGACTCCACTACTTTTACATTTATCAAAAAAATTACAAAAATTTAATCAAAATCATATCAAAATTGAGATATTTTATTTCATTAAAAATGTACACTTAATTAATATTATCTTCCTTAAACATATTTCCACTGTAGAAAGAAATCTTTCGAATTTCTGCACTATAAAATGTTCATTGAAAGTATTTTCAGTGGTTCCAATTCCTTAGTGAATTACTATTATAGAAAAAAATGTTAATTTAATGATCAAAGTTTACTAGATCTCTCTTACGACAATGTGCATTTTGTTTTATGTGTAGCTATTAACTCAACTACATGCAATTATTTAAGATTTGAAACATTTAAACATTCACAAAATTTTTAATTATTTATCACTATTTTATTAAATTAAAATCTTACCATGTAAATTTTACCTGTTATCAGCATTATTGTGTGCTGATTATTTCTATCAAATGTAATTTTTTGATTATTATGTTATGGTTGTTTTTAAGATTTCTGAGCTGAATAGGTAATTGTTCAATCATATTTTTACTTACAACTAATTTAACACTGTCAGTATGGGTTTGTTGATTAGTAATATTTAGTAGGAAATGGATATAAGTTTTAGATGCAATTATCATCACATTTTCATAATAGGCATTTCAGACTTTTTAAAAATAGATATCAGGGGACTTCCTAGGCGGTCCAGTGGTTAAGACTCCATGCTTCCACTGCAGGGGACACAGGTTCATCCCTGGTCAGGTAACTAAGATCCCATAAGTCACAAGGCCAAAAAAAAAAAAATAGTTATCAGTTGGCTTAATAAAGTGAAAAAGACAAATTCTCTGAATTCATTTCAAGAAATACCATACTTTGGGCATTTTCCATGGAACAGTTCAATAACCCTATTCTATCCAATCTTCTCTTGAAGCCATCCCTTTTATTCTTAATTTTAGATAATACATTTTTCAATTATAAGCTATGAGTTTTACTTATATAGAATATCTAATTCTTTGATAAAATCATCCATTCACTCATATTTATGTCTTTTTGTCTTTTTTCTGTAGCATATTAATCACAATTACTTAAAAGTTCTATCTGCTCAGTTTACTTTTTTTATCATCCATGGAACTTTTCTACCCTCTGTTCTTTTTTCTTGTGGGTTTTAGTCATACCATTTTATCTTTTTGCTTGTCTCATAATTTTTAATTGCATGTCACATATTTTATTTTTTTTTTTTTTCACATATTTTAGATAAAGGAACCTTTGAGGATCTAGATGATACCTTCTATTGCATAACCCATTCTTCTATTAGACAGAAGCTATGAGGGGCTTGTTGCTTCCATCCAATTTTAGTAAATTTCAGTTGGATTAGATTTAATTTACCTCTCCATCATCCTTCCTCCTGAGGCTGGACCCTTGATAGCTTTCAACTGAAAGATTGTTAGGTCCTCCAAACAACGTATTAGTCCTAAGGTGGATACTTTAGAATTTAAAAGTACATTATCTAAAATAAAACACAAAAGATAGGTGTAAGAAAGACTCATGTTTGCCCTTTAAAGGTTTTTAGCTTAGTCCATTAGCCAGCAGCTTCAAAATTTGACAACTGGACTTCCAATTTTATATGGGAAGGAGCTATAAAGAGGATTGCCCCCATCTTTAAAACAAGAAGAAAGCTGTAAAACTAGAACTTAACTAATTTTCATGTGACTACAAGAGAACTGAGGTCACGGCTGATAGGCACCTATACAGAGAATAGCACCAGAACATTTGCTTACCTGAGAGAGAAGTAGCCAAATAACATATAAATAAGTGGAAATATTTTAATAAGACATTTTAAACAAATTGTTGAAACATGGACTATACTGAAAGTGAGAAACCCCTGGGAGCCACTGATATGAAGGCATTGCAGTGATATGAGGAAGGTCTTGCAGTCTTTTCCCCCTAGAAACTCCATCAGAGGACCACAGGGAAGATGGGGAGAATACTGAGAAAGGTACTGGCTGGCAGAGGGAACAACAGCACTGCCAAAACCCAATCCAGACCCATCCCCCTTATTTATTTTAAAGAACAAAAGTCTTCATTTAAAGAAGGAAGTTCAGTTAAACCTGCAGTTTGGGAGCTGGAGAAGAGCAATGGAGGCCACCACTGAAAATCTACCCAAACCCATCTCCCATATCATTTCAAAAGAGTAAATGCCTCAAACTGTAGAAGGAAGAGTGGCCAAACTATCTAGGTGAGGGGACTGATGGAAATCCACTGAAGCTGGAGGAGGGAATAGGAACATGAGTGAGGTCCATCTCCCAAAACCCAGCTTCAGAGCGATTGCTTAAAACTGAGATTTAACTAAATAATCAGAGAATTCAACAATCATCTAGTCTCCATCCCAAGCACCACACTAAACAGCCTAGAATAAAAATACCAATGGAATACAACAGAAAACTCAGTATCTTTGGTTTTTAGGGAAGTGTGAATTAAAATCATAATGAGACCTAGAGCGGTAAGATAGGGGTGGAGGGAGGAAGTTCAAGAGAGAAGGAATGTGTGTATACATATGCTGATTCACGGTGTTGTACAACAGAAACTAAACATTGCAAAGTAATTATACTTCAATTTAAAAAAAATAAATTTAAAAAATCATGATAAGATACCATAGTTAGACTAGTAAAATTACAACAATAAAATGACATCACAATGCTGGTGAGTATGCAGAGTAAGAATTGTCATTCATTGCTGTTGTGAATCCAAAATGGCAGAGCCACTTTAGAACACAGCTTCTTGTAAAGTTAAATATACCTTTACCTTATAATCCAGTAATCTCACTCCTGTACTTTAATCAAGTTAATTGGAAAATTATATTCACACACAAAAAAATGGCCTATACGTGAGTGTTTATAATTGTCATCTATAGTTGCCAAAAATTGTGACCAAACAAGATATCCTTGAACAGATGAGAAACTAAACAAACTGTGGTCCACCTGTACAGTGGAATACTGCTCAGAAATAAGAAACAATGAGTTGCTAATTCACATATAACATGGATGAATCTGAAATGCATTTTGCTAAAGTGTCAACATCTCACCCAGTTTCTCTGTCTCTCAGCAGATACCTTCTGACAAAAGCACAAAATACATTCAAGTAAAACACAGCTCTGCTCCTCAGTGTCAATTCACTACACTCTCTAGCATTTTCTTCCCTGACTGTTTTATTTTCTGGGTCTGTTCACCTTCCACAAGATGGAAGGCATGGGGAAATAATGTTTTTCCCTACAGATTGTGAAATTAGAGAAGATTTTACTCTGACATTTTATAAGTTTTTAGAATGTAATTTTTCACCTCTCTTGTAGTAATCAGAAAATATTTTCTTGGAAAGCTATCCATATTCTGAGGTGCCCAGAGTCTTGAATTTTATGATTACAGCTCCATGTGACAGTTAAAATCTTTGTTAGCTTTTCTTTTCTCCAGAAGCAGCCCAGACCTTTGCTTAGCCAAACCCTGACAACAGGGGGAAAACTGCCTAACATCAGTTTGTCTTTGGAAGTTTTCAACTTTCTGAAATTTTATGTCATTCAATATTGTTGCTTCAAATACATATTTTAAAAATAATTTATTCTACTTTTCCTAGTTTTTACTTTTTGGGGCCAACGGTCTTCCATGGCCAACTGCATTCCACTCTCAGTCAATAACAGACATCTCAGCCCTAACTGTAGGTTTTTTTGTTTTGTTTTTGTTTTTTTGATGTGGACCAAGATTTAAAACTCATTATTGAATTTGCAACAATATTGATTCTGCTTTATGTTTTGGTTTTTGAGCCATGAGGCATGTGGGATCTTAGCTCCCTGACCAGGGATTGAGCCCACACTCTCTGTATTGGAAGGCAGTCTTAACCAGTAAAACACCAAGGAAGTCCTTCCTCCGAATGGTTTTTAAGAAGGCTAATTTTTGCATCAAAACATGCAGGCTGTCTTTTGATTACAATATTATTTCCATATTTTCCCAATGATTTGCAGTTCAGTTCAGTTCAGTCGCTGAGTCGTGTCTGACTCTTTGTGACCCCATGAATCGCAGCACGCCAGGCCTCCCTGTCCATCACCAACTCCCAGAGTTTACTCAAACTCATGTCCACTGAGTTGGTGATGCCATCCAGCCATCTCATCCTCTGTTGTCCCCTTCTCCTCCTGCCCTCAATTTTTCCCAGTATCAGGGTCTTTTGAAATGAGTCAGCTCTTCGCATCACATGGCCAAAGTATTGGAGTTTCAGCTTCAACATCAGTCCTTCCAATGAACACCCAGAACTGATCTCCTTTAGGATGGACTGGTTGGATCTCCTTGCAGTCCAAGGGACTCCCAAGAGTCTTCTCCAACACCACAGTTCAAAAGCATCACTTCTTATGTGCTCAGCTTTCTTTATATTCCAACTCTCACATCCATATATGACTACTGGAAAAACCATAGCCTTAACTAGACCGACTTTTGTTGGCAATGTCTCTACTTTTTAATATGCTGTCTAGGTTGCAGTTACTAACGATTTAAACAAAACACTATAGAAATTCTCCCTCCGTCTTCTCAAATATTTCTGAGGTTATCCTTGTTTTTGATTGTTATTTATTTAAATGTGGAGACATTAAGCGGATTAGCTTCTTTTCTGCTCTATTTCCTGGATTCCTCCTACTGCTCTCAAATTACATCACTTCTGTAGAAACCCAGGTAAGACGGTGGGCACTGAGAGAGGGGATCAGGGGGCAGACAGGCTGAAACTACAGTCATGGAGAACTATCCAATCTGATCACATGGATTACAGCCTTGTCTAACTCAATGAAACTAAGCCATGCCGTGTGGGGCCACCCAAGACGGACAGGTCATAGTGGACTGGTCCAACAGAATGTGGTCCACTGGAGAAGGGAATGGGAAACCATTTCAGTATTCTTGCCTTGAGAATCCTATGAACAGTATGAAAAGGCAGAAAGATAGGACACTGAAAGATGAACTCCCCAGGTCAGTATGTGCCCAATATGCTACTGGAGATCAGTGGAGAAATAACTCCAGAAAGAATGAAGAGATGGAGCCAAAGCAAAAACAACACCAGTTGTGAATGGTACTGATGATAGAGGCAAGATTCGATGCTGCAAAGAGCAATATTGCATAGGAACCTGGAATGTTAGGTCCATGAATCAGGGCAAATTGGAAGTGGTCAAATAGGAGATGACAAGAGGGAACATCGACATTCTAGGAATCAGTGAACTAAGATGGACTGGAATAGGTGAATTTAACTCAGATGACCATTACATCTACTACTGTGGGCAGGAATCCCTTAGAAGAAATGGAGTAGCCATCATAGTCAACAAAAGAGTCCAAAATGCAGTACTTGGATGCAGTCTCAAAAACGACAAACTGATCTCTGTTCTTTTCCAAGGCAAACCATTCAATATCATGGTAATTCAAGTCTATGCCCCGACCAATAACGGCGAAGAAGCTGAAGATGAGCAATTCTATGAAGACCTATAAGACTTTCTAGAAGTGACACCCAAAAAAGATGCTCTTTTCATTATAGGGGACTGGAATGCAAAAGTAGGAAGTCAAGAAACACCTGGAGTAACAGGCAAATTTGGCCTTGGAATACAGAATGAAACAGGTAAAAGGCTAATAGAGTTCTGCCAAGAGAACGCACTGGTCATAGCAAACACCCTCTTCCAACAACAAAAGAGAAGACTCTACACATGGACATCACCAGATGGTCAATACCAAAATCAGATTGATTATATTCTTTGCAGCCAAAGATGGAGAAGCTCTATACAGTCAGTAAAAACAAGACTGGGAGTGGACTGTGGCTCAGATCATGAACGCTTTATTGCAAAATTCAGATTGAAATCGAAGAAAGTGGAGAAAACCACTAGACCATTCAGATATGACCTAAACCAAATTCCTTATGACTATACAGTGGAAGTGAGAAATAGATTTAAAGGACTAGATCTGATAGACAGAATGTCTGATGAACTATAGATGGAGGTTGATGACATTGTACAGGAGACAGGAATCAAGACCATCCCCAAGAAAAAGAAATGCAAAAAAGGAAAATGGCTGTCTGAGGATGCCTTATGAATAGCTGTGAAAAGACTGGAAGCGAAAAGCAAAGGAGAAAAGGAAAGACATACCCATGTGAATGCAGAGTTCCAAACAATTGCAAGGAGAGATAAGAAAGCCTTCCTCAGCGATCAATGCAAAGAAATAGAGGAAAACAGTAGAATGGGAAAGATAAGAGATCTCTTCAAGAAAATTAGAGATATCAAGGGAACATTTCATGCAAAGATGGGCTCAATAAAGGACAGAAATGGTAGGGACTTAACAGAAGCAGAAGATATTAAGAAGAGATGGCAAGAATACACAAAAGAATTGTACAAAAAAGTTCTTCATTACCTAGACAATCACGATGGTGTGATCACTCACCTAGCGCCAGACATACTGGAATGTGAAGTCAAGTGGGCCTTAGGAAGCATCACTATGAACAAAGCTAGAGGAGGTGATGGAATTCCAGTTGAGCTATTTCAAATCCTAAAAGATGATGCTGTGAGAGTGCTGCACTCAATATGCCAGCAAATTTGGAAAACTCAACAGTGGCCACAGGATTGGAAAAGGTCAGTTTTCATTCCAATCCCAAAGAAAGGCAATGCCAAAGAATGCTCAAACTACCTCACAATTGCACTCATCTCACACACTAGTAAACTAATGCTTAAAATTCTCCAAGACAGGCTTCAGCAATATGTGAACTGTGAACTTCCAGATGTTCAAGCCGGTTTTAGAAAAGGCAGAGGAACCAGATATCAAATTGCCAACATCCGTTGGATCATCAAAAAAGCAAGAGAGTTCCAGAAAAACATCTATTTCTGCTTTATTGACTATGCCAAAGCTTTTGACTGTGTGTATCACAACAAACTGTGGAAAATTCTGAAAGAGATGGGAATACCAGACCACCTGACCTGCCTCTTGAGAAACCTGTATGCAGGTCAGGAAGCAGCAGTTAATACTGGACATGGAACAACAGACTGGTTCCAAATAGAAAAAGGAGTATGACAAGGCTGTATATTGTCACCCTGCTTATTTAACTTCTATTCAGAGTATATCATGAGAAATGCTGGGGTGGATGAAGCACAAGCTGAAATCAAGGTTGCCGGGAGAAATATCAATAACCTCAGATATGCAGATGACACCACCCTTATGGCAGAAAGTGAAGAAGAACTAAAGAGCCTCTTGATGAAAGTGAAAGAGGAGAGTGAAAAAGTTGGCTTAAAGCTCAACATTCAGAAAACTAAGATCATGGCATCCAGTCCCAACACTTCATGGCAGATAGATGGGGAAACAGTGGAAACAGTGGCTGACTTTATTTTTCTGGGATCCAAAATCACTGCAGATGGTGACTGCAGCCATGAAATTAAAAGACCCTTACTCCTTTGAAGGAAAGTTATGACCAACCTAGACAGCATATTAAAAAGCAGAGGCATTACTTTGCCAACAAAGGTCTGTCTAGGCAAGGCTATGGTTTTTCCAGTGGTCATGTATGGATGTAAGAGTTGGACTATAAAGAAAGCTGAGTGCCAAAGAATTGATGCTTTCGAACTGTGGTGTTGGAGAAGACTCTTGAGAGTCCTTTGGACTGCAAAGAGAACCAACCAGTCCATCCTAAAGGAGATCAGTCCTGGGTGTTCATTGGAAGGACTAATGCTGAAGCTGAAACTCCAATACTTTGGCCACCTGATGCGAAGAGCTGACTCATTGGAAAAGACCCTGATGCTGGGAAGGATTGGGGGCAGGAGGAGAAGGTGATGGTGGAGGATGAGATGGCTGGATGGCATCACCGACTTGATGGACATGGGTTTGGGTGGACTCAGGGAATTAGTGATGGACAGGGAGTCCTGGCGTGCTGCACTTCATGGGGTTGCAAAGAGTTGGACAGGACTGAGAGACTGAATTGAACTGAACTGAACTGTCCTGTGCAGTGAAGAGGAAGAGAAGAGGTTTAAGACTGTCGTGGCTGATTCCTCCTGTGTATGGTTTCAAAGCCACTGTCATACTGTCTTCCTTGGTATCTTTACAGCCTTAGGGTTTGGTTTCATAAGTAAATTGTTATTATGTTTCTTATGATCTGTGAGCAAAGAAAGCATGGCTGCATTCATTTTCTTAGAAATATATGGAAATTTTAAAATATAAAAATGATTCCTAAATTTATTGAATGTTCTTGTTGTATATTAATTTTTTATTGATGTGAGCAGGTTCTATGCATAGTGAATAAGCTTGGAAAAATTAAATATTTAGCATAATACATTTGATTCATGCACAGAGTGATACATGAGAGTTAGATTGCACAAAATATACATTGAAATGTAAAGAAAATAATTTGGAAAAATATTTAATGTTTTCAAAAGAAAATAATTTTGAAAAATTTATTATTCAGATAGCATTCTAGTACCTCAGAATAATTAATCTACTTCACTCATACAATAAATATTCTTTGAGTGCTTTATGTAGTATCTCAGTTGGCACTGTAGTATGCAGAAGTCCCATTTAATGGAAAATACTGGTTGATGGGAAAAGTGATTAACATTTATTAATGCATTTTGAAAAATAGCATAGAAAATTCTCTAAATTAGCTAAATAATTGGAAATCAGATTATCAAAGTGAGAAAAAATGGTATATTAAAAATAAGATTTATTCACAACTCCAATTTTCTCTGTTAAGGTTATAGAGAAAACAATATAAGCCAAAATTGTTTATCTATTTTATGTACCATATACATTGATTGGTAAAAGATTGCTGGCTTAAAAAGCAAATATGATAAATAACAAAAATTGTTATCAATAACAACATCTTGTTTATACTAACATTTTTAAACTATTAAGTGTAAAAAAAAACCTCTTTATATTTACTGTAAGGAAAACATACAATCTTTAGCAAATGGGAAGATAAAGCCATTTGTGTGTTCATTGTTTAAAATTTCAGCAGTGGGGGGAGTCCTGTCTGTGAGATGCTGGAATAGTTCCCTGGTTAGAAGAAATCTAGCAAGCGGTAGGACACTAATCAACTGGAGCCTTGTTTCAGCAACAGCAAACATGAATGAGATTTGAAATAGTGAAGAGAGTAGTGTCTCCTCAAGGTGCAATCAATATAGAGTAATTTCCTTACACTTTTATATTCTTCATGTAATACCAACATCACCTGACTTTCACTTATTCATGACTTGATAATGCCTGTGGTTATATTGCTAGGTGACAATAAATCCCCATCACCAGCAGCAATTTTATTCAGTCTATTCCAACAGATGAATAAAACATATATGAATCAGGGTACAAATACAGACTCAAAAAAGCATATCACACGAGATCTGGAATCAGAAGATGGGGTTCATTTCTAGTTTTGCAGTTCACAAATGATGATATCTTGGACAATGTAGAGTCTGGGACTACTAGCGATGAAATGCTGCAAACATCAGAATATGGGCCTAATTCAGCCCTGTGTGGGAGCTTATTTTTCAGTATTCTTGCCTGGAAAATCCCATGCTCAGAGGAGCCTGGCAGGCTGTAGTCCAAAGGACCACAAAGAGTCACGGACGACTGAGAGACTAAGCACACACTCTCAGGAAGTTATACGACTGAGAGACTAAGCACACACTCTCAGGAAGTTATTCACATGGAAATTTGAAATAGCATAGAGTTTGCTTGTCTATTTTAAAAATGGACCTTTTCTAACTTACGCTAATTGTGTTTTTAACCATACTAATTATAAACTAAATCTATTGCTGCTTGCTGTGTGTGCTTAGTCATGTCTGACTCTTTGTGAACCCATGGGCTGTAACCCTCCAGGCTCCTCTGTCCATGGCATTTTCCAGGCAAGAATACTGGAGCGGGTTGCCATTTCCTACTTCAGGAGAACTTCCCAATGCAGGGATTGAACCTGCCTCTCTTAAGTGTCCTGCGTTGGCAAGCAGATTCTTTACCAGCGTGCCACCTGGGATGCCCCAAATGTGAGTATTAAATTATAATTATTAAAACATTTTTATTTTATTTTGAAGTATAGTTGATTTAAATGTTGTGTTAGTTTCAGATTTGAAAGAACACAATTCAGTTATACATATACATGTATCTATTCTTTTTCAGATTCTTTTTCCATACAGGTTATTACCAAGCACTGAGTAGAGTTCCCTGTGCTATACAGTAGGTTTCTATTGATAATCTATTTTACACACAGTAAATGTGTTTATGCTAATCCCAACAACCTCATTTTTCTCTCCAAAATTATTTATGCCACCAAAATTATAATAATTCTTAAACTAGTAAACTAATTTTTCTAATCATAAAAGTAATTCATGCTTATTATAAAATTTTGGAAAATACAAAAAAGGAAACATAGTCCTTTGAAAGCCCAACTTTCACAAATGAGGTTAATTTTTTACTATATTTACTTCCTAAATGCTTCCAGTTCATTTTCTTATCATTTTAGTATAGCTTTTTATACTGGATATATTCATAATCAAGGGCTTCCCTGGTGGCTCAGACAGTAAAGGATCTGCCTCCAAAACAGGAGTCCTGAGCTGGATCCCTAGGTCCAGAAGATCCCCTAGAGAAGGGAATGGCAACCTACTCCAGTATTCTTGCCTGGAGAATTCCATGAACAGAGGAGCCTGGCAGGCTACAGTCCATAGGGTTGCAGAGTCAGACATGACTGAAGCAACTTAGCAGGCATGCATATTCGTAATCAATACCACCAAAGTCTCAGCATGACAGTGATTTGATTTTGTGCAGGTGGGCCTCTGTGTTCACTGGAGGAATCAAGGGGTCTCAGGAGACCATCATGTCCACTCCTCCTTTGCTTGAGCACCTATGTTAAGGGCAGGTTCTTGGGGCTCAGTGAGGATATCTTGTACTGAGCACGCAGTGGGCAGGGAAAGGCAAGGAAGTACCATGTGCTTGTACTCCTGGTTCCCACACTCTGTGTCCCCTTGGGCGGGCACTTTCTGCCACAGATGTGAAACTTCTGATCCTCCTGCCTCAGTTGCCTATTGAAAACTATCAAGTTGAGTCACAGCACCTTATTCTAACAGGGAAGTTTCAGGTTGCTCAATAAATGATGAGTCAGTAAATGTAGCTTTCAAATTCCTCCCTCATAAAATTTAAGACTGTATTTGATGGTGGTTCTGACATGTGCCCGGCCTGGTCATCATTTTCGCTACCTGTCTCCTCACCCCTGCCTCTGCTCCTATCACCAAAGAGGGCTTCCTCCCACCCCTAGCCCTGAACTGATGCTGCTCCCTACCCCGGGGTTGATGCTCTCATTCTGGAAGCCCCCTCACTATGGTAAACCTGTATCCAAGGACACACAATGCAAGGAGCCTCATTTATATTCACTCAACTGATTCTCTACTTAGTGAATCAAAATTTACCAATTCTAAGAACTAAAGCTTTCTTGTGGTCAGCACTCATTGACCAATATAGGGCTGACACTCTTGATTTCTGAGAGGTAGACTCACTTTATACTTTTGTGTGTGTTGTTTAATCTCCTTTCCTTAGCACTCAAGTCAAAGCGATGACAGACATGAGAGACATTTGCTTTACACAGGTTTCAAGAGATCTGAGTAATGTTTTCAGAGTACTTCACAAATTCGACTTCTTTATAATGACTTTTCCAAAGCAGAGCAAATTAGTACATGAAACATGATTCCTATTGTCCTTCATTCATCAATAATTCACTAGTCTACTTTATTAAAAATAACTTTATATTTTAGTTTTATCAGAAAGCTTAGACCATTTTAAAGAAGTTAAATATGGAGGATTTACTTTTGCTCCAAAATATTAAGCCAGTAACTGTAACCTTCAAATTTCTACTTGAGAAAATTTCAAGTTAAATTTAAATTATGTTTATTTTACTACTTGTATATTAAAGAATATTTTCTCTGTTTTCTTTGCCAAACAGCTTTCTATCATGGAAGAAAACATGAGAATATATCTTTATGATTGGGTCAGGAAATGACTTCTTAGATGGAACATCACAAAAAAGTGAAAAAATAAATTAGACTTCATCATAATTAAAAGCCTTTGTGCTGCTATCTATCAAATAATTAGTGCTGTGAAAAAATATAAAGAGACAAACTACACAGTAGAAGAAAATGTTTACACAGCATGATAGGAGGCATATTCAGAATGCATAAAGATCTCATACACTCAGTAGTAAGATAAATAACTCATGTTAAAAATGAACTAAGTATTTGTAGACATTTCTCCAAAGAAAATATAAAAATGGCAACAAGCACAAAGGAATGCTTAAAATCATCAGTCATTAGGGAAATGCAAATCCAAACCATAATGAGATACCACTTTTCACCCATTAAGATGGCTAAAATAAAAGAGACAGACAAAAGCAGATGCTGGGGAGGATGTGAAGAAGTTGAAATCCTCATATATTGCTGATGAGAATATTAAATGATGTATCTGCCTTAGAAAACAGCTTGGCAGTGCCTCAAAGTGTTAAACACAGAGTTACTGTATGATCCAGCAATTACACTCATAAATACAAGTGCAAAAAGTGTTAGAAAATATGTCCATAAAAAAACTTGTGTGTGAACACTATCAGCATTATTCATCAGAGCCCAGAAAAAAAAAATGGGAACAACCAAATGTCCATCAACTGATGAATGGATATATAAATATGGTATATCAGACAATGAAATAATCAGTATACTAAGGAAGTACTGATATATTCTACAACATGGATGAACTTTTGAAATCATTATGCTAAGTAAAAGAGTCTAGTCAGAAAAGGACACAGAATATTCTATTAAATTTCCAGAAGAGACAAATACCTAGAAACAGAAAGTATTGGGTTGGCCAAAAAAGTTCATTCAGGTTTTTCTGCAAGATGTTATGGAAAAACTCAAACAAACTTTTTGGCCAACCCAATATATTCATAGCTACTAATTAATAGTGGGCTTCTTAGGTGGCTCAGCGATAAAGAATCCACCTGCCAATGCAGGAGACACTGGAAACGGAAGTTCAATCCCTGGGTCGGGAAGATCCCCTGGAGAAGGAAATGGCAACTCACTCCAGTATTCTTGCCTGGGAAATCCCACGGACAGATGAGCCTGGTGGGTTACAGAACATAGTGTCACAAAGAGTTGGACCCGACTGAGCGACTAAGCACAGCCCAGCCCAGTGATAAAGTGGGGTGCGAAGTAGTAGATAAAGAATACCCAATGGTAACTATAGGTTTCTTTGGGAGAGTGATAAAAATGTTTTAAAACTAGTTCATCATGATGTTGGCACCCTCTGTTACTGTATTTGTAAAACACTGAATAAATGGGTGAATTTTATGCTATGTGAATTATATCTCAATAAAGCTGTTAAAAAAAAGCACCCCCTACCTACAGTGGACATTGTGGCTTTGATCTTGTCTCTCCCAGTAACAGGTTATATTTAAAACAGATACTATCTTTCTAGCAAATCAATTCTCAAGAATTTTGTGGTTCCTAGGAATAATTTATTATACAGTTGCTATGCAGCCCCAACACTGACAGCAAAAATTTCTCTTTTGGATTTACGGTTAAATCCATAAAAATTTAAGCAGATAAAATCAGATGAATGAAGGGAGATCAATAGTTTTACAATCACCAACAGACATGCAGTATAATTATATCCTGGATATATACTCCCTTAATGCACTTCTGATAAGAAGCTATGGATTAATAGTCCACATTAACTTAGACTGAGTTGCAGAAGAACATTTGCATTTATAATTGTGTCACTTTTGCCTGTTTTGCAGAATCCTATTCTAGACAGAATTGCCCTATAAAAAGATACATTTGTAATCAACCACCATTGAGAAGATACATGGAAGAAACTGCCTAATTTGCATAACAAGAACAATAACAAAAAATCAAAAATATGATGAATGTTTACTGTACAAAACCTACATGAAGAAAACTTACATTTGATAGAAGATAGTCTTTTTTTATTCTAAGCCCAGCAGGACAAATCCCGTTAGGTTTCAAAGAAGACTTTCTGAGGCCTGATGCCCTGTCCTTTGGGCGCATGGTGGTGGCCTTGTTGGCCCCTGGCCTATAGCCTGTCTATCTGTGTTCTACCTCCATGTCCACAGCTTCATCTTTTGAGTCATTCATCCTTTTTCCTTAAGGGCATCCCGTGTTACAGCCAAGTAGTTCTATCAGTCCACTTCTTGCTTGTAGAATCTCAGGAGTTTAATAGCCTCCCTTCATTACTTCCTGTCTCTCTTCCCATCAGTCCAAGCTGGCAGTATTTCTGCTGATGTAACATTCTCAAAATCCTTTTCATCTTGGTGTATGTCAAGGGTATCCACACCATGAGACAAAAGAATTCTCGACCGATCCTTCCTGCATAACCCCACCTCTGTTCTCAGCTTCTGCTGGGATGGTTGAGTGGATTCAGGAGTCATCTACCCAATCTCTTCTGCAGCAGATTTTTCAGCCACATCCTTGACCCTCTTTCCCCATACACTTGCCCCATAATGAATTTCCTTGTTTTTTTCATCCTTTGTAATCTGGATTGGCTTGGAACCTTCCAAATAATAAATGCTGGTTCCTTTTTATCTAGTAGTCCCTTTTTCAATTTATCTTTTTCCTCAGGCATTTTACTGTTGGGATAAGAAGTTTTGCTTGGAAATCTCCTCAATTTCATATCCAAGTTTATTGCCTGTATGTTCTGTTTTCCACCAGAGTGAAAGAACACATTTTAGCCAAGTTTTCTGCCCCTTCATAACAAAAAATTACCTTTTCTCTAATTTCCAATATGTTCCTCATTTTCTTTTAAGCTTTCCCCAAAGACCTTTGTGTGTACAGTGGTAAAGAATCCACCTGCCAGTGCAGGAGATGCAAGAGATGGGGGTTCAATCCCTGGGTTGGGAAGATCCTCTGGAGGAGGAAATGGCAACCCACTTCAGTATTCTTGCCTGGGGAATCCCATGAACAGAGGAGCCTGGCAGGCTACAGTCCATGGGGTCGGACATACCGGGGCAAGCATGCACAGAGAGACCTTAACAATAATATTTCTCTCAAGATTCTGTTCATAAACAGCAGGATTTCACTGATTAGGCACTCTTTACAATACTTTTTACTCCTCTCTGAGCTCACACCAGAATCACCTTTAACCTCCTATTTCTACCTTATCATCAAGACAATCTGAGATGTCTTATCATCACCCTCTAAATTCTTCTAGCCTTTATTCATTACCCAAGTTCAAAGCAACATCCACATCTATTCCTACTGCACTCTGATTCCCAGTACCAGAATCTGTATTAGTTTCCTAGGGCTGCCAAAACAAATTTTCACAAACCTGGTGGCTTAAAACAACAGAATATTTTTTCTCTACAGTTTTGGAAGCCGGATGTCCAAAGATCAAGGTTTGGGCATGGTTACTTCCTTCTGGAAGCTCTGAGGGACTATCTGTTCCATTTGTTGTTGTTATTTAGTTACTAAGTTGTGTCTGATCTTTGTGACCCCATGGACTATAGCCTGTTAGTTTCCTCTGCCTTCTAGTATCTCCCAGAGCTTGCTCAAATTCATGTCCATTGAGTCGGCGATGCTTATCTAACCATCTCAGATGCAGTCTAACCTGCTGCCCGCTTCTCCTTTTGCCTTCAATCTTTCCCAGCAACAGGGTCTTTTCCAGTGAGTCAACCCTTCACATCAGGTGGCCACAGTATTCGAGCTTCAGCATCAGCAACAGTCCTTCCAATGAATATTCAGGACTGATTCCCTTTAGGATTGACTGGTTTGATCTCCTCTCTCCTAGTTTCTGACGGCTACTGGCAGTCCTTGACATTTGCTAGGTTGATCACCCCGATCTCTGACTCCATTCCTTTGTGTCTCTGTGTGTGTTCTTTTCTGTTTCTTATAAGGACAACCTCTTTTGATTTAGAGCCCACACTAATTTAATAGAATCTCATCATAATCCTTACCATCATTACACTTGTGAATGCCCTATTGCCAAGTAAGATTACATTCTGAGGTTCTGGAAAGACATGAATTTTGAGGGGACACTATTCAGCACACTAAAGTTAGTTATACTTCAAGGAAAAGTATTATAAGTGTTCAGAACTTGCCCATAAAAGATGGATAAGATAGTGTATTAGGGCATTTTTCTTCTGTTGAAATGTTCTTGTCTAGCCCGTTTGGCCTATTTTAAAGTCCTGTTACCCACATGGTGTTTTAAACTGATCCTCCTTTTCTGTCGAGTAAATTAGACTTTCTGTCTCATTATGCTCCCGGTATTGAATTTTCTTTTTGATCTGACTGACTTCTGAAGTGATAAATTCACAATTTGTTTTGGTACTTTGAGCAGATAGATGCTGTTTAATACATCAGGGCTTAAGGCCCCCTAAGGGGTTTCCGTGATTTTCCAAGGAATCTTAGCAGTAAGTTTCATTCATATATTCACACCATATTAACTATTATTTTGCAGACTCTGGTTTATTCTACCAATTTGTTGCATTTCCATTGATAGGTAAACTGTTTTTCCTCTTGTTGTTGTTCAGTTGCATCCAACTCTTTGTGACTCCATTGACTGCAGAGTGACCGGCTTCCCTGTCCTTCACCATCTCCTGGAATTTGCTCAAACTCACGTCCATTGAGTCAGTGATGCCATCCAGCCATCTGGTCCTCTGGCATCCCCTTCTCCTCCTGCCTTCTATCTTTCCCAGCATCAGGATTTTTTCCAATGAATTGGCTCTTCTCATCAGGTGGCCAAAGTATTGGAGTTTCAGCTTTAGCATCAGTCCTTCCAATAAATATTCAGGACTGATTTCCTTTACGATTGACTGGTTTGATCTCTCTACAGTCCAAGGCACTCTCAAGAGTCTTCTCTACCACCACTGTTTGAAAGCATCAATTGTTAGGTGCTCAGCTTACTTTATGATCCAACTCTCACATCCACACATGACTACTGGAAAAACCATAGCTTTGGCTAGATGGACCTTTGTCAGTAAAGTAATGTCTCTGCTTTTTAATATGCTGTCTAGGTTGGTCATAGGTTTTCTTCTAAGGAGAAAGCGTCTTTTCATTTCTTGACTGCAGTCACCATCCACAATGATTTCAGAGCCCAAGAAAATAAAGTCTGTCACTGTTTCCATTGTTTCCCCATCTGTATGCCTTGAAGTGATGGGACTGATGCCGTGATCTTAGTTTTTGAATGCTGAGTTTTAAGCCAACTTTTTCACTCTCCTCTTTCGCTTTCATCAAGAGGCTCTTTAGTTCTTCTTTGCTTTCTGCTGTAAGGGTGGTATCTGCATATCTGAGGTTATTGATATTTCTCTTGGCAATCTTGATTCCAGTTTGTGCTTCAAATCCAGTCCAACATTTCTCATGATGTACTCTGCATAGAAGTTAACTAAGCAGGGTGACAATATACAGGCTTGATGTACTCCTTTCCCAGTTTTGAACCAGTCTGTTGTTCCATGTTCAGTTCTAACTGTTGCTTCTTGACCTGCATACAGGCTTCTCAAGAGGCAGGTAAAAGTGAAAGTGAAAGTTCCTCAGTTGTGTCCGACTCTTTGGGACTCCATGGTCTATAGAGTCCATGGACTTCTCCAGGCCAAAATACTGGAGTGGGTAACTTTTCCCTTCTCCAGGGGATTTTCCCAATCCAGGGATCAAACTCAGGTCTCCCACATTGCAGGTGGATTCTTTACCAGTTGAGCCACAAAAGAAGCCCAAGAATACTGAAGTGGGTAGCCTATCCGTTCTCCAGCAGATCTTCCTGACCCAGGAATCAAATTGGGGTCTCCTGCATTGCAGATGGGTTCTTTACCAACTGAGCTATTCATGTGGCCTGGTATTCCCATCTCTTTAAGAATTTTCCACAGTCTGTTGTGACCACACAGTCAAAGGCTTTAGTGTTGTCAATGAAGCATAAATAGTTGTTTTTCTGGAATTCTCTTGCTTTTTCTATGATACAATGAATGTTGGCAATTTGATCTCTGGTTCCTCTGCCTTTTCTAAATCCAGCTTGTACATCTGGAGATCTCAGTTCATGTACTGTTGAAGCCTGGCTTGGAGGATTTTGAGCATGACCTTGCTAGCATGTGAAATGAGCTTCTCCCTCTATTGGTCTCTGTTGGTGCATTAGAGGGTGGTTGTGCACTATTTTTCCTAGTTATGTGGTATGACTGGATCCCTCACTAAAGTGGATTCCCCACCCTTCATGAATTTGAGCAAAGTCCAGGAGATGGTGGAGGACAGAGAATCCTAGCAGGTATAGTCCATGGGGTGGCAGAGAGTCAAACACAACTTAGCTGCTGAACAATCACCACCACCACCCTTCCAGCCTGTTTCTCCTGATTTGTCAGTTATAAAAATATTCACCTCATACATTCACTATTTAAAATATGCATCTTTCAGATAGAAGGGCAGCAAAATGCAATGGCTCTAACAGCTTGCAAACATTAAGTGTTAATTAAAATTTGTGGCTCTCAAAGTTTCTAGTGTCCTATAAAATTCATTCTGCTACCAGGATTTCAGTTTTCATTGTCTTTTCTTCTCTGTATCTCTAATTATAGACTATAAGCTAAAAGGATTTTTTTTCTATTTTTCAAGAGCTATAAAAGAAAATTACCAAATGTTTAAAAATCAAAACAGCTTCCTAAGATTCAACTGATGCAAATACAATTAAATAATTTGGTTTCACTTTGAAGTGAAGATTTCTAAAAGAAATGATTGTGCTTTTATTTCAAGGATTAGAATTTAGGGAAAACAATTTCAAATGCTGATAAAGCCTAATTAAATTATGGACATAATTCCATCTATAGGTGATATTTACATATTCTTTGTTTTCTGTTTTTAGCTAAATGGCACAAAAATGTGAGGGGAAGTTGAGTTATCACTCCACTTTTTAAGTATACATACAAATTTGATCTCTTAGGATAATAATCTTACATAGTAGTTGAAATGTTTGTAAAGAAGAGTCAGAATCCAGACTACAGTGATATTAATAGCTGTCATTCATCAGCTATCCCTTGTATCACCCACTTTTTACTGCAACTCTGAAAGTTACTACTTTACTTCATTTTTACCAGTTTTTTTGGTGTGTATATATATATATATGTGTGTGTGTGTGTGTGTGTGTGTGTGTATCATTTGTTTTGTTAGTTGCTTATTTTAGTATCTAAGTTGTGTCTGACTCTTTTGCGACCCCATGGACTGTAGCCTTCCAGGATCCCCTGACCATGGGATTTCCCAGGCACTGGAGTGGTTTGCCATTTCCTTCTCCACTGTATCACATGCATACTCCATATATATATATGTAGACATATTTAGGTGCAAAATTCAACACTTTTTAGTAAATTTGCAGTTTCCATCACCACAAAAAGATCTCTTGTGTTCATCTGCAGTTACTCTTCATTCCCACTCAAATTGTGAATGATCACTAACTTGCTTTCTGTCTCTATAGGTTTGTCTTTTGTGGATATTTCATATAAGTGGAATTTTATAATTTATGCTTTTTAAAATGTACTTATAACATATTTGAGGTTTGTCTATGTTGTAGCATGGACAGGCATTTGTACTATTTACACTTGAATATTTATATAAAAACCTTTGTATAGATACATATTTTCATTTCTCTTGGATGGATACTCAGCAAAGTAATTGCTGGATCATATAGTAAATTTATTTGTTAATTTTTAAATAAATGAAAATAGCTTCTTTTTCTATTTCCATGAGGAATGAATGAGGGTTCCAATTTCTCCACATCATCTCCAGCACTTATCATTGTCCAGAGTTTTTATTGTAGTCATCCTAGTGACTATGACTTAGTATCTCATCGTGTTTTTTGTTTGCATTTCTCTGATGGCTAATAATATTGAGAATCATGCAATGAAGTTCTTATTGACCAGTCCTATATGTGTCATCTTTGATGAAATTTCTATTCAAACCTTGCATTTTTATCTTCTGGTAATTGAATATGATTTTAAAGTATATTATACATAGAAGTCCTTTATCAGATATATACTTTGAATTTTTTTCCCCAATCTGTGGCTTGTTTTTTTTAATTAATTAATGGTATCTTTTGAAGTTCAAAATGTTTGAAGACAAACTTATCTTTATTTAATCACTTGTGCTTTTGATGTTGTATCTAATACTTTGCCTAACCCAAGGTCACTCTTTCACATTATTTTTACTAAAGAGGAAACTGAGGCTTGATGTGACCAAGGAGACATTTAAGTGCAAGACTGTGTCCCTGCGTAGGATATTGTCCCTACATGACCTTCCCTCTCCACCCACTGCTACCAGAGTAGAATTCAAGTGAAGTCTGATACTGGGCCAGGACTTTTACAAGCTGAAAAATTGTTACAGAAAGCATAGTCATTTAAAGTGACTGAAGTTCACACAGAAGAAACAGACGTGTCTTCTGAAAAAATTCTCTTCTAGTTTCTTCAGTGTACCTTTGAGATGAAGGTAAGAAAAATGCCTCGAATATAATTATTTTATCAGGGAGTTTGAATGAGGTAATACAACCCTGCTTTTAAAGAGTGACCTGGTTAGTCAGCCCTGTCTGTTTGCAGCTGGCTGAGCTGTGGTCCTCACTGAAAAGGGAGGAACAGAAAAAAAACAAATATTATGTGAAAACTGGGGGACACATCATTAAATTTGGAGTGATCAAAAATTTCAATTGTATCATAACTTCCTGGTCTCAGGTGGGCCTTCTGGGTGTATGAACTGTGAGGTCCATGCTGGATACTGATGAGATGATATTTTATATGAATTTGTTATTATTTGAAAGTTGTACTCAAACTTGAAATGTTCTGTAAGCAAATACATAATATAAGTTTCTAAGGATCTTTTAATCACCCTAAAATTGAAAATTATTTTCTTTGATTTTAAGACCTGTAAAAGTGTTTATTTAAGCTCGAAATTGGCCTTTGAACTTTGAAAAATTTTTTCTATCTAAAACAAATTTTATAATACAACATTGTAAATCAGTTATACCTCAAGAGAAAAATAAACTTTAAAAAACAAATTTGATATAAAAACAGGAGACAAATTATTAAATTTGGAGTGATCAGAAATTTCAACTGTACTACCAAATTAGAAAAATTGCCTGTTGTGACTTGCCAATAATTAAGACTAATCACTGTGTATACTGTTTTGATGTTAACACTGACCAGAGAAATTTTATGACAAATAAATTGTGGAGTCTGGCTCATTTTATATATTTAGAAAGCATTTCAAAAATGTTCTTTGGAAGGCAGCCTCTAAGATAAAGACTGCTATACACTTGCATTCCAACTGTTGTATAATCTCCCTTCCCATAAATACGGACTAGACTTATGACTTGCTTCTAAACAAATAGAATATAGCAGAAGCATACATTAACATAGCACTTCCAAGATGAAGTGACAAAATGGCTTGCTCTGCCTCTCACACTCACTTGCTCTGGAATAAGCCATGTTCATGGTATGAGCTGCACTAAGGACAGGCCCACATGGCAGACACTCGTGCCTCTTGCTAAGAGCCAGAAAAGCCTTGCCGCTGGGATCCATATCAGTCACTGACTGGCCCTGGGGAGTGGTCATGTCTCTCAAGGGATCCTCATCAATGAGGTATTCAAAGCTTCAGAAGAGTAAAAATATCCTTAAAATCAATACAACTTTTGGAAAAGCTAATTATTCCAATTAAATGGACACTGGTCAAACCAAGACAGGATGAGTTCAATTTAAATATCCTTCTATTCTCCAAGCAAGAGCTAGTGAGAAAAATGCTCCAAGGAAGAGCTCCAAGCTAATGAGGAAAATGCTCCAAGTAAGGACTAATGAGAAAAATGCTACCAGCAGCCAATATCACCACATTAATATTTGCAGGAAGAGTAAGCTTAACTGACATGATGACATCATAATTGAAACAGTTCCTGGCATTTTTTTTTTTTCACTTGAGGGCTGCATTGAAGGACCAAGGATATTTTGCTCATTCAAACTGCATATTATTTTTTTTCACTTATTCAATAAACAATTATTAACTGACTACAGCATGCTTTAAACTGAAAATATAGCAATAAACAAATTAGATATTGTCACTACCCTCAGTGGAGCTTGGAGTCTGTTTATCATAATAAGTGTACTCCTTAATTAATTGACAATGCCTGCTCATTCTCAGAAGGTCTGGGAAAACAAGAGTGTGTCCCTTCGGCAGATATTTATGATGTGTCTATCATATGCCAGAAACTGCTATGTCACAGGCTCTGTCTGTGTCCATTAGGAAAGATAAACATGAAAAACATTATTTTAAATGAAAAACGCTACTAAGTGAAACTGAACATTCTTAACACTTGATATTCTAACTATTAAAAGTAAGGGATTTATTTTATATTCCTGTGTTCAGTGGTAGCTTCAGGAGATTCTAGATTCTAATAACCAGATATGGAGAACATAGCAATAATGAAAATGAAAATAAACAGAAACACTTTAAGACAGCGCTACTCAAAGTGTATGGATGGCCTGCAGCATCAGCAGCATCTTTCATAAGAAAAGCAGATTCCCTGTGCCAGCCTCAAACTACTAGATCAGAATCTCTGAGGCTGGGGGTCCTCCCAGTAATTACTATGTTCTCTGGCTTAAAACTCAGCATTCAGAAAACAAAGATCATGGCATCTGCTCCCATCACTTCATGGCAAATAGATGGGAAAACAGTGAAAGACTATTTGGGGGGGGGCTCCAAAATCACAGCAGATGGTGACTGAGGCCATGAAATTAAAAGACGCTTGCTTCTTGGAAGAAAAGTTATGACCAACTTAGACAGAATATTAAAAAGCAGAGACATTACTTTGCCAACAAAGATCTGTCTAGTCAAAACTACGGTTTTTCCAGTAGTCATGTATGGCTGTGAGAGTTGGACTATAAAAAAAGCTGAGCACTGAAGAATTGATGCTTTTGAACTGTGGTGTTGCAGAAGACTCTTGAGAGTCCCTTGGACTGCAAGGAGATCCAACCAGTCCATCCTAAAGGAGATCAATCTTGAATATTCATTGAAAGGACTGATGTTGAAGCTGAAACTCCAATACTTTGGCCACCTGATGCAAAGAACCGACTCATTTGAAAAGATCCTGATGCTAGGAAAGATTGATGGTGGGAGGATTAAAGGGATGACAGAGGATGAGATAGTTGGATGGCATCACTGACTCGATGGACGTGAGTTTGAGTAAACTCCGGGAGCTGATTATGGACAGGAAGGCCTGGCATGCTGCAGTCCACAGGATCACAAAGAGTCAGACATGACTGAGCAACTAAACTGAACTAAAGTTTGAGAAACACTAAAGAAATTGCTTTCCAAATTGTGGCCTTGTCCTGAAACCAGAGAGTCTCCAAGACTAGCTAATATAATATGCACTTCTACATTCCTTTTTTTACACTCTGTTGAGGATTACGTATTAGTAAACTAAACTGGATTAATGAATGATTATTCATAATTTATGTTCATAACTTAAGATCAATTGCTCAAGTTTAATGATGAAATCAATTTCACTATGTATTTTAGATATCTGATTGCAAAACTCCTGCATTAGAAAATAGTAAAAAATTCCATGTTTTTTTAAGAATGACATTTGGTTACCAGCGCATCATCAGGATATGCCATTAAACTAGTGAAATGCGTTGCTGACTGAGAAACCAGACTTGGAAAATAGTACTGGCCTTGTTAGACATAATTAAACAGTGATATAATGCATCTAATAGAAAAGGCAATGTCAGGCTTTTAAAATATTTTTTTTTTACAAAAAGATTTTCTGAAAGAAGAGACTGAAGTAATTCGGATGGGAGATTCAAAACTCATATATTTTTCTTTCTTTTTTTCTTTGTTCCTTCCTTCCTTTTTTCATTCCTCCCTTTCTTTCTTTCTGTTAACATTTCTGTGCCCCATTGAAAGAAGTGGTACTATTTGGATTATCATATGTGAAACAGAGCACCATTCCATGTTCGATGCATGAGACAAATGCTCAGGGCTGGGGCAATGGGATGACCCAGAGGGATGGGATGGGGAGGGAGGTGGGAGGGGGGTTCAGGATGGGGAACACATGTAAACCCATGGCTAATTTATGTTAATATATGGCAAAAACTACTAGAATATTGTAAAGTAATTAGCCCCCAACTAAAATAAATAAATTTATTTAAAAAAAAAAACTCAAAAAAAAAAAGAAGAAGTGATACTATTTGGGAACTTTCCTGGTCTCCAGGTTTTGGAGGATTTGAGGTCGGAGGGAATAAGGATGGGGGTTCATACGTCACCACCTTGAGTTTGAGGATGTGGAGGGCAGTGCCTTGTGTGGGGATGGGGGCGGAATTCGGGGGAGGAGCAAGTCTGATGGTTCAGGACTCAGAGAAGACTATATGAGGAGTTTCTGGAAGGAAAAGGATTGAAACAAATTTTCCCTTCTCCTGTGAGGCTGTGAGTCTCTCTGAAAAGTTCTTCACTTTTCTGAAAGCATTTTGGTTTTGTCTTTTTTTAATCTATGCAGCAAGAGTAACTTTTTCTAGCAGCTGTGAGATGGAAACACGAAAATCAAAGTAGAAGAGGGTAAATGGGAAGCGGATATGCACAGAGTGCTCATCCCAGAATCAGCCTGACATCATCACGTCTATTAATATCTGCCCTGTTCACTATCTTTCAATTCAGTCATGGAGGAGGTTTCCATGGCCTCTGAAGTAGATGTTCCATATACCCTGACCTGGGAATTTTTCTCTCTCCTTCAACTCAAGAACCTTTAATCCAACCTCTCTCTTCTCCCCAGATTTCCATCCTCCTTGTGTTATGGTCAGAGATGATCCCTTTCTCATGGATTTCTAGGATAAGACATCTGGCTCTTTCTTCATACTCGATCCCCTCATTCCACGTGCTTGTGGGCAGAATACCATGGAAACTTCTTCCACTTGGAGGGGGTTTAAGTATCTATAAAACAGCTCAAAGATATATTTGTGTAAGGGGAACCAGGACCTCGGCCCAAGGATGCATTACTGTTTGTGTTGACTGTTTGTTTCTCCCTGGTCTCACATCCCCTCCCTTCCCTATTTAATAACTACTTGAATCTGTCAGCTGGAAATCAGGGAAGGTCAGGGAGGCTGAATGAAGCTTATTTCTTATAATCAAAGAAATGAGGGACACAGAAAGGCTTTGTGGTCAAGAACCCCACTGAGCTCTGCTCCATATCATTAATAACTGCCTTACTCTAGCCAAACACCACAGAGAAATCTCAGCCTCTTCCCCAACCCCACCAGCAAAGGAAAAGTTGGGAGTGTAGGTTTTCATCCTTGCCAGATGTAATGAGGCAATGCAGCCAACTCTGCCAGCCCCTGGGTGTCAGAGAAAGCTTGAATAAGTGTTGCTGGAGCTGCTCCAAGTTTTTGCTCACAACGTCGAACACTCCTCCACCCCTGCCATCTTTAATGGTGGTGGTGGTTTAGTCACTGAGTCATGTCCAACTCTGCAACCCCATGGACTGTAGCCTGCCAGGCTCCTCTGAACATGGGATTCTCCAAGCAAGAATACTGAAGCGGGTTGCCATTCCTTTCTCCAGGGGATCTTCCTGACCCAGGGATCAAACCTGGGTCTTCTGCATTTCAGGCATATTCTTTACTGACTGAGCTACAAGGGAAGCCCTTTAGTGGGAGAGAACATAAATCTTCAAGGTAAAGGGTTCAGAGTTAAGAAAGGAAACTACACACACACACACACACACACACACACACACACACACACAAACAGATGGAACAAGCTGAGACCAAGATGGTGACAAATCTAGCTTCCAATAGACCTTGAGTCTCATTATATGTTGATTTCACCACATTAGCATATTAAATGACACACCTACGGGTGGTCAGGACCAGAAATTAAGGACCAAAAAAGGATAAAAAGGAGGTGGCACACTCCTTTGGAAAAAGTCCTTACCTTCTCTTGTGGACTCCCCATCATCCACCTCACTCTTCCTCTCTTTGTCTTTATTCTTTACAATTAAATCCCTCTCACCAGGTGGGCAAGAAGTTGATCTGTGAAGTTAGTTGCAGCTTTTCCATTCTTTGGCCAACCAACCAAAGCTTGTGCTGTGTTGCTCTCAGCTTCGGTTTCATTATTTGCCTACTCAAAAAAGAACCCTCCCCTGCTGAAGCAGAGAGCCTCCACTGAGCTAGGCCTGAAGAAGATCCATATGACTTAACTCAATAATATAAGGAGCCAGAATATTCATCCTCAGCAGGTGTAATGAGTGCTGGTGGTATTGAGTGTCAGTCTTAGCAGTGTCCCTGAAGACCACAAAGACCCTGGACTTCCACCTCCACCCCACAAGAGCAAGGCACTCTGAATCCTCTCTGCTGAGGTGGTTTCAGAGTCAGGATGCCCACCACCATTCAAAAGTAATTGGTCTCCCCCATGGTGTCAGGTTAGGCAAAAGGAGAAGCATGAACAAGGCACCCATGCCCTCCTCCCCCAAGCAGGAGGTATCAGTGAAGGTCCAGTGGGATCCAGAACTCTCAATCAAACTGAGAAATTACAAGGAAACCCTTACCCCCTGGGTGTGAACAAAGACAAATCCAAGACCTGGAGACTATAACCTGGATCCTCACTTCTACCAGCCAGTAATGATGTGGCTTGTCTTCCTCTGTGAGGGCTGTTTCAGAAAAAACAACTTCTTTCAAACAGAAGATTTATAAAAGCTCAAGAATTTCAAAATGTAATACTCAAAATATCTAGGTTTTTATTGAAAATCACTCATCACTAAGAACTGAGAGAATCACAACATATATGAGAAAAGACATTCAATGGACACCAACAACAAGATGTCAGACACGTTGGAATCATCTGATTTCAACATTCTTACATAGCATTGATATTTCATAGGGAGATAAAGAGGTCTGATGTATTTGCAGAAGGAACATTCAATAAGTAGGAAATGGGAGAAAACAAACATGCCTTCTTAATTTACAAAATCTTTGCATTTATTTCTAAACTGTTCTGCAGAGTCTTGCATTAAGAATATGAAATTTATTGATTATTGGCTTTATATACAGCAATTTGTTTATGTTCATCCCAAACTCCTATAACTGAGTCACTTTTCTGTACACCTGAAACTAACACAACATTATAAATCAACTATACTCTAATATAAAATAAATTTTAAAAATACATTGTTAAGCTTTTCTTTAAAAGGGAATATAACAATAATGAAACAAAATACTTGAGAATATAGGCCAAAAAAGAATATGAAACATAAAGTTGTAGGCAATCCACAGGGCTACAGAAGTCTGATATAAATCATAATTTCTTTATTCCAAAACATGTTTTACTGCCTGGGATATCTAGTACTATGGTCCAGAGCTTGGGGAAGGTCCTTAGTTTCTTACTTTGTGGATGTGGGTACATGATATAGAAGCACTTAAAGATTATGGGAAGTTGCATCTTTCCCATTTAAAAACCATGGGCCTTTGAATAAACTCCATAAATAATCGTGTTAATCACAGAGAACAAGATAGTGAGAGATACACTACATGATATTGCCATGGACCCTAAGACTTTTCACACAGGGCTCTATGGTAAAAAGGAGGAACCATCCCCAAGTCAGAAGAATTCAGTTTCTGTTCCAAGCTCAGGGCCTGACTGAAAAAAAATTACTCTCTCTGATCATCAGTTTTTTCACCCAGTGTGTGAGGTGAGGGATTTCTAAGCCAGTTGTAAAATGCTATCATTCTGACTATTCAATATAAATACCTACAAGCTTCACAGTTGTCTTACAAAACAGAACATGTTATTCATATGCATATTCATGATTATTTTGTTCAGTTCAGTTCAGTTCAGTCGCTCAGTCATGTCCAACTCTTTGTGATCCCATGGACTTCAGCATGCCAGGCCTCCCTGTCCATCACCAGCTCCCAGAGCTTACTCAAACTCCTGTCCATTGAATAGGTGATTCCGTCCAACCATCTCACCCTCTGTCATCCCTTTTTCCTTCTGCCTTCAGTCTTTCCCAGCATCAGGGTCTTTTCAAATGAGCCAGTTCTTCGCATCAGGAGGCCAAAGTATTGAAGTTTCAGCTTCAGCATCAGTCCTTCCAATGAATATTCAGGACTGATTTACTTTAGTTGGTTGGATCTCCTTGCAGTCCAAGGGACTCTCAAGAGTCTTTTCCAACACCACAGTTCAAAAGCATCAGTTCTTCTACAACTACACAAACAAAGCAATCTATGTATAAAAGTTGTATCTAAATTTCTATGAAGACAGTTATATATTTTAATTTTTATCTTTTTCAATAGTGTACATTTCATCTCCTTAAAAGTACGTTTTAGGGATACTGCATATATACCAACCCCTGGGTCTGCTAACCTAAAAAGCCACTAGCATAATGTCTTACATATTTGATCTGACATCAATCCCATTGTCTTTTGTCTATAGTGAATTCAGTTTTTCCATTTTTGAGGGTCTCTGAATCCAAAGGGGCATTGCAGTAGCACAGCAGGGACCTGGTGTGCTCACATCATGGCATAAGAACCCACATCTATGAAACAACTACAGTCCAACTTCAAAGAAAGAGGTAAGTGGCAAAGTAGAAATAGAATTCCATTTTGCATCAAAGAAGAAATAAAATTCTATGTTGCATCTTAGATTTAAAAGTTGTCAGAAATATTTCACTTTAATTCACTTTGTAAACAAGGTAGCAGGGAGGAACAGAGAATCACTGTTTCAAAAGTTGTAGAAGATATAAAAAATAAAAATAAATGTAACTACTCTTTCTAAAAAGAGTACTTACCCATATCTTTGAAGGCCTCTGTTGGTCCTTTTTTAATCCTAACTTCTTCGTTATTTCTACTGCTTTTCTTTGCAGTTTCATCAATATACTGCTAAATAAGATATTGTTTTGACTTACATGTTTTTGAATTTTAAATAAATGGAATCAAACTGTATGTGTTCTGCAACCTGCTTTTTTGCTCAATGTTATAATATTCATTCCCATGAAAATTTTGCTGCAGTCTATTGTCATTGTTTTATAGTGTCCCTTATAAAATTATTTTAAGCAAATGCATCCATTCTAATTGGTTGTTTTTTCTCCATTTTCAATATTACAATAGAAACAGGTATGAATATTATCAGATGAGGTTTCTCGATAAAGGAGTTGGAATTTCTCTAGGTTATATACAGTGCAATTGTTATGTCAAAAGGTTTACACATTCATATCTACTAAATTATGAAAAACTGTTTTCCAAGGTGGTTGTAACAATTTACATCCCCACAAGCAGTTTAAAGACAATGTCACCCTTTTTGAATGTGTTCAAGTTGGTGTTTGGGAAATGATATCTCATTGTATTTAATCTACATTTTCTTAATTACTAAGGCAGCACACAAAGAGAAATAATTTTAGTTAGTAATAAATGCCATGAAAAATGAACAAGCCAAGGAGAAAAAGATGGGAAGGGCTACTTCGGAAGAAGGATTGGGGGAGAGGTCTCCCCGTGGAGGATTATCAGTGCTAGAAATAGGTAAGAGTGGGATGGGGAGGGAGTTGGAAGGGAGGTTCAAAAGGGAGGGGATATATGTATACCTATGCCTGATTCATGTTGAGGTTTGACAGAAAACAACAAAATTCTGTAAAGCAATTATTCTTCAATAAAATAATAAATTAAAAAAAAGAAATAAGTGATAAGATGGGGTGATCCAGACAAATAGGGTGGAGACAGGGGTCTGCAGGGCAGATTGAGGGGTTCTGGCTCTAAGAGGCAAAACATTCTTTCAAATACTGAAACTAAATATTTTTAGTTGATGAGTTAGTGAACAGGCCAGAAGGATCTCAGCTAGACTGCGAGATTTAAACAGATGGTGTTGAAGAGGAAACAGAGCTTTGGGTATGAAAAGGGAAATGGTAGGAGCCATACATGGTGCCTATTTATTCTCTTAATTAGGGTCTGAATTACTTTGCATTTTAAGAAAATCACATGTGAAAACAAATTTTTAAAAATCCTTGAGAAGAATTAACCTGTCATGAATTATGCAAATATTTTAAACTTAAAAGAACAATTAAGATCTTTCTAGATGTATGGAATTGAAACAAATTTTGATCTATTAAATTTAAGACTGGTGTGGTTTTGTAGGACAATGCCTTGGTTGTGTTAAATCTGGATGAAGCATTTCCAGTACTTTGAAGATGCCTCTTATTCCCCAAGTTTTATTATCTGTCGTTCCATTGAATCATTCATTTTCTGGACTGAAAAGTAAATGAATGTTAAGTTGTCTTGAATGTTAAGCTGAGTTGAGTGTTGTCATTCATCCCAGGAAAAGTATTCACTTGCTATTGATCAATGAAGTCTACAGATATTTTCCTTTCTAAAGAAAACTTTTCTTATTTTCCTTAGTGGATCACTTAGGACGCTCTTGCAAGCAGATGCCAAGATGAAATCAAACCTGTAAGTTATTTGCCAGGGAAAGGCCTATGGAGGATAAAATAGTGATAGGGCAGGAAGAGGAGGGAAAAGCATTCACACTGCTTTGCAGATCTGACACCTGCAAAGGAAGACAAGGAAATAGGGAGGGTTGTGGAGGAAGAGCCTCAGACTTCAGTGCAGCTCTGAGAAGTCTTGGCTAGGTGTACAGGGAGTCTAAGCAAAGGCTGCTAGCTATGGGAATCCCACACAGGGCAGGGAGGCCCTGATTCATTATCTAAACATTGGCTGGGAGCATACTGGGGAGAGCATGGCCTCAGTATAAAGGTTTCATGGTGGTACCAAAGTTCTGTAAGCACAGCAGCTGGAGGCTGTCACTTTCTCACACTCCTCACAATAGGTTTTTTGAAGGGAGAACTGAAAAATGTCCCTACTTAGCTAACTCACTTAGAAATAAAATCTATAAAATTTGGTATATCAAGATGCTTACAGTCTTTGATGTCTGCAGAACAATGAAATATCATAAATACATCTGGGCTTCTAGTCAATATGCTGACCTATCAATTATAATGTATAAGAATATCTCACTTGGGACTTCCCTGGTGGTTCAGTGGTTAAGAATCAGCCTTTCAATGAAGGGGACACGGGTTCAATCCCTGGTTGGGGAACTAAGATTCCACATGCCTCAGGACAACTAAACCTGTGCACCACCACTAAGACCTAACACAGCCAAATAAATAGATAAATACTTAAAAAATAATATCTCCTTGTTTTCCTAATGATATTGAAAAGAAATAAAGATTGTTTGGTTCAAGGAATCATTTTAAAGGACTTAGCTTTGTTTATAAACAAATTAAAACCTCACAATATTTTTTTTTTTTTTTTTGCAACTTACAAATTAGACCAACATGGAGACATATTCTGTAGTCTCCTTTTTCAGGGATTCTCTTTTGTGTTCCTATCCTCAGGCACCCTTAACTGGTTTACTGTGGATACAGTTTCTTCTGCATAAACCCATACTAATTATTTATTTGGAATTTCATGCACAATAATTACTATCCCTGACCCAGTGTTCCCAAACCATTCATGTTTCTCTAGAATATTCTGTGGCTAGTTATGCTGACATACGATTATGGAAACCAGCCCTCCTTCAGTGTTTATTACATGATATTCAGAACTCTCAGACTTGTTTGCCTCATTGACTTTATTCCTGTTAATACCACATCCCATTAAAGTGGAAAAACACAACCACCGGATACACATAAAAGAGGCCAAGCTTAAATAAGAAACTTTTTCTTCATCCGTCTCTTTGTTTCTAATGTTTGGTTTATCTAATTTACAATAGGAAAAGGGATGAATAGGCTCACTTACTAAAAGCAGAAGTGGAGAATAAAATGGATTAGTCAATTAGAGCAAGGGTACAGCATGCAGTATCAAGTTGGCCATCTGTGCGGGAGAAGAGAAAGCTGCACTTCTGCAGGAGGCCTCTCTAAATTAAGCCACACAACCCAAGAAGGTGCTGAGAACTCTGGAAGTTGGTGTACATTTGTGCTGTCCATCATGTGACCTGCCTGTATTTATACCTCTTTCTGTCTCAGTAGAACCTCTTACTAGCTAGCATGATTTATGCAGCATTAGCCCCACAACTGCAGTAAATCTGGCAAGAGAGTAACTTTCCAGTTGAAAATCAGTATTTTTTGCTTTCCCAATGGCCTCACCTTCTGGGACACTGACTCCACCTAGGCATTTTTGCCCTTGAATTGCTCTTACTGATGAACTAATTTTCCTTGCTTCTGTCGAGACTCCTAAGCCCTCTTTAATGGAAACAAAAAATGTTCAATGACAGCTACTGTGGGAATATCCATCAAAAATGGAACACAAGTCACTGAACTATTAGACGACTTTGTTGTTGTTGTTGTTTAGTTAAGTGTCCAATTCTTTTGCGACCCTGTGACCTGTAGCCCTTGATTCATGGACCTAACATTCCAGGTTCCTATGCAATATTGCTCTTTACAGCATCGGACTTTACTTCCATCACCAGTCACATCCACAACTGGGTATTGTTTTTGCATTGGCTTCATCTCTTCATTCTTTCTAGAGTTATTTCTCCACTGATCTCCAGTAGCATACTGGGAACCTACTGACCTGGGGAGTTCATCTTTCAGTGTCCTATCTTTTTGCCTTTTCATACTGTTCATAGGGTTCTCAAGGCAAGAATAATTAAGTGGTTTGCCATTGCATTCTCCAGTGGACCACGTTTTGTCAGAACACTCCACCATGACCCATCCATCTTGGGTGGCCCTACACAGCATAGCTCATAGTTTCAGGAGTGACTCTGGGCTGCCTGGAGATCCTGTAAATGTCAGTGGTCAAACAGGAGATGCCAAGAGTGAACACTGACATTTTAGGAATCAGCAAACTAAAATGGACTGGAATGGGTGAATTTAACTCAGATGGCCATTATATCTACTACTGTGGGCAAGAAGCCCTCAGAAGTAATGAAGTAGCCATCATAGTCAACAAAAGAGTCTGAAATGCAGGACTCAAAAAAAGAGTCCATTTTGGATGCAATCTCAAAACCTACAGAATGATCTCTGCTCATTTCCAAGGCAAACTATTCAATATCACAGTAATCCAAGTCTATGCCTGACCAGTAATGCTGAAGAAGCTTAAGTTGAATGGTTCTATGAAGACATACAAGACCTTCTAGAACTAACACCCAAAAAAGATGTCCTTTTCATTACAGGGGACTGGAATGCAAAAGTAGGAAGTCAAGAAATACCTGGCGTAACAGGTAACTGTATCCTTGGAGTACAGAATGAAACAGGGCAAAGGCTAATAGAGTTTTGCCAAGACAATGAACTGGTCATAGCAAACACCCTCGTCCAACAAAATAAGAGAAGACTCTACACATGGACATCATCAGGTGGTCAATACCAAAATCAGATTGATTATATTCTCTGCAGCGAAAGATGGAGAAGCGCTTAACAGTCAGCAAAAACAAGACCGGGAGCTGACTGTGGCTCAGATCATGAACTCCTTATTGTTGAATTCAGACTGAAATGGAAGAAAGAAGGGAAAATCACTAGACCATTCAGTTCACTTCAGTTCAGTTCATTCCCTCAGTTGTGTCTGACTCTTTGCGACCTCAAGAATCGCAGCACACCAGGCCCACCTGTCCATCATCAACTCCCAGAGTTTACCCAAACTCATGTCCATTGAGTTGGTGCTGCCATCCAGCCATCTTATTCTCTGTCATCCACTTCTCCTCCTGCCCCAAATTCTTCTCAGCATCAGGGTCTTTTTCAATGAGTTAACTTTTTGCATGAGGTGGTCAAAGTATTGGAGTTTCAGCTTCAATATCAGTCCTTCCAATGAACACCAAGGACTGATCTCCTTTAGGATGGACTGGTTGGATCTCCTTGCAGTCCAAGAGACTCTCAAGAATCTTCTCCAACACCACACTTCAAAAGCATCAATTCTTCAGCGCTCAGCTTTCTTCACAGTCCAGCTCTCACATCCATACATGACTACTGGAAAAACCATAACCTTGACTAGATGGACCATTGTTAGCAAAGTAATGTCTCTGATTTTTAATATGCTATCTAGGTTGGTCATAATTTTCCTTCCAAGAAGTAAGCGTCTTTTAATTTCATGGCTACATTCACCATCTGCAGTGATTTTGGAGCCCCCCCAGAATAAAGTCTCTCATTGTTTCCACTGTTTCCCCAACTATTCCCCATGAAGTGATGGGAGCAGATGCCATGATCTTAGTTTTCTGAAAGTTGAGCTTCAAGCCAACTTTTTCATTCTCCTCTTTCACATTCATCAAGAGACTCTTTAGTTTCTCTTCACTTTCTGCCATAAGGGTGGTGTCATCTGCATATCTGAGGTTATTGATATTTCTCCTGGAAATCTTGATTCCAGCTTGTGCTTCCTCCAGCCCAGTGTTTCTCATGATGTACTCTGCATAGAAGTTAAATGAGCAGGGTGACAATATACAGCCTTGACGTACTCCTTTTCCTATTTGGAACCAGTCTGTTGTTCCATGTCCAGTTCTAACTGTTGCTTCCTAACCTGCATACAGGTTTCTCAAGAGACAGGTCAAATGGTCTGGTATTCCCATCTCTTTAAGAATTTTCCACAGTTTATTGTGATCCACACAGTAAAAGGCTTTGGCATAGTCAATAAAGCAGAAACAGATGTTTTTCTGGTACTCTTTTGCTTTTTGGATCATCCAGCAGATGTTGGCAATTTGATCTCTGGTTCCTCTCCCTTTTCTAAATCCAGCTTGAACATCTGGAAGTTCACGGTTCACGTTTTGCTGAAGCCTGGCTTGGAGAATTTTGAGCAATACTTTACTAGTGTGTGACATGAGTGCAATTGTATGGTAGTTTAGCATTCTTTGGCATTGCCTTTCTTTGGAATTGGAATGAAAACTGACCTTTTCCAGTCCTGTGGCACTGCTGAGTTTTCCAATTTTGCTGACATATTGAGTGCAGCACTTTCACAGCATCATCTTTCAGGATTTGAAAGAGCTCAACTGGAATTCCATCACTTCCACTAGCTTTGTTCATAGTGATGCTTTCTAAGGCCCACTTAAGGTATGACCTAAATCAAATCCCTTATGATTATACAGTGGAAGTGATGGATGGAGGTTCGTGACACTGTACAGGAGACAGGGATCAAGACCATCCCCAAAGAAAAGAAAAGCAAAAAGGCAAAATGGCTGTCTGAGGAGGCCTTACAAATAGCTATGAATAGAAGAGAAGCGAAAGGCAAAGGAGAAAGTAAATGATACACTCATTTGAATGCAGACTTTCAAAGAATAGCAAGGAGAGATAAGAAAGCCTTCCTCAGTGATCAATGCAAAGAAATAGAGGAATACAACAGAATGGAAAAGTCTAGAGATCTCTTCAAGAAAATTAGAGATACCAAGGGAACATTTGATGTGAAGACGGGCACATTTAAGGACAGAAATGGTATGCACCTAACAGAAGCAGAAGATATTAAGAAGAGGTGGCAAGAATACACAGAAGAACTATGCAAATAAGGTCTTCACGACCCAGATAATCATGATGTGTGATCACCAGCTTAGAGCCAGACATCCTGGAATGTGAAGTCAAGTGGGCCTTAGGAAGCATCACTATGAACAAAGCTAGAGGAGGTGATGGAATTCCAGTTGAGCTATTTCAAATCCTGAAAGCTAATGCTGTGAAAGTGCTGCACTCAATATGTCAGCAAATTTGGAAAACTCAGCAGTGGCCACAGGATTGGAAAAGGTCAGTTTTCATTCCAATCCCAAAGAAAGGCAATGCCAAAGAATGCTCAAACTACCATACAACTGCACTCATCTCACACACTAGTAAAGTATTGCTCAAAATTCTCCAAGCCAGGCTTCAACAGTATGTGAACAATGAACTTCCAGATGTTCAAGCTGGCTTTAGAAAAGGCAGAGGAACCAGAGATCAAATTGCCAACATCCGCTGGATCATCCAAAAAGAAAGAGCATTCCAGAAAAACATCTACTTCTGCTTTATTGACTATGCCAAAGCCTTTGTGTGAACCACAACAAACTCTGGAAAATTCTTAAAGAGATGGGAATATCAGACCACCTGACCTGCCTCCTGAGAAATCTGCATGCAGATCAGGAAGCAACAGTTAAAACTGGGCATAAAACAACAGACTGGTTCCAAATAGGAAAAGGAGTACGTCAAGGCTGTATATTGTCACCCTGCTTATTTAACTTATATGCAGAGTACATCATGAGAAACTCTGGGCTGGAAGAAGCACAAGCTGGAATTAAGATTGCTGGGAGAAATATCAATAATTCATATATGCAGATGACACCACCCTTATGGCCGAAAGTGAAGAAGAACTAAAGAGCCTCTTGATAAAAGTGAAAGAGGAGAGTGAAAATGTTGGCTTAAAGCTCAGCATTCAGAAAACTAGGATTATGGCATCCGGTCCCATCACTTCATAGCAAATAGATGGGGAAACAGTGGAAACAGTGGCTGACTTTATTTTTTTGGCCTCCAAAATCACTGCAGATGGTGACTGCAGCCATGAAATTAAAAGATGTGTGCTCCTTGGAAGAAAAGTTGTGACCATCCTAGACAGCATATTAAAAATCAGAGACATTACTTTGCCAACAAGGGTCCATCTAGTCAAGGCTATAATTTTTCCAGTAGTCACGTATGGATGTGAGAGTTGGACTATAAAGAAAGCTGAGCACCAAAGAATTGATTCTTTTAAAGTGTGGTGTTGGAGAAGATTCTTGAGAGTCCCTTGGACTGCAAGGAGATCCAACCTGTCCATCCTAAAGGGCATCAGTCCTGGGTATTCATTGGAAGGACTGATGTTGAAGCTGAAATTCCAATACTTTGGACACCTGATGTGAAGAGCTGACTCATTTGAAAAGACCCTGATGCTGGGAAAGATGGAAGACAGGAGGAGAAGGGGACGACAGAGGATGAGATGGTTGGATGTCATCACCAACTCAATGGACATGAGTTTGAGTAAACTCTGTGAGTTGGTGATGGACAGGGAGGCCTGGTGTGCCGCAGTTCATGGGTCACAAAGAGTCAGACACAACTGAGTGACTGAACTGAACTGTAGCCCTCTAGGCTCCTCCATCCTTGGAATCTTCCAGAAAAGAATACTGGAGTAGGTAGCAATTTTCTTTTCCATAGGATCTTCCCGAAACAGGGATCAAACCCATGTCTCCTGCATTGGCAGGCAGATTCTTTACCACTGTGCCACCAGGAAAGCCATATTAGAAGACTTACTGCAAACCAAATAATTAAGTATTCTGCAAATCAGTGTTCACACTGGAAGCCAGACCACCAAAGCCAAGGAAATTCCCTGACTGACAAATATGTTAACTGCTTCCCAAGAAAATTTGACAACCCACATACCTCCCCTTGGTCAGTCTTCTTAAGAGATGGAATCCTCTACTTGCAGAACCTTAAGCACAACAGTCTGCTAACACCTGTGGCTGAAAAGATCTCATTGGAAACAATCTGGATGTTTTCCCACCCAGATGGATTTTGGAGATACTCTGACAGCCACTTGATCTCTTGGTCTCTTGCCCAAAATCTAGTCCACAGTCTCTATAAAATTACAGATCAGGGCAAAAGAAACCTTGAAAATCTCTTCTACAGGTTGGAGAGACAGAATGATGAGAATTAGTCTATTATTACATGGCCCAGAGATCATGTATTTGTATTTCTGTGGATAAAGATAAATGGATATAGTTTAAATTAAAACTCTCTATTTGTGTCTGTATGTATGTTTTTTTCTGTCTATGAATGTGTAATAATTTTCTACCTTAGGACAGTGTTACAAAATTACACTATGAAATTTCTTAAAGGGACCTCTATTTTGATTAGCTTAAAGTAGATATATACAAATTGAATAGTTCTAAAATACCCAGAAATTAAGAAAATTGAATTTATGATGTTTTCATATGCTTAACGGAAAAGGCGATGGCACCCCACTCCAGTACTCTTGCCTGGAACATCCCATGGATGGAGGAGCCTGGTAGGCTGCAGTCCATGGGGTCTCGAAGAGTCAGACACGACTGAGCGACTTCACTTTCACTTTTCACTTTCATGCATTGGAGGAGGAAATGGCAACCCACTCCAGTGTTCTTGTCTGGAGAATCCCAGGGACGGAGGGAGCCTGGTGGTCTGCTGTCTATGGGGTCGCACAGAGTTGGACACGACTGAAGCGACTTAGCAGCAGCAGCAGCAGCATATGCTTAAAAAAGTATTTGCAACCCCATTGACTGTAGCCAGCCAGGCTTCTCTGTCCATGGTCAGTCTCCAGGCAAGAATGCTGGAGTGGGCTACAATGCCCTTCTCCAGGAGATCTTCCCAATCCAGGGATCAAACCCAGGTCTTTTACAATGCAGGTGGATTTTGTACCAGCTGAGCCACCAGGGAAGCCCAAGAATACTAGAGTGAGTAGCCTATCCTTTTTCCAGGGGATATTCCCAACCCAGGAATCAAACCGGGGTCTCCTGCATTGTAGGCAGATTCTTTACCAGTTGAGCTACCAGGGAAGCCTGTTCTTATAGAAATTAACTCAAAAGTTTTTAAAATTCAAGTTTTCATAATTAAGATAAGACTTTGTCAGAAAACCAATAATAGTGTTGGTCTAATAAAAACCTGGGTCTCCCGCATTGCAGGCAGACGCTTTAACCTCTGAACCACCAGGGAAGCCATAATAAAAACAGTTATATTTTCAACACTATACGTTTTTATTCTACTCAGGTACACTCTTCCTCAACTTGCATAGGTTTTCCAATTGAATAAAGTAGCATTATATATACCAGATGTTTCAGATTATGAAAAATATAAACTTTGTTTTTAATCAAAATGAACCATTACTCAAGCCAATCTTACCTCAACAATACTTACGATTTTTAGTATAAAGACAGTTTCCTCTTTAGGTAACTTAAAATCTTGGACTTATGCTAAATCGAGTTAAATAATAGTTTTCTTTATCTACCTGTATCATTTTACAATAAGATAAAATACTAAAAATTAGTTGTTATTGTTAATGAGTTTCTAAGTCATGTCCATGCAAATTCTTAGTTATGGCATGTGGGATCTAGTTCTCCCACCAGGGATTGAACCCAGTCTTCCTGCATTGGGAGCGCAGAGTCTTGGCCACTGGACCACCAGGGAAGACAGGTTGTAGGAACTTTGAAAAGAAGTATTCCCCATTCCTTTCTCCCATCCTTGTGATATGGCTGTCAATAATTTCACTTATCCATGTGCCATAATTCCTTAACACATTACTATTATCACATCAAAGAGTTCTTTTTAAATTGCTTAAGAATAAGAATACCAAAGGATTTCCTTTTATCTTCATTCATTCCTGCTAGGAAGCTCCTGCACTATGTAGATCAAACTTTCTGATCTTTGTCAGTTGTTCTGTGTTTATTGTTCATGGTAATGTAAGTGCCAGCGATTCAAATTCTTCTAATGTTGTTGTTTTCGTCTCTCCTCTTGACTTTGGGGCTTCCTACATACTGTTCCTCAGAGAGAGCCTATATCTTGTGGATGTTTGCCCTGTGATCTCCTCTTACTATACTGGAAATCTGCTTCCCAGGTGGTGCTAGTGGTAAAGAACCCACCGATCAATGCAGGAAACATAAGAGACGCAGGTTGGATCCCTGGCTCGGGAAGATCTTCTGTAGAAGGGCATGGCAACCCACACCAGTATTCTTGCCTGCTAGTGGTAAAGAACCCACCGATCAATGCAGGAAACATAAGAGACGCAGGTTGGATCCCTGGCTCAGGAAGATCTTCTGTAGAAGGGCATGGCAACCCACTCCAGTATTCTTGCCTGGAAAATCCCATGATCAGAAGAGCCTGGTGGGCTACAATCTGTGAGGTCTCAAAGAGTCAGACATGACTGAAGCAACTTAGCACGCACACACATGACTGTGATGGTGAACTGTGGGGTGGGAAAACATTCTATAATCTTTCAGTAAATCCCAGTTTCTACTGGGCCTCTGTTTGAGGTTGTGAACTTCACAAATGTTTCTGACTCTCCCATGTGATATAACTCTTTCCCCTGCCCCCATTTCTTTCCTCGGCTGCAGTATTCCCAATCTGTATCCTTGAAGCCCATCCCCTGTTGATATGTCCCCCCACTCATTCATCCCATCACATGAGAAAGGAAGAATGCAGAAAGCTGGATCAGGGGGGAATTTATTTCCTCCAGTTGGGATGGAATTTCAGAATTGCACTCTGGCCAAGTTCTTTCTCTGGAGGGTAAGATTCTGCTACATAAAAAGCTCTGGACACGTTTCAAAACATTTTATATCTCCCCCCCACCCCCTGTCATCTCCTCTCACCACCCCTTCCAGAGCCCCCAGGGTATATTTCTCCATCCTTACTCTGAGAACCTGGGGGGCAAGCACCGAAGACTGTGGCTCCTAGGATTTTTCCCCCTTTCAACTAGTCATGCTTGGCATCTAGCAATTTGTGAAAATTACCATTTAAGTCATCCTGCTAGTCTAGGGCTCCTGCTGCAAGTTAAGTGGATCTTGGCTACTGTAACTCTCTCGATATGCCTGTCTCTCCAAATTTTGGGGTGACAATTAGTCTTGCAACTTTAGGTCTTTGTTGAGTCTAAGGAAAGTTGTTTATTTCCAGTTTTTATTTTTTTTAAGGATAGACATGATGACTTCTGTAAATTGCTTCTCTTAATGTTAGCATCTTATATAATCATAGTACAGCTGTTAATACTAAGAAACTAATTTTGGTCCTATACTATTAGGGCTTCCCCGGTGGTGCAGTGGCAAAGAATCTGCCTGCCAATGTAGGAGATGCAGGAGACATGAGCTTGATTCCTGGGTTGGGAAGATCTCCTGGAGGAGAAAATGGCAACCCACTCCAATACTCTTGTCTGGGAAATCCAGTCCATGGGATTGCAGAGTCAGACAAAACTGAGTCACTGAGCACACAATACATTATTAACTAGAGAATTCATTCTAATTTCACCAGCCTTACCATTAATGTCCTTTGTCTGTTCCAGATCCAGATGAGAATAAAATACTGCATTTAGTCATATATCAGCCTTGTGCTTACTCAGCTGTGTCCAACTCTTTGTGACCTCACGGACTGTAGCCCGCCAGACTCGTCTGTCCATGGGGATTCTCCAGGCAAAAATACTGAAGTGGGTTGCTATGCCCTCCTTCAGGGGATCTTCCCAACCCAGGGATCGAACCCAGGTCTCCCTCATTGCAGGCAGGTTCTATACTGTCTGAGCCACCAGGAAAGCCCATATATCAGCCTAGTTATCCACAATCTGTGATAACTTCCCAGACTTTTCTTGTTTTTCATGATTTTTTCAGATTTGAAGATCTCACTTAGTTTTTCTCTGATGTTTTCTCATGAATAGATTTGGGTCCCAGGATTCAGTATGGTGTCTGTACTAGCAGCATCAGCAGCAGTTGGGAATGCTTAGAAATGCAATTTCTTGTCCCCACCCCAGACTTCTTGGCATTGACATCCAGAAATGTTAGTTATATCTACCTTCTGAATAAATGTGATGCAAAGAGGAATACTTCCCTGGTGGCTCAGATGGTAAAGTGTCTGCCTACAATGTGGGAAACCCGGGTTCAATCCCTGGGTTGGGAAAATCTTGAGAAGGAAATGGCAACCCACTCCAGTACTCTTGCCTGGAAAATCCCATGGCCAGAGGAGCCTGGTAGGCCACAGTCCATGGGGTCACAAAGATTCAGACACGACTGAGCAACTTCACTACTATGGGTTTGGGGCAAATATAGTACAGAGGTGAGTGCTTTTTTATTATGCACCATATCAGAGGGTACATGATATCAATATAACTTACAATTAAGGATGAGAAGTACCTGCTAGTTTTCTCCACTGTAAAGTTATTCCTTTTCTCTCTCAAGTATCTGCTAGCTAGAAATCAATCACTAAATCCAGTGTATGCTCAAGGAGAAGGAAATCAAACTCCACCTCTTGTAGGCAGGATTTTATCTATTTCTTCATATATTATTTGTAATTTTTCTGAAATTTATTTTTATGGTCAATAGGTTCTCTATATTCATGTGGACTCATGGACATTTATTTTATACTTTGGCTTATAATCCAGTATTGATTGTTTGCTTTGTTGCTCAATTTGTTTAAAGTGTCTAGTTTAATCTTTGTTTGGGCTTATAATTTATTCAGTCTGTCTGTTTTAAGTAAATGAATGTCAAGTTGCTGTTCTCCCTGCGGGTGCATGTCACTTGCTGGAGTTCCTGTTGGTTGTTTGTCCTGTAATGTCCTTGTTCAGAAAGGTTTGAAAAAAGTCATTAATTTGCAGCAACATACTTTACAGCTCTCTATATCACTGAAGTCAACTGTAAAATGTTGATATCTGCCAGGAACACCGTTCCATGTATTCATAAAAATGTCTTAGGAAAATGTCCTGTAAAACATGATCCAATAACTCACATGAAAATAATGGGTGTATAATTACAATATAATTTTTGACTCTTTGGTTCTATGTGCTTTGAAGTCTTTTGATCCAGGTTGGTAACATTAAAGAAAATAAAAATAGAGAGATTATTTCTTAGTTTCCATTTCCATTCTCTCTCTTTGCATCACTTCCATTTGGACTTCACTTGACATACCTATTACACCATGAGGACCATGACTCTTGGCTTGTTTTATACCCACCTTATCAATCATGCTTTCTTGCCTTACAGCAATATGCTCACTCCCTGCTTTGTCCACAGTGGAGAACACAATAAATTACCTAAAACAGAAAGCTCACGTTACTCCCATAAAGCATGGAATACAAGCAGGGGGAATGTTCATGTAACACCCCCATCAATCAGCCCTCACAGAGAGGTACAACAGTAAATATCAATGGTGATGAAAAAAAAATGCTTTTCAAATGGCCACAGATTCCAGGATCTAAGAAAGAAATGCAACATTGATTTAGGACTCAAAGAGGTTTAAAGGTCAAAACAGATCAGAGAGAGTAGATCTAATACCTTATTATAGATTTGAGCAATTACTTGAGGAAAAATCCACTACTTTAATATAACTGACAGATGCTGAGGAAGTAGTATGGAAATGTACCATCTATGATAAAACACTATAAAAATGTATTCTGGTGGGAGACCAATGACATTTAAATTGTAAAAAGCTGTTTTCAACTTCCTCTACAGAAAATATTAATTAGAAAGAGATCCATGCCTATAGAGGGTCTTATCTAAATGAATGAGAGAATCTGTAGACCACTTGAATTAGTTAAAACTTTTGGTTGTTGAGGACTCAAATTATTTGTCAAAAAACAGAAAACTTAAGTTTCTCGATTGAATATTAGCACAACCTTAAAGTATGACTCCAGAATCACTAGAATTGGTAAGGGAAGATACAAATGTGATGTATATTAGTGGCCTTCTTATTATTAATACTTCTTTAGATTCTACTGAAATAAATAATGACTCAATAGGAGAGAAAGGGAATCTTTCTGAAATTTGCCTTAATAACTGAGCAGCAGGTACTTCCCATACTTATGCCTTCTTTCATTACAGAGACAGAGATCATGATATATGTCAAGGAAATAATCCAATGTAATATTGACTAATTTTTTACAGGAAGGGTCTGTATTTATACTCTGGTTCCTCTCCCCTGTGCACGATATTCTAGACAGATTATGTTTCTGAAAGAGTTTTCTTATTGATTTACATTAAAATATGTGTCCTAAGGATTTCATAAGAAATGGACATTATCAGCCTAAAACAAGCACTGAGCAGGATTAGGTTTTAGAGTTTGTTAAATACAAGAAACAAAATTAAGGTTGTCTTCCAATTGAGTGACAATCCATATCATTGCAATGCATAAAGGAGCAAAGGTAGTGGGGTATTTCCCCAAACTGGTATCTTATTATAAGGATTAAGCTAAAAAATTCTATTTGGTGGCATAATGATAAGCACATGACGGTTCTTATTAGTTGTCTCTTATTTTCTCTTTAGTCCCAGGCTACAATGCTACGCATATTTTAATGCCCAATATCTCCTTATTGGTTTATTGGAAGGCCACCCTATTATGCAAGGACAATCAGGTCACAATTGGCTTAAGCTGTGTGATATGAAGAAGAAGGACTGGGTCAAGGGACTGCGTGATAGACCTATCTCTGCCACAAACTAGACATATGACCTTGAATCTGCCCAAAATGGTTCCTGCTTTCCAGAAATTTGCTATCTAGGAGAAAAGTCAAACATATCCATAGATGATTCTGCTATCAAGCAAATATTAACTGGTTTGAAAGAAATAGAATGATATTTGTGGAGAAATTGAAAATCTGCAGGATTCTTGAAAATTCTGTCTCTTTTCTTAAGAGACTCAAAACTATATTCCTTTATAGCTCTGGAGGTCAGAAATGTGAAATTAGATTCAGTGGGATGAAGTCATAGTGTCAGAAGGACAGATTTTTTTTCTGGAGTCTCTGAGTGGATAATAAAACTTCCTTGCTGTTTCCAGCTTCTAAAGGCTGTTGACTTTCCTTGGGTCCTGGCCTCATCACTCCAGTCTGCTTTCACTGCCTTCTCCCTTGACTATGACCCTCCTGCCTCTCTCTTATCAGGACCTTTACAATTACATCGAGCCCATCTGGATGATGCAGGATTATCTACCCACTTCTAGAACCTTAGTTTAATCATATCAATAATGTTTCTTCTGCCATATAATGTAACACAGGTGCTGGGAATTAGGACATATTTGAGGGGCCACTATTCAGCTGACAGGGACTTTCCTAGTGGTGCAGACAGGAAAGAATCTGCCTGCAGGGCAGGAGATTCCTGGGTTGGGAAGATCCCTTGGAGAAGGGAATGGCAACTCACTCCAGTATTCAGACAGAGGAGCCTGGCGGGCTACAGTTCATTGGGTCACAAAGAGCAGATGTGACAGAATGACTAACACACACATTCAGCTGAAAACAGTAGTCCAGGGTCAGGGTGGAGATACAAGTAGAAGTCTCTTTACTTGTAGTGGAAGGAGGTCCAGAACCATTGATTTTTAGCAGATATGAAGGTCAAGGAGTCAGTGTGTGTGTGTGATGGAAGGAATCTAAAATTCTCTTAAAAAATAAATAAATAAATAAAATTCTCTTAAAGGAGGTTTTCATAGAACTATACTTTGAATCATGTTTAAGATGTTACAGTACTGTTGGAAAAGTGCAGAGAAGGAAACCCTTCATCAAAATAGCAAAGCAGTCTTGAAATGCAAAACATCAGAAGTGGTGAACCTGCAAAATGTTTAGGTGAGAGGTGATATGCTGGGAATTTGCTAACAAGAACACCTTGACAAAGTGCAGAGTTATGGTTTGACTCATTGCTAAGAGTAATTCTATTTTCAGACCTGCTTATGACGTTCTTTTTGTGTGTGTGTCAGAGCCCGCAGATATTTATGACACATATGAGCTATTAAACTATTAAATGGTCAGTCTTTTAAATCAAATCATGCCTGACACTTTCTGTTGCATAACTGTTTTTAAAATGAAAGTAAATAAAATAACCTCACAGTATGTCCACCACCTTATTTGATATTCTTCCATAGTTTTCTTAATTTGTCCCTACATCATTTGATGATATTAGTCAGTAAAGTAGCAGACTTGAATTTGAGTCCCGGCCCCAGAAAAAGGCCTTTGTTTGACTTGTTAAGTATAAAGTAGTCTTATCTATTGAGGAAGACATTAAACATGATTTTGGTGACTACGAAGAGAGTTAACTATGCAGCAAGTTATTCTGTGATAAAAAATATGCATAAATTGGAAATAAATATGCTGTTGCTGTTCAGCCACTCAGGCATGCCTGACACTTTGAAACCCCATGGACTGCAACATGCCAGCTACCTATGCCAGCTTGAGGTAATAAGAGCAACTTACAAGTGACTTCTTTTGGTATAAATACGATTATCTCTTAATCAAGAAGAAGATTATCTTTCCATGATCTATATGTGTAGTATGTAAAATTGCCCAGTAACTACAAAGTTGAATATCTAAGCACTCATGTGTACCATGACTTCCCTGTTGGCTCAGACGGTAAAGCGTCTGCCTACAATGTGGGAGACCCAGGTTCAGTCCTTGAGTCAGGAAGATCTCCTGGAGAAGGAAATGGCAACCCATTCCGGTATTTTTGCCTGGAAAATCCCATGGACAGAGGAGCCTGGTAGGCTACAGTCCATGGGGTCGCAAAGAGTCGGACACGACTGGGCAACTTCACTTTCTTTCTTTCATGTGTACCAAAAAGTGAAAGAGGAGAGTGAAAAAGTTGGCTTAAAGCTCAACGTTCAGAAAACTAAGATCATGGCATCTGGTCCCATCACTTCGTGGGAAATAGATGGGGAAACAGTGGAAACAGTGTCAGACTTTATTTTGGGGGGATCCAAAATCACTGCTGATGGTGATTGCAGCCATGAAATTAAAAGACGCTTACTCCTTGGAAGGAAGGTTATGACCAACCTAGATAGCATATTTAAAAGCAGAGACATTACTTTGCCAACAAAGGTCTGTCTAGTCAAGGCTATGGTTTTTCCAGTGGTCATGTATGGATGTGAGAGTTGGACAGTGAAGAAAGCTGAGCGCCGAAGAATTGATGCTTTTGAACTGTGGTGTTGGAGAAGACTCTTGAGAGTCCCTTGGACTTCAAGGAGATCCAACCAGTCCATCCTAAAGGAGATCAGTCCTGGGTGTTCATTGGAAGGACTGATGTTGAAGCTGAAACTCCAATACTTTGGCCACCTCATGCGAAGAGTTGACTCATTGGAAAAGACCCTAATGCTGGGAAGGATTGGGGGCAGGAGGAGAAGGGGACGACAGAGGATGAGATGGTTTGATGGCATCACCGACTCGATGGACATGGGTTTGGGTAAACTCCGGAAGTTGGTGATGGACGAGGAGGCCTGGCGTGCTACGATTCATGGGGTCGCAAAGAGTCGGACACGACTGAGCGACTGAACTGAACTGAACTGAAAGGGTTCATAGAATTAATAATTTGTACTCAAGAAATGATGCTTAAGACCCCCTCTTCAGGTTTCATTAACTTGTTAAAGAGGCTCACAGAATTCAGGAAAATACTTATTTCCACCACTTTATTGAAGACTATGATAAAAGATGGGCTTCCAAGGGCCTGCCTGCCAGTGCTGGAGACATAAGAGACATGGGTTCTATTCCTGGGTCAGGAAGATCTCCTGGAGGTGGCCACAGCAACCCCTTCCAATATTCTTGCTTGGAGAATCCACATGGACAGAGGAGCCTGGTGGGCTATAGTCCATGGGGTCACAAAGAGTCTGACACAACTAAAGTGATTTAGCACTAGCAATAGCAGTATGATAAAAGATATATATATATATGTTTATATATGTTTATATATATATATAAACATCCAGATGACGAGATACATAGGTTGATATCTGATGGGGCCTCAAGCTCAGGGAATTCTGTCCCCCTGGACACCCAGAAACTCTCTGCTTTCTATACTTTGGGGATTTTTATGGAGACTTCCTCATGTAGGCATGATGAGTCATTAACTCCACTTTCAGCTCTTCTCCCATCTCAAGAGAGTGGTGGAGTGGGGCTAGAAACATCAAGCCTTCATCATGGCTTGGTCTTTCTGAGGGCCAGCTCTCACCCAGGAGGTATCCAGGGGACCATCCAAAGGCATATTATGAGAACAAAAGACACTCCTAACACCCAGAGTGATAATTATAAGGAAATTATCAGCAGGAAATTACAAGGTTTTAGGAGCTGACTGTCAGGCACTGGTGGCAGAGACCAACATATATTTTTCACTATCTCACAGAATCATATTGGAAGGTGCCCGAGCCTGATTTTCTAGGTCATGATGAAACTTACATCTCAGTCAAAAGTCCTCCTGCAAAGAAGCAGATATCAGGACCCACCATGATTTCTGTTGATTCTACTTGTCCAAGTTAGGACCCTCCATGCTCTTCAGGTACCCTAATTGTTCACACTGTAGACTGTCATACCCCAGTGACAATATCATAAAGGGTGAAGAGGCTGTAATAAAAGCAACAATAGATGCCAAAGATATGTTCTTGAACATGTACATTCATGATAATATAACCAAATACATATTTCACATATGAATAAAAATTAACCAGGTAGTGATTAAAAAATACAATTCCCTAAGTGAATGTCCAATGATGTCACAAGGGAATTTACTCTAAGGCTCAAAAGTGCCCTCTCTATAAAGTACAGGCAAGACTCGAAACTCCAGTGATCTGGAAGGGGTAGGAGGGGGCAAGCAAGTGTACATTGAAAAAGAGAATATGTGTAGAACACACAGGAATATGATAATAGGCTACTTAAGACAACTTTAACTCAGGCCTTAGCTCTCCAATTACAGCTTAAGCTCACCCAACCCATTCCTGGCTTAAGGCTGTTCCACACATGTTTCTAACTCTGGAGACTGTCTATTTTGGGCAGAGTAAGAAGCAATGTGGTGAAGATATTATGGAAAAGATTTAAAGAAAATGAAGACATGTTTTGGATTTGGAAATATTGCATTGATCTCTCAAAATGTGTGTATGTGTGTGTGTGTGTTTATACAGCATGGCCCATAAGTTTTTGTGAAGTTTTTCCAACTTCATTACTATAAATGCTACTAGCACAAAACATATCATTTAGAGTTTTAATTATTTACCTTTTTATTATACTTAAGTTCTAAAAATTTTAAATAATTGCTAATTTGAATTTTCATGTCAATTACTCTGAGTGAAGCTGGCAAAGATGGATGGAAACTACAACAAATTATTTATGCAAAATTAAATATAAAATAAATTTCTATTTCTGGATTAATGAAAGTAAAAGATGTATCATACGGGGAAAATAGTGGTAATGTGCAACAATGGGAATGAATATAGTAGACATTATGTTAAATGAAAGCCAGACAAAGGCATGTATTTCTTCTTATCAATTATGTACAGAATCTACAAATAAAGAAGTCAAACTTATAGAAACAGAGAAGTGGTTGGCAGGCGCTGGGGTTGGGGCAAATAAGGAGGGGCAGGTAACAGGGTACAAGCTTTGCGATGAGACAAAGGTCTCAGGATCTAATGGCAACTAGAGTTGACAGCACTATATTGTGTAACTGAAATTTATTGTGTAACTTCAACGTAAATATATGAGATGAAAAAAAAATGATGAGATTGTGGACAGAGGAGATTCTAAGAGTGTAAATCCTTGGAAAACAACCAAAATACTGGGAGAATTTCTGAGTTTCAAAAGCTATGAAATTGGTTGGTTCAAGCCAAGATCTCCAAGAAATCTTAGGAACAAGGAAATATCTGGTCTCCTGGTGGAATGAATAGAAAATTGACTAATGTCTAGAAGGTCCTTGAGGGTGGAGGGGTAGAGTTGTGGGGCTGGATGGTGGGGGAGGGGCTGTGGCCCAGCCTTCTCCTTTCCTGTCCCCTCCCCCAACCACAGGAGCCCTTTGTGACAAGGCTGCAGGCTCTGTGATGCCAGGCCTGGGGATTTAGTTCCCAACTACAAACCCTGTGCTCAGGCAGCAGTGGGGTTCAGACAATGAAGAATTTTCTCTTTTGTCCAAAAAGCACTTTTGACACTTGGTTGAACTCCAGTGACACTGCTTGGACGATTGAAATCATCTTCGCCTTTCTGTGTGGACTGGGTCTCTTTTTCCTGTTCCTTTCTTACCACCAGAATAACGCATTTTTTCCTCCTCCTAGGAAACATGGAAACAGCAAGAAGGTAAGGAACCCTTGGCCCAGACCCACAAGCACATGATTCTCTTTTCTATTATTATGTCTACTTTTCTGAACCAACTCAAGAGACTCCTGAGATGGGAAAGAACAGGACATCTATTCTCAAGAAAGAATAGATCATCATCTGTCTAGGGACAAACTAGGCTGGACAGGGGATCAGTGAAAACTAATTGTGAATCCTAGAGTGAACACTAGGATTTCTATCCAAAGATCTCAGATCAGTAGTTCAGGTGTGGTTGGGTCTCCAGGGCAAATCATGACACAGTGACCAGAAGCCAAGAAGTGGATACTGAGTTCATTCTCAGCCAGGAGAAGCCCCCAAACACACCAGTTCCCCAGCCGTGAATTGGTGTCTCAGACAAGGGCTGATCAGAGGACAGTGCTGAGGCCCTGAGAGCCTTAGAGCAGGGGCTAGAGTGAGGCCCTAGCTTCAGGAAGCCAAGACCTACCTGATGGAGCTAAGATTCTCCAATAGGTCTGAGAATATGCGTGTTTCTTCAGCAGAGGAACAGTGATGAAAGAAATCCAGGGTAGGTCTCACATAGAAAATCCTTCTCACATCTAGGAAATGTTTTCTAGGAATTAGCTCTCCCAATAATCAAAGAGGAAACCTGGAAATATGTCTGCACAAATATATATAGGCACATTTATGTACATTCATCTGGACTTCAGTGGTGATGGAATGACTCCTTCATTACAATTTTCATTTACTTTAGAATACTAACATAAGGATCAGTAAGACCTGTAAAGCGTCTGCCTACAATGCGGGAGACCCAGGTTTGATCCCTGGGTCAGGAAGATCCCCTGGACAAGGAAATGGCAACCCACTCCAGTATTCTTGCCTAGAAAATCCCATGGACTGAGGATCCTGGTAGGCTACAGTCCATGGGGTCGCAAAGAGTCGGACACGACTGAGCGATTTCACTTTCACTTTCACTTTTCACTTTCTCCTTTAGTCAACAATGTTGTTGGTGGTGGTGTGTGTGTGTGTGTGTGTGTATCTGTGTGAATTATTGAATTAGAGTTGACCTACAATGTTGCATTAGTTTTGGATGTACAGAAAAGTGATTTATATATATATACACACACACACACACATATATATATATATACATATATATATAATTATTCTTTTTCAGATATATATATTCTCTTTTGGATTCTTTTTCATTATGGGTTATTACAAGATATTAGGTACAGTTCCCTGTTCTACACAGTGGGTTCTTGTTGTTTGTCTGTTTTGCATATGGTTCAACTACTTTGTTTTGTATTAACTTTTCAACTAGTTTTCTTTTAAATTATTCTTATAATGTCTGCTACATGAAAAGAATATATTCTGCATATGGTAGAAATTAAATTGACTAATTTCCAGTGGAAAAAATTATGCAGGTAATTTATGATTTTTTTTTTCATTTTAAACTACAGGCTGAATAAGAAAGGACAGATAATGTAAATATTTATAAACCAGATACATAAAAGGGCTGCAATTCTTTTTAAAAAGGGAAAATCCTTCTTTATGCTCTTCAAAGAAGGAAAACAGAAAATATTTTTATCTGCTTTAAAAATGAGTGAAAGGAAATTACCCCATAGAGCTCTGTTACTGAAATGAACAAAGTCATATTATATATTGACACTGAGTGTCTGATGCTTGTCTAGAGATGGGAGACTGAGATTTGGGTCGCAGGGTCTCATTTTTTCCATCTCTCAGCATCAAATGGATCTGAGAGGGAGAAGCAGGACTAGGAAGAGAAGCGCAGCTTTGAAAGGTGAGTTCTGCCATTCAGCTATGTGTACCCCTGATGTTAGCCCCCATGTATCCATCCATGAGGGCCCAGCGCCTCTGGTTCTGAGGAGACCAGTGGAAGGTCTTTCCCTTGGGAAACAGAACCCCCAGGGAGGCTTATGGAAAGGAGAGCAGAACCCAGATACTACCCAGATTCCATGGACAGAATGAAGCTGTGAGGGGCCTGGATATGTGTGTAGCCCTGCTTATATCCAGTGGGGCTTATAACCAGGTGTGTGTGGGTTGCATTGGACCAATAGCACCTGGATTGGGAGGTAGGACTCCAGGTTTGACCATGGACACATTATTCAACTTTTCTCAGATTTGTCTGTGCAGTGACCCCTGCCCTGCTGAGGCAAGTGAACACTGCAGGTTGTGAAGGCAGCGGGGGGGTAAAGGATACGGAAACACTTTGTAAATGATACACCCTTTCATGAGCTTCACTGTCACTGTGAATGATTATGTGGCCTTAGACACTAGTGCTTGGGCTCCAATATCCCAATGGTGGCCCCTTAAAGAGAGTGCATTCAGCCTCTTGTAAGACCCCTAGGAAGGGGCTCCCACCTTCCTCACCGTGACCCAGTCTGCTGAATTTCAGTTTGCAGAGATTGCCTGGAAGAGCTGGAAGGGACCCGCAAGCTGGTTTTACTTCTTCAGAGGTAAAGAATCTTCCTCTTCTCTCTTGGGTTGTTCTTCCTCCCAGAGTGTTTGGTGTGACCCCAGGGCTGCAGGCAGCCTGAGACTGAGCTGGGAAGGGAAGCCTTGGGAGTGGGATATGGCTAACGTCTTGGGGTGAGGGCAGCAGGAGCACTGTGAAGTCACCATGGGGGCCAGGCAGGGCTGTGGCTGCAGGTGCCCACCCCTGCCTGGCCTGACATGCCCTCATGGCCTTGGGGGTTCCTGGCTGCAGCTTGTGCCTTGTGTTCCCTGCAGCCATGTGGGAAGTCTCCTTGATAAAAGCAGCTTTCATCAGCTCTCCTGGCAAGATCCTCCTGGTGTGGGACAGGAAGCAGCTCCTGCTGGAGCCCACCAGCCCTGCATGGAGCCTGTGGGGGAGGCTGTTTCCACCATATCCCCAGCTCCTCTGACCCAGGACCCTGTGCCTTTGGCCTCTACTTTAGCAGCAGAACCTCAAGACAGATCCAATTTGGAGAAAATCCCATTTGGTACTGTTGCAAAGAGCTCCCCTCCAGGTAACTCTTTTTTGGCATCTACCATCCCAGCCGTGGCAAGCCTTGGTCTCTTCACAAGCTATCCCATTTCGTTTCTGTCCTGCTGGTGGGACACTACCAAGGCCTTGTTCTTCCCCACCTCATCACAGAGCAAGTCCCATCAAGAAGACCTGTCTCCCCACCCACCAGAGGCCTCATTCGGGGGGGGCCCTATAGACAAACAGGTAGAGATCGGTAGCCCCTCATTTATCAACCCTGATGTGCAAAAGCTGCTGGATATCCTAATCACCAAGAGAGTAGAGCTGAGGATTTGTAAGGAGGGAAAAAAGGACAGGTCATTCTCAGAGCAAATGAGCCCAGACTACCACCTGAAGTCTTCAGGGAATACATGGAAATCACTGGGTACTGAGCAGGACATCACAACCCCTCAATCTTTCTGGAATGTGAAAGACAAACCAGAGCAGCTACCTGAGCCACAGCAGCTCTTACATCCTGAGAGTCTGAGGGATCACATAGAGAGGAAATACAGCCAGCTCTTCTGGGGTCTCCCCTCTCTGCACAGCGAGTCCCTGGTGGGAGTTGCCCTTGTCTCTAGGAGCTCCTCCCAACCACAGGCACCCTTTGTTTTATTCAATGGAATCTCTAACGTCTTTCCAGTCTCAATTCAACCTGGAATATCTTTAAGTCTTTCCCAGGCCCCACTCTTGCCCTGCGCTGGGGCCCAACCCCAGCCTTTCTCTCAAAACTTGTCTCTGTACCAGCCCCCACCTATGGTTCAGATCCAAAGCCAGCCCTACCTCCCGTCTCCTCTCCTCTTCAGACCACCTTATTCTTCACCCCAGGTGAGTACCTGTGGGCTCTACTGTCTTCCATTTCAGAACAACCCACTGTCTTTTATCCCAACTGAAACTCAATGTCTGGAGTACCCCTTGTTGCAGAAGCAACTGAAAACTGAGACGCCTTTACCCTCTGTGGACAAGAGATCACAGGAAGTCTTTAGCCAACTCATTCCCAACTGTCCCCAGGCCCAAACGTTAGTCCCTGTTCCTCATGGAGACTTAATCAGATCTGATTTCCAGAAGCTACATCTTCAAAAGAAGCCCATGGAAGATCAACTCAAGGGGAGTCGGGTCCGCAGCATCCACCTGTCTCTACAGCTGAGTTCATCTCAGTGCCAATTCCTAGTGACTTATCAGGCCCAGGGCAAGCAGAGATCCTGGCATCTGTCTGCTTTTAGAGGCAAAAGGAACCAGGATGCCCAGAAGACAAGGTCCAGGTGCCCTAGGAGATCCCGTAGGAGGAGTCAGATGAAGTTCCAGCTAGAAACAGATTTTAGCGAGGGTCTAAGGCCATGTCTGAGGGGGATCTCGAAAGATCCCTCCAGGTCCGGCTTCCCCAAGAAGTTTCTGCAAATGAACTCTGAGAAGGAGTCAGAAAGTTACTTGTTGAGGCCCTCAGAGAGTGACTTGCTGAGGCCCTCGAAAAATGACTCCAGTGATTACTTACCCAGTGGCCCAGATAAGAAACATCTAGAAAAAGCCTTAAAAGCCCATTTGGACAAAAAGTTGAGGCAGATTGATCAGGGTTTGATCCCTGTGACAGTGCGTCGATCCTGGCTTGCCGCCACCTGTGCTTCTTCTAGGACCCACCCTCACAAGGAAATCAGGAATCTAGCATCCCTGAAACCCCGTATAAACATCTCCCATGAGATTTCTTTGCTCAGTCCAAGCATTCAACAAATGCTGGAAGCACATATCATAAGGTTTCGGGTAAGGCACAAGTGGGGCAGATTCAAACAGGGCTCTGAACCTATAAATTTCAAACCATCTGAGGCTCAAATTTCGCCCTTTCCAACGTCCACATTTTCCCTCTCAGCCATCTGGCAACCTGGGACACATTCAAAAACCAACGTTTCTAAGTTCTTGGGAAAACCTCAGCCCCATCAGGGAAAGCAAATGATAACAAAAGCATCAGTTCCCACCCTGGGGAGTCCCATCCCAGGTATCCCCATACCTGCAAGGTGGGATATCCAGAGGGCCCTGGGGAAGACTGCGCCTGGTGACAGTCGTGAGCCCTCAGAGGCCCCTCTGACTGGACCGAAGGGCAGGCCACCTCATCAGATGCCCGTACCCAACCTCAAGGGTAGAACCTGGCAGAATGGGACTGTCCTGAGGGCCAGGAAAAGCGGCCTAAAGCCCAGTCTCAAAAGGGAAGAGAGTTGGGGTTGGCTCTCAAAATATCCCTGCCATAATGCATTAATACTGGACATGGGCTTAAAGTCCCAATCTTCAAGGGCCAAACAGAAGGCCAAGGAGGACCCTCCCTGGGAAGTCTTCTTGGGTCCCACTGTGCCAGTCAACTCCCAAACCAGCAACATGGATCTGAGGAGATCAGATGTTCCAGTCACCAAGAAAACCTTGCCCCCACCCACAAACTCAGTTGGCCAATATTCAGAGAAGCCACATTCTAAAACACAGGTGGCTAGTAAATTTGAGTTTGGAAGCAAGTTAGAATCAGAGAACCAGCTTCAAGGCCGTGCCACTGATGACCTCCTGCAACAGTCTCACACTGATGTCCTTCTTCAAGACTATACCACTGGCAAGCTCCTCCAGGACTTTGCCACCAACATGCCCCTTCAAGACCCTCACACTGACGTGATCCTTGCTGCAGACATCTTGGCTTCTCATAGGTCACTGTTAAGTTCTCAGATGGAATATGCTAGAGGGGACACACCAGCTTCACATGAGGTGCCATGTGACCTCAAAGCGAGTACACAGAGAACTCAGGAGCAGCAGAAGTTCCAAAAACCAAAACTGAAGGCCTCATGTAAGAGCCAGAGAGAGATGTTTGCCCCAACTGAAGAGTGGAGGGACTTTCAGAGTTTCCAACCAGGAGAAAATGAAGAAATGAGGAGTATCCAGAGACAACAGAAACATAGGAAAGCCAAGGTGAGGGGCCCATGTGAGGGCCAGTTTGCCTCAGCTGATGAGGGGGAGATTTGTGAGAAGCTCAAGCCAGAAGAAGATAGAGAAACTGTCAGCCAAGGCAAGATGTTTGCTCCAACCGAGGAGAGTAGGGGCTCTAAGAGACTCCAGCAAGAAGAGGATGAAGAAATGAAAAGCAAGAGGGAGATGCTTGTCATAATTGATGAGTGGAGGAAGGCTAGGAGGCTCCAATCAAGAGGACATGAAAAAGTGAGGAGCAGCCAGGGACAGCAGAAACCCAGGAAACCAAAAGTTAAGGATCCTTGTAAGGGCCCATTTGCCTCACTTGATGAGGGGGAGATCTGTGAGAACCTTGAATCAGAAGAGGATGAAGAAATGAACAGCCAAACTGAGATGTATCCCCCAGCTTGGGAGTGGAGGGGTTTTAAGAAGCCCCCACCAAAAGGACATGAAGAAACCAAAAGCAGGAGCGAGATGCTCACTTCACCTGAGGACTGCAGGGCTTCTAAAAGGCCCCCACCAGAAGATCATGAAAAAACAAAAAGTCAGAGCAAGATGCTCACCTCAACTGAAGAGTTAAATATTAGGAAGCTCCAAGCAGGAGAACAAGAAACGGGGAGTAGTCAACAACAACAGAAACCCAGGAAACCAAATGTTAGGGACTCTTGTAAGGGCTCGTTTGCCTCAACTGATGAGGGGGAGATCTGTGAGAGGCCCGAACCAGAAGAAGATGAAGAAATGCATAGCCAAAGCAAGATGTTGGCCCCAACTGATGAGAGGAAGGGCAATTGGAGACCCAAATTGGGAAAGTATGAAGAAAGGATTTCAGGAATAAGGGCTTCTCATACCAGAGTGATGAGCCAGTCTCCTCAGGTGAGGGAAACAGAGTCTCTTGGGAGCAAATACCTCCAGTTCTCGCCAGAAAAGGAAAAACTTTTACCAGAAAGTTACTTGAAAAAAAGAATGAGGCACTTTCTACAGTGTCTTAGCCCAAATAAAAAAGACAAACAAATAGAAGAAACCTTTCAAAAAGGCAGGCCTGCATCAGTGGCTGCTCAGCACCAGGAACAATTCAAAGATAAATTCATTGTAGATGGCAGGGCTCTTGATCCTGAGGTGATTGGAACAGCTGTTGGACAGGTCCTGATAGAGAAACTGGGGGTTCAACAAGGATCCCAGGACTCAAAAGTAAATCACCACAGAGAACAGCTTCAGGACCTAGTGGGTGGGCATTCCCACCACCACAGGACTCTCTTTTCCTCAGAACAGAGAAGAATGTTGAAAGACACAGTGCATAGTCACCAAGCCAGTCCCAAGGACCACAGCCATCTTAGCTCGAGCAGGCATTCCAGAGACAAGGGCAACAGGCAGGCCTTCCCACCCAGGGAGCCAGAGTCCACAGCCAGACCCTGCCAGCGTGGTCCAAGGGTGGCAAGTGACTCAGGGAACCTGCACCATTGCCCAACATGCTGGCCTCAAAAATGTGTCACCTCTGGTCAACAAGAGCGTGCTTCTCATGCCTCTCCCAGTAGGAAAAAGTTTGTACAAGAAAAAATTCAGTACCTGCAGAGAAAACCTGTTTTTCCTCATGTTAGCACATCGTCTATGTGCTAAAGTCTTCCTACCACAACTTTTTTATTATTTCCCCCAAATAAATGTTTTTTCTCATGAAAGGTGGTAGCTTCCATCTGTGCCCTGCTGGGGGGAAGGGAAGGGCTCGGGGTCCATTATTCCCAGCTGCCTGCTTTGACTTCCAGATGGGAAGGGGCCATGGAGGGAAGGTGACCTCAATGTGCACCCCAAATCACTCACTGCACTTGAATGTTTCCATAATTACAGCATTACAGAAACAAGCAACAGCATTCAGGACATGTCGAGGTGAACTAAACCTAAAGACCTCCCCCTTCTCAGGATCCAGCTCAGTCCTCTTCACCTCTCTCTCTACCTTGAACTTGTGGGGCTGTAAGGGAGTGGTTTTCAGAGGTTGAAATTCCCCTCTGGCTCAGAAAGTGCCAGACATAAGCTCACATGTCAGAATAAGGAGGGGAGTTTGGGAGCAGTGCTGGCTCCGAGTCCAGGGTAGGAGAAACCTCATCCCCACATATTGGTGGGATTAGATGACACCTGTCTTAGAAGCCCCTTCTCTCCCTGATGGAGCTGGGATTGAGATGGACCAGGTCTGTCACCCTTCCTCTGTCTTTCTCATGCTCTGGAGCAGAAGCAAGGATGAGGACCACACTCTCAGCTCTAAGGGTGTGGTGTCTACCAAGGGCCAGTCCACCCCTTCCCTGGAGGAGAGAATAGCCCTGATCATAGTACTCACCTCCCCCAAGGGAATGAGCAGGGGAGTGACTGTGTGCATCACCAGGACCAGGATCTCAGAGGCAGCAGAACCTCTGAGAAAGGAAGCTTCACTTCTCCACAGTGTAAATCATCAGATTTCACAGGACCAGGAGCTCAGGACAAACTTGTGGTCTGTGACCTCTACCTCCACGTGTGGCCCAAGGAGGCTCCCAGGTGACAGGTGGGACTCAACAGGCCCAGAGGCTGTGCAGGAATCATAGCAAGTCTCACCTTCTCCCAGCCTTGCTCACCCCAGAGCCTGGAGAAGGAAGAGACCAGCAGACAGGATGTGTCACCCAGTGAGTGGGAAGTGACCTATGGAGAAGGGTGCTGTCAGCTTTTCTACCCAGGCCCATCCACACAGGAAAGCAGGGATACAGGAGCAATTCTCTAGAGTGATTCAGGGCTCTGTGTCATAGTCACTACTGCAGCAGAGAGACCTGCTCCAGGAGGGGTCCCTGATCCAGGAAACAACAGGAATGAGCCTGCCCCCATCTGTAAGGACCTCAGTATGTGAGACCAGAACCGGGGTGGTGTGGGGCAGAGGGCACCGGTCTGCTTGTGCTGTGGGTTCTTCCTGGAGCCAGGTCCTGTCTGGGCCCCATCCTCCAGGGTGGGCACAGCAGTGGGGGCTCAGCCAGGGTCTGAGGGAGGGGCTGGGACCCAGGCCACAGAGTGACCTCCAGAGCTCAGGAGAAGAGGACACAGAGCAGGGACCCTGAGCTTGGCTGCTGCCTGGTTCTCTTAGAGGCACTGAGAGGTGAGTGCTGGGGGTGAGGGGAGTTGAAACCCGGCCGCTGTGGGGAGCAGTGACACAGAGGAACACTGACAGAACAGCAAGAAACAAGAAGGAGCAAGTAAGTCCCTGAGCCCTTCTCCTGCCCTAAAGTGCAGAACGGACAGCAATCTAGGGCCCCCCACTTAGCGTCCCCACACACAAAGACCCACACTGACGCCACACAGGGACCTCCCACAGACCCACACTGACCCCACATTGAGACCTGCACACAGATCCACACAGGGGGGCCCAGTGCCCCACCGAGACAATGGAGACCCCACAAACAGTGGCCCCACATCCACTCACAGGAGCCCGAGCAGCCAGCCAGGGAGAGGCCCTCCGAGTGGATCCTAAGCCATGAAGCAAACTGAAGGTGCAGGAGATCAGTACCAGTGTCCCTCAGAGAAAATTCTTCTGTGTTTTGTTTTCTTCTTGGATATTTTTTAATTACTACTGAAGAAAAGAGTTACAGTTTCCCAGTGAAAATGCGCAAAATCCTTGCCTTCAAGGGTTTTCATTGGCTTGAGCATCTAATGAAGGCGAATCTCTGTCCAATTTTAGTTATCGTTCAGTCAAACGGCGTCAGGGGGTCGCGTGCTTTGTTGTGTTGGGGACAACTTCCTGCACTCAAAGTGACTTCTTTCCTTTGGACGCATGATGTAGAGAGGTCTACTGCAAGTGGGATCCAGGATAAAATGAACCAGCCAAGAGGCATCTGACACCTGTTTGTTCGCTGTGCAGATGGCACGTGATCTCACACGGAATAGCTTGTGTTAGGCTTGTGAGGTTTGCTTTAGTTTTCAACGAAACAAGCCATTTTATCAAACACATGAAGTTTATTCACAAATGAGACAGATTTTTGGCAATACCTCTATTACATCCTCTGGCATATTTGTACTTACTGCTTAATATTAAATGATACTGTTTATCTTACTCCTCTTAAAATATAGGAGTACAGTCAGGTAATTGTATGGTATGCATGCCTCTAGAATATGAAAAAAAAATCCTAGTGTTTATCCATGATGGCTTAAACTTCTCAACCATTTAGAAGGATTCACATTCTATATAATTGTAAGAAATGTGAATTTTCCAAGAATTAGGAAATTTATATTTGTTATAGGGCTATCAAAAGGATGCATTGCTTAAAAGAATTTTGAAATCTTAGAAAACATGTCACTTAATTAGTGTTTGAAACATATATTACATCAAATTACTTAAGATTTGGCATTTTAAAAATTGTTAAAGAAAGCATATCTTTAATCAACATTTCTATTATAACAAGAATAATAGAGGTCTCACTGTAAGCATAATACTTTCCAAATTGCGCACTCAGTTAAGACTACATGTTTCTCATTGGTCATAAAAATTATGTTGCTCTTGCATTGTAAAATCTGGATAATGAACAGATGTCAAGTATATATCTGGTTAAGTCTCTCAGGTCACACTTTGGGGTGATAATGTCATTGTCCTTTCTCTCAAAAGAGAGGAATGAGTTAATGTGAGGCCTCTGTGGGTGTATTTTTTAAGTAAGAAAAAAATTCAGGTTGTAAAATATTTTGCAAAATCATAGCTATTAATTTTTTGAGATTTGCCCCTTTGTGACATGTTATGTTGCTGAATCACAGAACTATGGAAAATGGCCACAGATGTCCTCTAATAGCCAATGAATAGTATTTACTAACTAGAGTTGCTCATTTTCCTATAGATACCACACCTACAACATCTCACAATTACGATAATGATACTTTCTTTTTGGGAGTTTAAGCCAGTATTCCTAAACTGTGTGTCTGACATAAAACTAAATTCTAGTAAGAGGCACTATAAAATATGTAATTCCCAAGAAAATAGATGAGGATTTAAGAAATACTGGTATCTTTCATAAGAAAACACGATCACTTCATCTCATCCTGATAATAAGAAATGTGGGTGACACGGTTCTTTGATCTAAATATTTGTATGTGTGCTTTAGCTGCTGCTGTGGATTGGCTGTATAAATATTATTCTTTTAAGATTTGTGGGTCAGAATATTTTTACATAAGTGATACATAGGATATGTGGTTTAGGAGTTAGTTGCTCTAGTCATTCTTATCCCTCTTGGAATGGAACATGAGGGCAAACAGAATAACCAGCACAAACATTTCCTGGAAGAATAATTTACATTTTCTTGAACATTCCAAGTAGAGGAATAAAAAGGTGGATCCTTCAGGTTAGCAGCTGAGATATGCTTATCCCAAAATAATTATGTAAGTTTTAGTCTATTAAAACTGGAAGGGTTCTTCCAAGGAGTTTTGATGAAAGGATTTGCTGGGAGCAGATCACGAAGCACAGGCAGGTCTAGTGTCTGTTGCCCACAGCCAGGACATTATCTAAAAGATATGTCCATCATTTAAGGAGGAGCCACAACTTTTCCAAAGCAATGGGTGCTGCTCCCATACTCCGTTTAATCAGAGATGACACTGCTCTTCACCATCCCCATACCCGATAGCCCACCCTCATTTTCTAGGGATTTACTGGGGACTTTAGATGAAGACAGGAAGAAAAAAACAGAGGAGAAGGAGAAAGAAGCAGGAGTGGGGAGGGAACAGGAGAAGGAGGACAATGAAGAAGTTCAGTTCAGTCACTCAGTCATGTCTGACTCTTTACGACCCCACAAACCACAGCACGCAAGACCTCCCTGTCCATCACCAACTGCTGGAGTCTACCCAAACCCATGTCCATTGAGTTGGTGATGCCATCCAACTATCTCATCCTCTGTTGTCCCCTTCTCCTCCTGCCCTCAATCTTTCCCAGCATCAGGGTCTTTTCAGATGAGTCAGCTCTTCGCATCACGTGGCCAAAGTATTGGAGCTTCACCTTCAACATCAGTCCTTCCAATGAACATTCAGGACTGATCTCCTTTAGGATGGGCTGGTTGGATCTTCTTGCAGTCCAAGGGACCCTCAAGAGTCTTCTCCAACACCACACTTCAAAAGCATCAATTCTTCGGTGCTCAGCTTTCTTCACCATCCAACTCTCACATCCATACATGACCACTGGAAAAACCATAGCCTTGACTAGACGGGCTTTTGTTGGCAAAGTAATGTCTCTGCTTTTAAATATGCTTTCTAGGTTTGCCATAACCTTCCTTCCAAGGAGTAAGCGTCTTTTAATTTCATGGCTGCAATCACCATCAGCAGTGATTCTGGAGCCCCCAAAAATAAAGTCTGACACTGTTTCCACTGTTTCCCCATCTATTTCCCATGAAGTGATGGGACCAGATGCCATGATCTTAGTTTTCTGAACGTTGAGCTTTAAGCCAACTTTTTCACTCTCCTCTTTCACCTTCCTCAAGGGGCTCTTCAGTTCTTCTTCACTTTCTGCCATAAGGGTGGTGTCATCTGCATATCTGAGGTTATTGATATTTCTCTCAGCAATCTTGATTCTAGCTTGTGCTTCACCCAACCCAGCATTTCTCATGATGTACTCTGCAATGAAGAAGAACCATTACCAAAAACTGACTGTGGCCTCTTCTGTAGACTGGTCACCTAATTAACAAATGAGGCCCTGAAGGCAGAGAGGTATTTCCCAAACCACACAGATACTTGCTTTCCACAACCAATGCAGGTGAAATGCTTCCTCTGTTATGTTACATCATATAACCTGTGTGAAAGAATCTTTTTCATTGGTTATCCAGATGATGTCCCCAGTATAAATTATTTCCACCACCACCAGGTTATGGCACATATTACTGTTTCAGCAAAATAAAAAAAACAGGTCACTTTTTCCACTCAAAGTATTTAGACTATGATACACTTCTTTGATAGCAGTCTGTTATTTTTCATTATAGCATGGTCTAAAAGGAAAAGAATAACAAGAAAAGGAAACTGACATAGAAAACAAGGCAATGCAGTATGAGCCACTTCTGTCTCTGGATTGAACTCCATCATGAGAACTGTACCTTTCTCCGAATCTTGATTCTAACTGGAATTCAAGGATGTCCATGCAGATTTTGAAGGTTGAAGGCAAAAGTACACAACATCCGGTCCTGGAGACACCACCCCTGCTTTCCTCCCACCTCCCCATGCACACCTTGAGAGAAGCAGCACGGAGGTTCACCAGCAAAAAGACTTCCCAACGGGGAAGCCCACCAGTCAGAGTGGACAAGACAGTACACTAAGATGCAGGAAGAAAATACTAGAACCTCCATTTGCATTCATTTTACCTCTTTCTTTTAAAATTCCTATATTCATATAAGCTTTGTCAATAGAATCGGGTTGTTGTTCAGTCACTAAGTCATGTCTGACTATTTGTGACCCTATGGACTGCAGCACATCAGGCTCTCCTGTCCTCCACTAACTCCCAGAGTCTGCTCAAATTCATGTCCATTGAATCGGTGATGCTAACCAACCATCTCATCTTCTGCTGCCCCCTCCTCCTTTTGCCTTCAATCTTAGTACATACATTTAATTTACATATACATAAATATGTACTCTGGATCTTCATGCTCAAAAAACTTTTTACTGAGTAGGAGAAGGATAGAAACCTTGGAGAACACTGACCTGAACCAAATTCCTGGTCTTTTCTAAGGAATCAAACCAGAATCCAAAGCAGCGTGGGCTCAGAGTTCTATCAGGCAAAGCTTGTGTGTGGACTGTCCAGAGAGAATGAGAACTGTGAATAAACTCTAGAGTATCAGTTTCACCAAACTCTGAAACTCACTGGGACACTGCCAGCCCTGAGTTCCACCTTGGAGGCTGATATAAGTGAACCATTCTCCTCTCAATTCTGCTGTAAGCAACATGCAGCTGTGAACAGGTAGGGACTCCAAGTCTGTACTGACAGCACATATCCAGTTAGAAGAGAGTGCAGGAACTCTTGGACCTTACAGCACCATCAGAGCTGCAGGGGAAGTGTGTGTGCGAGTGTAGAAGTGAGGGAGACCTTAGGCAATGTCTAGCATAGCAGAGATTGATGAACAGCTGTATGCACTGTACCCAGGAGAATGGCTTTCCCAGTTAAGAATGCAGTGGTTTACATTTACATTAGATTGTTTGGAAGTATCCTGTTGTTTTCGAGGCAAAATTCTGAAGGCGATAGTTTATTTGCTCATTTAAAAAACAGGTTTTATATATGGAAGGTGTTTTGGTTCGGGTAAGCAGTTGAGAGATAGAAGAAAATTGAACTCAGTAAGTCAAATTTATGGATATAATGAGTTGACTAGGAATCAAGAGAGTAAAAATATTGGACAAAATTAAACATCAGATCAATATACCCAAGGTGCACAACCATTGATCACACTCACAAGCTGGCATACTGAGAAAGGGTCCCAGCTTTCAGGCCAAGCAAATGCTGTGATCCAGTTGGAGCACTGACAGATCTGAAACACTTTCTCCCAATGCAGGGGTTATAACCTAAGATGAGGGGAGTTTAGTCAATAATCAAGTCTTGGTGAAAACAGCATCTGTAATTGTCAGCACTTGTCATTGGAAGATGACGTGAGAATGGCAAGTTGAAAAAGAGAACCATTTCAGTTTTGAGGCCAAAATCAACCACTTGAACACATAGAAAAAGGACTGAATTAAGAGTCTATACTGGTCAATCCACTGCACACTGCTGACATTACCCAGTAATCTTCAATAGGGTTGTCCTTACTTTACACCCTCTGTGGTCTCTACCACAGTGGAGAGGTCAGATATACTTGTCAAGGTCAAGTTGGATGTCAGTGAAAAACTCAGTGAAGGTATGGAATTCTTGCAATTTCCTCTCAGCTAGATGACCATTAAATGAAACATTTCATGATATGATATATAATAAATGATATATAATATGACATGACATGATTACTGTATCAACACACAAAGGAGTGGTAAAATACTGATATATAATAGAGTATCAGTTTCTCCAAACATACATACATATATGATATGTAATATATGATATGACATAATGATGTATCAATATGCAAAGTAATGATGTACAATATCTGTGACATGATTGATGCATCAATACAAAAAGGAATGGTAAAAAAAAAATATTATACATTACAAACTTGAAAAAAGCATTACTTGATAATCTCTGGAGATGTGCTCTATTTTTAATTTCATCCCACTTGGCTTCATAGGCTGTCATGTCTACATTCTTTTTATTAGGGTAACATTTTTGCTTTTACTCAGCATGTGGATAATTTAGCAGTGATTAAATTCTTATTTATTAAAACACTTTGTATTCAAATTATGAGCAGACTTTTTTGTAGACATCTTCTTTGTTTTATGTCATCTGACTCTTGATATCATTTCACCAGCTCCCTACTGAATAGAGCTGGAGAGGTGTACTGATAGAGGTTTAAATCCTAAGCAAAGGAATCGACATGGCCAGGATGAGACAGGAATTAAGGATACACGTGTGCTAAGTCACTTCAGTTACGTCCAACTCTTTGCGACCCTATGGACTGCAACCTGCCAGGCTTCTCTGTCCATGGGACTCTCCAGACAAGAACACTGTGTGGCTTTCCGTGTCCTCCTTCAGGGGATCTTCCCGACACAGGGGTCGAACTCGTGTCTCTTACATCTGCATTGGCAGGCGGGTTCTTTACCACTAACATCACCTGGGAAGCCCAGTATTTAAGGGAGGATAGATGGACTGAAATCTTACTGATGATTTTAACACGAGTTTTTACTATATGTGAAATGAAGTCACTCAGTCGTGTCTGAATCTTTGTGACCCCATGGACTGTAGCCTACCAGGCTTCTCCGTCCATGGGATTTTTCAGGCAAGAATACTGGAGTGGGTTGCCATTTCCTTCTCCAGGGGATCTTCCCGACCCAGGGATCGAACCTAGGTCTCCTGCATTGTAGGCAGATGCTTTACCCTCTGAGCCACCAGGGAAGCCCTACTTACTATATAAAATACAACAAATATTAAACATGGGAGTAGGGGAGTTAAGCAAATTTTAGAAAATACATTCAATACTTCTTCTATTAATCTGTTTGTCCTTCATGCATTAAGTGGATTTGGCTAGAAGACTTGTACATATCCATTGATTTCTAAAATTTAGAATGATGTCTTCCAATTGAAGTTAAAACTTCCCCCATGTTTCATTTTTCCCTTGGGGGAAAAAAAAAGCAAAAACAACAACGGCCCTGTTAATGTCTAGAAGTAAGCCTGGACATAAATATTACCAAAAGGTATCACAGAATACAAACACAAAGTGAGATAACTCTGAGATCATGATAAAGTGAAGATTATTCACAGTTGTTCTCAAAGTACAGAAAAATGTCATTGTGCCACTTCCCAAAATACCAAGCATTCTATTCTCTTGGCTAAAATGAGTGGCATCTAGGTTGTTTCTAGTAATGGCTTTATTCTGGCTTCCCCGGTGACTCGGGCAGTAAAGAATCTGCCTCGATTCCTGGGTTGGGAAGATCCTCTGGAGAAGGGAATAGCAATGCACTCCAGTATTCCTGCTTGGAAAATTCCATGGACAGAACAGCCTGGAGGGCTACAGTCCATGGAGTCGGACATGACTTAGCGACTCACACTTTCACTTTCTGACTATAATCTTCCTAATAAAGGTAAGATTTATTGAGAGATGAATCATAGAGTTGTCTTGGCTTTCAGCATCCAATCTAAAGTGACCCATCACTTTTAGACCCTCCCTCAGTTTACCAACTAAAGCTCAAATCTTAAAGGGCTTTAGTTTCTAACACCCCCTTACTGAGACACCCCAGGGTTCCCCATGGTGTGTGTCTTCCCTCACTGCCATGAGTAATAAACCCAACTTGTTCACAGGTGTGTTCCTGGTGGTTTTTGCTGGAGAACATGGACATTGGAATGATCTCACCCTAACCAGCTGACTCTGGCATCTCATGGAGAACACCCCCATTCTTCAGCCCTTTTCCTAAACACTGCTCACCCCAGAAGGCCTTCTCTACTCCCTCAACGAGGGCTGGTCCCCCGTGCTGTGTTCTAGACCCCTTTGCAGTTTTCTTCTGTGACAACAGTGCATATCCTGAAGTGTTTCTATAATTGCACTGAAAGCTGTTTGCAGGCAAGAGTGAGAAGTGAAGCATGTCTAACCGCATTGCCAGTGCATGTGTGCTAAGTCGCTCAGCTATTTATACACACACACACACACACACACACACGTATCTGTTTTGTGTATGCCTCCAGGTGGCTCAGTGTAGAGAATTCGCCTGCTAGTGCAGGAGACTCAGGAGACTTGGGTTCGATCCCTGGGTCAGGAAGATCTCCTGCAGAAGGAAATGGCAAGCCACTCCAGTATTCTTACCTGGAGAATCCCATGGGAAGGGGAGCATGGTGGGCTACAGACCACAGGGTCACAAAAGAATAGGACACAACTGAGCATGCACACATACATACATACACATACATATGTGTGTTTTAGTGATTTTAAATTTGCATCACCTATTCCAGTTTTTGTTGGAAAATACTATTCTTATTTTTCCATAAAACATGGCCCACCAAAGTTGATCATCAGATTTGAAGCCCAAGTAACTGTCCTCTCTCTCCAGCAGCTTCTGACGGGTCTGCCTGTCCTTGGATTTGGGGGATTCCCTGTCTACCCTGAACCTCATCTGGCAGCATCCCCAGCTCACCTCTGACCCTCTAGTTCCAGCCATAATCCTCCACACTTTCATGAACATAAAGAAAGTTTTCGCCTCAGGGAAACACTGGATGGCTCTGCTGTAACTATGGGTTTGAAGTAAATGATCAATTCATGTGATTTGTCTATCAAACTTCAAGGGCAAATTGAATAGCTTTTTATTTTTTCTCTGAATCAGTGAAGATACACATCAATCTATTATTGAAAATAAAATTTCACTAAAATGTGCTTAATAATAAGAACTATTTGCCTAGCCCTAGATCCCAGAGGCTTTTCTCCCATGAATTTGTTTTCTGAAAGTTTTCTAGTACTATATTTTATATATAATTGTGTGCTTCTTTTAGAGTTAATTAGTTTGAGAAGGGTGAAATATGGGTTGAATTTATTTAGTCTGTGGATATCCGTTTTCTCCAGTATCATTTGTTAAAAAGACTAGACTTCCTCTCTCAGAACAAAAGTAGTAAAGTGGAAAAAAATGAAACATAAAAACTGAAAGTAAAGATTTTTATTTTCTTTGTGCATGCTAAGTCACTTCAGTCATGTCCAACTCTTTGCGATTCTATGGACTGTAGCCTGCTAGGCTCCTCTGTCCAGGCAAGAATGCTGGAGTGGGTTGCCATGCCCTCCTCCAGGGGATCTACCCAACCCAGGAATCAAACCCACGTCTCTCACATCTCCTGCATTGGTAGATGGGTTCTTTACCACTAGTGCCACCTGGGAAGCCCTATGTTCTTTGTAAAAAGATTTTATATTTTGTATTTAATACTTTGTAGTAAATTCTAACCAAGAAGGTGAAAGCGTCATACATTGAAAACAACAAAACATTGCTGAAAAAACTAAAGAAGACACAAATAAATGGAAAGATATTTATATCCATGGCTAGGAAGACTTAATTGTTATGATAGTAATACTACCCAAACCAAGCTACAGATTCAATGAAATCTCTATCAAAATATGAAGAGTTCTTTTCACAAAAATGGGATTTTAGAGGGGATTAAAAAGTCCAAAAAGGAGAAAAAACTAGAAGTCTCATACTTTCTAACTTTGAAGCTTACTACAAAGCTGTAGTAGCTAAAACAGTAAGATATTTGCATGAGGATAGACATGTAGACCAGTGGCATAGAACAGAGAGCTCAGAAATAAACCCTCACATGTATGGTAAATTGATTTTTGACAAAAGTGCCAAGACCATTCAATAGTAAAAATCTTTTCAACCAGTAGTGCTAGGAAAACTGGATATCTGCACACCAAAGAAGTTGGACTCTTACTCTATATTCAATGCAAAAATCAATTCAAAATTGATCAAAGATCTAAACTTAAGAACTCAAGCTACAGAAAACTCAGGGGAAAAATTTTTAAATCTTCATTACATTGGATTTAGTGATGACTTAATGAATTATGACACCAAAGCATAGGCAACTAAAGAAAACATGATAAATTAGATTTGATCAAAATTAACTTTTGTGCACCAAAGGATACTATCAAAATATCAAAATCACTTAATAATATATAGAATGTATTAAAATACTTGCAAGTACCATCTGATAGGGGGTTAATATCCAGAATATTTAAAAAATTCCCACAACTCCACAAAACAAGTAAACCAGTTCGAAAATGGGCAAAAGACTTGAATAGACATTTCTCAAAGAAGATATACAAATGGCTAATAAAGATGCTTGCTCCTTGGAAGAAAAGTTATGACCAACCTAGACAGCATATTAAAAAGCAGAGACATTACTTTGCCAATAAAGGTCCATCTAGTCAAAGCTATGGTTTTTCTGATAGTCATGTAGGGATGTGAGAGTTGGACTATAAAGAAAGCTGAGTGCTGAAGAATCAATGCTTTTGAACTGTGGTGTTGGAGAAGACTCTTGAGAGTCCCTTGGACCACAAGGAGACCCAACCAGCCCATCCTAAAGGAGATCAATCCTGAGTGTTCATTGGAAGGACTGATGCTGAAGCTGAAGCTCCAATACTTTGGCCACCTGATGCAAAGGGCTGACTCATTGGAAAAGACCCTGATGCTGGGAATGATTGAAGGCGGGAGGAGAAGGGGATGACAGAGGATGAGATAGCTGAATTTCATCACCAATTCGATGGATGAGTTTGAACAGGCTCTGGGAGTTGGTGATGGATAGGGAAGTCTAGCATGCTGTATTTCATGGGGTCACAAAGAGTTGGACATGACTGAGCAACTGAACTGACCTGAATAAGTACATGAAAAGTACATTAGTCATTAGGGAAATGCAAATCATAGCTACAGTGAGATACCATTTTATACCCATAAAATGGGTATTTAAAAGAAAAGAAAACAGATGACAAGGATATGGAGAAATTGGAACTCTCCTGCATTGCTGGAGGGAATGTAAAATGGTTCAGCTGCTGTTGAAAATAGTGTTAATTTTTCAGAAGACTAAATATGAAACTACTATATGACCCAGCAATTTCATTCCTAGGTATACATTCAAAAGAATTAAAAGCAGGGAATTGAACATATGTGTGTATATCAATTTCACAGCCATGTTATTTTAAATAACCAAAAGGTATAAATAACCTAAGAGTTCACAAGCAAACTAATGTGCAAAAAAATTGTGATATTAACATACAAAGGAATATTGTTCAACCATAGAAAGAAATGAAATTTTTATATATACTGCAACAGGCTAAGTGAAATTGTCCAAACACAAAACAGAAATCATTTGATGACTCACAGAGACAGAAAGTAGAATAGAGGTTACTAAGAACTGAGGGGAAAGGAGAAGAGGGATTACTGTTTAGCTGATACAAAGTTTTGGGGGGGAATTACAAAGTTTTAGACATAGTATTGATGGTTACACAACATTGAGAACTGAATTATATACCTTGGAACAGTTAAAATGATAAATATTATGGTATGTATATTTTACTACCATAAAGAAAAGATCCTCAGTTTCTTTGAGGTTTATATAAAATAAGTGGGAATACTAGGTTTTAGAAACAAAATATACAAGTATAGGTTAATTGAGAGAAAGTTTTTTGGCAATGAATTTTAAGGAAAGTGTTTAAATTGGACCTATACAGTAAAAATGTTACAAACATAATAGATAAAAATACTTGACAGAAGTTTCATAAGATTCATGGAAGTAGTTTTTAAAGTTATACTTTTTAAAGTTGCTATGCCTCTTCATTTCGACTTTATGTCAACCTGAGAAAGTATAACCAGTTATGCCCAATAGTAATTCCATAAAATAAAACAACAGACTGTTGCAAAGGTAGAATTCATTAATTATCCAGGGCGCTATAGTATAAGTATAGTATCTATACTCTTTTGGGTGAATTATTGAAATTTTAACAGAAACATTTTTTAAAAAAGCTTTTGATTGAATGACCACTGAATACAAACTCAGGATAGTAGAGGCATATGTAGGATTTTACCATCTCTGATTGCTTCCAGAATTTCATGGTGTATATAATGTGATTCTCCAACTCTAGAAAGATCACACTGACCAGGAGAAAGGCTGCTTTCTTAATCTTGGCTTCTGATCCAAAATTTTCAGCGGTTTTTCATTGTCTAAAAGACAAAACCCAAATTCCTTAGTGTGATATTATCTGGGGCTCAAAATATAATATTGCCAATCACTTCTCCAAGTTCTGAAGTCCTTCTAGAGTCAACCCGCTTTTGTCAAGTAGTTATCACTGTTGTGATTCTGTTCAGATGTATGATTGTTTCATTTCTCTCACTGTATTAGATTGTAATTTTTGCTCAGCACATATCCCTATGCTCAGCAGTAACTAATTAATTAGTTAAGATTGTTAGAGCCATCTGTCTGTGCATCATCCTTCCTATAAATCTTCTCACCCTTCATCTCCTATGAGGCCTTCTCATCTCTAGACTCTTACTACTCAATCCATAGGAAAATAACCTTCTGATGAGTTTGCTGAAGCCCAGTTATATCACCTCATACTTCAGCTCAGATATCTTTCTCTGTTCCTCAATAGGGTTTTCCTGATAGCTCAGTTGGTAAAGAATCTGCCTTCAATGCAGGACACTGTGGTTTGATTTCTGCTTCGGGAAGGTCTGCTGGAGAAAGGATAGACCACCCACTCCAGTATTCTTGGGCATCCTTTGTGGCTCAGCTGGTAAAGAATCCGTCTGCAATGCAGGAGACCTGAGTTTGATCTCTGGGTTGGGAAGATCCCCTGGAAAAGGGTCCCTCAATAATTTATATTCAGATCTCTACTTTCTTGGTTCTTGCCTTATATTTTGTTCCATTCATCAACCAAACCGGACTATTCACATTAGCCCCAAACATCCCTCCACCCTTCAGCTAATGGCATGCTCTCTGTCTCAAGCACCCCTCTTATTCTCTGTGCATTAAAACAATACCCCAGTTTCAGAAAAAGTTGGCCCAAATGTCACTTCTTCCAGGTAGCTTTCCTATTATCGTCCAATCTGAAAATGAGATTCTTGTTTTAAAATTCTCTGGCATTGGAGACATATCTCTTTTAAGGCATGTATTTTATTAGACTGATTACAGTTACTTCTGTGAATGCTTACTTTTGCTAAAATCCTCTTGAAGTCATAGATGAGCTGGATTTACCTCTGTGTCTATGGCACCCTGCAGGGAGTTGATACAGGCTCAGAGTGTTAGACAAGCTGGTTAAAATGACCCTGAACTGAGCTGGAGAACAGGTGAAAGATGTAAGAAAAAGTGTGAGAGCACTCTGACCCAGGCATTCTAAGCAGATCTTCAGCGAACAAGTTGATCTCAAGTCATTGCCATTGCCCATCATATATCACCATCTCAATAGGCAAAATGGTGCTAGAAAAATGCATCTTTAGCTGTTAAATTTGAGTTTTAACTGAAGATACAAGGATTACACACATTACACACACAGTTTTCTTTTTTTTTTCATTTATAACACACATACATATTAAAGAGAAATATGCCTTATGATTGCTTGTGTTCACCAAATAAAGTGGTTGACATGACTGAAGAGAGCAGAGTTTTTATGAGTGTCCTTATTCTAGACTTTATTGGTTTTTAAAAAATTCTAAGGTTCAAACAAACTAGTCTAATGAAGCCAAGGCTTATACAACTAAGACTCTCATTGGATGCATAATCTATTCTGTAAGCCTGGCAAGTGGTGAGAGTGCACAGCCTTACATTCATTTGGAGGTCAACCTAATATCATCATACGAATTCTTTATCAATTTGGAGCATGTGGGCTAGGATGTTTATTTGTTGCACTTGAGAGTATGAAAAGCGAGGATCTGCCCAGAAAAAAGATCTTGATTAGAATATATTGAAAATCCTTTCAAGTTCAAGTTTTGAAATTCCCATTTGAATGATTGGAAAGAATAGCTTATTTTCATGATGAAAAAAAGTATGAAAAGCGAGGATCTTCCCAGAAAAAAGATGTTGATTAGAATATATTGAAAATCCTTTCAAGTTCATGTTTTGAAATTCCCATTTGAATGATTGATTGGAAAGAATAGCTTATTTTCATGATGAAAGAAAGTGTAAAAATGTTAGTCACTCAGTTGCGTCTGACTCTTGGCAACCTTATGGACTGAAGCTCGCTACATTTCTCTGTCCGTGGAATTCTCCAGGCAAGAATGCTGGAGTGGGTTGCCACTCCCTTCTCCAGGGGATCTTCCCGACCCAGGGACTGAACCTGGGTCTCCTGCATCACAGGCCGATTCTTTATCATCTGAGCCACCAAGGAAGCCCCTATTTTCACGATAGAGCTGTTTTCTTGGACCCAAATTCCACAGCTCAGATACAGAACACAAAGAAAGAGCCCAAGCCTACCCACTTTATAGTTTAGTGCTGGTGGTCTGGTCTATGATTAGCAAAGAAGCTAAGGAACAAGCTTCAGTTATCTGGCTTCATGCAGATTTCTACAGACGAAGGAAGAAAATAGGAGTGACGATGTTAGGCTGTTGTGTATTGCTATGCATGCCTTTCATTGCACAGTCTGTGCAGCCCTGGACAAAGGCAGATAAAGCAGTACTTACCGGTTTCTTCATCACTGTGCATCGCCAGACTGGAAGAATATGAAGCAAACTTTCAAGAGGTAAAAGTTCGCTATATCCAAAGAACAAGTGAATAAAATTATCAGAAATTAGCCAGAGGAAGAATAGGTGGAATTATCGTACAAAATCCCTACTGAGTGTTATACTAAACTGACAACACATATTTTAGTCTCTTTGGTGAAAAATCACTCCCCATTAAGATTTTCTATTCATAAATATTACTTCCTTTGTTCTTTTTATAGTTATTTCAATATAAATTAATCAGATGTTCAGAGAGAAGATTAAGTATTGATCTTCAGGCCTCATCATTTTTGGCACCAGGGACCGATTTCATAGAGAACAATTTTTCCATGGGCTGTGAGGAGAGTGAGAATGATTTTGAGATGATTCAAGTGCAGTAGTGTTCCTGCTCATATGAGAATCTAATGCTACCACTGATCTGGTAGGGAGTGGAGCTCAGGCCGTAATCCGAGTGATGGGGAGCAGCTGTAAACACAAATGAAGTTTAGTGGTTCACCACTCATCTCCTGCTGGGCAGCCAGGTTCCTAACAGACCTTGGACAAGTACCAGTCCATGGCCTGGTGGTTGGGGACCCCTGTTATAGAAGCATTTAGTGTGTTTCAAATGAAATACATAGATAGTTCTGCCTATGCATGTATGTCCAAGTTGTAAAACAAGTGATTTGAATGTGTTTAGCCCCCTGTGATGCTAGAGAAATTAAACATCCTAAAACAAATTCAGTTCTATTTATCCTGATTCAAACAAAAAATATTTAGTATCTATCAATACTCATATATGTAAGGCAGCCAAGCAAGTCCTTAAGTTTATTCATCTAATGTAGAAAAAGTTCTGGTGATCACACTTATATCCAGAGACCATACATGATGTAACCCACAAGAAAGATCTTCAACTATGTATCTATTCTTCCCAGTAGATGTTAAGTTATATTGTTATGCACACTAAAAATTATTTTTCCATGATTTATGTAAATAAGTTAAGCATGGTATGTCATTCAAAATATATACATATATACATAACAGAAAACTTTAAATGTAAAATGATTGATTTTGTAAGGAAAATTAAGCATGATAAAAGTAAGAATACAGTATAATTTTTGAAGCAAAATACTGTTTTCTGCATTATTTTTATTTTAGATATATTTAGTTTTTACTGAAGTCACTATAGTTTGTTAATGACTTTGGGGAAGTTAGGAAATATTTTAGTATATTGACAATCCCTTCTCCGCCATTACTCAGGTATCTCTAAGGGAAAGAAAATCTGTATTTTAATTCTGAGAGGAGGAAAAGACCTCAGTCAAGTCTGAAGTTGGTAACTCAGAGTTTCTCTTCTTGCATAACCAACATTTTGTAGCTGCCATTTCTGACTGAGTGATCAGGTTATACAGATTCTCATATTTTTCCCAGTCCCTCCTTATTTCCATCATCAACCATTCCCCTACCATATTGTTTATCTTAAATTGCACGGCCTCTATCAGGCTGCTGGTCTTTATAATGAACCTTAGTCCCTGGGTTTCATTCTTCATTTCCATGTCTCTCCTTGCATTTCATGCTTCAGGGCATAAGTACAGATTCACACTGAGACACACTTTCCCCACCACACTCACACTTCAAAAATTAAAAACAGGACATTAAAAAAAATCACCACTGGTATTTCATAGGTTCAAAAACCAGGCTTATTTTACCATTTACATTTCCTCTATAGTGGAGTTTCTAGGCAAATATTTTGCCAATTTCCTTACTGAAATTTTTTTCTTCTATTGCTAAGCTCCAAATCTTTACATATCCTGAATATAAATCCTATGTCTAATGTATGTTTTACAAGTATCTTCTTTCAGTCTTTGACTTGACTTTTTAATTCCTTAACAGTGTATTTTGAAGAGCAAAAGCTTTTAAATTTAACAAAATCTAATTTATTAATAGGTTGTGTCCTACATGAAAGCTTTCATAAAAGTCTACATAAAAACTCAGAACTACAAATATCTCCTTGTGTTTTTTTTTTGCAAGTTTTATAGTTTTAGCTCTTCTGTTTAGGTCGGTGAGCCATTCTGAGTTAATCTTCCTACATGCTTTGAGGTAAGAGTCAAAATTTATTTATTACATATGCATATCTAATGGCTTTAGCACCATTTATTGAAAATATGTAACAGATGTAAAGAACAGTCTTTTGGACTCTGTGGGAGAAGGCGAGGGTGGGATGATTTGAGAGAATAGCATTGAAACATGTATATTATCATATGTGAAACAGATTGCCAGTCCAGGTTTGATTCATGAGACAGGGTCCTCAGGGCTGGTACACTGGGATGACCCTGAGGGATGGGATGGAGAGGGATGTGGCAGGGGGTTTCAGGATGGGGAGCACGTGTACACCCATGGCTGATTCATGTCAATGTATGGCAAAAACCACTACAATATTGTAAAGTAATTAGCCTCCAATTAAAATAAATTAATTAATTTAAAAAAAAAGAAAATATGTCTTTCCCCTTTGAATCACTTTGGCACATTTGTTGAAAATCAACAGATCATCCCTTTATGTGTGAATTTAATTCTGAACTCTATTCTCTTTCAGTGATTTACAAACCCATCTTTACATGTCTTATAATGACTCGATTATAATAAATCTTAAAATCAGTTAGGGCAACTTTCCCAACTTTGTTCTTATTTATCACAGTCATTTTGAACTAATATCTTAAAAACATTTTCTTGCCTATTTTGGCCCTATTTCTGCCATATTCATTTTGGAATATGCTTTCCAGTTAAGTAAGAGCAACCACTGGGGTCTTTATTAGAATTGCATTGTTTGTAGACACACTTGAGAAAAATTGATATTCTTTTATTAATGTGCCTTAGGGCTCATCCAACGTTTTTCAATAAAATTTGAAAATGTTTTTCCATAAAGAACATAAAGACATATTTGTTTGGATTTATTCTTTGGCACTATATATTTCTGAAATGATGTTTTCACATTTCCTAATAATTTGTTGCTGGGATATCTAACTTCAGTTTAAGGTATTTTTCTTATATCTTGCAAACTTGGCCAAACTCTTTGAAATTCAAAAATTTGTTTGCAGTTTTTAGTTTCTATGTTGACAGCTATTTTCTCTACTGCTCATTATGATTTTATTTCCTCCTTTATATTTCTTATACATGATAGTTTCATTTCTTGTCTTACTACTTCAGCTAGGCTTCCTTGCACAATGTTGACTAAAGCAGTGGCAATGGGCATTCTTTTCATGCTCCCTGTTTTAAAAGAAATAGTTTAAACATTTCGCCTTCCTGTATGATGTCCATTTTGTTTTGTTTTTTGGTTTTGTCTTCATCAAGGTAAATAAGTATCTTTTCATTTCTAGTCTGCTGAGGTTTATCTAACTATTCTGGTTACTATAAAAGGATGTTAAATTATGTGCCATTTTCTGTAAATACTGAGATAATCAAAAGTATCATGTATTTTAATGTACTAATAGTGGCTTACACTAATAATTTCTAAATGTTTTACCTTTTTTATTCCTGAGGCAATCCTTGTTTTTTCTTTCATTAGGTGTTAAATTTTAATAAATATTCCGCACACAAAACCCCATCCTCAGCATCTACTTTCAGAGAATCCAACCTATAATAGTGGTTGATTGTTGCATCTTAGGACATTTTCAAGCCACCTGGCTATGACATCCTCAAATATTCCAGTCCTAATGGCTTCCAAACTTTTTGCCTGACACTCCCTTTCCTGCCACCTTATAATCTTACCTACGGGTATATCCTGGAGAAGGAAATGGCAACCCACTTCAGTCTTCTTGTCTGAGAAATCCCATGGACAGAGGAACCTAGCAGGCTACAGGCCATGGGGTCACAAAAGAGTTGGGCATGACTCACTGACTAAACAACAAAAACAACACAGGCACATCCAGCTTAGACATCACATTTTCCACAAAATCTCTTTTTAGTTTCCCTAAACTTCCTTACTGCATTCTTTCCACTCTGCTCCCAAGGTATTTTGTTGTTACACGTAAGTTAGATTTATGAAGTAATAAAAATCAAATAAGACATTAATAACCATAAATTTGCTGTCACCTTTTTAAAGACTGGAGAAAATAGAATGATGGGACATGGAAATAGAGTGATTGGACTAAGTAAACAATAGAGTCCAGTAGAGTGATTGTCTAATCACTCTTTGTCCAATAGAGTGATTGGACAAAGTAAACAATGAATGAGAAATTGGGTATCTAAAGGAGCAAACATATTTACAGACTAGTCTGTGGTAGTTGGTACCCAGCGGCCCATAGTGGCCAAAGAAGTCATGTGGCCAAGTGAATTGGGAGATCAGAACAAGCAGGAGTGTTGCGTTAGAACTAAGAACATGTTCACAACTACATCTCTGAGGATGTTTACCTCTCCCCTTGCCTCACTGTAGAAATACATACTAATTAATGCCACTGAGTAAAAAGGTAGGAGTTCATAATCCCTTTGGAAGTTGGTAATTGGCATAGACTCTAGCTTATTTCTCCCAAGTGGTATTTCTTTAATATCCCAATTCCATAATCCATGTGTCATTTCTTAAGGCTTAGCATAGCTCTAACTCTGGAGCTCCACATATTCATTTGAATTGATTTTGCCAGATGTTTTTAAGAAAAGAAAACACAGAAGATAACATAAAAACACTAAGTGACTGACAGAGAGCACAAAAAGGAAAAAAAGCACAGAAAAGTCAGTTGGAATGCTGATACCATAGACCAGAGCTCTGCTATTGCTTCTTACCCTACATTGAGACCTCTTTGGTTGTAAACATTATGTTTTACTGTGCTTGCTGGCTCTGCCATTTTCTTTAGGAATTATAAGCAAAACACAACAAAAACACCTCACTACCAAAAATTCTGGTAGCAAAGTTTCACCTAAGCATGTGGACCCTGTTACCTGTTTTTAAACTTTCTCTGTTTACAATTTTAAAGTATGTTAAAATCTTTTGCAGTTTGGTTCTATCTCTTTTGTTAATCAATTTGTCTTGCATTTCTTCCCAAATCCTATGATTAGTCATGTTGAAGACTTTAAGATTGCCTACTACACTGATTTATTTTTGCTACTGTTGACTTCTTCTCCCCACTCTGGGATTTCTAGTCTTCCTTCTAGGAATACCTATCCTTTTCATCTGGTGAAGTCCCACTGCAATATTTGGACCAAAACATGCATGGCCTCACCTGACATGTTTTCTTCAGCTCCCTCAATCAGAACAAGTGACCACCTCTTCCATATGTCCTTACAATTTTTGCAGACCTCTAGGTTTTCCCCAGTACAATGTTAATTTCTGTTGTCCCCAATTCATTTTTGCTATCACCCCTCTTCACTTCAGCACCCAACATGGGGTCATGCATATGGCAGACATAAAGTTGTTGCTGTTTAGCTGCTAAGTCATATCTGATTCTTTGCAGCGCCATGGACTATAGCCCACCAGACTCCTCTGGCCATGGGATTTCCCAAGCAAGAAAACTGGAGTGGGTTGCCATTTCCTTCTCCAGGGACTCTTTCTAAGCCCAGATCAAACTCATATACCCTGCATTAGCAGGTAAATTCTCTACCACCAGGGCCACCAGGGAAGCCCAGACAATAATGCAGGCTGAGTAAATCAGTAAGAAAATAAATGAATAGTTACTGATATCAAAACACACTTCTAAAATGATATATTTATTGTCAATCTAAATCTCTCACATTCCTAGTAGATTGTATTTCTTCTTGTCTATTTCAAAGAAAGAGGGTAGATTTTCCTCTCAGAAGGTGTTTGACCCATTTTTAATTTGCATCAAGGATGCAGGGTGTCTTTAGTGTTCCATTAGCACAGTATTACCCTGTCATCAGTAATAACTCAAGTTCAGCTTTTTTGATTCTGCAGGAAATATTATGCTAAAGTATCACCTTGTCAGCAACAATAACTCAATTTCTCTTTTCCTAAGCTGAAAATGAATTATTGTTGATGATAAGCTAATACTATTCTAAAGTCTTAAAGAAATTTAAGAGCAATACAACCAATTGGCAAGAACACTGAAATAGCCAGAAACAATCAAGCAAAGCCCTAATATAGATTAGATAGCTTGGAAAAGGTTGTGGTGTGCATCATATAGTCATGTGATTCAGAGCATGCGTAATTAAGAGCCAATAGGCACATTTATCCAAAGTCATGTAATTCTGTTTTTCTTTCAAAGAAATAGAAATTTTATTGTACATATATTAAAGGGTTATTTAGTTGTATTATGGAAGTCACATAATTCCTAAGCACTAATTCTGGAATTATCAAGTTGCTTTCTTCAAGTTTTCTAAATATATTTTCCATCTTTATAATATGTTCATTTTAAGATGCACTCTGCTTTAAAGTCTGCCTATGGTGTGCTTAGGATTCTATCATTGTTGTTAAAAATCACACAAGTGACTAGTTATAAGAAAAGTCACAATTATGGGGAAAAAACACTTATTAAAAGAATAAACGAGTAAAAGATTTACATGGGTGGATATATATCCAGGTATGTGCATGTTTATATGTGTAAATATATGTGCATATTAGATCTCTGTGCATGTACAAACTTTCCAACGTTCTAAAGGCGACAGAGATGGCATCCAGTTCCTCTGAATGAGGGAGCTGGAGAGGGTATCTCAGGTGAAGTGGCAACTGCATTGGTGATAATGCAATGGGAATTCCTCAGATGGAAAATAAATTTCCTACTTTATTTTTTATTACATGAAAATAATAAGCATCCCATGAATCAAGGGCCATCAATAAACTTCAGTTCAGTTCAGTCGCTCAGTCGTGTCCGACTCTTTGCGACCCCATGAATCGCAGCACACCAGGCCTCTCTGTCCATCACCAACTCCCAGAGTCTACCCAAACCCATGTCCATCGAGTCAGTGATGCCATCCAACCATCTCATCCTCTGTCGTCCCCTTCTCCTCCTGCCCCCAATCCTACCCAGCATTAGGGTCTTTTCCAATGAGTCAACTCTTTGCATGAAGTGGCCGAAGTATTGGAGTTTCAGCTTCAACATCAGTCCTTCCAATGAACACCCAGGACAGATCTCCTTTAGGATGGATTGATTGGATCTCCTTTCAGTCCAAAGGATTCTCAAGAGTCTTCTCCAACACCACAGTTCAAAAGCATCAATTCTGCGGCGCTCAGCTTTCTTCACCGTCCAACTCTCACATCCATACATGACCACTGGAAAAACCATAGCCTTGACTAGACGGACTTTTGTTGGCAAAGTAATGTCTCTGCAGAATTAAACAAATACTGTAGATCTACCACAAGTGAGGCTCTATATTGATGTCTATTAAAAACACAGAACACCAACATTAAAAGGAAACTTGAAAGGCATTGATCTGATGTTCCATCTGAAGCTGATACACAATATGACATCAGTGATTCCTGGAGGGGAGAGAAAAGCCTTTCCTTCAAGTCATACACTAAGAAATACACTATCTCCCTTTTGGACTGATCTAATTGTTACAAAATAAGGTCTATTGTGATGAAATTTGCTTCTAAAAATAATGTCATTTTCAAAATTGGCCCTAATTTTGTTTTACATTCTTCTGTATCTTAAACAAAGGCAGTTCCTTAAAATAGTAATCACTTGACTTTGTTTCTATAGAGTCTACCATGCATATCACTTTATTCTAGAAATATTCAATGTTTCTCTTAAAATGCAGAGTGGATGACAGAGCAAAGTACTAGACATGGTCTCTTGCTACACAACTGTTTGGCATTCTTCTACTTGTCTTTCTGTACTAACAGATTTTCTTATATTTTGATAACATATTTATAACAAACACAGAGTGATGTATTTTCATTTTCAAAGAGTCATTTTCTGTATAGGTTCCTAGAAGCCTTGAAAGTCTATTGAAAGCCATCAAATGAATACAAAAGTATAAGTTAAAATTTTCTGTGTGATCAAATGTCAATTCATTTGATGCCATTAAAACTTTACAAAAACATTCAAAGTACCGAAAGGATCTACAATGCCTCAGGCATCTTTGAGACACTTAAAAGAAAACATAATAAGTAAAAGTAAAAAGAAAGATGCTTCTTAGGAGAATTCAGTGATCACACAGCTGTATCTGCAATCTAAACATCTTACCATGACCTTCAGGAGATACAGTGGGAGCCTCTACAGTTCAAAACCAAGTTCCTGAAAGGACAGCACCCATAGAGTATAATGTGCATTTCTGTGTAATTGTTGTTTACCTTTGGAAATGAAAGCCATCAAGAATATTTGCATGAAAAAGTAAAAACTGCATGAAAAAGTAAAAAGCAGGAAGTTCAAATCTTTGGGTACAGTATACATTATGGGTTTTTTTCTCTTTTTGGTCAACAAAAGTTTTAAAGTTTACTGGAATCATTTGCATAAATGTAATTGGAGCTGTTGTTGTTCAGTCACTCAGTCATGTCTGACTCTTTTGTGACTCCATGGACTGTAGCTCCTCTGTCCATGGGATTTCCCAGGCAAGAAGACTTGAGTGAGTTGCCATTTCTTTCTCCAGGGCATCTTTCACACCCAGGGATTGAACCTACGTCTCTGTCATATCTTGCATTGGCAGGCTGATTCTTTACTGCTGAGCCATCAGGGAAGCCCATAAATTGGAGTACCATCAGCAAAAAAAATAAACAAAAAAAACAGTTTTTAGAAAGTAATATTACTCAGACTAGAAGTCTATGATCAATGCATATATTTATATGTGAATGTACATACCTATTTTTGTGACCAAATGAAATACTCCTTCTCATTAAAGTCTACCCTTTGTAAATGAAAGCACTCTATCTCCCTCTTGGAGAAAATGAAAGTGAAAAGTGAAAGTGAAGTCACTCAGTCGTGTCCAACTCTTTGCGACCCCATGGAGAGTGTAGCCTACCAGGCTCCTCTGTCCGTGGGATTTTCCAGGCAAGAATACTGGAATGGGTTGCCATTTCCTTCTCCAGGAGATCTTCCCGACCCAGGGATTGAACCCGGGTCTCCGACATTGTAGGCAGACTGAGCCACCATCTGAGCCACCAGGGAAGTCCCCTTGTAGAAGGAAATGGCAATACATGGACAACAAAAGAGTCCAAAATGCAATACTTGGATGCAATCTCAAAAACGACAGAATGATCTCTGTTCATTTCCAAGGCAAACCATTCAATACCACGGTAATTCAAGTCTATGTGCCAAACAATAACACTGAAGAAGCTGAACGTGAATGGCTCTATGAAGACCTACAAGACCTTTTAGAATTAACACCCCAAAAAGATGTCCTTCTCACTACAGGGGACTGGAATGCAAAAGTAGGAAGTCAAGAAACACATGGAGTAACAGGCAAATCTGGCCTTGCAGTACAGAATGAAGCAGGGCAAAGGCTAATAGAGTTTTGCCAAGAGAATGCACTGGTCATAGCAAACACACTGTTCCAACAACACAAGAAAAGACTCTACACATGGACATCACCAGATGGTCAATACCAAAAACAGATTATATTCTTTGCAGCCAAAGATGGAGAAGCTCTATACAGTCAGCAAAAACAAGACCGGGAGCTGACTGTGGCTCAGATCATAAACTCCTTATTGCCAAATTCAGACTTAAATTGAAGAAAGTGGGGAAAACCACTAGACTATTCAGGTATGACTTAAATCAAATCCCTTATGATTATACAATGGAAGTGAGAAATAGATTTAAGAGGCTATATCTGGTAGACAGAGTGCCTGATGAACTATGGACAGAGGTTCATGATGTTGTACAGGAGACAAGCATCAAGACCATCCCCAAGAAAAAGAAATAAAAAAAAGCAAAATGGTTGACTTAGGAGGCCTTAACAAATAGCTATGAAAAGAAGAGAAGTGAAAAGCAAGGAGAAAAGGAAAGATATACCCATTTTAATGCAGAGTTCCAAAGAATAGCAAGGAGAGATAAGAAAGCCTTCCTCAGTGATCAATGCAAAGAAATAGAGGAAAACAATAGAATAGGAAAGGCTAGAGATCTCTTCAAGAAAATTAGAGATACCAAGGGAACATTTCATGCAAAGATAGGCACGATAAAAGACAGAAATGGTATGGACCTAAGAGAAGCAGAAGATATTAAGAAGAGGAGGCAAGAACACAGAAGAACTATACAAAAAAGATCTTCACAACCCAGATAATCACAATGGTGTTATCACTCACCTAGAGCCAGACATCCTGGAATGTGAAGTCAAGTGGGCCTTAGGAAGCATCACTATGAACAAAGCTAGTGGAGGTGATGGAATTCCAGTTGAGCTATTTCAAATCCTAAAAGATGATGCTGTGAAAGTGCTGCACTCAATATGCCAGCAAATTTGGAAAACTCAGCAGTGGCCACAGGACTGGAAAAGGTCAGTTTTCATTCCAATCCCAAAGAAAGGCAATGCCAAAGAATGCTCAAACTACTGCACAATTGTACTCATCTCACACGTTGGTAAAGTCATGCTCAAAATTCTCCAAGCCAGGCGTCAGCAATATGTGAACTGTGAACTTCCAGATGTTTAAGTTGGTTTTAGAAAAGGCAGAGGAGCCAGAGATCAAATGACCAACATCCTCTGGATCATTGAAAAAGCAAGAGAGTTCGAGAAACACATCTATATCTGCTTTAATGACTATGACAAAGCCTTTGACTGTGTGGATCACAATAAACTGTGGAAAATTCTGAAAGAGGTGGGAATACCAGACCACTTGACCTGCCTCTTGAGAAATCTGTATGCAGGTCAGGAAGCAACAGTTAGAACTGTACACGGAACAACAATCTGGTTCCAAATAGGAAAAGGAGTACGTCAAGGCTGTACATTGTCACCCTGCTTATTTAACCTCTATGCAGAGTACATCATGAGAAACACTGGGCTAGATGAAGCACAAGCTGGAATCAAGATTGCCAGGAGAAATATCAATAACCTCAGATATGCAGATGACACCACCCTTATGGCAGAAAGTGAAGAAGAACTAAAGAGCATCTTGATGAAAGTGAAAGAGGAGAGAGAAAAAGTTGGCTTAAACCTCAACATTCAGAAAACTAAGATCATGGCATCCGGTCCCATCACTTCATGGCAAATAGATGGGGAAACAGTGGCAGACTTTTTTATTTTGGGGGGCTCCAAAATCACTGCAGATGGTGACTGCAGTCATGAAATTAAAAGATGCTTACTCCTTGGAAGGAAAGTTATGACCAACCTAGATAGCATATTAAAAAGCAGAGACATTACTTTTTCAACAAAGGTCCGTCTAGTCAAGGCTATGGTTTTTCCAGTAGTCATGTATGGATGTGAGAGTTGGACTATAAAGAAAGCTGAGAGCAGAAGAACTGATGATTTTTATCTGTGGTGTTGGAGAAGACTTTTGCGAGTCCCTTGGACTGCAAGAAGCTCCAGCCAGTCCACCCTAAAGGAAATCAGTCCAGGGTGTTCATTGGAAGGACTGATGTCAAAGCTGAAACTCCAATTTTTTGGCCACCTGATGTGAAGAACTGACTCATTTGAAAAGACCCTGATGTTGGGAAAGATTGAAGGCATTAAGAGAAGGGGACGACAGAGGATGAGATGGTTAAATGCCATCACCAACTCAATGGACATGCGTTTGGGTAAACTCTGGGAGTTGGTGATGGACAGGGAGGCCGGGTGTGCTGCGATTCATGGGGTCGCATAGAGTCGGACACAACTGTGCGACTGAACTGAACTGAATCCACTCCAGTATTCTTGCCTGGAGAATCCTGTGGACAGAGAAGCCTGGCAGGCTACAGTCCATGGGGTCACAATAGTTGGACGTGACTAGCAACTAAACCACCATGACCATCTCCTTCTCAATGTAGCAATAAACAGTTAGTGATGGTGTAGTCTTGTCTCAAACAATATTGTGGATTAGTTGTCTCTTTTGATGAAAACCAGGTAATACTTAAAGTGATTTCCATCTGAAATTTCCAACTCACTTTCAGAAATAAATGAAGTCTCTTTTCATTTCACCTTCAAACCTATGTACAGGTGACATTTTAGAGGGTATTTGGTGATGAAACTGGAAAGGAAGTCCTTGCTTTCCATAAAATGTAAATTGTTGTATTTCCAGACATCTCATCATGAATTTATGGGTAGTAAGCAAAGGGACAAATGGGTCATGATTTTGGCGGGAAGGGTATAATTGTCTCAGAATGATATTTACACCGAAAAGATCTTCCCCTCATCTTCTACTATAGAAATATTCTCATTTTAGGATAATCATCCATTCAAATAGCTTACTTTCTCCATCAACTATGCACTCAAGGAGCAGGAGTCAGGTCATTTGTTGCTTATTGTTGTTTAGTCGCTAAGTCACGTCTGACTCTCTTGTGACCCCATGAATTGTAGTCCCCCAAGCTCCTCTGTCCATGGGATTGTCCAGGCAAGAATACTGGAGTGGACCGTCATTTCTTTCTCCAGGGGATCTTCCTGACCCAGGGAAATTTACCATTAAATTTCTTACACAAAACACAAACTAACAGAAACCTGACAGATACTGACATAAAAAGGTCATCTACAAATATGGTTCAACATGTTGTCTTAGTAAATATGCTAAAATACTTGAATCCTACAGATCGAACAACCATAATCACAAGTAATAAGACTTTGTTTTCCTAAAGTGTCTATTCTCAGCTTTACTCAATATCTTACAAGACAGAAAGACTATCAATCACCAAACTAGAATCTTAGAATTAATAAATTTTTGTTATTGGATTTCTTTGGTGCTGAACTGAGTACATCAAGGCTGTATATTGTCACCCTGCTTATTTAACTTATATGCAGAGTAAATCATGAGAAACGCTGGGCTGGAGGAAGCACAAGCTGGAGTCAAGATTGCTGGGAGAAATATCAATAACCTCAGATAAGCAGATGACACGACCTTTATAGCAGAAAGTGAAGAACTAAAGAGCCTCTTGATGAAAGTGAAAGAGGAGAGTGAAAACGTTGGCTTAAAGCTCAACATCCAGAAAACTAAGATCATGGTATCTGGTCCCATCACTTCATGGCAAATAGATGGGGAAATAGTGGCAGACTTTTATTTGGGGGGGCTGCAAAATCACTGCAGATGGTAACTGCAGCCATGAAATTAAAAGACGCTTACTCTCTGGCTGGAAAGTTGTGACCAACCCAGACAGCATATTAAAAAGCAGAGACATCACTTTGTCAACAAAGGTCTGTCTAGTCAAGCCTATGGTTTTTCCAGTAGTCATGTATGCATGTGAGAGTTGGACTATAAAGAAAGCTGAGTGCTGAAGAATTGATGCTTTGGAACTGTGGTGTTGGAGAAGACTCTTGAGAGTCCCTTAGACTACAAGGAGATCCAACCAGTCCATCCTAAAGGAGATCAGTCCTGAATGTCCATTGGAAGGACTGATGTTGAAGCTGAAACTCCAAAACTTTGGCCATCTGATGCAAAAAGCTGACTCACTGCAAAAGATCCTGATGCTGGGAAAGACTGAAGGTGGAAGGAGAAGGTTATGACAGAAGATAAGATGGTTGTATAGCATCAACAACTGAATGGACATGAGTTTGGGTAAACTCTGGGAGTTGGTGATGGACAGTGAGGCCTGGCATGCCATGGAGTCGCAAAGAGTGGGACATGACTGAGCAACTGAACTGAACTGAAACTGAAGAGCTTAAAAGTGTTTGATGAAAAACTGATATCATGTTCACAGCACAGTTCAATAAAATACGAGTAAGCATCCTTTGGTATCCTTGCCTATATCTATGTACTGGGAAAAGGGTATATTTACTTTCATGCTGCCCTAGTCTTAATAGAAAGTAACAACAGTATTATCAATGATAATAATAAACTATCATTTATTAAGCACCTATATTTTGTCAGATATATCATAGATACTTTACATGTAAATTCTTGTGTAATTCATTCTAATGTGTTACTAATATGTTGGAAATACCATCTTTATTTCAGGGATAGTAAAACTCAAGCTGAGAGATGTGATATAACAAAATTAGGCAATTACTGAGTGTATATTCATAGTTCAACACAGTTCAGTTCAACTCCAAAGCCAAGAAAAAAGATCACAATATACAGGAAAAACAGCATCAGTGAAAGCATCTTAAACAGCATCTTTGAAGAAACAAATGGGTCACAATAGAGCAATGGTAAGGATTGGGACACAGCTCTGATCTCCCCAAGGACAGGACATACAGGGAAAGGAAGGTTACCAGATCGATCATTTGTCCACATGTGTTTCCCTGTGGTATAGGTATCATTTATTGTAGTGGGGAGCCACCCTCTTTAACATCAAGCTTCCTTCTGAAGTAAAAACATAGGTAAGAAGACAGACACCCTGAGTGCCAAAGGGGAACCTGAAAGAAAGCAGAATTGCAATGCCAAGAAACACAGAGGACATAGGGCAGTGGTTCCCAGGGCTTGAGGAGGGCTGAATTCCAAGGGTCATTTGGAAAAGTAATGAAATTATGCATGTTTGGACCCATGATTGGCACTTAGTGGGTAAAGGTCAGGGATACTATGCATCTTGTCACACATGGAGTTATCACAGTCAACATCTGTTTGTTCAAATACACATTCATACAGGTGAAAAAACTGTTTACAAAGGTTTTGTCTTTCCCTCTCTTTTGATAGTGATGCTCTTGTCTAAGAAAACCTGGGGTACTCATCTGGGCCCGTATTACTCATAACAGGCCCCCAAAGACATTTCTGCTGCCACTGTTGTGTTTAGACTGGCCCTTGTGGTTCTTACTATGATTGTTACGATTAGCAAAAATCATCAGGGAACTTTGAGAAACCTTATTTATTATTCACAGGTCCTAAAGGACATGCAGTAAGGTAGTGAATTGAGAGGGAGAGAGTGGGGAGACAGTGGAGCTCTGCTTTTATTAGGGTCAGAGGGTGGGAGGTCTAGAACTTTGCAGATTCACTCCATATTAGCTACTTTTTTAATTTTTATTTTATATTAGAGTATGGTTGATGTACAAAGTTGTGTTAATTTCGGGTGTACAGCAAAGTGATTCAGTTACACATATCTATTTATCCATTATTTTTCAAATTCTTTTCCCATTTAGGTTATTACAGAGTATTGAGCAAAGTTCCCTTTGCTATACATTAAGTCCCTGTTGGTTATTTATTTTAAATATAGCAGTGCACACATGTCAATCCCAAACTTCCAATCTAATTTAAAGCAAGTGTGTGCATGCTAAGTCACTTCAGTCACATCTGACTCTTTGCAAACCTATGGACCATAGCCCACCAGGCTCATCTGTCCATGGAATTCTCCAGGCAAGAATACTGGAGTGGGTTTCCATGCCCTCCTCCAGGGGATCTTCCCAACACAAGGATCGAACCCTTGTCTCTTACATCTCCTACATTGACACCGCAGGGTCTTCACAAGTAGCACCACCTGGGAAGACCAATTTAAAGCATAAGAGTGTGAATTAGGGCACAGGAAGGAAGAAATGGAATCACTCAATCGGTCAGTTATCTAGGTTATGCAAGGCTATCTGAAAGGGGAAATACAAAGGAAGCAGCCTAATTCCTTATCTGGTTGCTTTGCCGGTAGCTGTGTCATACAGCTGCAAAATGTTTATTCAAGAAGGGTGTCTTTTGAAATGGATGCCTTGGCAATCAAAAGCTTAATGCCAGATGCTTATACTACAGCAAGAATCTGGAACTAATCCTGTTTTTATGTATTTACAAAAGATTTTTACACATGCTTAATGTATGTAGAATGCGACTGCTGCTTATAATCAAAAGATTATTTTTATTTATTTGAAATTTATCAACAGTTGTTTCCATGTTGGAAAAAATCACTTCACCAGTGACCCTGAGATATTTAAGCCAACATCCCCACATCATTCTGCACTCAACACCACATTCACATTTATTTCCCTTACAGATAAATGCGTCTGACCACAACATTATGTCTTTAATGTACTTAATGGCTGAGTATCTTTTATTGAAAAGTATATATTTTAATTTTTCCTTAGACACTAATTATACTTACAATAACATATATATCATATTGAAAAGCATATATTTTAATTTTTCATAGACACTATGTATTGTTACAATAACATATATATGAGGTGTGTGTGTGAGAGAAATGGTAAAAGGTAAGAGGTGTGGTGTTATCAATTTAATGATTCTCCACTACAAATTTTTACTTAATTGCCTAATCCAAGACAATGGATCTGGGCATTTAAATGTTTTCTGTTGATGACTTGATGTTAACTTTTGTTAGTAGAATTCTCTGGAGAGACATTGCAGGAAAAAGAAGTTTTCCTTCATGGTTCTTTATACTCATTCACCAGCCTCATGGGAGTATGATTTTTTATTTACTGGGTGTGATTTTTCAGAGTGTGGCTTACACAGCACTCTTTCTCCAACTCTTGATCCAGGCAACAGAACAGCAGGGAGCCCCAGAGAGCAAAGGGCTGCCCCAGTCCAGGTCATGGCTCCCAGCACCCTCTTCTCAGCTAAGCAAGCCACACCAAGCTGATAGCTGGTAAGCTGAGTGCCTGAGCTTCATCCCACACAGTGGACCAGAGCCATCCTGGCCTGAGCCATACACACAGGTATGCTTGGTTTCTGCAGACCAAGTCCAGTATAACTCCAAGGTTCAAGGGTGTTTACAGTAGTACGCAAATCCCTCTGAATGCCTGCTTACAAGCTTCGCTCACATGTGCTCCAGAGTATTAGTTCTGCTTTTTCAGTGACCGTGGAATAGCTCTAGCTTGGGCAATTCAGAAAACTCTCCAGTGGTAATCTGTAACCACATCTTATTCAACAAGGTTCAAATTCCCTTTCCAAGCTGTCCAGCCTTGGGTCCTCTCCCTAAGCCATGAGGTACCTTCAGAGTTCCCCTTCCATTTCTAGAGTTATTTTCTATCATGGTGTAATAATTCCTTTCATTTCCTCTGTTTAAATCACTGAATTTCCGGCCCTGATTGGACCCAATTTGAGAGCAAAAGTGGTCTCAGAAGATAGACCATAAAGATGGGTTTGGGAGTTAGTCTGCTCATGCTGTTGGGCTTGGCATGGTGCTGAACTCCTGCCTAATGGAAGATGAGATGCTTATAATCCATGGCAGGCAGTGACAGAAAATTTAATTAATCCACACTAACCACCCGTGGTTAACTGTGATGAAGCGCCTACTGAAACATGTGCTATGGGAGACCAAGTGACTGCTGCCCTTGACCATTACAGCAGTGAGGATGATTGCGATGTGGGATGAATTAATTTGATTATAATTATTTATATATTAAAAAGAACAAGCTCAGGCCTTTTAATTCTCAGCTCAGATGGTCTGAGAACCAGATGGCTTCCATATCAGCCCTAAAAAAACAATCTCTTATTTCTTGTAGCCACAGGACTGATACTGCTGAAAATGAAATGCAAAGTTTAACTGTGTGCTGAATTACGTTAATAGTTAAATACATGGCCTCATCGCGGAGTCCCCTACAAAGAGTAGTGAAAACGGAAATTACCTTGTTCCTGATCTTACAGGGAAAACATTCAGTCACTAAGCATGCTGCTGTCGGGATTTTTGTAGATGTTCTTTATCAGGCTGAGAATATTACTGAGTTTTCTAAGTGACTGGGTATTAATTATCCTCAAATGATTGTTATGCATCAATTGATATGATCATCCCGCTTTTCTTCTTTGAACTCTTACCATAGTAGATTACAGATTGATTTTCAAATATGAAACTAGCTTTGCATTACCAGAATAAAGCTAACTTATTAGACTTAATAAGGTCAAATCAAATTCCAGACCTAACACAAACCATAGAAGACTTCTATAAAGACAAATCAAAAACACTGTAGAAGAAAATGAATTAAAAAACTGCAAACAACACAAGGACTCTATGAAGGGAGAAGAATTAAAATTCTGCAACAAGAAAACTGAGACAATGAGAAGTTTTGAAAATCTAAAGCATGAATGAGACAATTAAATAAATTTGTAAGAATAAAAATGAAGGTCTAGAGATAATCACAAAGGAATAAAATAAATAAGAACAAGTAAGTTAGAAATAAAATTTATATTTAATAAAATGAAAAATTTAATCAACATCCAGAGGGGAAAATTAAAATAACTGAAGCAGATCTGGTGAAGAAAGGGTTAAGCAATTTAGTGAAGAACTTTGTTGTCCAGTTGCTAAGTCGTGTCCAACTCTTTATGACTCCATGGACTGTAGCCCGCTGTCCATAGTATTTCCCAGGGAAAAATACTGGATTGGGTTGCCATTTCCTCCTCCAGGAGATCTTTCTGGACCAGGAAAGGAACCTGCATTTCCTGCATTAGCAGGTGGATTCTTTACTGTTGAGCCACCTGGGAAGCCAGCTAAAAATTAAACATATATAAAACAATTAAACAGGAATTTTAAGACTTACAAATATAATGATTGAAATTAGGAACTTAGTGGATAGGTTAAATGAGTAGATTAGACAGAACTTGAATCTAATGGACAGAACTTCCCTGGTGGCTCAGTTGGTAAAGAATCTTCCTGCAGTGTGGGAGACCAGGGTTCAATCCCTGGGTTGAGAAGATCCCCTGCAGAAGGAAATAGCTACCCACTCCAGCATTTTGGCCTGGAAAATTCCATGGACAGAGGAGCCTGGCAAGCTACAATCCATGGGGTCACAAAGACTTGGACACAATTGAGTAACTAACATTTTCTTTTTCAGGAAGAATACTACGTTCAAATCTTCAGAATTACATGTTCTTTCCCTATATGTATACAGAACATCTGTGAAAATTGGCCAAACACTGGGCCATAACTCAAGCCTCCACAATTTCAAAGGAATGAAATCATGGAGTGCTTTCTATGACCCCAGTGGGATTAAGCTAGAAATCAATAGCAAAGTGGCAACTAAAAACATTTTTATGCTTGAAAACTGTGAAACAGCAATCTATATAATCCAATGATCAAAGAATAAAATGTAACAGATATTTTTTAAATATTATGAGCTGAAAGATGATGAAATAATGGGAAATCTTGTGGAATGGCTTAGAGGGACATATATAGCTTTAAATCTTCATATCTAAAAATAATTGCTTAAAAACAATAATCTAAGCATTCATTCATGTAAGCAAGAAAAAGAACAGCTAAATCAAAAGAAAGTAGTAGGAAAAAATAATAAAGATGTGAGCAGATATAAGCAAAGGAAAAACATACATAGTTTTAAAAACTGCTAAAACTAGTTCTTATGAAGACTATAACATTAATAAACCCACTGGCTTTTGGTAAATTCTTTTTATAATCTAGAAACCTTCTACTAAGGGATATTTTGAGTTTGGATCTGAAAGAAGATATCCTCACCCCTTTATCCCATCATATATGGAGCTCACTAACTATGTCCCTTATTTCACCCTGTTTTCCATTCCAGAACATTTATTTTAGAATTCCCAGTTAAAGATGGAAAAAAATGAAGATGCAAGTAATTATTTCTGTTTATAAAAATGTGAATTAGAATGGTTCATTCATTTAAGAAGCCAGTTGTAAGATTAAAAATCTAATTCATTTATTTAATACTTTTCAGCAGACACCACAGGTCTGAAGACCTTCTCTGAGCTCCAAACCTGTATCCAGGACAATTTTTTCTTGGTCCCAGTTTCAGCCATTATGGAGTAAAAACTCTCTATCTCCAGTGATTGTGTCACTTAGCATAAAGACTCCCAACAATAACAGCAAAAAGAAGTAAAATAAAACAAGAATTCAGCATGCTAATAATGATCATAGGTATGGAGATATATCATACTTTCCAAACTTGATAACCGTAACACTGCTCAAGTTAGTATGTTTTTAGAATAAAAAATTACCTTTGTGAAACCTTAGTTGATATAAAAACAAGAAAAAAAATGATATTCACTTTAACAGGAACTGTCAACAAATAGATTATTGTCAGTTAAATGTACAAACTAGATCATCCATTTTATGTCTTCCAAGCATCCTGGTACAGAAAATTGAGCTTATAGTGCTTAAAAAGCATAACAAACATGAAAACTTTGATCCTGTGGCAGCTGTCACATGTGTCACATTTATGACATTTGGATGTATATACCACAAACAAAAAGAATTACAGACACACACATATCCACATGCATACACACCCACTTACACACAGGCACATACATATGTACATATACGCATATAAACACAAAAATAAACAGAAACATGAACATATATACATACACACATACATATCTACATACTTACACACATAAACACCCACTTATATACATGCACGTTCCTATACATATGCACAGCTCCTTACATAACATGCACACCTACTTACATAAGCTTTCCTGGTTACTCAGACAGTAAAGAATCTGCCTACAACGCAGGAGACCAGGGTTTGACCCCAGGGTTGTAAAGATACCCTGGAGAAGGGAATGGCAATCCACTCCATTATTCGTGGCTGGAGAATTCCATGGACAGAGGAGTGTGGCAGGCTACAGTCCATGAGGTCACAAAGAGTTGGACATGACTGAGTGATTAACACTTTCACACCTACTTACATACACACACACCTATGCATTCATACACATATTACACACACATACCCAACCACACATACACAAAACACTACAAGGTGTGTATATTTATGTCCAAAAATTGATTTTTAAAATTAGGGTTTTGAAAATATGAAAGCATCCCAATAAATGCTGCATTAAAACCAAGTAAAATATGTAGATGCTCATTTGGACAACATAATCTTTACCATAGGAAATGTCCTTGAAAATATTTTGATTATTAAGAGGCATGAGTAACAAATGTACCTATAATATAAAGCTCAAATATTCTAATTTGTAAAGCTGTTCCATTTCATCCCATCCTCTTTTCTTATTCTGTCTCTGCCCTAATTCTCTCTTCTCTCATGATGTTTCACCTCTGACTTGAAAGTAGCAGAAGTTTAATGCTGAAAGCATTTTACAGACTGATAGCCATTTCTGAGCTATTAGCAGAAATAAAAAATGGCTTAATAAATTCTAGCATTCCACTCCTGTTAATGTCACTCCAGGTGTAGAGAGAGATAAAGAATTCTATGTCTTCACTGTAGCAATATTGAAACAAACTACTGTGTATTAATTCATGCTTGGAAATGAGCAAACACTGCAGCTAGAAGCAAGCTCAAGAAACCACGAGACACAAAGTCGAATGCCTATCATTTAAAAAAAAATCTACAAACAATAAATGCAGGAAGGGTATGGAGACAAAAGAACCCTCTTGCACTGTTGATGGGTATGTAAATTGATACAGCCAATGTGGAGAACAGTTCCTTAAAAAACGAAAATTAGAACTACTATATGACCCAGCAATCCCACTACTGGGCATATACCCTGAGAAAATGATAATTCAGAAGGATGCATGTACCCTAGTGTTCATTTCAGCACTATTTACAATAGCCAGGACATGGAAGCAACCTAAATGTCCATCAACAGGGGAATGGATAAAGAAGATGTGGTACATATATACAATGGACTGTTACTCAACCATAAACAGGGACACAATTGCTTCATTTACAGTGATGTTGATGGACCTGAGTCTGTCATACAGAGTCAAGTCGGTCAGAAAGAGAAAAACAAACTTTGCATATTAATGCATATATATGTAATCTAGAAAAAAGGTACAGATAAACCTATTTGCAGGGCAGGAATAGAGACTCAGAAGAGAATGGAAATGCTGACACAGCAGGCAAAGGGGAGGGTGGATGAATTGAGAGAGTAGCTTTGACATAAATACACTACCATGTGTAAAATAGACAGCTAGTGGGAAGCTGCTGTATAGCACAGGGAGCTCAGCTCCGTGCTCTATGATGACCTTGAGGGATGTGATGGGGGACTGGGAGGGAGGCTAAAAAGCAAGGGGGTATATGTATACATACGGCTGATCCAGTTTGTTGTACAGCAAAAACTAACACAACATTGTAAAGCAATTACACTCCAGTAACAAAAAGAAAGCATGGGAAACTATGTTTGACTACTTCACCCAGTTTCCTCTTTTGAGAGAGAAGGCTCTGTATAAGGAAAAGAGCTGCCTCAAAGCCCCATCTTGACTTACAAAAAGACCATCACTGACTCGTGATTCTCATCTATTCAGTGGAAGGAGAGGGGCAGAAAAGAAGTGAAGGTGCAGAAGAGCTCTAGGACAGACCACTCCATCCCACCACTGCAAGAAGTGATCAGAAGAAAAAGCATTTGTGTTCTAGGCTTACTCCACCATGATAACTGAAACTCCACCAGGAAATGCACAATATTATCAATAGATTCCTTGAGAGAAACTTCCTTGAGCCCAGACACATGTGCACTGTCTTGGGTCATTTTGCATTTATTCACAGAGCTCAGGATAGAACACTGAATAGTTAAAATATACATCTAATCTAATTTTTCACTTAACGATTCTGAAATTCTACCAGAGAAAATTTTTGTTACATCATGTCCAACTCTGGGACACTTTGGACTGTGGCCCACCAGGCTCCTCTGTCCATAGGGATTCTCCAGGTAAGAATACTGGAGTGGGTAGCCATTCCCTTCTCCAGGAGATCTTCACCACCTAGGGATCAAACCTGGGTCTCCTGCATTGCGGGCAGATTCTTTACCATCTGAGTCACCAGGGAAGCCCCTCTACCAGTATGGCATGGCTAATAAATTTGGTAAACAAGTATAATTTTCAAGTAGTACAAACCTCTATAATAATTTGGAAAAGCAAAATTCTTCCCTCTCTGTAATCTTAAACAGATGATAGATTCTCAAGCATTTTAAATATGTAAATGGACAAATAATTGATTATCAGCTTGAGCTGAAATAAGTCGACTCTAAATCCTGGACTAAGTACAGATGAAAAACTAAACTTTATGGCCTTGTTTTTAGAGATTGAATTAAGATAGAGCAGGAGTAGCAGTCATATGGTGTGGAGAATTGTGGAAAGGAAGAATAAAAATCCTGGGTGTGCAGAGGAGGAAAAGTTGACACCTGTTTCACCCTTCCCCCTCTATTTCTACTTGATATTCCTGGCTCAGGGATTATCATTTTGCACCCAAATGACTCATCAACCCCACACACAACTGCCTTCTTAGCCGATGTTTTGTTCCATTACTTTCATGGACACCAAAGCAGTGGATACTCTGATTTATGTAGCCTTTTTTATATTCTCAGCAGTCTTCCATGCAAATCAGTTTTATTATAAACTTAGAATAAACACGGAATTCAGTAACTGCCCAACAAATTCTAGAAGGAAGTAAGAAAGATGTAGGAGGGATGACTCATAGTCCAAATTATTTTTTCATTATAATTTCTGTAAACTTTGTACACCCTATAAAAAATAGAATCGATACCTTAACACTTTGTTAGTGTCTGGCTGTGTCCATGAAGGACCGTGCATAAGCACAGACACATATGTTATCCAGCTGTCTGCTCTGTGGGGGTCACACAGCTCCCGTGTCAATGTGCCATCATCCGGGGAGAAATAGGATCACACTGTTTCAGAGAATCATTAGGGCTGTTGAGGGTGCCTTCTTCTGACAGCTCAGGATTGCTAGAAAGTGGTCAGAAAGAAGTGTCAATTAAATTTTTTCAGGACTGGATTAAATGCCTTACAACAAAAATACACATTTGGGGCACAAAATAAATAGTGCAAAACATTAAACATACTAATACTGGAAAATATTAGGATTTCCAATCACTGCCAGATTATCCTGATTCAGCTTCCCTGTGACAGTTCTATTTTCTTCCATCTTTTGCTGGATCATATGGGAGTTCTATTTTTAAATTTTTGAGGAACTTCCATACTGTTTCCCATAATGGCTATACCAAATTACTTTCTCACCACCAGTGTACAAGGTTTTCTTTTCTCCACACCCTTGCCTCTTTGGCACTTTAAGTTAATCCGAAAACATTATCCCTGTATTGTATGTATGCAGTTAAGGCAATGGAGATAGTAACAATCTCCCTAAGTCAGTGTTTGCATCTGAAAAAAACAACAGGGTGTTTATGCCTGCCATTATTTCTTTAAAGGTAGTAAAATGCTGATCACATACAGGTGGGATTGCTTAAAACAAACCCTGCACATGGACTAAAAAGGAAGACACTTTGTGCCCAGCACTTGCACAGAAGCCTTTTTTTTTTTTTTTTTTTTTTAGTTTTTATTGGAATATACTTGATATACAATGTAGTATTAGTTTCAGGTGTACAGCAAAGTGAATCAGTTATGCACATACATATGTTCACTCTTTATTAGATTCTTTTCCCATATAGGCCACTATAGAGTATTGAAGAGAATCCCCTGTGCTATACAGTAGGTCATTATTATTTATCTATTTTATATATAGTAGTGTTTACTTGTCAATCCTAATCTCTCAATTATCCTTCCCCTCCCATTTCCCTTTCCCTGACAGTGACCATAAGTTTGTTTTCTACGTCTGTGACTCTATTTCTATTTTGTAAATAAGTTCATTTGAACATTTTTTTTTAATTCCACGTATAAGCAATGTCCTGTAATATTTGTCTTTGTCTGTCTGACTTACTTCACTTAGTATGGTAATCTCTATGTCCATCCATGTTGCTGCAATGGCATTATTTCATTCTTTTTATGGTTGAGTGTTATTCCATTGTGTATATGCACCGCACCTTCCTTATCCATTGCCCTGTTGATGGACATTTAGGTTGCTTCCATCTATTCTTAAAGTAGATCTCTTCCTAACCTAATAGGTATGGTGTTTATATGAGGTAGATAGCTATTGCATGCCTTGTCTCTCTGTCACTAAGCAGAAGCCCTTTCTGCATGGGAAAGGTCCTGAAGTGAAGGAATTTATTCCACAATGACTCTCAATGTCCTATAGATAAAACATCAATGTGGCATCAATTCATCAAACAAAAAACATAGACTGGGAAGCAGTTTCCATGTGGTTTCAGGATTAGAGTCATTCCCTAAAACATGCTCAAGTGAAGATGAATCCTTCACCTATCCAGGATGTGCATGGCCAGACTTCCTAGTGTTGCAGAAACCAGTATTCCAGAAACCAAGCACCATACTCAGGGAGTTGGAGAACTCAGGTTTACTACACCGGTGGGCCCAGAGGAGTTAACACATCAAGCTCTGAGCCCTGAACAAAGGGGTTACAGAGTTTTTATACATGGACAGGCATGATTAAGCGGGTTTGCTGGTTTGCAGGGGCTAGGGCGATTGCAAAGAGTAGGACAAAGGTGAGCGAGATAAGCTCCAGTTCCTAGTATTGTGAGTCCCCACTTTCTGAGACCTACGTGATCTAGACTTTGTAAGGAACAAACTGAGTTACAGAGGCAGAAAGAGCAGGAGGTTATGTAAAAATTTTAACTTTTCCTCTTTATTCCCTCCTTTTGACGCTTCTATCACTCATTGTAGAAAGCATCATCTCATGTTTTGGTAGGACATTCAGAGCTCCCTGTCATTTAGGGGGCTATATTGAGCTATTACCATTTGTAACTTTACAGATTCAATTCGAGAGGTTATGAACTAGGTAATAGTATTGAGAATACAAAGGCCAAACAAGAGCGCAGCAAAGAACATGAAGAGAGGACCTGTTAAAGGGAGAAGCCACAATGCCCAACTCCAGATATTGTTCCAATTACCCCAGCAATTTGCTAGTTCCTCTCTCCTTTTCATGATTTGTTCCCTTAGCTGTTAGGCCATGTCCCTGACTATTCCTGATTGGTTTACATAAAAGCAGCATTCTTCATTTAAGAAGAGGCAGGGTCCTCCCTTTTCAGCTGTCAGTAGGCCTAGCCCTCTCCTATACTGTAAAACCACCTCAGCCAGGGAGTCTAGTTGGTCCTGTAAGGCCACTAAAGATTTGGCCACTCTCTCAGTGTCGTCTGTGAAGTCTTTGGATAGTGTATGGTAAAAGGTGGTTGATGAAGCAATTTCTCCTATTCCCATACCTATCCCAGCCATGATTCCTAGACTAACTAGTAGGGGTATAAACTGGATGGCTCTTTTTGACAGAGTTTATGTGCTGCCAGAGGTACAGTGAGAGTCTGGTTGTTAGGGACAATAATCATCTAGGGAGTGAGGAAAGCTAAAGTGCAGATACCCATCCAATTGACTGGTAGACATAAGTAAGCATCTGCCCCACAAACAAAGAAAAGGCCTTGACGGGGGCGGCACCATATTGTGTTTGTGAGAGGATGAGTGGGCCACTCACCTTTTAAAGTTTGATTACATTGGTCCCTGGCTAAAGTGCCTACAGTTTCAGTTCCTCCATCATTTGTAAAGCATTCTGGAGCCTTCTGAGTTAACTCAATTGTCCTTAAGACTGGCCCAGGAGTTCCCATGGCTGTTGCGTTATTTAATGATACCGGTGTAGCTAAGTACCGTGGAGCTCCTAAGGATAAGCAAAGCCAGCAATCCCTGGCCATCTAGGGGTTGGTGTCATTAAGTACGCGAGGAAAACAACAAAATGGGAAAGACTAGAGATGTCTTCAAGAAAATTAGAGACATCAAGGGAACATTTCATGCAAAGAAACGCTCGATAAAGGACAGAAATGGTATGGACCTAACAGAAGCAGAAGATATTAAGAAGAGGTGGCAAGAATACACAGAAGAACTGTACAAAAAAGATCTTCACAACCCAGATAATCACAATGGTGTGATCACTCACCTAGAGCCAGACATCCTGGAATGTGAAGTCAAGTGGGCCTTAGAAAGCATCACTATGAACAACACTAGTGGAGGTGATGGAATTCCAGTTGAACTATTTCAAATCCTGAAAGATGATGCTGTGAAAGTGCTGCACTCAATATGTCAGCAAATCTGGAAAACTCAGCAGTGGCCACAGGATTGGAAAAGGTCAGTTTTCATTTCAATCCCAAAGAAAGGCAATGCCAAAGAATGCTTGAACTATCGCACAATTGCACTCATCTCACATGCTAGTAAAGTTATGCTCAAAATTCTCCAAGCCAGGCTTCAGCAATACATGAACCGTGAACTTCCAGTTGTTCAAGCTGGTTTTAGAAAAGGCAGAGGAACCAGAGATCAAATTGCCAGCATCTGATGGATCATCGAAAAAGCAAGAGAGTTCCAGAAAAACATCTATTTCTGCTTTATTGACTATGCCAAAGCCTTTGACTGTGTGGATCACAATAAACTGTGGAAAATTCTGAAAGAGATGGGAATACCAGACCATCTGATGTGTCTCTTGAGAAACCTGTATGCAGGTCAGGAAGCAATAGCTAGAACTGGACTTGGAACAACAGACTGGTTCCAAATAGGAAAAGGAGTACGTCAAGGCTGTACATTGTCACCCTGCTTATTTAACTTATATGCAGAGTACATCATGAGAAACACTGGGCTGGAAGAAACACAAGCTGGAATCAAGATTGCCGGGAGAAATATCAATAACCTCAGATATGCAGATGACACCACCCTTATGGCAGAAAGCGAAGAAGAACTAAAGAGCCTCTTGATGAAAGTGAAAGAGGAGAGTGAAAAAGTTGGCTTAAAGCTCAACATTCAGAAAACGAAGATCATGGTATCTGGTCCCATCACTTCATGGCAAATAGATGGGGAAACAGTGGAAACAGTGTCAGACTTTATTTTTGGGGGCTCCAAAATCACTGCAGATGGTGATTGCAGTCATGAAATTAAAAGATGCTTGCTCCTTGGAAGAAAAGCCATGACCAACCTAGATAGCATATTAAAAAGCAGAGACGTTACTTTGCCAACAAAGGTCCGTCTAGTCGAAGCTATGGTTTTTCCAGTAGTCATGTATGGATGTGAGAGTGGGACTATAAAGAAAGCTGAATTGATGCTTTGGAACTGTGGTGTTGGAGAAGACTCTTGAGAGTCCCTTGGACTGCAAGAAGATCCAACCAGTCCATCCTAAAGGAGATCAATCCTGAGTGTTCATTGGAAGGACTGAGTACCTTCCAATACTTTGGTCACCTGATGTTAAGAGCTGACTCATCGGAAAAGATGCTGATGCTGGGAAAGATTGAAGGCAGGAGGAGCAGGGGATGACAGAGAATGAGATGGTTGGATGGCATCACCCACTCAATGGACATGAGTTTGAGCAAGCACTGGGAGTTAGTGATGGACAGGGAGGCCTGGTGTGCTGCAGTCCATGGGGTCGCAAGTCGGACATGACTGAACAACTGAACTGAACAGAACACTTCATTCAGTCATTTCTTGGTTGTGTCCTTCTGAAGGCCGAATCATGTGGTGTACAGAAGGACCGTGACTTTAGCACCAACACATGTACAGTCTCTTCAAGGTTACAGATTTCTCTTCCAATGCTTTAGTAGTCTGAGTATAAGTATTTTCACAAAGAATGTTTATGAACTATTTTATTCTTTTATTGTGCTCTGTACAAATGAAATCATCTCTAGCCTCATTTAGATAAGTATTTTGACTATCAGGTAGTTTTCATGCAGAACCTAGAGCAAGCCAAGCATTGAAGAGAAGAGGAGAAGGTAGAAATGATGTGTAGGTGTGGGAAGAATAAAACTGTAGTAGAAATGTTTGTATGTTAATGCTCTTCTATTTTTTTAACCGTTTTTTTCTCCTAATAATCTTGAAGTATTTCATGAACTCTTGCTGTAGGAAATCCATGAGACACAGATGATTAGGGGTTATCATAACCCCAAGATTTTTCATGACTTTTGGCTACAGTTCCTTTGACAGATAATTGCATGAGAAGGAGAGAAGTGACAGCCATGTGCTGAGCACCTCTGAAGTCCAAGTGCTTTCTCTAACATCATCACTGTTAACCTCTATCCTGTGAAGCAACTGTTGCCAGCATTTTACAGAAGATCCAAAGGATCAAGGAAAAGATCCCAGGTGGCATATATATATAATGGAATATTCAGTTCAGGTCAGTCACTCAGTCTGAAAAATGGTACAGTCAGTAATGGAAAACAGTTTGACATTTCCTAAAAACTGTAAACTTAGAATTACTACAATTCTACTCCTAGGTACATATTCCAAGTGTTAGTTGCTCAGTCGTGTCCAACTCTTTGTGACCCCATGGAGAGCAGCATGCCAGGCCTCACTGTCCATTACCAACTCCCAGAGCTTACTCAAACTCATGTCCATCGAGTCAGTGATGTCATCCAACCATCTTATCCTCTGTCATCCCCTTCTCCTCCTGCCTTCAATCTTTCTCAGCATCAGCGTCTTTGCAAATGAGTCAGTTCTTCACATCAGGTGGCCAAAGTACTGGAGTTTCAGCTTCAAATCAGTCCTTCCAATGAATATTAAGGACTGATTTCCTTTAGGATCAACTGGTTGGATCTCCTTACAGTCCAAGGGACTCTTAAGAGTCTTCTCCAACACCACAGTTCAAAAGCATCAATTCTTCGGCACTCAGCTTTCTTTCTTTATATTCCAACTCTCACATCCATACATGACTACTGGAAAAACTATAGCTTTGTCTAGATGAACCTTTGTTGGCAAAATAATGTCTCTGCTTTTTAACATGTCTTTAGGTTGGTCATGGCTTTTCTTCCAAAGAGCAAGCGTCTTTTAATTTCATGGCTGCAGTCACCATCTGCAATGATTCTGGAGCCCCCCAAAATAAAGTCTCTCATTATTTCCATTGTTTCCCCTTCTATTTGCCATGAAGTGATGGAAACAGATGCCATGATCTTCGTTTTCTGAATGTTGAGTTTTAAGCCAACTGTTTCACTCTTCTCTTTCACTTTCATCAAGAGGCTCTTCAGTTCTTCATTTTCTGCCATAAGGGTGGTGTCATCTGCATATCTGAGGTTATTGATATTTCTCCTGGAAATCTTGATTCCAGTTTGTGCTTTATCCAGCCCAACATTTTGCATGATGTACTCTGCATATAAGTTAAATAAGCAGGGTGACAATATACAGCCTTGACGTACTTCTTTTCTGATTTGGAAACCTGCATACAGATTTCTCAGGAGGCAGGTCAGGTGGTATGGTATGCCCATCTTTTCAAGATTACTCAGCCATAAAAAAAGAATGAAATAATATCATTTGCAGCAACATGAATGGGCCTAGAGATTTTCATATTAAGTGAAGTAAGCCAGACAAAGATATATATCATATGATATCATTTATATGTGGAATCTAAAAAAAAAAAGGAGGGACTTCCCTGGTAGTCCAGGGGTAAAGACTTCAGGGGGTGAGGGTTCAATCCCTGGTCAGGGAGTTAAGATCCCACTTGCCACATAGCCAAAAAATCAAAACAAGTCAGAAGCAATATTGTAAGAAATTCAATAAAGACTTTAAAAATGGCCCACATTGAAAAAAAAAAAAACAACTCTAAAACAAGAATAAAAAAAATTTTTTTAAAGATACATATGAACTTATTTACAAAATGGAAATAGACTCACAAACATAGAAAATAAACTTATGGTTACAAAAGGAGAGGTGGGGAGAGGGACAATTTAGGAGTTTTGGATTAACATATATACACCACTATGTATAAAACGGGCTGCCCAGGTGGCCCAGTGGTAAAGAATTTGCCTCCCAATGCAGGAGACACAGGAGATGTGGTTCAATCCCTGGGTGGGGAAGATCCCCTGAAGGAGGAAATGACAACCTTCTCCAGTATTCTTGCCTGGGAAATCCCATGGACAGAGGAGCCTGGCAGGCTACAGTCCATGGGGTTGCAAAGAGCCGGGCAAGACTGAGCAACTGAGCATGCAGTATAAAATAAATAAACCAACAAGAGCCTGCTGTATAGCATAGCGAACTATACTCAATATCTTGTAATGAACTATAATGAAAGAGAATGTAAAAAAGAATACATATGTTTATATACAAATATATGTATATATAACTGTACACCTGCAACTAACACAACAGTGTAAATCAACTACATTTCAATAAAGACAAAAAGAAATAAACAAAAGAAAACAATAAATTAAACAAATCACATTAAGAAGAGAAAGAAAGAAAATGGCCTCAGGTACTCTGCCTTGTGGATCTTGGGAGAACAACTGAGCTTCAAATCAGTGCACATATCCCCCTTTTTATGCTCATTCATTTATGCTCACACCCTTCAAATGCAATGTGAGGCATGTAAATGCTATGGCTAGGATGTAGGGCAGGCAGGCCCCCAAATACAACATTCCTAGCATTACAAGAAAGTCAAGGTGGATGCCAATTCCAGAAGACTCACAAGTGAGCAAGTGCTCAGACTGTCCAGTATCACCGCCAAGGTGTCCTGGACATTTTTATGCCAAGGAACAATGTAAAGAAATGGTATCAGTGGCAGAATTCAATGAAGCGTGGGTCAGGGGCTGCTTTCCATCCCTCACCAACTCCTCATGCCATAATGCGTATAAGCCCCTGACACAAAAACAAATGCACAAAGAAGTTGGCTTCCCACAGCAAAGCCTTGCTTTGACTGAGAAATTCCTGCAAGGAATTGAGAAATCTGAAATTGACTAGGTGATTTTCTACTGTCAAGCCAGAATGAGATTTAATGATGGAAAATGAGATATTTTGAAAATTACATTTTGCCTTCTTTACTGGCTTTTTGGACTGCAGCTTTGAAACTTAGGCATGGTTTTAAACTTTATTTTCAAAACAGAAATGTTTTAAAAGCTTTATTGAAGTAGAAGTGGCATAAAATAAACTGCACAGAAAGTGTACAGTTCCATAGATTTTGCTATATGTGTGTCCATGAAATCAGCATAATTAAGATAGCAAACACATCCATCACCCCCAAAAGTTTCCTCAAGCTCTTTTATAACCCCTCCTTCCAACTCTCCCATCCCCCCCACCCCTAGATCACCATGCAACTATTTTTTGTAATGATAGATTTATTTTAATTTTCTAGGAGTTCATATATATATACACAGTATTTTTTTCGAACGTCTTTCCCTCAGCATAATTGAGATTAATCATGCTGTTATATGCACCAACTCCCTTCTATTGTTGTGTATTATTCTATTGTAGGGATATATCATACTCTGTTTATCCATTCACTTGTTGACAGATATTGGGGTTATTTACTGGTTTGGGGTGTTATCAGTAAACCTGCTATGAATATCCATATACATATCTTTGTGTGGATATATGATTTATTTGTCATGGGTAACATCTAGGCACAGAATGGCTGGATTATATGATAGGTTTATGTTTGGCTTTTTAAGAAACTGCCAAACAGGTACCTTCTAAGAATATTAAAATCACTGATTTTTGCCAAGTGCCAAAGGTAAGTGTACAATAGTCTTTATCCCTTTGTTTTTCACTTTGAAATCAGAATTTCTCTCCCCTCTAATACTAAAACATGTTACTGACCAAAGTAGGCAGTGTAAAACATATCTCATCCTTTTTAATATTATAAGCCTTTGATTATTATACTTTTTTGCTCCTCAGAACGCCTTCCCCTGCTATTCCAGACCCACATATGTGGGAACGGGGTACTGTATCAAACTGTCTCCCAAGCGACAGGACATTAATTACTGAGACAAGAAAAACCATGGCCTAATTATCATTAATCCAAGTACGTCTCTATTGCAGAAAAGCAGAGTGCTGTGAAGGGCAGAGAAGAGCACTATTCACAACATCATGTCACTACTAAGTAACTTGTGATCTATTTCAACTTCTCTACTGATATCTCAAGTCCAGGGAATTCTTTCTGGTTTCTAACAAATGCCTGAAAAAAATAAGTGTTTTACTCACTGATTTTCTTTTTCTGGCCCTCAGAAAATCCCATCATATGAAGCAGACTAAGGATGTAAGGGTGAAAGTTGCTCAGTCGTGTCCAACACTTTGCGACCCCATGGACTATAGCCTGCCAGGCTCCATGGAATTCTCCAGACAAGAATACTGGAGTGGCTTGCCATTCCCTTCTCCAGGGGATCTTCCCAACCCAGGGATCAAACCCAGGTCTCCTGCATTACAGGCAGATTCTTTACCATCTGAGCCACCAGGGAAGCCCCATTAAGCAGATCGGATTGTATTCTGAGTTTCTCTGCAGGCTCTTTCCAATTCACCTTTCCCCTGTGAGGTTTAACAATTCATCCATGATGGGTAAGATTCTTCTGTGAGTGGATTACACTCAGTGGTTGACATATGCTTGCCTGTTCTCACTGCTTCCATTTTCCATTGTCTGGCAGATCCCCTAAAACAAGTTTGCTTTCATTTTTCTGGTATTCTTACTAAAAGAAACGAAAAGGTAATTGGTGCCGATGTTTTCACTTGTCTCCGTAAAGGCTGAATTCAGGAAGAAATCACAGCTTTTTCTTTTTCTGGCTGCACTGGGTCTTTGTTGCTTTGCTCAAAGTTTCTCAGGTTGCTGTAAGCAGTGGCTACTCTCTTTCGCAGTGTGTGGGCTTCTCACCAAGTTGGCTTCTTTTGTGGAGCATGAGTTCTGGAGCTCACAGACTCAGTTGCTCTGTGGCATGTGGAATCTTCCCAGATCAGGGATCGAATCCATGTCACCTGCATTGACAGGTGGAATCTTAACCACTGGACCATCAGGGAAGTCCACAAAGTTTTTCAGTGAGGATTTGTTCTTCCCTTTTTTTAACACTTGAAATAACATTTATATTATTTTTCTTCATAAAACACTACAGAATGTGTTTTTTATGTCCATTATTTGGATCATTTATAGATTTTGAGACAATTAATAGAATCTTAGCTTTGAGATAAGTCTTAGACTTAAATCCCCACTTTGCTTAACAACTAATGCTGGTGATCGTGCAAGTTGCATAAACTCTGTGTTTCGTGTTTATTTCTCCATGAAGTAGGAGTACCTTCAATCACAGAGCTTCCAGAGGGCAGGCATCTTGGGTTGTTTTGTTCATTATTATACAGCCGGTACCAAGAATTGTGCCTGACATATGATAGGCACTAGATAAATAATTACTAAATGTATAAATCTTCCCAGGTGGCTCAGCGGTAAAGAATCTATCTGCAATGTGGGAGATGAAGGAGATGTAGGTTCTATTCCTGGGTGGGGAAGATCCCCTGGAGGATGAAATAGCAACCCACTCCAGTATTCTTGCCTGGAGAATCCCACGGACCGAGGAGCCTGAAGGGCTACAGTCCATGGAATAACGAAGAGTCAGACACAACTGGGCACGAACATGCACGCGCACAAATGTATAATTCAAAAACTGCAATTATAATAATATGACCATCTTCACATGATTTGCTGTATGAGGCCCGTGGATAAACAGTACTATTTAATTTCCATTATATATACAAAGTGTTCTACTGGGAAGACAGCAAAGTAAGAGATGATTTGGAGAATTCAGAGGGAATAATTCCCAGGTACTCTAGACTTGGGCTCTGTGATTTACTCCTGACATCAGTCATAATTGAAGCAAATGAAAGCCTAAGCACTGATTGCCTTTTCTTTTCTTTCAGTAAAGAAAGGATACTAGAAAAATGGATCATGAGAGGCCACATGAAATTCTATGCTAAGGAAGTAAGAATATTATATGTCATCTTTTCCAGTTGTCACATAACAAAATGCCACTCCTTAGAGAAATACATCCCAATCCATTCTGGTAAAGTGGTTAGGACACGGGGCCTGAATCAATGCCCAACTCATCCAATATGTGGCCAGAACCATAACTGAATTGTCTTCCCAATTTCAGAGTAGAATTATTGGTGGAAACAAACAAACAAACAAAAAAAGAGATCACAGATACATCCTCAGAAAAGAAAAAGAACTCACCTCTAGGCAGGGCTCACCGTGTCGGAGTTACTGGGTGAACATATTGTGCCCCTTCCATAAGATTTGACAATATCTTACTGCAAGAATGACACACCTTGAAACCTCTTGCCAAAGTCTGGGTCACATGGAGAGCAGTGGCTGAGAATATGCAATGGATCCAGCAATAAACAGAAACCATGGACCCAACCCATCAGCAGAGAATAAGGCAGCAGGTAGCAGCACCTTGAGGGCTTCCCAGGTGGCACTGATGATAAAGAACCTACCTGCCAATGCAGGTAGATGTAAGAGACATAGGTTCAGTTCCTGAGTTGGGAAGATCCCCTGGAGGAGGGCATGGCAACCCACTCCAGTATTCTTGCCTAGAGAATCCCATGGGCAGAGGAACCTGGTGGCCCAGTCCATGGGGTCACAAAGAGTTGGACACGACTGAAGCGACTGAGCAAACATGCATAGCAGCACGTTGAAAAGTCTAAAATACCCTCATAAAGTATGAAAGGGATAAATAGTAATGACAAATAATATAAATAATAACTTGTGATGATGCATACATTATTATTTACATGTTGTTTAGGATGCACTGTATTTATAAAACCAAGGAAGAAGGATCCATAAAAAGTATGATGACACAGGCAGGGTCACCAAGTCGATGAGCAGGGCAAGAACTCCGGTTCCTGGGAAAAGAGAAATTGCACTGAAAGTTACAGGACAGTGGTGGGGCTCAGGGCTCCCAGGAGGGGCTCTGACTACAACGGCCACAGTTGTCAACCACTTCTGCTCTGAAGCTTGGCTCCAAAACTCTGGCTTGATTGATTTTTAGGAGGTCTTCTTTTTATTCAGTATACCCCTGAGAAAGACAGATTCTCTGTACCAGTGAGATAAAAAGGAAGGAAAATGTGATCCTTCTCTCTCCTTAGAGACTGCTATGCCTCCAGCTTGCTCTTATCCTCCAAGAATGGGAGACCCTAGACACCAAAGGCACATTACAGGGTTTATCAATTAAAAACACTCAAAAGAAATATAACTCTTCTAGGTTTCCTTCTTCTAAGAACACCTCCCAATGTCCACTCCCAGGACCACCCATTTCTGAGGGAGAATGAGGAGAACCAACCCCATCATGCACACAGCTCTACATGTCTGGCCCCGACCAACTCGACCTGCACAAACACTGACCACTCAGTCAGAAAAGGGTCAAGTCCCACGTTCCCATCAGTCCTGACTAAGCCAGTCCCTGTTTTCTGGCAATGTTTCATCTTTCTCTTTGTGAAGCCTTCCTTCAAATCTTTAAGTGTTTAATGTTTCTTATTTTTAGGTACCTTGTTTCTTTCCTGCATGCATGGAACACGTTTGCAAGGAAAGGTGATTCTTCCTTGATTACTGTGTGGAGGGCTCTTTGCACTGTTTTCGCTAAGGGAATTTAATCTACATAAACCCTCCATGGCAAATGTTATCATTCCTATTTTTAAATAAGACTCGGGAAGATTAAGTTGTCAGTGGACAATCCACCAATAAAGAGAACCAGGTCTGTCCAATTCTAGAATCTCCAATTTTTCACTGTGCTAAGCTGTGTCCAAGAACAGGAGGTGCAGTCATTTAACAAACAGATTTACGAAATAATCTATAATACACCATGATTAAGCCAGGACTGAGAATAGTTTATCAATGAACTAAGTATATCTCATCTATAGCATGTGGCCGTGATTAATAGAGAACATTTTCAAAGTCATAGGAATAGAACTGTCAAAAAAACAAACTCATATGTCCAAGTGAGAGTTTTAAGGAAATTTTCCCTAGCAAAATATGTTACATTGACATTCAGATATGTTTCCTCTAAGGAAATTTTGTTTGGTCTCTTTATTAGTGGCATACAAGATATTGATAAGGACATATATATTATACACTCTGTCCCTTCAAACCATAAATCAATTATCTTATTAGATTATCCTTCAATCTAATAAGCAAAATCATATTTATGTTATTTCTTACTTCAAAGGAAATGAAGGCAAATTCATCATTTAAGAATTTTATCTGCTCCAGAGTTACTAGGAAATAACTAACAAAATAATCTAAAGTATTTTTAAAGCACTAAGAAAGAAATGTCTAGTACTGGTGTAAAGATGTCCATAGAGGGCTGTTGCAGAAATCCTGCACTCTGGATCTGCACAGTGCTGCTGCTGCTGCTGCTAAGTCGCGTCAGTCGTGTCCGACTCTGTGCGACCCCATAGATGGCAGCCCACCAGGCTCCTCCGTCCCTGGGATTCTCCAGGCAAGAATACTGGAGTGGGTTGCCATTTCCTCCTCCAGTGCATGAAAGTGAAAAGTGAAACTGAAGCCGCTCAGTCGTGTCCGACTCTTCGCAACCCCATGGGCTGCAGCCTACCAGGCTCCTCCGTCCATGGGGTTTCCCAGGCAAGAGTACTGGAGTGGGGTGCCATTGCCTTCTCCGGATCTGCACAGTGAGCTGAAGTTAAAGATGCTGATTAGCTGCATATAAGAACATTCCATACAAGAGTCTAAGAAATTACAGACTCAACAGTTCTAGGGGCAAGAAGAAAAGAAAGAAAACCACATCTTAGCAGCCTTAAGATATTTATTAAGTATAGATCTTTCATTTTGATTAATATTCCATAATTATCTAGTCCATATGCTTCCATTGTATCCATTAACTGTACAGAAGGCACAGTCCTGTTTGTGACAGAGGAACTAACAAAAATAAGACTTTATTTTTGGCCTTAGAAATTCTATTACCTGGCTGGTGAGGATGTAGAGAAAAGAAATCTTAACACACTGTGGGGAGGAATATAAGTTGGTGAGCCACTGTGGAAAACAGTGTGGAGGTCCCTCAAAAAACTAAAAATTGAGCTACTATATGCTTCAATATAGAGAAGGAAAGGGCAACCCACTCCAGTATTCTTGCTGGGAGAATCCCATGGACAGAGGAGCCTGGTGGGCTACAGTTCATGGGGTCACAAAGAGTCAGACACTACTTAGTGACTCAACAACATGTTTCAGGGTATATCTATCCAAAAAAATCACTAATTCATAAAGATACAGGCACCCCAATGTTCATAGCAGCATTATTTACATTAACTAAGATTTAGAAGCAAGCCAAGTATATATCAATAAATGAATGGATAAAAAACATGTGGTATATGTACAGTGAAATATTACCCAGCCATTTAAAAAAGGATATTTTGTCATTTGCAACAATATAGATGAAACTGAAGAGTCTTACACTTAGTGAAATAAGTCAGACAGAGAAAAACAAATACTATATGTGATCACTTGTACATGGAACCTAAAAAATAAGCAAATAGATGAATATAACAAAACAGAAATAGATTCACAGTTATAGAGCATAAATTAGTGGTTACCAATGGGGAGAGAGAAAGGGAGAGGGGCAAAATGGGGTAAGAGATTAAGAGGCACAAACTGCTATATATGAAATAAGTAAGCTACATGGATTCATTGTACAGTGCAGGGAATATAGCCAATATTTTATAATAATAACTTTAAATGGAGTATAATCTGTAAAAAATATTGAATCACCATGTTTTACACTTGAAACCAATATAATATTGAAAACCAACAATACTTCAATAAAAAAGAAAAAGTAAAAGGAAAGCTTACAACCTAGAGATGCAAATATCTGTGCATCAACATACTTTCCACTAGTGAGAAAGGTGGTTGCTAAGCGTCATGGGTCCTCCTTTAAGGAAACTACTCTGTTAGAAATAACAACCCATGACAACAGCTGTGTCCAAGGCTCCAGATCACTCAGACTATTTGCTTTGTGATATAAACTGCTGTCAATCAGTCCTTCCATAGCTGCCAGGACCAACAGACATGTATAGAAATGTTCACTATGAAACATGTTAGAATTATTATTACAGTGTGATTTGGAATAGCCTCAAACTACAAACTATGAAATGCTCATCAAAAACATGAAGGAGAATAAATTGCAAATGTAAAGTGGAAAACAACATAGCAACTAGCATAAACACGCTACCACTACATGTAATAATACAGATGAATACACAAACTAAATGTTATGCGAAAGGAACCTATGACAAAAGAGTACATATTGCAAGATCTCACTCATATGCAGCAGTCCCCAACCTTTCTGGACCAGGGACCAATTCGTGGATGACAATTTTTTCCAAGAACTGAGGGTGAGAGAGATGGTTCAGGATGATTCAAGCATATTACCTTTATTGTGCTTTTAATTTTTTTTTAATCCAATGCCACTGCTGATCTGACAGGATGTATTGGTCCACGGCCCTGAGGTTGGAGAACGCTGAATAAAGGGCAAGAACAGGAAATATCAAGTTACATACAACTCGATGACAAAAAGACAAATTATAAGACAAGCAAAGCATTCGAATGGATATTTTTTCAGAGAAGCTATGCAAATGGTCACCAAGCACTTTAAAAGATGCTCCACATCACTATTCATCAGGGAAATGCAAATCAAAGCCATAATAAGATACCACTTTATATCCAGTAGAATGGCTATCATCAAAACAATGGAAAACATGAGCTGTTAGCAAGCATATGGAAAGATCAAAACCCTTGTCCAATGCTAGTAGGAGTGAAAAACGGTACAGTCAGTAATGGAAAACAGTTTGACATTTCCTAAAATATGTAAACTTAGAATTACTACAATTCTTCTCCTAGATATATATTCCAAGTGTTAGTTGCTCAGTCGTGTCCAACTCTTTGTGACCCCATGGACTGTAGCCCACCAGGTTCCTCTGTCCATGGAGTTATCCAGGCAAGAATACTGGAGTGGGCTGCCATTTCCTCCTCCAGGGGATCTTCCCAACCCAGGGAGAGAACCCGCATCTCCCGCACTGGAGGTAGACTCTTTACCATCTTGGCCACCAGGGCCGCACATATTCTAAACAGATGTGTAAATAAAACCTTCTATGTAAATGTTAATAGCAACACTATTCACTATAGCCAAAAGGTGAAAACAAACAAAAAAGTTTGGAAGGACTATTTTTAATATCAGCCAAAAGCAAACATTGGTGAGATTTGAAATCCTAGTCTACTCCTTGCATACTGAGATCACCACATTGTACTTCTCAAAAATCTTTACATGTGACATTTATCCCCTCAGTCCATATTGAAATAGGAACAGCCAGCAAACCTGTATTTTTCCTAATTCAAACATCTGGATCTCACAATCTAAATGAGATCTCAATGCATTTCATTTAGGCTTAGGGTCATACGTATCTGGTAAAAGAAATCCTTTTCCATCTTCAGGGCTAGCTGGTTCTCAGAACTCTATTTCACTGGCCTGACGCTATTGAATCTTGTGTGTGAATTCTAGCTCTGTAGATGGTCACAGGAACATGCAACCCCCTGAAGAGAGCTGTTGAATAACAACTTGCTTCTGTTATTGTTGTTCCCTTGCTAAGTCCTGTCCAACTCTTTGCGACCCATGGCTGGCAGCACACCAGGCTTCCCTGTCCTTCACTATCTCCCAGAGCTTGCTCCAAGTTATATCCACTGAATCAGTGATGCTATCCAACCATCTCATCCTCTGCCACTCTCTTCTCCTTTTGCCTTCAATCTTTCCCAGCATCAGGGTCTTTACCAATGAGTCAGCTGTTTACATCAGGTGGCCAAAGTATTGGAGCTCCTAGGTCCTTCTTAAATCTCCACCACCAACATCCTTTTCATTAATTCCAAAGGTTTGACTGTATACATTATATGACCTTTAATGAGTATGTGGGCAGTCTGTACGTCACACACCAGTCACTTTCCTCTCCCTCAAAACAGGATTGTTTTGTTACTTTAAAGAATCTAAGAGGGAATATCTTAGAAAGCCTGGTTGGGGGAGGGGGTTGAGCACAATAGGGCAATGTCTAGAACCCAAGAGCACTGCTGGCTTGTCTCTGCTACTTGTCTGGGCTTCTGTTCACTTTCAGAACAGAAGTGAGGCAATTTGTTCCTGCGTCTTCCTCAGCATCCTTCTATTCCAGGCCACTATCACAGTGGAGGGTCTCTTCTTAAGAGTCACCTATGCTAGCAGGGGACAGACGGGATATTGATAAGTATTAAGGAAAACATGAGGGCTTCCCCAGTGGCTCAGTGGTAAAGAATCCACCTACAATGCAGGAGAGACAGGTTTGATCCCTGGGTTGGGAAGATCCCCTGGAGGAGGGTATGGCAACCCACTCTAGTATTCTTGCCTGGAGAATCTCATGGACAGAGAAGCCTGGTGGGCTACAGTTGATGGGGTCACAAAGAGTTGGACACGACTGAAGAGACCTAGTATGCACGCATGCAAGAAAAACATGAACTGTCAGGCACTGACAGGAAGAATAGGAAACTCTCACTTTTGTGAGATGGAGCCCACTTGCAATGCATATTTCACTTTACATATACATAAACATATACATAAACATATACATAAACTGGAGACTTTAAAAGGTAACTTACTTTTATCTGTTCCTAAAATGACACTCCCCTTCTCACTGCAGAAGTCTTGGAGTACTTTCTGTTACTTTACCATTTAACATTCAGGGATCTGAGCCAGGAATTCCTTGAAGGTGACATATTCACACTGTACTTTTTTTGGCTCTCACAAAAGTAAAATCATTTATTTTTATATATAACTTTCCTCTACTTTTCCTTGAAAGAGATTAGAGAAATAAGCAAAAGGCATCAATCAATCCCAAGCATGTATTGATTTTCTGCCACAGACCAAGCAGTTATGTGGATCCTGGAGTCAGAGAATGAGTTACCTGCCAGCAAAGACCATAGACTCTGGCAGAAGCACAACAAAGATGTACGCAGTCAATCAATAACTGCCCACTGAACAGTGCATGTGGAAGGCAACGTGCTGAGAACCAGAGACTCAAAGATCAACAAATGATAGACCCTATAGTCTTTCCGTCTACAAAGAGAGGATGCCAGACTGGAAGGAGAGGTATGATTAAACATACAGAGGTAATGGAAGCCATATAGTGAAACTGGTTAATATATAAAATGCCTTAAGAACAGCCTATTGTAGGTCGATAATGCTGAGCATTCATAACTATGTAGTCTCTCACAATAGTTGATCAAGACCAGAAAGCTAGTTAAACAGAGCTTTTAAGAGAAACAAAGAGCATGATCATGATTTCTTAGTCCTTTTACTAGACTTAACCTCGCATGCTGGCATTTAGAATAACTGTGTTAGTTATCTACCACTGCATAACAACATACCTGAGAAGGGCCTAAACCAACTTTTTTTGCTCACAATTTTTTTGCTCACGATTCTATTTGGGCCAGGCTCAGCCTTAAAGTTCTTTTGCTTGTCTCAACTGAGAATATTCAGGTGGCTTTTCAACTGGGGACTGATTCATCCAGGGGGACCTCAGCTAGGAGACCTCATCTCAGCTCCATGTAGCCTCACATTTTATGAGGTTATTCCAGACTTCCTCACACAAACACATTACATTCTATGGGGGAAAAGGAAGTTACAAGTCCCCTTGAGTCTTAGATCAGATTGTCACAAATATCACTCCACATTCTTTCAGACAAAGCCAGTCACAAGACCATTCTAGGTAAATAAATGGGAATAAAAGACTCTTAAAGGATGGACAATAAAGCTATATATTTCAAAGAGGTGTGTATACAGGAAATGCAGAATTGTTGTAGTCATCAATTTACAATGTCTTAACACTTAGGGTTACAAATATCTAATGCTTACAACATCTGAGATATCTCTTCCTTTCTCACTTGTCACAGTGTAAATATTCCTAATTTCATATCTAAATTCCTAAAGTCTAAATATGCTAGTTTTATCAGTAAACATAATGTTTATACAATACCTGTATTTGATAGCATTTTTACTTCCTGGGCTATGTAGAATACTCTTGCCATGTAAATTACTAAAGTAGATAATAAGAATAATAATAACCATGTTCCCTGTTCCAAAATTATTCCCCACTACTAGGGCCATCATTTGAGTACTTTTGATTAAATTAACTCTCTTTTGTGTTTGACATTAGTTTTAAAGATATCAATTAAAAGTATTGAGTTGTCCAGAAAATTTGCTCAGATTTTTCCATTACATCTTATGGAAAAATCCGACCGAATTTATTGACCAACCCAATACAAGTCCTGTATAATCAAGTTGAAACAACTTACTTAAACACGTGACTTTTCATGGAGCCCTTCCTCCATCAACACATCCCCTCCTCTCCCAGGTACCTGAAGGTAAACAACCATAAACAAATGAGTAATTCTGATTTTAGCCTTCCCTGGTGGCTCAGACGGTAAGGAATCAGCCTGCTTCAGGAGACCTGGGTGCAATCCCTGGGTTGAGAAGATCCGCTGGAGGAGGGCATGGCTACATACTCCAGTTTTCCTGCCTGGAGAATCCCCATGGACAGAGGAGCCTGGTGGGTTATGGGGTCGCAAAGAGTTGGACACGACTGAGCGATTAAGCACACAATTCTGATTTTTATATAATGTTGAATACAATGTGCAGTTTTTCTTTTCCAGATAAGAGGGATAGAAAGAAGAAAACATTAGAATGTAGTTTTTTGAAGCTCTTGATTAAAGACAATGTGTTTTGCTTTTGTTTATAACTCAAACTGACTGTAATGCTTCAAGCACAGTGATATTCACTTACTATTGAACAAGAGATGACTAGTCTCAAAAATAAACTTCCAATGTTCTTCCAAGGTAATTTTATCACAATTGTTTCTGCTAGAAAAGAGGGAAAGTGCGGGTGATACACTCAAAATTTCCATTAGGAGAGGCTGTCTGAATAGTATCCTATCACCTTATGATTTTCATGAACAAGCTCCCTTGCTGCTCTCACCTACCACAAGGTCACTTGGCAAGGTTCTGAGACAGCCTTCTCTGATTTCGCTTGGCAGACTGAGGCAGTTTTTCTACTCTGTGATTGATTGCAGCATTACCTGAATATTCTTAGTCCAAGCTCCCGTGTGAAAGTCTTGAATAATTTGTAACTCCTGCCATGAGCTCAGCAGCTGATTTATTACACTTCATTATTGCAGCTGCCTGTCTGTGTACAGAGGCAACAGGTAGTGAGAACACAGAGAGTACAGGGGAGAAGACAGTCACCATCCCCACACAGCAACCTAAACAAGACAGACAACAGAATTCGAGTCTATGTTACAAAATTCCAAACTAAACACAGAAGCTTTCCTGTTAAAGACTTAGTCAATGTGGACAGAACCAACGCCTCCACTCTACTTTTCCCATAAATTTCACCCTACCTGTATCCTAGCCAAATGCTAGACCCACAGTGAAATTATTCCCCACGTAGTTCTATCGTAAATGACCCCATTTTGAATTGAACTGAATAAAAGAAAACATGGAAAACAATATAAGCATGAGTTTGTTTTCTATTTCATAAATAAGTTCATTTGTATCATTTTTTTGTAGATTCTACATATAAGGGATGTCATACAATATTTCTGTTTCTCTGTCTGACTTCCTTTCTTCACGCAATATGACAATCTCTAGGTCCATCCATGCTGCTGCAAATGGTGTTATTTCATTCTTTTCATGGCTGAGTAATATTCCATTAATATTAATGGAATAGTAATAGTAATATGGAGAAGGCAATGGCAACACACTCCAGTACTCTTGCTTGGAAAATCCCATGGACAGAGGAACCTGATAGGCTGCAGTCCATGGGGTCGCTAAGAGTCATACACGACTGAGCAACTTCACTTTCACTTTTCACTTTCATGCATTGGAGAAGGAAATGGCAACCCACTCCAGTGTTCTTGCCTGGAGAGTCCCAGGGACGGGGGAGCCTGGTGGACTGCCATCTATGAGGTCGCACAGAGTCGGACACGACTGAAGCGACTTAGCAGCAGCAGCAATAGTAATATTCCATTAATATTAATATCACATTACTCAGCCATGTGATATCTATGTATCACATCTTCTTTATCCATTCCTCTGCCAGTGGACATTTAGGTTGCTTCCATGTCTTGGCTATTGTAAACAGCTCTGCAGACACTGGGGTACATGTATCCTTTTGGACCATGTTTCTCTCCAGATATATGGCCAGGAGTGGGATTGCAGGGTCATATGGCTTTGCCGTGCACCTGAAACTGTCACAACATAATTAACTGGCTAAACTCCAATATAAGATAAAAAAATTTAAAACAACAACAAAAAAACAATATAAGCATGCAAATGGCCAAGACCTATATTTAAACCAACAAAGAAAAACAGCCAAAATTCATTCATAATTATCCCATGAAGAATTTCTCACAAAATAGTCTAGGTGTCTAGTTCATAGCATAGAAGTTCATGTTTTTGAGTGTCACTGTCACTAATCAATTCTCTTTATGTGTGAAAGATTTCCAAACATTCACCTTTATCACATTTTTGTTTCATTTAGGAATAAAGTTCCCTTGAGGACTTCCCTGGCAGTCCAGTTGTTAAGACTTCACCTTCCAATTCAGGGGGTGTAGGTTCAATCCCTGGTCAGAGAGATAAGATCTCACATGCTTCAAGGCCAAAAAAAGCCAAAACATAAAACAGAAGCAATATTGTAACAAATTCAATAAAAGAAGGAAAAAAAAAAGCCTTCCCTCAATACTTACAGAAGGACTCCTCTGTTGAATTATATGCTTGAAATGCATTAATTCCACGGCATGTTAATCATACCCCCAAAAAGGCCTGAAAAAGGGAGAGAGGTTAGTGTCTGCTAAGTTTCTCCCAGGATTACTGAACTCTGATTCTCAGAGAGAAGTGGTTAATCCTCTCCCAGTATATAGGAGCATGTGTGCATGCTAAGTCGCTTCAGTCGTGTCCAACCCTTTGCAACCCCAAGGACTATAGCCCACCAGGCTCCTCTGTCCATGGGATTCTCCAGTCAAAAATACTGGATGGGGGTGTCATTTCCTCCTCCAAGGGATCTTCCTAACCCAGGGATCGAACCCACATCTCCTGAATTGGGAGGCAAATTCTTTATCACTAGCACCACCTGGGAAGCCCTGTATAGGAGCATATTTCCTACATAAGCTGGGGAAATGGGTTCTATGATTATTTTAAAATTCAATGATAAATGTAGGGGGTTACCTATTATGTACTTCTCAAACTCATATGCCGAAGCCTTAAACCACAAAGTGATGCTGTTTGATGGTAGGCTTTTATGAGGTAATCAAGTTTAGATGAGGTCAGTGGAAACAGTGGCTGATTTTATTTTGGGGGGCTCCAAAATCACTGCAGATGGTGACTGCAGCCATGAAATTAAAAGACGCTTACTCCTTGGCAGGAAAGTTATGACCAACCTAGACAGCATATTAAAAAGCAAAGACATTACTTTGCCAACAAAGGTCCGTCTAGTCAAGGCTATGGTTTTTCCAGTAGTCATTTATGGATGTGAGAGTTGGACTATAAAGAAAGCTGAGTGCTGAAGAATTGATGCTTTTGAACTGTGGTGTTGGAGAAGACTCTTGAGAGTCCCTTGGACTGCAAGGAGATCCAACCAGTCCATCCTAAAGGAGATCAGTCCTGAGTGTTCATTGGAAGGACTGATGCTGAAGCTGAACCTCCAATACTTTCGCCACCTGATGCGAAGAGCTGACTCATTGGAAAAGACACTGATGCTTGGAAAGATTGAAGGCAGGAGAAGAAGGGGATGACAGAGGATGAGACGGTTGGATGGTGTCACCGACTCAATGGACATGAGTTTGGGTAAACTCCAGGAGTTGGTGATGGACAAGGAGGCCTGATGGGCTGTGGTCCATGGGGTCACAAAGAGTCGGATACGACTGAGCAACTGAACTGAACTGAACTGAGGTCATGAGAGTGGGGCCCTCACATTGGGATTAGTGTCCTTAAGGGACTAGAGCTTGCTCACTCTCTCTCCACTATGTAAGGACACAGCAGGAAAGTGGCCACCTGCAAGACAGGAAAAGGATCCTCACCAGGAACTGAATCTGCCAGCACCTTGATGCTAGACATTCAGCCTCCAGAATTACGAGAAATAAACATCTGTTCTTTAAGCTACTGAGTCTGCTGTATTTTGTTAAAGCAACTCAAGCAGATTAATACATTTCTAGGCATCTTTAAAGTATGTTATCTTCTTTACATTTAAGTGCCTTTACCTAAGGCATTGGGCATCAGATTGTTACTAATGCTTATAGTATTTGAAAATTTTCCACCCAAGGAGCAAACAAAAGACATCTCTGTTTTGATAGTGTATATGATTTGGAGGTCCCTTTAAGCATATTTTGTAAGGAGAAAATGACATAGGCTTTTAAGATGTCTTGAGAAAAGCCAGAGAAAAAGTCATTAAAGGTCAAGTTAATAAAGGAAAATTTTCTTGGAAAGACTTTATATCAATTTCGCTAAACATTGTTGCAGGGAAGAAGCCAACTCTGACTCCATGTTGGAAACTGTTTCTTTGACTTGCTTTTGGTTGCTCTTGTTATTATAATCATGCTTACTGGCTTGCCTGGAGGACCCTGCCCCTCTGCTTGACTCTGAACTTTGTTTAGCTCATGGAGAGATAGTTTGTCCATGCCCATCTTTGAATAGAAGAGATTAAAACACCCCTTCCAAAGGCTGGCCATTCCCTTGAAGGTGTTTTGCAAGACTGAAGACGCTTTCACTTTATTTCCCCACTGCCTCTCCCTCTCTAGTCTGCCTTTTGAATTTAGTTTCTCATTGTTTCTTTCTCTCTGATCTATAAAAGTACCTGGCATCCAGACCCCGATAAATGGTTATTTTGAGGCGCTAGCTTGCCATCTTCTCAGTCAGCTGCTTTCCGAATAAAGTTGTTTTCCTTGCCTCAACACCTTGTCTCTCTGATTCATTGGCCTGTCATCCCAGCGAGTAGAGCAAGCTTGGATTTGGTAACAACATGGCAGAAACAAAATATCTAATTGGCTCCTTCTTCCTGATACATATACCCTCCCCACCAACATCAGAGCATGCTTGAAACAGTCTATTCAGTGATCCTAAGGAGGGAGGCTTAGAGCGTGACTCAAATTCTGATCTGTAAACTAATGAATTACAGGGCCTCTCAGGTGGTGCAGTTGGTAAGAATCTGCCTGTCAATGCAAGAGACATGGACTTGATCCTTGGGTCAGGAAGATGCTCTGGAGTAGGAAATGGCAACCCACACCAGCATTCTTTCCTGGAGAATCCCATGGACAGAGGAGCCCGGCAGGCTACAGTCCTTAGTGTCACAAAGAGCACACGACAGCACCTAGACACATGTAATGGATCATAGTCCTGTGCATAGTTATTTAATAAACACAGAGTTACCAGTTAAATTCTGTCTCTAAAAGTTTTTTCTCCTTTTGTCTACAGAGTAAAACTGTTTCCAGGTTTCACAAAAAGAAGCTGCCACATCTATACCCAAAACAGTCAAGTCTCACAGTGTCCTGCTTCTTGCTATTCTTTGAAGAGACACTCACTGCTTGATACCCCTATATCACCCCCACACTGTTTTTATTTTTGAAAAAATTAAATAATTGCCAGTGACAACCAAGTTCTTTTTAGAAGAATAAAACACCTCACATGTTTTAATTAATGAAAAACAAGGAATGTAACATTTGAAAAGCCACAATGATTGCCCCAGGAAGAAAATTATCGTAGGACCATTTCTCTGCATGATTATTCTGTGTGAAAGGCATACCAACACTTTCATAGGGTGGTGTTTCCAGGCACAGAGGAGGCCTTTAACAAAAAAGGAAGGAAATAGGAGAAAATGATCAGATGTCTAAAGTAATTACTAAATGAATACAGTGATCTAAAGTGATAATTTTGTTAGAGCACAAATCTCCCTAGAAAATACTCATCACAAAGACCTCCTCTAGTATGGGGAAGAAAGAAGAATATCTGGCTGGAAGCCCCAGGGACGGGTCTGTAGTGGTAACTCTCTAACAGAAGGGAGATAAGAATTTGTGCTGGCATAATGCAAAAGCACAGCACAGAGGCAAGGATATTCAGGGTAGCACAAGGGAGAGCAAGTGCTTATACAAGTAGAAATGATTCATTAGTAAGAAAGGCTTGGAGTAGCACTTGACGGCCTCAGGTGCCACGATAAAGCTTAGGAATGGCATCCTATCCTCAAGACCAGCACACTGAAGGCAGGTAGCTTGAGCCATGTGTCATCATATCCAGCAGACTCATTTATGTATTAGTAAAACAGAATCCTGGTAAAGATCATAGCTGTGCTTTAGGATGACAACTCTGCTAACAGAGAGTAGGGTAGCAGAGCACAGAAGACAGAAAATTATAGCAGCAAGAATGGTTAAGGACCTCCCTAGAGAACTGGTTGTACATAGAGTAAAAGAGCAGCCATTAAAAATCATGATCTTAAAAAAATGATGCTATTTTTTTAAAGGAATATGTTTAGGATATTGAAAGAAAAATGGAAATACTAAACTCTTATATTTCTAGGTTTTTTTTATTATTCAAGATAAACACAAGAAAAATGTTAGTAGTATATCCAACATACAAAGCCCATTTCCTAGTTGACATCATGAGAAGCTTCATGGACATTCTGAGGCTTCACACTGCTTCACACTGTGGAAGAAACAGACTTCAAAAAAATACATCTTAGCAGATCACTAAACAAACAAGCAAACAGCAACAAGTCAGCAGAGTAGTGAGGGGAATCAGTATCCAGAGTTGCTACAATATATTACCTAAAATATTCAACTTTCAACAACAATATGAGAGGTGTAAAGGAAGAGGAATGTTTGACATACTCAGGCAAAAAGGCAAGGAACAGAAACTGTCTTTGAGAAGAACCAGATGTCAGATTTAACAAGACAAAGACTTCGAAACAACCATTGAAAAATCCATTCAAAAACTAAAGTAAATCATGCTTAAAGCCTGATATGAAGACACCGTTTCATCAAATAGATGTACCAATAAAGAGGCAAAAATTATTTTTTTTTAAAAAATGGAGGGGCTTCCCTGGTGGTCTAGTGGTTGAGAGTCTGCCTTGCAATGCAGAGGACATGGGTTCAATCCCTTGTCCAGGAGGATCCCACATGCCATGGAGCAACTAAGCCTGTACTGTAGTTACTGAGCCTGTGGGCCCGACAGCCCATGCTCCACAACTTCTGAAGCCTACATACTGTAGAGACCATGTTAAAATACATTATTGAAGTAAAATGAAGAAATAGACTCAATATTCTGAATGAGTAATGGAAAGATGGTGGTTGAATGGACTAGAAAGTGGAGTTGCTGAGAAGACTGGTTTGCCCTTCTTCTCAGTTTGGTAACTCATCCTGAGGCCATATGGTTGTGTGCTATGTTTTCTTGATCTGATTTTATACTTGTCTTGAGATGGTTCAGGGATAAAGAAATTTGCCTACCAAGCAGGAGATATGGGTGACTGGAGGGGGCACCACAGACCATGCCAACATAAGACAGCAAACATAACTGACGAACGCTGTGTGTGTTTTGACTGCTCCACTAACTGGCCATTCTTCCATCTCCCTCTCCTCAAGCCTCCCTATTCCCTGAGGTATGATAATATTAAGTTTAGGCCAATTAATCACCTTACAGTGGCTTAGCAAAGTGTTCAAGCAAAGGGAAGAGTCACATAGCTCTCCCTTTAAATTATTAATAAAATCTAGAAATGATTAGGCTTAGTGAGGAAGCTGCGTGAGAAGCTGAAAATCCTTCCTTCCAGGAAATCCCCTCAGCCCTCAGCAAATTAGGACATCTGGTCACTCTATGCCAATGCTACATAGCTAATAGGAAAGCATGGACTCCAGCCAAGGTTTGTCTGCCTTGATGACTCATTCTCAATTTATGAATGCAAACAAAAAGTTCTTAAAGGAAATTTAAAGTGGTACTCCAGTGAACACATGAATGATAAAAAAAGCAAAGCAGTCTTATTACTGACATGGAGAAAGTTTTAGTGGTCTTAATAGAAGACCAAGCTAGTCACAGCATTCCATAAGCCTCAACCAGAGCAAGGTCCTAACTCTCTTCACTTCTATGAAGAGTGAAAAAAAGTAAGGAAGCTGCAGAAAAAAAAAATTAAACCTAGGAGAATTTGATACATAAGGCTTAAAGAAAGAAGCCATCTTTATTATCATAAAATTTCAAGAGGAAGCAGCAAGTGCTGACGTAGAAGCTATGGCAGGTTATCCAGAAGTTCTAGGTAAAAAGATTAATGAATGTGGCTACATTATATAACAGAGTTTTAATGTAGATGAAATATTCTATTTCCAGAAGATGCCATCTTGGACTTTCATAGATGCAGAATACAAGTCAATGACTGGTTTCCAAGATTCAAAGGATAGATTGATTCTCTTATTAGGGGCTAATGCATCTGGTTGAAGCCAATACTCACTTACCATTCCAAAAATCTTAGGGCCCTTAAGAATAACACTAAACTGATTCTCCATGAGCTCTCTAAATGGATCAACAAAGCCTGAATGACAGAACATTTGTTGAAAACCATGATTTACTGAATATTTTAAGTCCACTGGAGACCTACTTCTCAGAAAAAAAATTCCCCTTAATATGAATGTTTATTAAAAATGCACCTGATCACCCAAAGATTCTGATGGAGATGTACAATGAGAAAAATGATGTTTTTATGCTTGCTAACACAACATTCATTCTGCAGCCATGGGTCAAGGAATAATTTTAACCTTCAAGTCTTACATAAGAAACACATTTTGTAAGGCTCTGGCTGCCCCATACAGTGATTCCTCTAGTGAATATGAGTAAAATCCATTGAAAACATTCTGGAAAGGATTTACCTTTCTAAATGCCGTTAAAAACATCCATGATTCATGCAACGAGGTCAAAATATCAACATACACAGAAGTTTGGAAGAATTTATTTCAAATTTCTTGGGTGATTTGAGGGGTTCAAGACTTCACTGGAAGAAGTAACTACAGATGTGGTGAAAGGGAACCAAAACAAAAGTGAAGCCTAAATATGTGACTGAATTGCTAAGATCCCATGATAAAAACTTAATGGATGAGGAGTTGCTTCTTAAATGCACAAAGAAAATGTCTTCTTGAGATGGAACCTACTCCTGGATGAAGACACTTTGAAGATTATTGAAATGACAAGGAAAGTTGTAGAATATTATATAAAACTTAGTTGATAACACAACGGTAAGTTTTGAGAGAACTGGCTCCAATTTTGAAAGTCCTACTCTAAGTGAAATATTATCAACAACATTGCAAGCTACAGATAAAATGTTCATAAAAGAGAGTTAATCAATGTAACAAACTTCATTGTTGTTTTATGTCAGGAAATTGTCACAGCCACCTCAATCTTCAACAACCACCACTCTGATCAGTCAGGCACCATCAACATCAATGCAAGACCCTCCAAATGATTATGACTGGCTGAAAGTTCAGATGATGGTTAGCATTTTTAGCAATCAAGTATTCTAAATTAAGGTAAGTACAATACATTTTTGGGCTTCCCAAGTGGCTCAATGGGTAAGGATTCAGCCTGCAATGTGGGAGATGCAGGCAGATGTGGGTTTGATCCCTGGGTTGTGAAGATCCCCTGGAGGCAGGCATGGCAAGAATACTCCAGTATTTTTGCCTGAAGAATTCCCATGGACAGAGGAACCAGCTTGGCACAACTGTGTGACTAAGCACAGCACAGCATTTTCTCAGCATACCTAGGACTAATCGCAGTCTCCTTGACTATCTTCTAGGTCCTTCACTTTTCTTCTCAGCTTGATTTACTTGTATTCATAAACACATTAAACGATTTATAAATACACAATGGAGTAATTTCTTATTAAGAAAAATCCAGACTGGTGATTGCCATGGTGGAAGGGGTAGGAGAGGGTTAAAGTGGGTTAGCAGATGTAGGCTCTTATATATGGAATGGATAAGCAACAAAGTCCTACCGTATGGCACAGACAACTGTGTCTAATATGCTATGATAAACCATAATGTAAAAGAATATTTTTAAAAAAGAATGTGTATATCTGTATAACTGAATCATTTTGCTATATAGCAGTAATTAACACAACATTGTAAATCAACTATGCGTGCATGTGCTCAGTCACTTCAGTCCTGTCTATTTGCAACCCTATGGATCATAGTCTGCTAGGCTCCTCTATCCATGGGATTCTCCAGGCAAGAATACTGGAGTGGGTTGCCATGCCTTCCTCCAGGGGATCTTCCCAACCCAGAGACAGAACCAGTGTCTCTTACTTCTCCTGCCTTGGCAGGCAGATTCTTTACCACTAGCGCCACTCAATTTAAAAAATAAACAGAATAACAGGGAAAAAATAAAAATCCTAAAATCAGTTTGACTCTTCTGTTAGTTTTATGGAAGGAATTTAATTTTCTTTATTGGGTTTTCAAATAGAAAGCACAAAGGTTTTTTCCACCAACACTTCAAGGACATGAGGGTAGGCAGGTAGTGAAAGCTTTCCTACCTAGAGAGCAATAGAGGCTCCTAAGGATAGTCTCAGGTCTCCAGGAAAAACTAACAGAAAACCATCAGAAGCACATCTCCATTTTCTACAGCCACTTGAATACTTTAACTTCTCTAAAATGGTTCAGAACTGGAACTCTGAGGACAGTGAATGACTGTCATTGTGTGTTATGACATCTCCTCTCCTGATTTGCTCATTATGAACTTGGTTTTATTTTAGATCTTTGCAGTTGTCTAATTTATCTTCATTTCTCCTGATCATTTGTCCTAAGTTTAAGCCATTCTATTTTTCTCTCGGCACATCTGTCACCTGTGAGTCTTCTTTTTCTCATTTTCAAGTCTCATATCCCTAATCAGCGTCTTGCCTGCCTTGGTCATGAGCTTTGGTACTCATGAGAAACTTTTGGCGTTTTCTCTTTTGTTATGTGTGAAAGAAAGTGAGCTCTTAATATTCTACCAAAATGCAGTCACAGAATGAGAGAGACTAGGAGTCTATGAAACTCTGTATCTGTTTTGTTCTTTTAAGGATTATCCTTTCTGGTGTTTTTGTGAGATTTTTTTTCCAATTTGAAAATATCCAGACTTCACTGGTGGTCCAGTGGGTAAGACTCTATGCTTCCATTGCAGGGGGCACAGTTTCACTCCCTTGTCTCAGGGAGCTAAGTTCCCACAAGCTGCATAGCACAGACAAAAAAAAAGGTAAAAAATATCCAAAAAAGTGTCCATACTCCCTGATATGCCTGCCAAGCCTTCAGGAGTTCAATAAGTACTTGTCTACTAGCTCAGTAAGTCTTTAAAAGCACCCGCAGTAAGATAAAGTTTATATTATCTAACTCAAAATTGCTTCTACTTCAACATTCAATTGTTTTATTTTTAATTACCTTTAGTAGTCTCCTTCAGTTTTTCCAGTAGTCATGTATGGATGTGAGAGTTGGACCATAAAGAAGCCTGAGGGCTGAAGAATTGATGCTTTTGAACTATGGTGCTGGAGAAGATGCTTGAGAATCCCTTGGAGAGTGAGATCAAACCAGTCAATCCTAAAGGAAGTCAGCCCTGAATATTCATTCAAAGGACTGATGCTGAAGCTGAAGCTCCAATCCTTTGGCCACCTGATGGGAGGAGCTGACTCATTGGAAAAGACCTTGATGCTGGGAAAGATTAAGGGCAAGAGGAGAAGTAATGACAGAATGAGATGGTTGGATGGCATCACTGACTCAATGGACATGAGTCTGAGCAAACTCAAGGAGATAGTGAAGGTCAGGGAAGCCTGGTGTGCTGCAGTCCATGGGGTTGCAAAGAGTTGGATATGACTTAGCAACTGAACGGCAACAAGTTCCCTTCACAGTACGTAGACCTTTATTCCCACTTGTCTTATTCTCCTTAGTTTTTGTTCAGGTTAGTATTGAAGTGTTTCATAGTCTCATTATAATGTGTGGAAACTTACTTTTTATTTTTATGCTGTTCTATGTTCTGAAGATCCATCTTCATATACTGTGATAGATCTGTTTCCCTGAAAATCAACTTAGGTGCTAACATTGCACGGGGTGGGTAGTGCAATCTCAGAGAAGTAGGAGACAGGAGAAAATAAAGCAAGGAAGAAGGAAGAGTAAGTAGGAAGTATTACTCATCAGACCAGCATTTGCCAGTAAGTTCAACCAATTCTTCAATCACACAGGATAATTTTAGAAATGCCAATTATACCACAACTTCTCAGAGGAGTATGGAAAAGAAGGAGAAGAATTCATCTGCTGATTCCTTATTATTTTCTTTCTCCTACTGGTGTTGACTCATCCAAACATCCAGGTTACATCATCCAGACGCTAACGGCAGCCATGGGGGCCCACAGCCACTGTACCTACTGAATCAGTCCTGCTGCCGCTGCTGCTGCTAAGTCGCTTCAGTCGTGTCCGACTCTGTGCGACCCCATAGACGGCAGCCCACCAGGCTCCGCCGTCCCTGGGATTCTCCAGGCAAGAGCACTGGAATGGGTTGCCATTTCCTTCTCCAATGCGTGAAAGTGAAGTCGCTCAGTCGTCTCCGACTCCCAGCAACCCCATGGACTGCAGCCCACCAGGCTCCTCCATCCATGGGATTTTCCAGGCAAGAGTACTGGAGTGGGGTGCCATTGCCTTCTCCAATCAGTCCTGCTAGCACTCAGGATCTTCCCTGCCCAGCTGGCCCCACAGTGCAGAGCCTCTCCAACTCTAGTGATTGATTATGGTAGCAGCATCAGCAACCTGGACCATCACCCTGGGGACTGAACGAACCATTTGAAGCCAATTTTCTGAGCAAGCAAGGCTAGTGCTCATTAGCTGGGTCCCACATAATAGAAAAAAAAAAAACTTGGTAGATTTTTGCCCACTGCCTTTATCAATTTTTCATGTGGCACCAACTTGCTCTTCAATATCATTTTTGTGCATTTTTCCTTCCTCACTCATTAAGCTCTGTCCAAGGGAAGTCCTTCCCCCTATCAAGACCCTGATTCTGTTTATAACTCTCAAAAGCATCACCTTGAAGTCCATTGGCCTAACTTACACTTTCTCTGTTTAATCTGTTCTGACTTCCTTTGACAAAACTCTGAAAAGTTTTCCTGCAAATCTGTCTTTCACCAGCTGATGCATCTTTCCTGTTCCCTCTTATGCTCCTGAGGGGTCAGAATATTGACCTTGATAACTTAGCCATCACTCCATAAATTAGTCTGCAATTGTTGGACATTGCAATCAATTACATATTTCAGTATTATAAATAGTATCTAATGTTAATATTTGCACATATCTATGGTTATTTCCTTAGGATATGTTCCTAAAAGTTAAAGTGCTATGCCACTGGAAAAGTTATCTGATGTTGACTTTTCTCCCAAAGGCATATGCTTATTCACATTCTTGACAATATAAAGCATTTACAGTGATCTTATCAAAAGTACTTAATAAAACAGAAAATAGAAAAAATATATACTCATTGGTATGTAGTAAAAAAGGATCAGCAATCTTAATCATTCATTTATTCATACATTTACTGACTAGCCTTTAAGAGGAGACCTATTTTGTAAATGACTTTAAGATACACTTATCTGTGTGTCTAAAATTTTATACTGTGTTTTTACATGCCCTAGAAGCAGTGGATAGTTTCATCATAAATAGGTAAAAGAGTAAATTTCACATTATTGAATAGAATTCAGAGCATTATCAGCTTTCTGTTAGGAGAGAAAAATTTTATAACCTGATTTTCTTTTTTGGTAAAAAGTCCATAAAGAATCTCATCCATAAAAATTTATTCTTTTGGGGTCATGAAGCTACCCTCTGTATAATTTCAGAATTCTAACATACTATGTTTATTGCATTTATCATCCAACAGATGTGCTAGTACCTAAAATCTGGCAGTGAATATGTATCCTGTGGGTTTAAATTCTTTAGTTTTTAATGTAAGATTTTTAGTTTATGTTTACCTTCCAGCACAGAATTATATACCAGATGTTTACTGTAATTCCACTTCATTTTGCTTCCTTTTATCTCTACCAATATTTTAGCCTTAAATTGCATCTAATTCGGAAATATTTTAATCACATCAGACTTATTTGTTTAAAAAAAAACTTTTATAGAAAACAATCTCTCATCTTATCCAAAACTTTAATGTTTGATTGTAAACTGTTTACCCTTTCTTCTTCTCTTTTGAGCTCACATTATCTCAGACTAGCCTTTGTTCCATATTTTCTCAGTAAATGTAAAAGGAAAGGCAAAAGTTTTCACCAAAGGTAAAGCTTATTTTTTCATACGTTATTTAGCAACAAAACACAAAAATATGTAGCAGATTATCCTGGTGGTAAGTTGTTGAGCCTGATAGTCAGCACTCTTTCTTTATATTAATGCTTTGCTCTTTGTATTAATGTTTCTACACAGTGGATTAAGTAAATAGAAACAAAACAATGCTAAGACTTCAGGTTTTAAAGTGGTAGGATAAGATGACTCTGCCTGTTCTCACAAAAATATATCCCATGTAAAAGGGAATAGGAAGAAGAAATATAAATCTATGTTCAATAAAAATAGATATCTACCAAACTGAAGCATAGACTATGAAGAATAGAAGGTTGTGAATATCAAGCAAGAACAAATCAAGAGCACTCCGATAGCTCATATTGAGGGAACCTCTATAGCATACCTGACCAGCACTTCTCAAGGTCATAAGAAACAAGAGAAGAATGAGAAACTGCCTCAGGTCAGAGGAAACGAAGGAGCTATATGACAACCAAATGCAATATTGTTTTTTTTTTTTAATTGGAAGCTAATTACTTTACAATATTGTAGTGGTTTTTGCCATACACTGACATGAATCAACCATGGGTGTACATGTGTTCCCCATCCTGAACCTCCCTCCCAATCCCATCCCACCTCCCTCCCCATCCCATCCCTCAGGATCATCCCAATGCACCAGCCCTGAGCACCCTGTCTCATGCATCAAGCCTGGACTGGCGATCTGTTTCACATATGATAATACTCATGTTTCAATGCTATTCTCTCAAATCATGCCACCCTCGCCTTCTCCCACAGAGTCCAATAGACTGTTCTTTACATCTGTGTCTCTTTTGCTGTCTCACATATAGCGTCATCTTTACCATCTTTCTAAATTCTGTATATATGCGTTAGTATACCGTATTGGTGTTTTTCTTTCTGACTTACTTCACTCTGTATAATAGGCTCCAATTTCATCCACCTCATAGAACTGATTCAAATGCATTCTTTTTAATGGCTGAGTAATATTCCATTGTGTATATGTACCAGTGTTTTCTTATCCATTTGTCTGCCGATGGACATCTAGGTTGCTTCCATGTCCTGGCTATTGTAAACAGTGCTGTGTTGAACATTGGAGTACACGTGTCTCTTTCAATTCTGGTTTCCTCAGTGTGTATGCCCAGCAGTGGAATTGCTGGGTCGTAAGGCAGTTCTATTTCCAGTTTTTTAAGGAATCTCCACACTGTTCTCCATAGTGGCTGTACTAGTTTGCATTCCCACCAACAGTGTAAGAGGGTTCCCTTTTCTCCACATTCTCTCCAGCATTTATTGTTTATAGACTTTTTGATAGCAGCCATTCTGACTGGCATGAGATGGTACCTCACTGTGGTTTTGATTTGCATTTCTCTGATAATGAGTGATGTTGAGAATCTTTTCATGTGTTTGTTAGCCATTTGTATGTCTTCTTTGGAGAAATGTCCGTTTAGTTCTTTGGCCCATTTTTTGATTGGATCATTTATTTTTCTGGAATTGAGCTGCATGAGCTGCTTGTATATTTTTGAGATTAATTCTTTGTCAGTTGTTTCATTTGCTATTATTTTCTCCCATTCTGAACGCTGTCTTTTCACCTTGCTTATGGTTTCCTTTGTTGTGCAAAAGCTTTTAAGTTTAATTAGGTCCCATTTGTTTATTTTTGCTTTCATTTCCATTACTCTGGGAGGTGGGTCATAGAGGATCCTGCTGTGATTTATGTCAGAGAGGGTTTTGCCTATGTTTTCCTCTAGGAGTTTTATAGTTTCTGGTCTTACGTTTAGATCTTTAATCCATTTTGAGTTTATTTTTGTGTATGGTGTTAGAAAGTGTTCTAGTTTCATTCTTTTACAAGTGGTTCACCAGTTTTCCCAGCACCACTTGTTAAAGAGATTGTCTTTTCTCCATTTTATATTCTTGCCTCCTTTGTCAAAGATAAGGTGTCCATAGATGCGTGGATTTATTTCTGGGCTTTCTAGTTTGTTCCACTGATCTACATTTCTATCATTGTGCCAGTACCATACTGTCCTGATGACTGTGGCTTTGTAGTATAGTATGAAGTCAGGCAGGTTGATTCCTACAGTTCCATTCTTCTTTCTCAAGATCACTTTGGCTATTCGAGGTTTTTTGTATTTCCATACAAATTGTGAAATTATTTGTTCTAGTTCTCTGAAAAATACAGTTGGTAGCTTGATAGGGATTGCATCGAATCTATAGATTGCTTTGGGTAGTATACTCATTTTCACTATAGTGATTCTTCCGATCCATGAACATGGTGTATTTCTCCATCTATTTGTGTCATCTTTGATTTCTTTCATCAGTGTTTCATAGTTTTCTATATATAGGTCTTTTGTTTCTTTAGGGAGATTAATTCCTAAATATTTTGTTCTTTTCGTTGCAATGGTGAATGGAATTGTTTCCTTAATTTCCCTTTTTGTTTTCTCATTGTTAGTGTATAGGGATACAAGGGATTTCTGTGTGTTAATTTTATATCCTGCAACTTTACTGTATTCATTGATAAGCTCTAGTAATTTTATGGTGGAGTCTATAGGGTTTTCTATGTAGAGGATCATGTCATTTGCAAACAGTGAGAGTTTTGCTTCTTCTTTTCCAATCTGGATTCCTTTTATTTCTTTTTCTGCTCTGATTGCTGTGGCTAAAACTTCCAAAACTATGTTGAATAGTAGTGGTGAGACTGGGCACCCTTGTCTTGTTCCTGACTTTAGAGGAAATCCTTTCAAATTTTCACCATTGAGGATGTTTGCTGTGGGTTTATCATATATTGCTTTTATTATGTTGAGGTATGTTCCTTCTATTCCTGCTTTCTGGAGGGTTTTTATCCCTAATGGATGTTGAATTTTGTCAAAGGCTTTCTCTGCATCTATTGAGATAATCATATGGTTTTTATCTTTCAATTTGTTAATGTGGTCTATCACATTGATTGATTTGCAAATATTGAAGAATCCTTCATCCCTGGGATAAAACTCACTTGACCACAATGTATGATCTTTTTAATATGTTGTTGGATTCTGTTTTCTAGAATTTTGTCGAGGATTTTTGCTTCTATGTTCATCAGTGATATTGGCCTGTAGTTTTCTTTTTTTGGTGGCACCTTTGTCTGGTTTTGGTATTAGGGTGATGGTGGCCTCATAGGATGAGTTTGGAAGTTTACCTTCCTCTGCAATTTTCTGGAAGAGTTTGAGTAGGATAGGTGTTAGCTCTTCTCTAAATTTTTGGTAGAATTCAGCTGTGAAGCCATCTGGTCCTGGGCTTTTGTTTGTTGGAAGATTTCTGATCACAGTTTTGGTTTCCGTGCTTGTGATGGGTCTGTTAAGATTTTATATTTCTTCCTGGTTCAGTTTTGGAAAGTTATACTTTTCTAAGAATTTGCCCATTTCTTCCAAGTTGTCCATTTTATTGGCATATAGTTGCTGGTAGTAGTGTCTTATGATCCTTTGTGTTTCTGTGTTGTCTGTTGTGATTTCTCCATTTTTATTTCTAATTTTGTTGATTTGATTCTTCTCCCTTTTTTCCTTAATGAGTCTGGCTAATGGTTTGTCTATTTTATTTATCTTCTCAAAGAATAAGCTTTTAGCTTTGTTGATTTTTGCTATGGTCTCCTTTGTTTCTTTTTTGTTTATTTCTGCCCTAATTTTTATGATTTCTTTCCTTCTCCTAACCCTGGGTTTCTTCATTTCTTCTTTTTCTAGTTGCTTTAGGTGTAGAGTTAGGTTATTTATTTGATTTTTCTCTTGTTTCTTGAGGTAAGCTTGTATTGCTATGAACCTTCCCCTTAGCACTACTTTTACTGAATCCCATAGGTTTTGGGTTGTTGTGTTTTCATTTTCATTCATTTCTGTGCATATTTTGATTTTTTTTTATTTCTTCTGTGATTCGTTGGTTATTCAGGAGTGTGTTGTTTAGCCTCCATATGTTTGTATTTTTAATAGTTTCTTTCCTGTGGTTGACATCTAAACTTACTGCATTGTGATCAGAAAAGATGCTTGGAATGATTTCAATTTTTTTGAATTTACCAACGCTAGATTTACATCCCAGGATGTGATCTATCCTGGAGAAGGTTTCATGTGCACTTAAGAAAAAGGTAAAATTCATTGCTTTGGGGTGAAATGTCCTATAGATATCAATTAGGTCTAACTGGTCCATTGTATCATTTGAAGTTTGTGTTTCCTTGCTAATGTTCTGTTTAGTTGATCTATCCATAGGTGTGAGTGGGGTATTAAAGTCTCCCACTATTATTGTGTTACTGTTAATTTCCCCTTTCATACTTGTTAGCATTTGCCTTACATATTGTGGTGCTCCTATGTTGGGTGCATATATATTTATAATCGTTATATCTTCTTCTGGGATTGATCCTTTGATCATTATGTAGTGACCTTCTTTGTCTCTTTTCACAGGCTTTATTTCAAAGTCTATTTTATCTGATATGAGTATTGCTACTCCTGCTTTCTTTTGGTCTCCATTTGCATGAAATATCTTTTTCCAGCCCTTCACTTTCAGTCTGAACATGTCCCTTGTTTTGAGGTGGGTCTCTTGTAGACAGTATATATAGGGGTCTTGTTTTTGTATCCATTCAGCCAGTCTTTGTCTTTTGGTTGGGACATTCAACCCATTTACATTTAAGGTAATTATTGATAAGTATGATCCCATTGCCATTTACTTTGTTGTTTTGAGTTCAAGTTTATACACCTTTTCTGTGTTTCCTGTCTAGAGAAGATCCTTTAGCATTTGTTTAAGAGCTGGTTTGGTGGTGCTGAATTCTCTCAGCTTTTGTTTGTCTGTAAAACTTTTGATTTCTCCTTCATATTTGAATGAGATCCTTGCTGGGTACAGTAATCTGGGTTGTAGGTTTTTCTCTTTCATCACTTTAAGTATGTCCTCAAATGCAATGTTCTATGTTGGATTGCATCCAGGAACAGAAGAGTACACTAGTGGAAAAACTGATGGAATTCAAATAAAGTCTGCATTTTAGTTAACAGCATTGTATTATTGACATCTTAGTTTTGGCCAAAATGTACATGGTCATTAACATTTGGAAAAACTGGATGAATGGTATAAGGTTACACTTGGTACCATCTTTGTAATTTTCCTGTAAATATAAATTTATTCTAAACTTTAAAAGTCTTTAAAAAATGGTTTAGCATCAGAGAAAAGGGTGGACTTCAAGTGAAAAGGAACAACATATGTAAAGACTAGAAGGAAAATGAAAATGTGTCTTGTTCATATCATCATGAAGAAAATGCTTTGTTGGAATAGAGAATGCATGAGAAATAGGTGCGGTAGTTGAGACGATGGAGAGTTTTGAAGGCTAGACTGAGTAGAATGTGGCTGAGAAGATCAAACACTATACTCTGGTGAAGGTAGAAAGCAAGTTTGGGCCTGGCCAAGGAGTGAAATTTCTCTGGGTACCATAAATCTCTCAAGACAACAACTTCCTCTTCATCACTCAGCTCACCCATCCAAAGACACCTGTTCTCTATCATGTGCTAGGCTCAGACTGGGCAGGGGGACAGAAGGACAAAGCCTTGTCCCCTGGAGCTACATCTTGGCAGAGGCACACAATCAGGCCTGAGTCAAAGTGACCAGGATGGGGGCTTTCCTGGTGGTCCAGTGGTTAATAATCCGCCTGCCAGTGCAGGGGACACAAGTTTGATCTTGGTTGGGGAAGATCCCCTATGCCATGGAGAAACTAAGCCCATGAGCTGCAATACTGAAGCCTGAGCACCTAGAGCCGTGCTCTGCAACAAAAAAGCCACTGCACCACCCACGAAGTGTAATCTTCACTCACTGCAACTAGAGAAAGCCCGAGCACAGCAATGAAGACCCAGTGCAGGCATAAATACATAATTGAAAAAAATAGCAAAAATAAACATAGCGTCTGTCATCTTTATTTATAAAGAAAGTGTCCGGGATGATGGTGTGTGTGTTAGCATGGGAGACAGAGGGGTGAGAAGGAGCCAGGCTGCTGCTCCCTCCCTCCCAGGGAGGCCTTCCCAGGGGAGGTTACATGAAGGATGAGCAGGAATTGGACAGATATACAAGAAGGAGAGAGTTCCTAAGAAGGAAATACTACAATGCACAAAGAATAGGGTTTGAGGTTGACTTGAGGAACTACAAGCAGTTTGCAGAAGACTCTCACTATGGTTCCAAGAGGGAAAATGACCCAATCTCCCTTGATAAAGTAGAATGATGCAAAATGTATTGAATATTTTGTACAGGCTAAGAACAAAATCTCACATTTATCACCTGAAACAATGTGTTTTAATATTAGGTAAGCATTAGGGAAATGATCTGAATTTCATTGACTAAAAGAAAAAAAAAATTCAAGCAATTTAAAAACATAAAAGAATTTAAAGCAAAACACTTCGCACATGGAAACTGACTCCCACAGGGGAAGAAGAAAAGAGATGGTAAGTCAACAGTATTTGAGGAAAATTTGCAATTTTCCTTAAATATAAGTGCTTCATTGTTGTTTTTCAGTTGTTCAGTCATGTCCAACTCTATGACCCCATGGATTGCAGCACACCAGGCATCCCTGTCCTTCACTATTTCCCAGAGTTAGCTCAAAGTGCTTCATGGTGGGGTGTTTTTTGCTAAGTGACTTCTACCTAAATATAAATTAATAAAAGTTGGAGAAGCTATCTAAGGTAAGAGTCCTTGAGCAGCTTGAATTTAAAATAATAATAAATGCAAACTCAAAGCTTGCTTTTAGATAAAGACCCCAGAAAAAAATACTAACTGGGCTTCTCTGTGATTATTGACCAGAAAACAGTGTTCATGCCACCTTGGAGCCCTTCCCTGGACAGCCCTCCAGCCTCCCAGCTTGTGCTGAATCAGGCTCAAGCATACAGAAAGACCCCAGAAAAAATACTAACTGGGTTTCTCTATGATTATTGACCAGAAAATCATGTCCATGCCACCTTGGAGCCCTTCCCCTGACAGCCCTCCAGCCTCCCAGCTTGTGCTGAATCAGGCTCAAGCATACAGCAGTCACAGTGAGGACCACTCAGATTCAATACAGCACACATACCTACACACATCCTAGAGCACAGACAAATCCAAAACAACCCAGTAATTAAGTCTGGAGAGTCAAGCGATCATCATCTGAGATTCATAAGCATCTGGCAAGCACATCAACCAGTGACAGCGCATCCAACAACAGCTGTCACTTGCTATAATCATTTTGGAATTATCTTTAAATCTCTAAGAACACTAACACTGAGTGACCAATGCAACCTTCTGTGACAGATTGCAAGAGACAAGCCCATGGTATTTTGATGGGAAGAATTACCACTCTTTACATTGAAATTGTTGCTGTTGTTGTTCAGTTGCTAAGTCATGTCTGACTCTTTGTGACCCCATGGACTGCAGCATGCCAGGCTCTTCTGTCACCCACTGTCTCCCAGAGTTTGCTCAGATTCACATCCATTGAGTTGGTGATGTTATTTAACCATCTTATCCTCTGTCACCCCTTCTCCTTTTGCCTTCAATCTTTCCCAGCATCAAGGTCTTCTCCAATGAGTCAGCCACATCAGGTGTCCAAAATATTGGAGCTTCAGCTTTGGCATCAGTCTTTCCAATAAATATTCAGGGTTGATTTCCTTTAGGACTGACTGGTATTTACATTGAAGAGCAGTGGCCATAAGCACTCAAAAAATCTTGCTTATCCTTCAGTTTGAGAAAGAGACAATAGACAAAGAAAAGGCTGTCCCCAAACTGTCTTTGTCAATTCTAAACATTTTGTCCCCACCAGTCCAGCCCTCAGCCCCTCCTTGAGGAGTTAATTTTTCATTCCATTCTCCACAGCGACAGGACAGATGACTTTCCAGCACCACCTAACATGGGTGATGACCACTCACTACCACGGTTTAATGGTAACTTTCTGTACCCTGTTCTAAGGTTATGTTAGATGGTGCACATGATATACACAGCAAGCCACTTTAACCACATGGGGACGTCTGCTTGAGTGAGATATGCTGAATGATTCAGTCCCAGTGTTAGAGTAAGGCTGTCCTGGGGCTGTTGACCATGGCCATTCCAAACTCTTCAGATCCTCTGGGATCGCACCATGCCTCCAATGCTAGTGTCTTCCTGGTCCTAGGCCCAAACATGTTGCCCAGTCCTCCTGGTATGAGTCCCCAAATACCTGTTGACCTTTATACACTATCAGATCCTTTGTGGTACTTCTGTCAGCTTTTAGAGGTGCAGACTGTTCTTCAGAACACAAATGCATTACTAAAAGGGAGGTTAGCATGGAGTAAACATTACACGTCAGAAAAAACTTTCAACATTAGATACAGCCATGGAGGCTCAGGAGCAGAGAACAACTGCAATGAGCTGCATTTATACTCAAGCCAAGTCTGCAATGGCTTGCACACTTGCTTTCACTGGCTGAAACAAAAAGACAGCAGTAAGAAAGAGGGGGGATTATATTTTTTTTTCTTTACATAAAGAACCCAGATGCATGAGTGACCCCTTGGAAAAGAAGTTCCAGGAATATCAAGTCATTTGGTCACTTACATGGTTAAAGACTGAAATGTGGGCAAGAAATACACTTTAACTGTGTAATCTCCAGAGAGTTGGGAGTTGCTTGTTAGAAAATAGCAACACCAGTGACCATGTGTTTGATGTTCAGAGCCTGGCATGGCTGGGGGCACAGGGCAACAGTCTCATGTCTTTACTTATTAAATCTAGAGGGAAACTACTGACGCAAGGTGGGGTATCAGTTTATGTGATTTAAAGTTTCTGTGCCACACGTACCCCAATGTTCATGGCAGCACTATTTACAATAACTAGGACATGGAGGCAACCTAGATGTCCATCAACAGATGAATGGATAAAGAAGATGTGGTACATATACACAATGGAACATTACTCGGCCATAAAAAGGAATGCATCTGAGCCAGTTCTAATGAAGTGGATGAACCTAGAGCCTATTATACAGAGTGAAGTCAGAAAGAGAAAAACAAATATGGTATATTAACACATATATATGGAATCTAGAAAGATGGTACGGATGAACCTATTTGCAGAGCAGCAATGAAGACACAGACTTAGAGAACAGATTTATGGACATGGGGGTAGGGGAGGAAGGAGAGGGGTGGGATATATGGAGAGAAACATGGAAACATATATTACCATATGTAAAATAGATAGCTAATGGAATTTGCTGTGTGATTCAGGGAACTCAAACCAGGGCTCTATAACAACCTAGAGGGGTAGGATGGGGAGGGAGGTGGGAGGGAGGTTCAAGAGGGAGGGGACATAGGTATACCTATGGCTGATTCATGTTGATGTTTGGCAGAAACCAACAAAATATTGTAGAGCAATCATCCTTCAATTAAAAATAAATAAATTTGATTATAAAAAAAGTTGTAAAGTTTCTGTGCCAAGAACTGTGGTTTCCTGTGAAGTGAGACTGTGTTATGGACATTTTCCTCCTGTAGAATATCAAAACAATTGAAAGGCAAATCAATAGAAAACATTTAAACTATAATGTGTATCAAATTATCTGAAGATCTATAACCACAGCTTTCTCAAATAATTTAAACTTACACACAGTGGTTACAGGAATGGGCTTTGGGGTTGAGCAGACATTCTTACATCCAGGTTACATGTGCATGAGCTAGGTAAATGGGTAATATGAGGTTAATAGGTTAATAAGGTTGCCTTAGACTTGTTTTGAAGATTAGGTGGCTCAGTGGTAAAGAATCTGCCTGCAAGTGCAGGAGATGCTAGAGACTCTGGTTCAGTCCTTGGGCTGGGAAGATCCCCTGGAGAAGGAAGTGGCAACCCACTCCAGTATTCTTCCATGAAAGGTCCCATGCACAGAGGAGCCCGACGGGCTATGGTCCATAGGGTCACAAAGAGTCAAACATGATTGAGGACACACACACACAGACTTGTTCTGAACATTAAAGAACACAGCTTGTGGTATTCTGGAATATAGAAAGCACAAAATAAATATTGGTAATTTTTGTTCTGGAAAGTATTCTCTCAATTAAAATGCATTGAACCTATCTCTGGTCTAAAATGGGTAGATTAAAATAAAATGTAAAAACCTAAGAAAATCTGTAAAAATAATTCCTCAAAGTTTGATTTTTAAAAGGCAAAGAGAAACCCAAGAACTGTGTCCTATTTTGCAGAATAATTATTTGAAGCTTTGCTTATGCAAACATAGATAGGAAATCAATAAGTTTATTTATAAGGAATAAATGTGTTACTATTTAGAAATACAGAAAGAGAATATATATATCAAAATTAAAGTTAGCTAAATTGTGAGTTTCTTATTCCCCCTAAGAATAGGTTCTTATTTTTTTACAATCTAGCCATCATAGGTTATCTTTTAAATTGTTATTGATGTCAGTGTATCTTTATGTGATCATAAATATAAGCTCCTTGCTTGAGAGTTCTAGGAGCAGAAAAAAAAATACATAATTAAAATGTTAGAAGCGAATGTCAATACAAATTCTAACCAAAATTAATGTAAAATTTCTCTAAAGCTAAAATCTGTCAGTGAACATAACCCTACATCCAAAAGTCCACTTAAGCATAAGTTGTACAAAATTTCATCTAGTGTTGTTTTTAATGTAATGTTCACAGGCAATTGTATTTGTGCAGCAGCCAGAAGGTCTCTTTCCAAAACAACTCTGCACTCTTTGGAAGCCAGCACATCATTCAGCCTCCTTAGTGGACTTGTACTTTCTTTCACCACAAGGAAGCAGAACAGAAAGGCAGATGAGAGAGCTCTGGGTTTCACAAGGGACCTTTCTATATTCTTTTAAATATTGTTTCATTGCTCACTAAATCTTTTTGCATCTTTTGAGTTTTGGAGCCCTCTTCTGGACAATCTGTTTCACAATTGTGACTTCCCTAAACCCTTAACTAAACATATGCATGGCTGACATGTTGTACGCAAAATGGAATCAAAAACATAATTTCCGACAGTTAAGGGTAATACTATTTCTAATGCCTTAGGAAAACTTGCTTGCTTTTCCAAGTAAATAACTATGCAAGACAGGAGTCAGTTATTTCTTAAGCTTGAGCCTATTTTTTACAGAGGTCCAGAAAGTTTGCCTTCCCTCTGCAATTAGAGAAGGTCTTATGCTTTTTAAAAACAAGGGCATATAGGACTTCCCTGGTGGCCCAGTGGTTAAGACTTCGCCTTTCAATGCAAAAGGTGCAGGTTCGATCCCTGGTCGGGGAGCCATGTCCCATGTTTCTTGTGGCCGAAACATCAAAACATAATGTAACAAATAAACTAAAGACTTCTAAAATGGTACACATCAAAAAAAAAAATCTTAAAAACAAAACAAGGATATCTGACATTAAAGTATGCTGCTAACTTTCAGCCCAGGACTCTGAGTACCAAATATTAGCTCAGGTCTCTGTGGACAAGTATTCTGCTGAGCAAAGGGGCTGCAAAATCAGTGTGTCCACACAACCCAAGGTGCTGCTCACTAGGGACATTAAGTCTTATGATGCAAATCAGGCCATGGTGAAATCCATGTTCACCAGAGCTCTTGGACCTGTGCAAGGCCCCTACAGACACCATCATTCTTACTCCATCACTCCATCATTCTTACACAGGATTTTCCCAGAATGCTCAAGCAAAGAGAGGCATCATGTAACTAGTGGGAAGTTGCTGTATAACACAGGGAGCTCAAGCCAGTGCTCCATGATGACCTAGAGGGTAGGAAGGAAGGTTCAAGAGAGAGAGAATATATGTATGTTTATAGTGTACATTGCTGTACAGCAGAAACCAACTATTGTAAAGCAATTATCCTTCAATTAAAAATAAATTAAAAAAAATAGTGTTATCTGTTGTTATGATAGGTACCATATATGGAATGCTAGGGTAATGGGGATTTTGAGGAAATGACTGGGGGTAGGGGTCCCCAGGTCAGGGGACTAGATTTTCCTTCAGGCTCTCCTACCACCTGAGTGTTAGACCTAGGCTGTATCTAAGCTTCACGTTTAACATAAGAGAATTGGGTCATAGGTGGTACCTGATGTTGCTGCTGGCTCCTGCTGTGTACAGCATGCTCAAGCAGATGATTGAGACGAAATTAACTATAATAAATGTTTGTCCAGTCTTCCCATTGCTCCTAGCAACTGGACACATCTGTGTGAACAAACCAAAGGTAAAAGAGGCCAACACAGGGCATCTCACTGCATGATGAAATGTGCTCATCGTCAAGCTCTTAGAATGATTCTAAATTTTGGCCTAAGGGTTGTGGGAGAAGCAGTAAGCCTTGTTAACAGGTTGAGAAAGAGCCCAGTGCTGCACTTAGGTTCTTCTGACTTGGGCAGATATTCTCAGACACAGAAGTGGAGTGGTGGGAGGGAGTGTTAATGTCAACACCACATCCTCATTAACAGCCTCATTGCTCTTGTCAATGCCATTTGCTAACAGGTTAATTCTTTTTGCAACGTTATTTTCTAACAGGTTATTTTATAATAACAACATGGTGAATTTTGATAAAACATAGTCTTTTACACCCATGAGGATCTTTAATTCTTCAAAAATGAAGTAGAAAGACAGTTCAGTATTGCCAATTTGAGACAGCATGCTGGAGTACCAAGCTCAAAGCAACCCATGAGAAAAGAATAAATTGAATAAGTTTCCCTCTACTGTTCATTTTTTAACATCACAAAAACTTTCACCTAAAGATAACCAAACATTTTTTATTGTAATCTTATTCTATATTTACCCCATTCTGTTTAAAGGAAAGAGTAAATCAAGCATTGGAAATGCTTCTCAACCTGAGGCATATTTATCTCTTCATTGTGCCCTTTCAACTCACCAGTCCTTGAGCATGAATCCAAGACCTTCAAAAAATACAAGGAACATCTTTGCAGAAGTTTTCCAAAATGCAGGATCCATATAGGTAATTCTTGCACAAGTAAGAAGAAAGCTACATGAATTTCAAGTGCTGGAAATGAAACATGTCATACATTTATTATCATCTCATTCTACATATGTTAATTATATTTAAATATCAATCACATAATTTTGACAGAAATTGATTCTACTATGATAAGGAGTACCCCTTAATTTAAATAATTGTTTCTGTGCAACATAGTTTGTGGTTGTGATGTTACATCTTATAGGACAAAGGGTCTATGGTGCTAATTTGTCTATTGCTGTTTAGGAGCAGAATGTATTTAAAGTGGATCTCATATAAATTTGGAGAAGGAAATGGCAACCCACTCCAGTATTCTTGGCTGGAAAATCCCATGGACGAAGGAGCCTGGTAGGCTACACTCCACGGGGTCACAGAGTCGGACATGACTGAGCGACTTCACTTCACTTCACTTTCGTATAAATTTAGCCATGAGGAAATTCAATAGAATATACCCCAGGACAAGATTGAAAGCAATTTTTAATTAAGTCTAATTCTTGACTGCAGTCTGTTTTAATGATGCCTGATACAGGGCAACAGATGTGCAGGCACTACAGTTGAGTAAGATGGTGGTGCTGCACATAGGACTTAATAAATACTGGATGAGGAGGAGGAAGGCAATGTTGACATAATTATTGCTTTTGCCTTGGGAAACTAAAAATACATAAATTATTTGGAAAAAAAAACATTAGGACAGCCTTTCAAAACATGACAGAAGTCCCAAAAGCCAAAAAATAAAAATGATAAATCTTACTATATAAAACTAAACACTTCTTCATGGCCAAAAACTAGAGTGTGGAAGGTCCTCTGGCTATTAAGCATCAGGGTCTGGGATGGGTAGGAGGATGAGCATTTTTTGAGAAAGAGGCTGAGGGAATATATATAAAATCACATTTCCTAAAGAACTTAGGAATTTTCTTTGAAATTTCATATTTTGAATTCTTGTAAAAGTTCTTTATTATGATGTCTTGCTTTTAGATACCTAATGCTAAGTCCTAAGGAGGTTTGTTGGAGAAATGTTCCACCCCTCTCCACTACTTTGCTTTTTGTTCCACATAAAAATGTTCCCAAGTTCTCTTTGTTCTGTACTAGTATATGTATTGTGCAAAGTCATATCTGGAAGATGTATGTTTTGCATCACCCTAAACATTTGCTTGATCACTTTATTTTGCCATGTGGTTGTAGTGTTTATTTTTGAAAAACATGCATATGTTTTCCTCTCTTTTTTCTTTCATTTGGTAAAACTGCTGTTAAGTCTTCTCAAAAAAACAGCTTTTATTTTTATTAAGCTTTCCTATTGTTTCTTTCATTTCTTTTTCATTTATTTTTGCTCTGATCTTTATAATTTTTTCCTTCTGCTAATTTTGGGTGGGAAGTCTTTTATTGTATTGCTGTGCTCCATTTTATAGTAACTTTCACTATCTTAATCCTAAGAAATATTTTTATGTCCTTTAATTTTTCTTGGCCCCTTTTGTTGAAAAGGTACACTAAGAAAGGAGATCACAATTTTCCCCCTACTTTGCACAAATTTTCTGCACACAATTTTCAGAATACAGTAAAATAAGCATCTGTCTTTCAATTTTAAATTTTCTTTGTGATACATGCTGTTTTTGCTTTTAAAAAGTAGTGAATTCAAAAAGTGTGTAACTTAAATCCTAAGTACCTTATTATTCAGGCTTTTAAGTAAATTAGTATATTTCTCATGTATTCTTACATTGTTTTCACACTGAACAAGAGTAATCGTGTGTTCCTTAACATTTCTAATCCCCAGTCCATATTTAAATTTCCCAAACTTTCTCAGTCCATTCTCTGAACCAGATGCTGTTTTTCCAGCTGCCATCTGACTGAGGGGCAAACATTGTGCCGGATTGTAAAGGTCAAATTTCATCCAAAAGACCCAGAGGCTACAAAAGAATAGAAGTAAAAAGGCAGTCACTGACAAGTCTCTGTGTGCTAAGTTGCTTCAGTTGTGTCTGAGTCTTTGGACCCTATGGACTCTAGCCCACCAGGCTCTTCTGTCCATGGGGTTCTCCAGGCAAGAATACTGGAGTGGGCTGCCATGCCCTTCTCCAGGGGATCTTCCCGACCCAGGGATTGAGCCCTGGTCTCTTGCGTCTCCTACAATGGCAAGTGATTTTTTTTAAAGATTTATTCCCTGGTGGTTCAATTGGTAGAGAATCTGCCTGCAGTGTAGGAGAAGACCTGGATTCAATCCCTGGGTCAGGAAGATGCCCTGGAGGAGGAAATGGCAACCCACTCCAGCATTCTTGCCTGGAGAATCCCATGGACAAAGGAGCCTGGTGGGCTACAGTCCATGGGATCACCAAGAATCCACAGGACTGAGAGACTAACATTTTCATTTATTTTAACTGGAGGATAATTACTTTACAACGGGCTTCCCTGATAGCTCAGTGGTAAAGAATCCGCCAGCAATGCAGGAGACCCCGGTTGGATTCCTGGGTAGGGAAGATCCACTGGAGAAGGGATAGGCTACCCACTTCAGTATTCTTGGGCTTCCCTTGTGGCTCAGCTGGTAAAGAATCCGCCTTCTATGAAGGAGACCTGGGTTCCATTCCTGGTTTGGGAAGAAGGCTACCAACCCCAGTATTCTGGTCTTCTGAATTCCATGGACTACAGTCCATGGGGTCACAAAGAGTCAGACACGACTGAGGGACTTTCACTTTCACTTACTTTACCATATTGTTATGGCTTCTTGGCCGGTGACTCTTTACCACTAGCGCCACCTGGGAAGCCAATTCCGAATGTCTGAAAGAGAGGAAATGCTGCCAGTCACATCGAGGGGCGGGCGCGGAGAATAAAGGGAAATGTTGTCTTGAGTCCAGATGATCATCGCTCAGCACTCTGGGAACTGGTCCTCTGGGCTCCTAAAGCAAATGTGCCTTCTCAGCCCTTCTCCTTCCTTCTGACAGCTGGGTTCTCAGGATGACTGTTCGGAAGTTTAAGCCTTACGCAGATGCAAAGCACGCAGGCCAGCGTGAGAGCGGTGAGGGGCTGAGCCTCAGGGTGTCTGGGGGACCAGTATGGAGGTGTGGACCTTTGCTGGAGTGGACCCAAGTGGCGGTCCGGAACCTGGTGGTGGAACATGCAGCCTTTGGGCGCGCTCCAGCACCTGTGGTCTCTGTGGGAAGGTGGGGCTGAACCTGATCAGGAGCAAGCGCTCTGTTTGGATGGGTGTTCTCAGGAATCCTGTTTCTGACCCTGCCTGCAGCCCCAGCGGGGAAAAAAGCCTGCCTATCCAGTGAAAGAGGAAAGTGCGTTTGTAGTGTGAACAAAAAATATGCCAGAGTGAGCTGTGAAAATTAATAAAAAGAAATCCTTATTTACAATGAAATCGGGAAGCCTGAACGAAGAACTCTCACTCAAGTACCACTCATTTTTAGCCTGCGTAACCAGCACAATAAGGGAGATAAGAGTTATTTTGATTAGGGAGCACAATTACCCACATAGAAGTTTCATCTTGTGCTTTTAAGAAAAGGGAGGACAATTTCTCCTTGCCCAGCAACAGTCCCAGCCAATAAGTCTGAATTCTAGGTCTCCTTTAATGAACTCTTGTGTAAAACAATCTTCCTAATTTCCTTCTAAAAGCTAATAAAAGCTGACCTCTCTTTTGCTCTCCAGACTTTCCTATGCTTTTAAAGCTTGCATGCCACAAGCTGTAGTTCCTCTGCCATCCCTAAATAAACCCATTTTGTTGGTAAAATAACTAGCTGTTTTATTTATAGGTTGACAGTGCAGGCAGTGGGTGTGCAGTGGAGGCTACACTCCACAAAGACACAGCAAACTCCAACTCTGCCACTTGTAACTGGAGGTAAGAGAAGTAACCTGGATAAGAGGTCACTTGTCTGAAAATGAGGACATTGATAACGACTACTAAATGGCATTCCTCTGAGAGTTAGGTAACTGTTTAGCCAAGTGCCAGGTGAAGGTACCAGCATACCCTTTGTTCCTGTGAGAAATCTCAGTTTCAGGTTGGTGAGATGAGAGCCTGAGGGGGCCAACGATTTGGCCACAACTCTAATCCCTGTTACTTGCTTTCTGTGGATTTTCTAATTCAATGGGTAAAACATTACTACGATAGTGGATAAAAATGGAGCCTGAGTCTGTTTTCTACTGTGTTATACTTTTAACGAAAGAGCAGTGATTTATCCTTTTATATGCTTTAATCATGTCAGCTTTTTCTATTTTTTTAACTGATAGAAAAAAATTTAGAAATCTATAGATTTATGTCCCTATAATCACTTCAGTAACTTGTGTGGAAAGTTTCTGTTGGTTCTACACAATCATTCCTTTTTTTTTTCCAACAGCCAAAGGGTCTTATTCCTATCAAAAACCTGCTTCCCATCTGAGGTGATGAGATTTTGTGAAAGTGAATCTGGGAGCTGTAAGGCGGGACAGATCTCTTAACCTTAGTACTCTTTCTTTCCACCCAGCTGAATCTTCACAATTTCCCAAGAAGGACACTGTACACTCATTTTTATTCATTCTCCACTTTGTGTTTTGATGGATTTATAAAGTTGATAAAGAGTCTATACATTCGGAAAAGTAGAAATAGATATACATCAAGTTAAGCTTTAGGAAAAACATACACTATTTTATTATTAATTCTGATTTTTACTGTTAGGATATTAGTACGCATCCTTTAAGTATAAATAGAGTATCTCCTATTATAGTTTACTAAAATGTTATTTTAGTGATGAATATGCAATAGTATGTTCTAGTTGTCCCAAATGTGAAACCAGAATTTCAAGGTCTGAAGGTGAGCTTGGATTTTGTGCTGACAGTGTACATTAAACACTATGACTTGAGGCAGGGGTCCTCACAGGAGGTGAACAATGGGAAAGCAAGTGAAGCTTCATCTGTATTTACAGTCACTCCCCATCGCTTGTGTTACCACCTGAGCCTCCTGTCAGACCAGCAGTGGCACTAGATTCTCATAGGAGGTTGAACCCTACTGTGAACTGTGCACATGAGGGATCTAGGTTGTTCACTCCTTACGAGAATAAAATGCCTGATGATCTGAGGTGGAGCTGAGGTGGTAATGCTAGTGCTGGGGAGCAGCTGCAAATATAGATTATTGTTAGCAGAGAGATTTGACTGCACAGAGACCATAATAAATCAGTTGCTTGTAGACTCATATCAAAACCCTATCAGTGAGTGGCAAGTGACAAGCTGCAGCTGATAGCAGGCTTTAAGTCAGAATCCGACACATTTTAGTCCATGCATAGCTCATCCATTATTTTATTTACCATTTCTGTCTGTGTGTCTTTCCCACACTGTACAGTTACAATTTTGATAACCCTACAAACTAACCCTAGCCAAAATGAGTAAAAAACAAACATCACTGAGGAGCTTCTTTGAAAGGGGGGAAGACCCAATGATGAGACAGCAGAAGACTCTAAGACAGCCAACAAAAATAAAGCTGCATTTAAAAGAAAATACCAAGAGTCCTACGGGTTAGAATTAATTATGAGTTCATTGCAACAGATGATTAGAAGATTCAAATTCTCCAAGACTGCTTTGTTTTAATATAATATGTCTTGACTGGCTATACAGCGAAGTCATGAAACCTTCAAAACTGCTTCCCCACATGGAAACCAAGCACCTGCATTAAAAGAAAAGCCTTTGGAGTTTTTCAAAAGAAAAAATAATGTGAACACGAAGAACAGAAGCACTTACCGAAGGCCACCACTTCATCAAATGTGTCTGCACTGACAGCATCCTTCTTAGTGACTAACCACATCACTAAAGCTAAGAAGCCCTTTACTCTTGGCGAAGAGTTGATCCTGCCTGCTGCTAAGGACATTTGTCGTGAACTTTTAGGAGAGGCTGCAGTTCAAATGGTGGCACATATTCCTCTTTCGGACAGCACCATAACTAGATGAATTGATGAAATAGCATAGGATGTTGAGGCACAAATGTTAGAAAGGATTAATGAGTCACCATGGTACACAATCCAGGTTGACAAGTCTACCAGTGTTGCTAACAAGGCAACAGTGCTTGTTTTTGCACAACATATTTTCCAGGAGGATGTACCTGAGGATATGTTATGTGCACTTTTGTTGCCAGCCAACACCACAGCTGCAAAACTATTCAAGTCACTGAATCATTACCCATCATGAAAACTGAATTGGTCATTTTGTGTCCATCTATGCACAAACAGAGACGCTGCAATGACTGAATGGCTTTCTGGTTTCACTACTCGAGTCAAAAAGATCGCTTCTGAATGTGAATCTACACATTGTGTCATCCACACAGAAATGCTGGCTAGCCAAAGAATGTCACCTCAACTTAGCAACATTTTGCGGATGTGACTAAAATTATCGACCATGTTGAAGCACATACCCCTAACTTACATCTGTTTGTACAGCTCTGTAAGGAGATGGATGCAGAACACACACATCTTCTCTTGAGATGGCTTTCTAGAGGCAGATCACTGGCCAGGGTTTTTGAGTTACAAGAGCCGTTCCAGAGATTTCTTTTAGAAAAATAGTCACTACTGGCAGCACATTTCAGTGACACAATGGGTTGCAAAACTTGCTCACTTGTGTGACATATTCAACCTGCTCAGTGAACTCAATCTGTCACTTCAGGGAGAATGACAACTGTGTTCCAGCTGGCCGATAAAGTGGCTGCATTAAAAGCAAAACTGGAATTATGGGGGAAATGAGTGTACATTGGGATTTTTTTGACATGTTTCAAACATTAGCAGAGATTTTGAAAGACACTTAGCAAGGACCTTCTTTCACCCAGCTCATACATGATCACCTATCTCAGCTTTCAAATCAGTTTGAGAATTACTTCCCAATCACAAAAGACCCCTAAACTGGGAAGGAATGGATCCGTGACCCACTTGTGAATAAGCCAGGTGAATCAACTTTGTCTATGCTAGAAGAGGATCAACTGCTTGAGACTGCAAGTGGCAGTAGCTGTAAAAGTACATCTGAGACAAGTTCAAATCTCCATACATTCCGGATAAAGTGAAGGCAGAATATTCTGAAATTGCCACAAAAGCACTGAAAAGCCTGCTTCCATTTCCAACATCCTGTCCTTGAGGCAGGTTTTCTGTGGTGACAGCAAACCAAAACAAGATTACAGAGTAGACTGGACATAAGGAACAAACCTCGGGTGTCACTGTCACCCATTAGCCCCAGATGGGACCGAAGGTTGCAAGAAAACAAGTTCAGGACGCCCACTGATTCTGCATTATGGTGAGTTGTACAATTCTTTCACTGTATACCACAGTGTAATAATAGAAATAAGGTGCACAGTGAATGTAATGTTCTTGAATCATCCCAAAACCATTCCCCCACCCCAGTCCATGGAAAATTGTCTTCCATGAAACTGATCCCTGGTGCCAAAATAGGTTGGGGACCTCTGAGACATATACCCAACATTTTGGGCCTTCTACTTATGCACATCCGGCCATTCTAAAAAATTGAGGGGAAGGGACAAGTAGTATATTCATACAGCTCTAACATATATAGTGAGAGATTCTGCTCCTGCTAGCATGCCCATTCCTATCTACCTGTATCCTCTGCAATTTTCACTGTCAGTTTATCATACCCTTCAATATTTTTATTTATGAAGAATCAATTAAATATGAATTTTCTCCCCATTCTTTGAAACACTTATAATATACTATATATTCTTACTGTAAACTTTGTGTTTTCTTTTCCATAAATATAATCTGGACACTTTGTATTGATATTTAGTGAGCATCATCATTTTTTTTAACAGCTGTATAGCAAGACATCATCTAAAGGTACTATAGGTTATTTAATCAGCCTTGTACTGAAAGACATTTGAGTTGTTTATAATTTTATATATTCCAGTGGGTGAAACTACAGTTTAAAATTGTCAGAGGTTAAATTTTCATCTTGTTAAATATTGTATAATTGTCCTACATAGTGTTTGTTATATTTGTATTACTGCATGCAAAGTGTTTATTCATAATTGAGATATTTATCACCTAATATGTCCCATGCGCTGTTGTAGTTACTGGGTAAACACAAACAGTAGACAAAAATCTCTGCCCTCATGTTGCTTATATTCAGGTGCTAGGAGATAAACAATAAACTTAAAAAGACTTAATGCTATTTGACAATTGATTTGGAAGAAATAAAACTAAAAAGGTGTTGGGAAAAGACCAAATTTAATTTTAAATAAGACCATCATAGAGGCTTCCCTGAGAAAATACTTGAAAGTTGTCAAAAATACTTTGACAGTTGTGAGGGAAGACTTGCAGGCATCCAGAGAATACTTCAAGCTGAGGAAACTGCAGTTCAAGTACTCTGAGGCAGGCTGGTGCCAGAGGTGACCTACAAACAGCAGGAACAACAAGCAGGCCAGCCTGGCTGGGGAGTAGCTGAAAAGGTAAAGGAGCACAGATGGTGTGGGGCAGTGAAGGCCACCACTGTTTTCACTTTGCATAGTACTTTGGAGATTCACCCATGTTGTTGCATCATTTTTCCAGTGAGTAGATTTATCTATTAACTAGTTAATGGGCATTTGTGTTGTTCCCAGCTTATTGCTATCGACTTCCCTCTCAGAACTGCTACAGTAGCTCACATAAGGTTTGGTAAGTTCTGCTCTATTTTTTAATCTCAAATATCCTTGGATTTTTCTTTTGATATTTTAGTTGACACGTTGGTTACTCAAAGTGTGGTGTTTAATATTTACGATTGTAGATTTTCCAGCTTTCAAGTTACTGATTTCTAATTTTATACCACTGCAGTCAGAAAAAATTACTTGTTACTGATACTGATCCAAAAGTGGATCCACTTGGATGATGCCAATCTTCAAATGTGGCACATGGGAGTGTGGTGGAGGAATATACACTGTTCATTGCATGGTACCCAGTGTGAAGCCAAACAAAAATGGGCAGCTCATCCTCAAAAGAGATTCAGCTCTACCAAGCCTGGAATGAGCCTGAGTTGTTTTGCTAATATATCTGCATGGCAGTAAACTCTGAACAAGTAGTGAGAACTACTAATTCATAGTTTTGCTTTGGGTCCATGCAATATTGTACCAACTCATAAACATAATATATTAAAAACAATAGATAATTGCACTTGGTTTTGGTAAGACCCCTGAAGGCCTCTGCTGTTGAGGCTCTATTTGTAGCAGTAAAATGCCTCAATGATTAGCAAAATATTAAAATAATACATCTCAGCCAAACTTTCACTTGCAGCTCCCTGATTTCAAAGGGTCTTGGTACATGTTGGTGGTTTCTGATCTAAGACAAAGTATATTCTCTCACAACATTTACAGAAGTACCATAATTACAGCCCAAATTTGGCCTCTACAGATGCCTTGCTATAACACAGCTTTCAATGGGATTCATATCATTATTTAGATGTGTTACTACATTATATACTTTTCTTTCAATAAACTGTAGATTTATGAGTAGTCATTGTGGGCTCTGTGCAATTTCTTTAGAATTTGAACCCGTGTTACATGACACATATAGTGTAGCTACCTATCAAAAACACACACACACACATACTGCATGGAAAAGAAAAAGATCAGTCTCTTAAATATAATGATAAATTTAACCTTTCTGTATGTCCAACTCTTTGTGACCCTATGGACTGTAGCCCACCAGGCTCCTCTGTCCATGGAATTCTCCAGATAGCAAGAATACTGGGGTGGATTGCCATGCCCTTCTCCAGGGGATCTTCCTGACACAGGGATCGAACCCACATCTCTTACGTCTCCTGCATTGGCGGGTGGGTTATTTACCACTAGTGCCACCTGGGAAGCCCTTACCCTCTCTGCTGTTCTTCAATTTTATCTTGTGGATACAAGTATTCATATCATCTGACCTTACTACAGCCTGAAAAACTCTTTTTTCTTACAGTTTTAAGTAGCAAGAGTTTCATTAAATAAAGCCAAAGTACAGACCTGAGAAAGGATGAGTGGGTTGTACAGAAAGCAGCAGCAGCCTGGTTTTCATTTTTGCTGTAACAAAATCTCTCAGTTGCCATTTTTCTAACCTCATTTTTGCAATACAGTCCCTTGATATAGAATTCTGGGTTAACTTTTTTGTGATGAGAAAGATGTCATCCACCGGGTTGTTTCCAATGTATAATAATGTCTCTATATTTCCTCCAGAAGCTTTATTAAAAAAAATAATCTGTTGTAATTTATCGTGTCAACTCAGCCTATTGATACCTTCCTTTGTTTCCTGCCAAGAATGCCTGCAAGTACATTTAATGTGTTGACAAAGTGAACTCCACAGACCTTTTCCACCATCAGCACTGGGGATGATGTTATGACTGCGCCAGCCCTTTTTATTTTAATTATGATTACAGGACACAACACAGCAAGAAACCATCAGGCAACTTTGAAGAACAAAGTTTTTTACTCACAGGTCCTTGTGAGTATGTGGCACATGGGGGCCACTCATTGGGTTGTGTGGAGAATGGGAGGAAGGGATCTCTGGAACACCTAGGGATCTCTGTTAATTAAAATTAGGAAGGTGTGGTGTCAATAGTTTCATGAGTTCACAATTTTATGGTGAATATAAATGATAGCAGTTAGAATTAAGGCATGGGAAAGCACTCAAGAGAAGAGGGTCAGTTATAAGGGTACCCAGAAAAATCTTTTCCTTTTTATATATATTACTTTGGCTTCTAAGGGTCTTAGTTGCAGCACATAGGAGCTTCGATCTTCATTGTAGCATACGAACTCTTAGTTGCAGCATCTGAAATCTAACTCCCTAACCAGTAATCAAACCTGGGCCCCCTGCTTTGGGGGAGTGGGGTCCTGGCCACTGAACCACTAGTGAAGTACCCATCCAGTACTTTCTAAAAGGGAAATTTTATGGGCAAGGCAGTCTGTTCCCTCCATTAGTAGTTTTGCTAATAGCTCTGTCATACCACTGGCAATACCGTGTATGTCTTTAAAATTGATGCCAGGGCAATCAGAAACTTTATGTAGGCACTTATACTACAATCCACCCTATGATGCCAAGGCATCAGATTTAATGGTGAGGACATTAACAGCCTTGGTAGCAAATAAGCTAAGTCAGGGGTAGATACCAAGAAAGTACTCATCTGATTTTGATTATGATAACAAATTTGATAATTATACAAACAGTTGTCAGAAATCCAAACTCAAAAGGTACAGCCGTGAAAATGCACCACTACTCTTGGAGGCCTAGGGAATCTGTTGAAAGGTGTGGATAAAATTATGGAATATTTTAATGTTTTGGACCATGTAAGTCTGAACTTGTCTTGAACTAGTGATGAACATGCAACAAGTGGTCCCAAGGAGGGCACAAACTGCTTTTCCTTGGCCAGAAGACAATCTAGGGCTGGTGGTTGTCTGAAACCACTGGAGCAAGAAACACATGGGACTGTTGCACAAGGGAGAGGGTTTCATGGAAACTTTGTGTATGTTTGGTTAAGACTGACAAAGTTGTATGTTGGCCCAAACTACCCAATTTTAGGTGAACAGGGCCAGTACTCTCATACCCAGTTCAGAGTAGAAGGCCAATACCCAGGACTGAAATGAAAATGGCTTTTTGTCAGTGGTAGAAAAGCAGATTAGGAAACAGGTGCTTTGTGTCCCAAGGTTCACATCTCCAGAGGCAGGAAGAGGGATACAAGGGTGCACTTGGTAGCCCAGGGCAAGTGGATCAGAAGCCTGAGGTAGAGTCATGGACTGGGTGGGATTCTCACACTGTGGGCTTACAGTGCAATCTAAAGGTGACCATTCTTACTGTAAAATATTCACTGGGCCTTCAGTGAAACCAGGATTTCACATCTATCTGTGCTGAGTTTCAGTGGCATGGTTAAAGGGGTACATGACCAAGATTTGTGTCTGGGCAAAGACTTACCAAGGAGGTTTGAAGGTTAACCTCAAAAGGATCCTCTAAGAGCTACTGGAGTAGAAAATGGGTGCAGCATGTAACTGAAGGGTGGCTGGGTAAAAGACACCATTTGTTAAGTGGAGTTGACTGAAATTGAATATGTCAACAGGGTAACCATTTAAGGTGGAGTATCAGTTCAGTTCAATTCAGTCACTCAGTTGTGTCCCAACTCTTTGCAATCCCGACTGCAGCACACCAGGCTTCCCTGTCGATCACCAACTCCCAAAGTTTACTCAAACTCGTGTATATAGAGTTGGTGATGCCATTCAACCATCATCAACCCCGTCTCCTTTTGTAACAGGAGGGAAAGGGGGCAGGGCACAAGTTTTGAAAGAAAGACATAGCCCAAGGACACAACATAAACCAATTAAAATCAAATGGGTCCAAGATGGCAAACAAGTCAACTTGGACTAGACCTTGATCCTCAATCAGCAAGCTAAATGACATACCTAGAGGCACCATGACAGTTCCAGTCAGTCAGTCAGTCAGTTGTTCAGTCTTGTCCAGCTCTTTGTGACCCCATGGACTACAGCACACCAGGCTTCACCATCTCCTGGAGCTTGCTCAAACTCATGTCCATCAAGTTGGTGATGCCATCCAACCATCTCATCCTTTGTTGTACCCTTCTCCTCCCACCTTCAATATTTCCCAGCATCAGGGTCTTTTCTAATGAGTCAGTTCTTCCCAGTATCAGGTAGCCAAAGTATCGGAGCTTCAACATCAGTCCTTTCAATGAATATTCAGGACTGATTTCCTTTAGGATTGACTGGTTTGAACTCCTTGCAGTCCAAGGGACTCTCAAGTCTTCTCCAACATCATAGTTCAAAAGTATCATTTCTTCGGCACCCAACTTTCTTTATGATCCAACTCTCACATCCATACATGACTACTAGAAAACCCATAGCTTTGACTAGACAGACCTTTGTTGGCAAAGTAATGCCTCTGCTTTTTAATATGCTGTCTAGGTTTGTCATAGCTTTTCTTCCAAGGAGCAAGTAACTTTTAATTTCATGACTGTAGTCGCCATTTGCGGTGATTTTGGAGTCCAAGAAAATAAAGTCTGTCACTGTTTCCATTGTTTTTCCATCTATTTGCCATCAAGTGATGGGACCGGATGCCATGATCTTCATTGAATTTTGAGTTTTAAGCCAGCTTTTTCACTCTCCTCTTTCATCAAGAGGCTCTTTAGTTCCTCTTCACTTTCTGCCATGAGGGTGGTGTCATCTGTGTATCTGAGGTTATTGATACTTCTCCCAGCAATCTTGATTCCGGTTTGTGCTTCATCCAGCCTAGCATTTCACATGATGTACTCTGCATATAAGTTAAATAAGCAAGGTGACAATATATATCCTTGATGTACTCCTTCCCTAATTTGGAACCAGTCTGTTGTTCCATGTCTGGTCTAACTGTTGCTTCTTGACCTGCATACAGATCTCTCAGGAGACAGGTAAGGTGGTCTGGTATTGCTATCTCTTTAAGAATTTTCCAGAGTCTGTTGTGATCCATACAGTTTAAGGCTTTAGCATAGTCAATGAAGCAGAAGCAGATGTGTGTGTGTGTGTGTGTTTTAATTCCACGGTATTCCTGTGTGAGTCCTCTAATATCCAATGAGGGCTGAAATCTAGTTGAAACACTATCCATACACTAAACATCCAAGATTTCTCTGTGAGTTCTGCTGATTGATGGCTGATTTCTTGTAGAGAAAATTCCCATGTTGATTACATTCATTGGGCTTCCCTTGAGTTCCTTAATGTTTCACTTCCAAAGTTTCCCTATAACCGTTACATTCATAGTTTATCCCTCTGATGTTTCCTAAGACCTGACTTTTGGCTAATAGCTTTCCTGTATTCACCATGTTAATAGGATTTCTCCCATGTCATTTCTCTGATGTATTCTTAGGCCTGGGTTGCTGCTGTAAATTTTCTAAAAAATTTACTACATTAATAGGGTTTCTCCCGAGTGGACTATCTGATGTACTTTGAGGTTCAGCTTGTAGATGAAAATATCTCCATATTCATTACTAATAGGATGTCTTACTAGTGTTGAGTTCTCTGAAGTCTTTAGGACTGGCATCTGGCTAAAAGCTTTCTCACATTCAATATATTCATAGGGTTTCTCCCATGTGAACTCTACGATGAAAAGTTAGATAAGACTTTCTATAGGATTTTCCACTCTTCAAACGCTCTTAAGGTTTCTGTCCTATGTGAATTATCTGATGCTGCATGAAGTTAAACTTCCTAGAAAGATATCTTCCGCACATATTGCATTCATAGGGTTTCTCCCATTTGTGGACCGTCTGATGTAACCTGAGGTTGACATTGTAGGTGAAAACTTTCCGACATTATGTCCATAGGGTTTCTGTCCAGTGTGGGCTCTCCAATGTCTATTTAGTAGTGACTTCCAGTTAAAACCTTTACCACATTGACTACATTCATAGAGTTCCTCCCCTGTATTTCTCCGAGGCTCAATGAGATTAGACTTTCTATAGAAGGACTTTCCACACTTGTTACACACATACAGTTTCTCCCCTGTGTGATTTCTCTGATGCTCAGTGAGGTAAGACTTTGTATAGGAAGATTTTCCACATTTGTTACACTCATAGGGTTTATTCCCCGTGTGACTGCTCTGATGCAGCATGAGGTAAGACTTTCTATAGAAAGATTTCTCACATTTGTTAAACTCATAGGGTTTTTCCCCAGTGTGACTTCTGTGATGCTCAGTGAGGTTAACTCTTTCTATGGAAGGATTTTCCACATTTATTACACTCATAGGGTTTCTCCCCTCTGTGAATACACAGATGTATTTTTAGGGATGACTTATGTCTGAAAGTTTTTCCACATTTATCACACTCATAGGCTTTCTCCCCTGTGTGAATTCTCTGATGCACCATGAGATTAGACTTTCTATAGATGCACTTTCCACACTTATTACATACACAGGGTTTCTCCTCTGTGTGACTTTTCTGATGCTCAGTGAGGTAAGACTTTGTATAGGAAGATTTTCCACATTTGTTACATTCATAGGGTTTATTTCCTGTGTGACTGCTTTGATGCAGAATGAGGTAAGCCTTTCTATAGGAAGATTTCTCACATTTGTTACATTCATATGGTTTTTCCCCAGTGTGACTTCTGTGATGCTCAGTGAGGTAACTCTTTCTATGGAAGTATTTTCCGCATTTATTAAAATCATAGGGTTTTTCCCCAGTGCGACTTCTCTGATGATCAGTGAAGTAACTTTTTCTACAGAAGGATTTCTCACATTTATTACACTCATAGGGTTTCTCCCCAGTGTGAATACGCTGGTGTATTTTTAGGGAGGACTTATGTCTGAAAGCTTTTCCACATTTATTACACTCATAGGCTTTCTCCCGTGTGAATTCTCTGATGCACAATGAGGTATGACTTCCTACAGACAGATTTCCCACACTCATTACATTACATTCATAGCATTTCATCCCTGTGTGGCGCTTCTGATGTTTTTGGAGGTATGCCATGTGAGTCACAGCTTTCCCACATTCAGTACATTCATAGCATTTCTCCCCATTGTGACTTTTCTGATGCTCAGTGATTTGAGAATTTTTATAGAAGGCTTTTCCACAATTACTACACTCAAAGCATTTCTCCCCCGTGTGAGTTCTCTGATGTCTTTTTAGAGTTGATTTATGGCTATAAGCTTTCCCACATTCAACATATGCATAGGGTGTCTCCCCTATGCAACTTCTCTGATGTTCTCTGAGGTATGACAAGTGAGTAAAAGTTTTTTCACATTCATTACATGCAAAAGGTTTTCCCCACTATGAGTTCTCTGATGGCCAGTGAGGTATAACTTCCTAGAGGAGGATTTTCCACATTCTTCACATCCATTGGGTTTCACACTTATTTGAGTTCTCTGATGTACACTAAAGGTAGTCTGAGAGTATAAGGTTTGCCAAAATATGGTATCATGACAGAAGCTGCTGTTTGTGTCGAGTTTCTGGGATATAGTAGGGATTGCATTAGGACTTAAGTGACTTCCAATTTCAAAGAGCTTTATTACTGAGTGATTGTTCTGATGTTCTCTGCAGTATGACTTCTGGCTGCAAGTTTTCTCACCTGTGTCTGTACTCTGAAGTTGAGTAAAACAGTCTTGCTGCAAATGTCCTCCTTGATTTGCCAAGTTCTTCTCTAAGAGGTTATCAAGATAGCAGTCTTACAAAAGAAAGAAAATGGAAATGCTGTATGAGCTTTAAAACACATTTCCTACAGGATACAGCCTTTGTATCATATATGATATATAAGATATATGAGACATATATATATAGATATATATAGATATATATGCCCTATACTGTATTTGACTATTGGGTTCTAGTAACCAAATCTTCCCAAAATAAACAAATTCCAAATTTATGTTTCCTATACTCCTTGAGAAAAAAAGGACACCAAAATGATGATGATTATCACTATATACGTGAATTTTAAAAATAAGGAAATGGACAATAAATAGATAATAGGGGACATTCAAAAGTCGTTCACTCAGGCAACTGGAAAAATGGAGAGACTGGGATGACTGATTATGAGTAGTAAGTAGAATAATAAGAAAAACCAGTCAACAGGGGTTTTTAAACAATGCATCAGAGAAGGGACAGGATTGAGGAATAATTATCAATGTCTAGGTACTTATATTTCCAACTAGAGATTACAGTGGTACAATACTTTAAAATTAGTCCATAAGCTTCCAGCTGGAGTTCCCCCTTTTCTATTTTACACATTAACACTAAATTTGTAACTGCACTGATTTTCTCCTGATTAAAGATACAATTCCACAGCTCAAGTTCAAATTCTCCTGGAATTATTCACAGAAATACAAATGCACAAGAAGTACAAAACTGTTGAGAGGTAAAACTATATGTTGACCTGGAATGATTTCACTTCTATATGCTGGCTCGAATGCCTTAGTTTATATCAGAGTTGGTCAACAACAGACTTCTCTAATATAAAATCATAAGCTTCCTCTTTCATTATAATTAGTCACAGTCCAGAAACTAGGTTTTGGGGTTTTTTTTTTGCCATGTCACATCACTTGCAGGATCTTAGCTACCCAATTACCCCATCAGGGATCAAACCTATGCCCCCTATAGAGGAAACATGAAGTCTAAACCACAGGACTGCCAGGGAATTCCCTCTGAAACTAGTCTTAACCAGGACTAATCTTTATGTAAGCATTGTGTTTACTTCCAAACATATAGTTTTAATTAACTGAGATCCTTTAACATCATGTTTCAACCTGTTTTCAAAAGCTTATTTAGAATACACCTTTTATTCATTTCTCATGAAAGTTTCTTTCACATATTTGCTCTTATCTAGGCTATAGATGGGGAAACAGTGGAAACAGTGTCAGACTTTATTTTGGGGGGCTCCAAAATCACTGCTGATGGTGATTGCAGCCATGAAATTAAAAGACGCTTACTCCTTGGAAGGAAGGTTATGGCCAACCCAGATAGCATATTTAAAAGCAGAGACATTACTTTGCCAACAAAAGTCCGTCTAGTCAAGGCTATGGTTTTTCCAGTGGTCTTGTATGGATGTGAGAGTTGGACGGTGAAGAAAGCTGAGCGCCACAGAATTGATGCTTTTGAACTGTGGTGTTGGAGAAGACTTTTGAGAGTCCCTTGGACTGCAAGGAGATCCAATCAATCCATCCTAAAAGAGATCAATCCTGGGTGTTCATTGGAAGGACTGATGTTGAAGCTGAAACTCCAATACTTCGGCCACCTCATGTGAAGAGTTGACTCATTGGAAAAGACCCTAATGCTGGGTAGGATTGGGGGCAGGAGGAGAAAGGGACAACAGAGGATGAGATGGTTGGATGGCATCATCGACTCGATGGACATGGGTTTGGGTAGACTCCGGGAGTTGGTGATGGACAGAGAGGCCTGGTGTGCTGCAATTCATGGAGTCGCAAAGAGTCAGACACGACTGAGCGACTGAACTGAACTGAACTGAGGCTATTTTCACTTTCTATCTAAAAATGACAGCTGGATGCTAAAACCTAAAATGGCATTTAACACACAGCTCTAAATACCACAGATTAAAAAAAAAAGTTAAGTGGTATCATTCTGGAAAAAAACAAATTTTTCCCCACCAACTTCAGGCATATTAGATATCCTAGCTACCATTCAACAATTCCACGATATTTTCCAATCTAGTCTGGCCAGGCTATTTGTCTCCCATCAATGGTTCCTTAACAACAGTAATATTTTTCAATTTCAACAATTATCTTCTACCAAAACCCTTTCTCTAAGTTACCCTACATCTCAACTTAAGGACTAATGATTAATCTAGATATTTTCTGAGGCAATGCTATTCTCTAAACTTGTCAAAGAAGATTGAAGCACACACATTTTAGGCAAATTTCCATCATTCAACCAGGATGCATCTTAAAATTGATGGCATGTTCACAGTTGTTTAGCTGTCCCTAAAATAATGATTTGTCTTTCAAATGGTACCATTTTAGAGCCTATAAAAATTCATGCAGCTTCGTGCTCCTAAACCTGAAACAGAGCTCTCATTCTGTGATTATTTTCCTACTCCTCTGTGATATAAAACAAGTTAGTAGTCCTTAAAAATGAAATATGCTTCAGAGCTACCCAGACCACTCTTGGTTATACTGGCTCTGGTTCAATGCCAATATAGACAAAGACCAGAAGTCAAAGAAATTTGACTGCATCAATAAACGTGAAATACCTCTCACCTACCTGGCTCTACTGTCAACCCAATGTAACTATGTAATATTAGTTATATATTACATCCTAGAGGAGGCAGGAATACAATAGGAAATGTTATTTTCAGTACAATACACCAAATAACTTGTACACACATAAGTTTTAAGTATATCTTAATTTGTTTATGTTTTAATATTCTTATTCCAAATAATAAGACATTATTCAGTTGTTTCTGATCATATGTTGTTTATATGATGTTTTCCCACCTATAAACATTTTCTGCTTGATTTCATATGCACAATTTTCATTTTAGATTCTTAGACCATGGTTGCCCTATAGTGTATAATGTTCCATTTTACTACTATATCATGATTTAATTTTTAGTTTACTTATGAATAAGTATCAAGGTTCTTTGCAGGTTTGTGCCTTTTACAAATGTTGTATGAAGAAAATCTTATTTTTGTCTCCCAGTGAAAATGTGTAGGAAACTCTACAAAAAATTGGGAGCAAAATTGCTGAGTCATAAGTAAGAGGCATGTTAAACTTTAAAGAAAATGCAAATCTGTTTTCTCAAATATTTATACCAATTAATACTGCTGCCTGCTTGGTAGCTGTTTCCCTGAATGATAACTTCATACTCTTGTCATCATAAGACTTCTCCATGTTTGCGAATTTATTGAGTATAATATCACACTACAGTATAATCTAATCTAAATTTGTACTTTCCACAATGCCAAAATTAAGCAATTTTTTTCTTCATAAATGCTATTTATTCCCTTCTATGAGAAATGCCTGTTTATGGCCTTTGACTCTTTTTTTAGTAAGTTGCTTGCTTGCTTGCTCACAATTTTAGTAGCTTATTATTTAACATACATTTTGAGTCCCAGAGTGCTATCTCTGATGGTGAATCAGTGAATACAATATTTTAAATATCTGCTCTTAAATACCTTAAATTCCACTGGAAAGAGATAGAAAACAAAATATCTGACAACAGTATACAGGGTGATGGTTGGGAGAAAAATAAAACAGAAGAAAGGAAGAAACAGACAGTTTGAGACGGGAGTGGCATTTTGAACAGCAGAGTCATGGAAGGCCATCCCAAGAAGATATGTGTCTTGAGATCTGAATTCTTTATTACAGAAACAAATTCCTTTTGAAGTATGTTTGTAACAAATAGCATCTTTCACTGCTTGATTTATCTCCTCATGTTTATAAAAATACGAAATTTAACATAAATATACATACAACTGTTCTCTTCATGATAACAAATAGCACACAGTGATCACCCACAGAACCATCATTCTCATCAAGAAACAGAGTATGACTGGGTCAGGAAAACATCAGGTCTTTCTTAAGCACAAGTTTCTGCACTATCACGGGTCACACCGCTCGGTTACTTGCTCTCATTTCTGTAGTTCCACAACTCCCTTTCCGAGGCCTTGGGAATTTGAATGTTTAGGAAAAAGCATCCAGTATGCGGAGGAGGGAGATGTAAAAGAAGCAATAAGATGTAATCCTAATGTTTTTCTCATCTTTAAAAGCTAGGAATCACAATACATAGTTTAAAGCTGACAAATCAACAGTCATGTTTGATATTCAAAAGCCAAAAATTAAGAGAGATTATAACAGAAACTAAAGTTGGATACTAAAATATGGGACAGAAGAGAAAGTAAGTATTTTAATTGCATAATTGGTTACACATCAGGTGATTACTAGATACTATCAAAATAAATAGATGACTAAACTATTACAAGAGATTAATTTTGTGTGTGTGTGTGTGACTGCACCATGCAGCATGGGGGAATCTTTGTTCCTAACAAGGGATCACACCCAAGCCCACTGCAGTGGAAGCACAGAGTTTTAACCACTGGACTGCCAGGGAAGTCCTAAGATTACAATTTTTAAGGTCACTATTTAAACCAAAGTACAACTTAAGTAAATTATTTTTAGTAAAGCACACTTATGTTTAAAAGTGAAGAAAACAGGCCTATTAATGAAAAGTTTCTGTAACATTTTACACACAAACAGCATTACAGAAGTAACGGCTAGTCAATCAATATGAACAGGCTAACGTCAACTAGTAAAAGAAAATGCGATTAGACTGTATCAGGAACATACCTTAGATTAACATGGAAAATTAGATACAAAAATTGCAAATTAAATAAACATTTAAAAAAAATTCAGGACTCACCAACTTTGGTCAAGGTTAAATTCAATTTTTTTAAAATTAAATTTGATGTTTAGTATAATGCCAAACAAAATCTCATGAGTATTTTTTGAAATTTGATCACCTCATTATTAAAGCATATCATAAAGGTGCTGTAATCAACATAAAATGGTACTAGGGTAGAGATAGAGAAACAATAGCAGCAAACACATGATTTACTGACTTGATTTCTATCTAAGGTAGCAATGCATAAAACTGAAGAAAATTACTCATGAAAGATCAGTAAATTTTATGTTTGAATGGAAATGTTTATATCACTTATATTTCAAGTTACCACCTACGTATTCAGATTTCTATCTTCCACCTTATTATCTGCAAAATGACAACATCAATGTGTTTATATTTCATCCCTTTTCTTACACCTCCCTTACTACAACATATTAGGTCTATTCTTTTTATAACCCTCAAAAAGGGGAGTATTTAGGACTTCCCTGGTAGTCCAGTGGTTGAGAGTCCACCTACTAGTGCAGGGGACATGGGTTCAATCCCTGGTCTGAGAACATTCCGCATTCTGGGGAGGAGAGCAACTAAGCCCCTTGGGCCACAACTACTGAGTCTGCACTCTAGAGCCTGTGAACTGCAACTCCTGAAGCCCATGCTGTGCAACAAGAGAAGCCACCACAATGAGAAGCCTGTGCACCTCTCAACAGAAGAAAAGCCCGCAACTAGAGAAAAGCCCACATGCAGCAACAAAGACCCAGAGCAGCCAATAAATAGATAAATTTTTTAAAAGGAGAGTTTAAACTATCTCACAATGTCTACCTCTAACTGACTGCTTTGGATCTGACATCCCCTGGAGACCTGCGTGGCTCTCTTAACTTACCTGCATGGCTCTTGCTTAGAAACTCTTCCTCTAACAACAATGGATCTTGCTCCAACTTGATGATTATGTCTGGTTTTGTTAAACAATACCCTGTAAATGGGAAATAATTTAGGATTTGGATCAAGTGCATTCGCTTTAATGCATATGCATGTGAAGGAAGGAGCGGTTATAGGGAATAGCATGGTGATGATGCTCATTTGACCTTTCCTTTGGAGAGGAAACTAAAATATAATTTTTTCTGAATCTAAAATGAAATTGATCTCCTTACACCCCTGAATCATAAGGATACATAACACTGAATCATAAGGATACATGCTGCTGCTACTGCTAAGTCGCTTTAGTCGTGTCCGACTCTGTGCGACCCCATAGATGGCAGCCCACCAGGCTCCACCATCCCTGGGATTCTCCAGGCAAGAATACTGGAGTGGGTTGCCATTTCCTTCTCCAGTGCATGAAAGGGAAAAGTGAAAGTGAAGTCGCTCAGTCATGTCCGACTCTTGGCAACCCCATGGACTGCAGCCTATCAGGCTCCTCCATCCATGGGATTTTCCAGGCAAGAGTACTGGAGTAGGGTGCCATTGCCTTCTCCAATAACTGAGATACCACAGGTGGAGACCCTGGTTCAATTCCTGGGTTGGGAAGATCCCTTAGAGAAGGGATAGGCTATCCACTCCAGATGTGCACAGTTCCTGGCAGTCTGATTTTCTCTTATAGGCCTCTTTCTTCCATCACAGCCTATAATGGGGGCAGGTGAAGGAAACTATCATGTCCTTCAGCCTTTGCAGTAAGGTAGAGAAGAAAACAAAATTATAGGTTAATCTAGTCCATCAATACAAGAATAAAAATTCAAACCTGCGTGCTCAGTCATGTCCCAATCTTTGCGACCCCATGGACTACAGCCTGCCAGGCTCCTCTGTCCATGGAATTTTCCAGACAAGAATACTGGGGTGGGTTGCCATTTCCTACTCCACAGGATCTTCTCCACCCAGGGATTGAACCCACATCTCCTTTTCTTCTGCATTGGCAGGCGGATTCTTTACCACTGAGTCACGTGGGAATCCCCAAAATCCACTTAAGCTACCTCTAATAATTGCAGATTAAAGAAAACCAGCTATACCTTTACTTCAATAGATACAAAAAGGTATTCAATATAATTCAGGGTATGTTCACGAGTCAAGCAAAATTTTAGCAAACTGATAATAAAAAGGAAATAACTTACATTCATAAAAGATGGGTAACACAAACTGAGAGCAATCTGAAATTGAGTTAAAGACACACCACAAACTGGGGGATGAATAAAGAGCTCACCTGAGATATGTTCATTTTCAGCGGGTCTTGGGAGAGTGTAGAGGACAGTGACGATTCAGCTGCAGGGGCAGAAAGAAGACAGGGTCAAGACACCTGGCTTGCCATACAGTTCCTACATTCACCTCCCAGTCACGTCAGCAGGCCAGCTGATGGGTAGCCTCCGTACAGCATCCCCTTAGATCTTGAAAAGGGAAGGACCTAGTGGAAGCACCACCTGTCCGTTTTTCAGTTTAAAATTATTACAGGGCTTAAACTTACCGCTTCTGACGTAGTGAAACTTTTGTCTATTGATTTAAATAGATTTAAATAGGACTTCCAAGGTAGCTCAGGGGTAAAGAATCTGCCTGCCAATGCAGGAGACATGGGTTCAATCCCTGATAGGCGAAGATTCCACAGGCTGCAGAGCAACTAAGCCACTCAGCCACAATTACTGAGCCTGTGCTGTGGAGCCCCAAAGCCACAATAACTGAAGCCAGTACACCCTAGAGCCAGTGCTCTGCAACAGGAGAAGCCACCACAATGAGAAGCCTGGCACTGAAACTAGAGCAGCCCCTGCTCTCCACAACTAGAGACAAGCCCGAACAGCATCTAAGACCCAGCACAGCCAAAAATAAATATTAATAAATAAAATAAATAGATGCAAGTTTTGTCTCTTGATTTCTATTTTGTCTATTGATTTCAATAATACAAACAGAAACCTAAGAACAGCTGACTGAAGAACATCAAAGGATAATACTATTTCATTAAAATTCACAGTAGAATACACAACTGTATCATTTATGTTCATCAGTTTTCCTAGCAAAATTGTTTACCCACTGAGGTAGAGCATTCACAGGAAGCTGAGCAAAAAGGATGGCGAACTTTCAGTTCAGTTCAGTTCAGTCGCTCGTCGTGTCCAACTCTTTGCGACCCCATGAATTGCAGCATGCCAGGCCTCCCTGTCCATCACCAACTCCCGGAGTTTACCCAAACCCATGTCCATCGAGTCAGTGATGCCATTCAACCATCTCATCCTCTGTCGTCCCCTTCTCCTCCTGCCCCCAATCCTACCCAGCATTAGAGTCTTTTCCAATGAGTCAATTCTTCGCATGAGGTGGCCAAAGTATTGGAGTTTCAGCTTCAACATCAGACCTTCCAATGAATACCCAGGATTGATCTCCTTTAGGATGGATTGATTGGATCTCCTTCCAGTCCAAGGGACTCTCAAGAGTCTTCTCCAACACCACAGTTCAAAAGCATCAATTCTGCGGCGCTCAGCTTTCTTCACCATCCAACTCTCACATCCATACATGACCACTGGAAAAACCATAGCCTTGACTAGACGGACTTTTGTTGGCAAAGTAATGTCTCTGCTTTTAAATATGCTATCTAGGTTTGCCATAACCTTCCTTCCAAGGAGTAAGAGTCTTTGGCGAACTTTAAGGCAATTAAAAAAATATTACTGAAGTGGGCTGCAATTTCTCAAAAGGGACTCTTGATAAGTTTCTTCTGATGACAGAATAGTATGAACGACGGTGGAACTCCTGGTTCTGGCACAAGCTGGGTGAGCCTAGAGAAGTCAACAGTCCTCTCAAATTCAGGACCACCTCACCAACCTGAGACTCAGATTCGCTTCTTGTTTTCTGTGTTTAATGCAGAGGGTCACACCGCTATCACCAGATAACTGGGAGATTTAAATAAACCACCCAATGAAAAGAGCACAATCTCTTTTAAATACAACGCTGTTACCACTTCTTCGGTGGTTAGTACCTAGCTCTTTGCTAACTCCTTCTACTAATGACGCCACCTCGAATCCTCGGATCAATCCCATGAAGCAGACATTATCCATAGCCTTCTTTGCAGACGAGTTACCTGACTCTGCTCCACGTTAGTTCTCCCGCCCACAGTACATGTGGCACAGCAGGAACTGACCAGGTCTCTCTGGTTCCAGAGCAGCACTGCCCAGCACACCTTCCACTCACGCTCGGCCAGCATGACCACTGCTGTCTGCCCAGCGTTCCCCCGTCAGATGCAGGCGAGGCCGGGTATTCGCACCCCACACGGACCAAGCCCTTGCTCCTAACAGATCTCAGCTCCACCTGCGCTGGAGCCTACCTGAGCCGAACTGGGAACACCGCAGCCACCTTCCTAGTGCTAAGGTCCAAGCCAGACCGGGGCACTGCGGCTCCCGCCTAGGCCCGAGGGCGGCCCGAGACTTTCTGAGTCCGCCTCCGCCACAACAAGGCCGCTCTCAGCAAAGCTCGAGGCCATTTGAGGTCCGGTTGTGATGCCTAGCTCTCGAACCTGCCCGTAACCAAGAAACTCCACGAAGTTCTCACCGGGCCTGCAAAGGCAGACAGGAAGAAGAGGGACCAAGGCTGCACATGCGCAGACGGAGCCCGCGGAGACCAGGCGCGCTGTGGGGCGGAGAAAGACTCCGCTTCCGGTACTCCGCGCGCTCCCTGTGACTCTGAACGGAGCTATCAGCTTCCTGCTGCAGAGTAGGAATAGGGGATAAACGAGTGTCCCAGAATCCTGGGTTCTTAGGGTCTCTGAGGCCCCAGATGGGGTGTGTCTCCACACTGCTGGTCTTAGGCCATCTCTATACCTGGCTGAGGTGAAGGTTCAAGGACAAAACTGGAAAATTCATGGATGAAACCATTCTCCAAATTGCTAAATCCTAGAAGTCTGGAGAAAATATTCTCCTAATAGAATATAATTTTCTATCTCTCCATTAGTCAACCTGCTTGCCATCATGTAGACTTCCTTTGTAAAGGACAAATAGCGTGTTTTTTAAAAAGTGATGTTACTGGTTTAGTCACAATTGAACAGACTTCTTTTTTCATTTCTTGTAATTCTGTGACCAGTTAGGACTACACAGGGCCCTGCTAGATACAAAAGGCTTTTCCTGTCCCCTGAGTTTTTAACAGGAAAAAGGCGTCAGTCTCCCAAGCCTTCGCTGAATTCCAAAGGGCAGATTCTGACAGTTACTAATAGGCAAGGGATGCAATGTAGAAGAAATGTGGAGCAGTCAAAAAACAATAGTGAATTACTTTGCTGTACACTGGAAACTAACACAGCATTGCAAAGCAACTATACTCCAATAAAAATGAAAAAAAAAGATTAAAAAAATAGTGCAGCTAAAAAGTGGAGACCTGGTTCCTCCTTAAGGAATATACATAATAGCTTATCTTTCAATTCTTATGAAGGAACTAAGGCAGCAACCCAGGTGGAGGATGGAAACTTCAGGTGCAGACGGTGAGCGCCGAACACCATACTGTTAGCTCACCACCAACCAAAGCAACACACACTGTGGCTTTTGCCTGAACTTTGCCTATAAAAACTCTTCCCCCACAAATAATACAGAAGATTAAGTCTTTAGTGGATGAGCCACCAGTTCTCCTCCTTTAGCCTTTGGAGTAAAACTGTTCCAAATCCCAGTGTCACTGCTTGCATTGTTTCCCCATCTTTTTGCCATGAAGTGATGGGACCAGATGCCAATATCTTAGTTTTTTGAATGCCGAGTTTTAAGCCAGCTTTTTCACTCTCCTCTTTCACCGTCATCAAGAGGCTCTTTAGTTCCTCTTTCGCTTTCTGCCATACGGATGGTGTCATCTGCATATCTGAGTTTGTTGATATTTCTCCTGGAAATCTTGATTCTAGCTTGTGATTCATCCAGCCTGGCATTTCTCATGGTGTAGTCTGCATATAAGTTAAATAAGCAGGGTGACAATATACAGTCTTGATGTACTCCTTTCCCAGTATTGAACCAGTCCATTGTTCCATGTGCGATTCTCACTGTTGCTTCTTGACTCAGGAAGCAGGTCAGGCGGTCTGGTATTCCCATCTCTTTAAGAATTTTCCACAGTTTGTTATGGTACTGAGTTGGCCCAAAGGCAAGAGATGCCAATTTGAGCATGCAGTGAAGATTCCCCAGTCAACATGCCCAAGAAAGGTGGAAATGATAAAATATCTAATTTGTGTAAACGTTTAGAAATAAACTGCTAACAGGAATTGGCATAACCAATGGGAAAAAGTAAAAGCTAACAGAAAATTATACAAAGGAAAACAAATACACAATCAAGGAAGAGCAAAAAGGATAAGAAAGGTGATAAAGTGATTTTACACTAGAAGACTCATAAGGAAAAAGTAATGTAAAGTTGTAATATAGTTCAGCAAAGTAAACCCCAAGTTTATGTAACCAAAAATTGCAAAGTAAACATTTAGTATGATGGGAGTAAGGAAGAAGGAAAGCTAAATAGAGATCTATAATAAAATGAAATCAACAGATAATGTCTAAAATGAAGAAATCCAGAGGCACCACTTCAAAGCTATTATCAAAATGATGTTTAAAGATGAATACAAGAAAACACAGCTAAAAAGATTGAAGGTGCTTAGTTATTTCTGTAGAACAAGAGAAAGGAAGGGAGAGAAAGAATGTGGGGCTATAGACTGTGATTTTTGTTGTGTTATTTAATTACACTGGATTAAACATTTTAAAATTTTAATTTGAGGATAACTGCTTTACAATGTTATGTTAGTTTCTGCTGTACAACAAAGTAAATCAGCTGTAAGTTTTACATATATACCCTCCTTCTAGAGTCTCCCTAATACCCTCCTCCATCCCACCCTTCTAGGTCAAGAATCCAATGGTGGAGAAGATCCCCTGGAGAAGGAAATGGCAACCCACTCCAGTATTCTTGCCTGGAAAACCCCATGGACAGAGGAACCTGGTGGGCTTCAGTCCATGGGGTTGCAAAAGAGTTAGACACGACCTAGTGACTAAAACAACAACAAAGTGTATATATGTCAACACCACTCTCTCAATTTGTTCTACCCTCTCCTTCTCCCAATGTGTCCACAAATCTGTTCTCTACATCTGCATCTCTATTCCTGTCCTGCAAATAGGTTCATCAATACCGTTTTTCTAGAGTCCATATATGTTCGTTAATATGTGACATTTGTTTTTCTCTGACTTCACTTTGTATGACAGACTCTAGGTTCATCCACATCACAACTGACTCAATTTTGTTCCTTTTTATGGCTGAGAATTACACTGAATTTCAAAATTGTGGTCCATGTCTCCTGATTTGAAATTTAAAAATCTATTTTAAAATTTAAATTTAAATTAAAAAATCATAGTGCTCCTTTTTTAAAGAAAGAAAATGAAAAGTTTTATAATCACCAGCAGGTGGCACTATTTTCCCTCAGTGTGAGACTTCTTCCAAGCCTGTCACCTCTGCTTTTTCCTCACTCATTTGATTATATAAAATTGTATAGCTTTTCCTCACAAAAACTAAGAAGCACAAGCTGATTGGTCTTTACCGAGAAAATTGTTTGTTTATATAAGCTTGTTTGTATTTTTTGCTTAGTCGTTCAGTTGTGTCTGACTCTTTTGCAACCCCATAGACTGTAGCCCGCTAAACTCCTCTGTCCACGGGGATTCTCCAGGTGAAAATACTGGAGTGGGTTGCCATGCCCTCCTCCAGGGGATCTTCCCAACCCAGGGATCGAACCCAGGTCTCTCACACTGCGGGTAGATTCTTTAAGGTTTGAGCCACCAGGGAAGCCAAATATAAATTTTAGGCAATCAAATATTTCCATAGTGATTACATTAAACTGAAACTATCACATTTTCTTTATCTTTTGTAAAGCAGAGATGAATTCACCAAACTCTTCTCTTTTTAAAAAGTTTTTTATTTAATATTTTATTTTTGGCTGTCCTGGGTCTTTGTCTCTGCTCAGGCTTTTCTCTAGTTGGGGCAATCAGACTTCTCATGGCAGTGCCTTCTCTTGCTATGGAACACCAGTCTAGAATGTTCAGGCTTCAGTAGTTGTGGCATGTGGGCTCAGAACTTGCAGCTCCCGGGCTCTAGAGCACAGGCTCAATAGTTGTAGTGTGAGGACTAAGTTGCTCTGCGGCGTGTGGGATCTTTCCGGACCAGGAATCTAACCGGAGCCTGCTATACTAGCAGGTGGATTCTTTACCACTGAGCCACCAGGGAAGTCCAACTCTTCTTTTATTCATAAATCTTGGCCTTCAAAGAAAACCAGCAAAATTTTCACAGAACCAGTTTATCTGTTGAGCCCACCGACAGTGGAGCCTGGCGGGATACAGTTAATGAGGTCGCAAAGAGTCAGACATGACTGAGGGACTAAGCACACCACTTAACCTTCAAGTTCGTGAAAAACTATCAAATTGAAGGGTAACAATAAAGATTGATTTTATCTAACTCCATCTCTAGTGCTATATAACACTAGAAAATAGATCTTTGTGCTTTGTTCTTTCTTTATGGGTTTAAGTTAGGACAAGATTAGGGTTAGGGTCAGGGTCCTCCATATTTCTTTCTTTTTACTGCCCCTCTGAGGCAGTTGTGCATTCTCTGTTATCAAAAATTCGGCAACATCTCCCCTATAAAGAGAGGTAACGTGTATGGTGGACTGTGAAAATGATAAAGGGCTTTACAAATAAAAGTCACCAGTGTCTGTAACAGACTGAATATTGAGACTTTTTTTTTTCCTCTTCTGATATTGGATAACCTAGTATTGGTTAAGTGGTGGAAGTATTTTTTTAATAATTTATTTTTGACACATAGACACTGCTTTATTTATTTATTTTTGGCTGTACTGGGTCTTCATTGCTGCAGGCAGGCTTTCTCTAGTTGCAGAGAGTGAGGGCTACTCTCTAGTTTCAGTGCATGGGCTTCTCATTGTGGTGGCTTCTCTTGTTGCAGAGCACAGGCTCTAGTTGTTACATCACGTGCCTCAGTAGTTGCAACTTGCTGATTCTAGTGTTCTCGGGTTTCAGTAGCTGTGGTACAGCGACTGATGAGTTGTGGTTGGTGAGCCCTAGAGTGTACAGGCTTCAGTAGCTACAGCACGCAGGCTTAGTAGTTGTGGCACGGGCTTAGTTGCTCTGGGGCATGTGGGATCTTCCTGAACCAGGGATTGAACCCGTGACTTCTGCATTGACAGGAAGATTCTTATCCACTGAGCTATCAGGGAACTCCAGTGGTGGAAGCATTTTTGTCTCAGCTTTAAAATGAGACTTGTAAATGATGAGACGGAGGCTGAAAATGAATGAGCTATGAGTAGAACGACAAAGAACAGAAAAGTACAGGACAAGTAACCTTACTGCCATCTTCACTCCTCACAAGCAAGCGAGCTGAAACAGGGCTCTTTACCCTCAGTTTCTCAGGACTGTTTCTTTATCTGTAAAAAGACACTATAATATTGATAACACACATGCCTGAAGCCACAGCCCTTGGACCTGGAGAAATCTTGATTTCCTGTCCATTTTTAAGATCTGTAATTTTAACTCACAGCTTTCAAAATTCTCCTAAATTGGCACACAGTAAAGAGCTTCTGGAAAGAAAAGGACTTAATAAAATAAAAATTTTATCCAGTGATTCAAGAGTCGAGTCATTATATGAAAATAGAAGGGCAGGGCACTTCCCTGGAAGTCTAGTCGTTAAGACTCCAGGTTTCCACTGTAGCGGGTGGGTTGGGGGCGGGGCACAGGTTTGATTCCTGGTGGAGGAACTAAGATCCCACATGTCATGCTGTACTGCCAAAATACTTAAATAAATAAAATTGGGGAGAAAAAAGGGGGGGGGGGTGAAAACAATGAACAATTTTTTTAAAAAAAGAAAATATAAGGGCATTCTTTGTGCCACTAAGGCAAATTGAGGAAACTGGGCTCCATGACACGGTGTTAAGAAACAGAGGTTCGCACTTTCCCCAGACAATGACCCTATCATTGACTGGGACCTGCACATAAAACTTCCCTGCTTCCGGCAGTGGGTCTGGTCCACAGAATCACAGTTTCTTCCACAGTCGTTGGGTGGGATTCCTAATCGCTCCTTGGGCGGGATTACTAGTCAGTCCCTTAACATGTTTACATTTATTCATTTTAAAAAGCGCTTGTTAATCCTACTATGTGCGGATAGTCTGCTCTCTGTGATTTCTTGAGACATGAAAAAAGGAGATAGTACGGATTTGCTTTCCATGGGAGTAGAGACAACAGGTGGCACTAGTGGTAAAGAACCTGCTTGCCAGTGCAGAAGACACAAGAGACACTGGTTCGATCCCTGGGTTGGGAAGATGCCCTGGAAGAGGGCATGGCAACCCACTCCAGTATTCTTGCCTGGAGAATCCCATGGATGGAGAAGGCTGGCAGGCTACAGTCCATAGGGTAACAAAGAGTCACACACAACTGAAGCGACTTAGCACACACACAGACAACAGAAAGGGATTTTAGAAAGTGACATTGAGAGCCTTGCAGGCGTGTGTGCTACCTCGCTTCAGTGTCTGACTCTTTGTGACCCTATGGACTGTAGCCCACCAGGCTCCTCTGTCCATGGGGTTCTCCAGGCAAGAATAATGGGGTGGGTTGCCATGCTCTCCCCAGGGGATCTTCCTGACTCAGGGATCAAACTGGAGTCTCTGACGTCTCCTGTATTGGGAGGCATGTTTCTTACAGTGAAGATAGGAGAAAAATCTGGGGTTTCTACCATTAACATCCAACACAGCACAGTTTTTCACACCAGCAAGGTCTGCTCAATTAGTATTTCCTTCTTTTTGTATCTTTTGCCCTACAAAATTAAATCTTAAAAATAAAACTTGTCTTGGTAATACCAGCATTATGAAGGTAAAGTAAATTTGACAGATATTCTTTCTTTCAACACATGTTTATTGAGCACCTACTATGCGTAAGGTATTGTTCTGTGTGCTAGGGTTACAGCAGTGAAGGAGGCAGGTAGCATGACTCAGCAGGAGCTTCTGTTCTGATGAGGGGAGACAATTAATTAATCAACTAATAATTAAATTGGAGAAGGAAATGGCAACCCACTCCAGATTCTTGCCTGGGAAATCCCATGGACATAGGAGCCTGGCTGGCTGCAGTCCATGGGATTGTAAAAGAGTCAGACAAGACTTAGCGACTAAACAACCACAACAAAATAATTAAATAAGCTAACAAGAAATGTTCAGATAGTGGTAAGAGAGTGGAGATATCTAATGACCGCACTGCTACCTGTTGAGTTAAGTAGACATCTGGGGCTGAGATCTGAAAGATAGAATGGTTAGCATAATGAGATAGATGGAAACTGCTTTCTGGTCATAGTGAACTGATGGCATAAACACCTAATGTGCAACCAAGCCTAATGTGTAACAAGAACAGGCTCACAGAGGTGAGAGTGGGAGGATAAACTGGCAGGAAAGTAGGTAGCAACCAGGCAGTGTAAGATTTAGCATTTTGGATATATGTGCATGTAAAGACAAAACAAGTAAATCATAAATGTTGTTCAGTGCACAGCAATGTAACATACATCTGAATTTCAGCATTATTAAAGCATTTTTAAGGTGCTTTCAAATTAATAAACTATAGTACTTTAAATGTGTTGCAGAAAGTTCTATGTAAATAGCATGTTTTAAGTAATTTTAAAGGAACTGTAGTTTAATCTGTATTTGTTCAATCTTTTCTGAAGCAAACTATCACTTCCATTTTTTTGTTGCTAGAATTAAACTCAGATGTAAGGAGAATGCTACTTTGTCAGGTGAGTAGATTATTTTAAAAGTAATTAGAACACCTAAAAGACAAAGTCTAAATTTTTGAAACTGAAATTTAAATCAAATAAAATTAAATGCTCAGAAAAACTTTCCAAGCTCACTTTAGGGTGCGAAAATAATTTCTTATAATGACTCAGTAGCTATTTAAATTTGCTCTTGGTCAAAATATTTGTATGCTCAGTATTAAGAGAAGTAGTAGACTTATTTCTTTAAAAATAGGTGTAAGTTAGAATGACTAGTCTAGAACAAGGAGCAAAAATTTGTAAGAAATCTGGGAATCTTATTTCTCTGTCCATTTCTTTCTGGTTACACTCCCGGGCCAGAAACCATAGGGAAAAAAAATATGCCATGAGCTGGGAAATATTAAGTTGTTTCTAGACGAATTTTAGAGAGTTGACCAAGTTGAAAATACATTGATGAGTTCAATATCAACTTTTACCAGTTGCCTGGTATTTAATATTCACAAATAACAAGAAGTGGGGCATGATTTTGTTTTGTTAATGCACTGTAACACTAAAATATAATTGCTAGTACAGAATACTGCGTATTTTAAGTGTGAAATTAACACGAAGGCTAGTCTAGTTTGAAACATGGAAGAGGAGGCCCACAAGATATGTAGGAATTTGATAAGCAGCTTAGGAATTCATGAGTTTATAGGTTTAACATCATTTTGCCTACAGAGTTGGAAGCTCTAGGAGCAATGTAGAGAGGCTGCTATGGAGGTCACAAGACTTGTCCTGTTTTCTGACCTTCCTGTGGAGAGACTTGGTTCCTTTGAGCAAGAATCCTCTCTTCTCTGAACTTCAGATCTGACACTCCAGGATTTTTTTTTATTTTATTATATCATATTATTTAAGGGTTGGAGAAGGCAATGGCACCCCACTCTAGTACTCTTGCCTGGAAAATCCCATGGACGGAGGAGCCTGGTAGGCTACCGTCCATGGGGTCACTAAGAGTCGGACATGACTGCGTGACTTCACTTTCACTTTTCCCTTTCATGCACTGGAGAAGGAAATGGCAACCCACTCCAGTATTCTTGCCTGGAGAATCCCAGGGACGGCGGAGCCTGGTGGGCTGCCGTCTATGGGGTCGCACAGAGTCGGACACGACTGAAGCGACTTAGCAGCAGCATTATTTAAGGGTTATTTAAACCCTTCTGTCATATCACCTTGGTCTATCTCTGTTTTCAGCCACAGCCTTCTGGGTGATTTTGTGCAAGTTGAGACCCATTCTACAGAGTCAGCCTTTCACTTAAAGAAGCTTATGTCTTTCTGCATTTTGATGTAGGATTTTACCTTCTCCACTTTGGGCTCTGGCTATAAGTAATGTCTGGAAATGTAGTGCCATTAAACCTCACTTGGGACTTCTCTGGTGGTCCAGAGTTTATGAATCCTGTGGATTCGATCCCTGGTAGGGGAGCTAGGATCCCAAATGCTGTGGGGCAACTAAGCTGTTGCATCACTACAAGAGAAGACTGTGCACTTTAATGAAGAGCTTCTACACTGCAGTGAAGACCCAGCACCACCAAAAACAAAAATAGCTTCACTTCCTCGCTTAACCAAAAAGGGGTTGAACTGTCTTGTAGGACTTTTTTTTTTCCCGACTGTGCTGGGTGTTCACTGCTGTGGGGGGTTTTCTCTAATTGCAATGCTTAAACTTCTAATCACAGTGGCTTTTCTTGTTGCTGAGCACTGGCTCTAGAATGTGAGGGCTTCAGTAGTTGCAGCACATGGGCTCAGTAGTTGTAGCTCATGGACTTTATAGCATAAGCTCAGTAGTTGTGGCGCACAAGCTTAGTTCCACAACATATGGGATCTCCCCGAATCAGGGATCGAATCTGTGTCTCTTGCATTGGCAGGCAGATTCTTTACCACTGAGCCACCAGGGAAGCCCTGTCTTGTAGTTTTGAGGGCTAATTCTGGGTGGTATTCTGCCCACTTCGCAAGAGATCACAGGAGAATTGAAACCACCGCCCCACCCCTGGTAGCTCCCAATGATAATTTCTCACTGTGCACCCTTACTATTTACTTTCTCTCTTGCCCTCCTCACTCTCTACTCTCTTACTCATACTTCCTAAAATCATGTCTTGTATTAGAGTGCTATTGCTCCCTACCAAATTACCACGTGTTTATTACATGTAATAAATGCATCACCTATTCCATAGGTCAGAGTTCTGGGTGGGGTTGCATGGATTTTCTAATTGCAGTCTCACAAGGCTGAAATCAAACTGTTAGCCAGGCTGAGCACTTAGGTGCAAGATTTGGAAAAGACTCTGCTTCCAAGCTTAGCTCCTTGAAAGTGAAGGTCCCTGCTTCCTGGCTATAAGTCAGGGGGCCATTCACTGCTCCTAGAAGCTAGTCTCAAGACTATTCCAAGGCCTGTCTCCTTCCGTTTTCACAGCCTATGATGGGGGCATGTCAGCTCCTTCTTATGCTTTTAATCTCTTTGACCTTCCCTTCTGCAGCCAGCCAGAGAAAACTTTCCGCTTCAAAGGACTCATGCTATTAGATTAGGCTTACCTGAATCATCTCCTTTTTGATTAACTCAAAGCCAAGAAATTACTAGGCTTCCCAGGTGGCACTAGTGGTAAAGAATCTGCTTAGCAATGCAGGAGATGTAAGAGAAATGGGTTTGATCCCTGGGTCGGGAAGATCCCCTGGAGGAGAGCATGGCAACCCATTCCAGTGTTCTTGCCTGGAGAGCCCCATGGACAGAGGAGCCTGGAGGGCTACAGTCCATAGGGTCACAAAGAGTTGGATATGACTGAAGTTACTTGGCCCGCATGCAAGTAATTAATAACTCAAAGCTGCAAAATCCCTTTTGCCATGTAGCATTAATGTAATCCCAGTCATATTTCATCACATTCACAGTCTCAGGATTTAGGATGGAAAATCTTGGAGGAATTCTGCATACCAACTTCCCATATAAACTAATTGTATCCAAATCTTTGCCCTTGGCTCTGCTTTCAGGGGGGCCAAAAGTCAGACGCCCCATAAAGAGCAAATGACTACTTTCCCAAATTCTAATATTATGAGCTTTCCATCGTTCCAAGATTCAAGATTCTAAATTCAAGATTCTAGAGATGTTTTCTAATTTAGCTGTCATTGTCATGACTGGAAAGTTGTAAGAGAAGTGTAAAAATAAAACAATTTCTGGCACTTTCCTGGTGGTGCAGTGGTTAGGACTCCACACTTCCACTGCAGGGGGTATGGACTCAGCCCCTGGCCAGGAAACAAAGATCCTGGCATGCTGCACAGTCAGCCTAAAAACAAAAACAAAAATTGAACAATTTTTCAAGCTTTCTTACAGATGTCTGAACTATTTAAACCCAGCTAAGGCTAGCAGCTCCTTTCCTTTTGATTTTCTAATTTTACAGTACATCACACTTAATATTTGTATATTCATCTAATCTAGCAGATTTGTTGAATTTATTTCATTTCCTCTTCACAAGAAGCCTGAGAAACTTTATGACCCTAATGTTAGAAACAGAAACTGTCCATAAACAGAAATTTTCAGACAGTCACAGCAAATTTCTTAAGACTACATGGCTAGTCATGGCAAAAATGGATTGAAAGTCCAGTTTTCTCTGATGTCAGATGCCCACTCCTTCCATTTTACCTTACCAGTCTCCACAACTGAGCAAATAAACAGGTAATCTGGGAGAAGGAGGTACTGCTTAGCCCTACATAAAGACCCTTCAAGTGACTGAGTTGGACAAGATGATGTTCAACCCAGATTGGCTTTACAGAAATTACAGGGACTTCCCTGGTGGTCCAATGGCTTAAACTGCACTCCCAATGCAGGCAGGCCAGGTACGATCCCTGATCAGGGAACTAGAACCCGGATGTTGCAACTAAATATTCCATGTGCTGAAACTAAAAAGACCCCACATGCTGCAACAAAGATTGAAGGCCCCGTGTGCAACAACTAAGACCCACCACAGCCAAATAGATGAATACATATATATATATTTTTTTTAAAAAGAAATTACAGAGTTTCCGTGGTGGCTCAGTAGTAAAGAATCTGCCTGCCAAACCAGGAGACATGAGTTTGATCCCTGATTCTGGAAGATCTCATATGTCATAGAGGAACTAAGCCCATGCACCACAACTATAGAGCCTGTGCTCTAGAGCCCAGGAGCTGCAACTACTGAAGTCCATGTTCCCTAGAGCCCATGCTCCTCAACAAGGGAAGCCACTACAATGAGAAGCCCACACACCACAACTGGAGAGTAGCCCCTGCTCGCCACAGCTAGAGAAAAGCCCAAGAAGCAACAAAGACCCAGCACAGCCCAAAATAAATTTATTAATATAAAAAAAGAAATTATAGTCATAGTACTGATCCCAGATCATGGTCCTGATTTTCTTTTACAAGCCTCCTCCTTCCAGAAAAGGTAACAAACCTCAGAGAACTCAAATATAGTACTATAATTGTTTCCATGATTGCAGTTCAACTAAATTGTTCATTAAAGAGTAATCTAGTTGCTCAGCCATGCCAGATTCTTTTGCGACCCCATGGACTGTAGCCCACCAGTCTCCTCTATCCGTGGGATTCTCCAGGCAAGAATACTGGAGTGGATTGCCACTTCCTTCTCCAGGGCATCTTCCTGACCCACGGATTGACCTGGGTCTCTTGCATTGGCAAGCGGATTCTTTACCCCTGAGCCACCAAGGAAGCCCAATTTTATTCTACATGTAATCGTTTTATGCCCCAGCTCTCTCCTCAGTTCCAGTACAATCTCTCTTGAATGTTTTTCAAACTCTCTTTCATGAGAAGCAGCATGGTGACCTGAAAAGTCATGTGCCGTATTCTGGAGTCTCAGCACTGCCGTTACTCACTTAGACCTTGTGGAAAGATAGTTCTTTCTGCTTTCATTTTTGGATGTTCTCTATGCCCCTTTAGCAAGAATATCCTGGGAGTTCAGCATTTGGTTAACTTTATAACTATCTATTTCCTTTCCTCTGAAGATTCCCCACAAATTCAACCAGAGTCAAAATAATCTAAAACATTGGTGTTCAAAGAGTTGCCCATAGACAATCAGCATGGGCATCACCAAGAAGCTAATTCAAAATCTCAGGCTGACCTCAGACCTGCTGAGTCAGAATCTGCATTTCAATGAAGTCCTAATGATTGATTGTACATTGAAGTTTAGAAGTTCTTATCTGAACATATACTTAAGCATTGACTCCAGAGCTTGGGAGCACAGTTCCTGGCAGTCTGAGCGAACAAGTCTGGCTGGTCACATGATGGAGGGTGTCCAGAAGATTCAAGGAAGCTTATTTTTTATGATTAGAGTTTTTAGTCATTGACGTCAGTGACCTCAGAACTTCTTCCTGGTGCTATACCTGGAATGATGTCACTGTGTAAGATTCAGGACCATGTCTTTCAGCAGCAACAAAGAGTCAAAAAGATTATGCCTCCAAAATAAAGGGAAAACCAGTGAGAAATGAGCTAAAAGAAAAAATCCTCCTTTCTTCCTGCCTCGAGGAGATTTTATACTCCTGTTTTTTATGTCTTCTGTCTTTCTCTGGCCTCCCGTTTCTCTATTCCTCTTCCAAGTGGGAATATTGTTGAGATAGACTCTCACTTCTGCTTCCTTTCTGACTTCTTTGAATCTAGCACTAACATTTTTCCTTGAAATAATACTCACTAAATAAGATAATTATCAAAAACTAGTAAAAGTTGCCAAGATATCTGGCTTAGAACCAAAGTCTGGCCTGGCTCTTCTCTTGAGACCGAAAGAATATTGGCCTACAACTACCTGCTGTGTTCCCCTCAAAAATGGCATATGTTTCTGTAGTTTCAGCTGCCATTGCTAATGTCAAGTCAAATGTGAAGGTGAGAAATTGAATTCAGCTAATAATACAGCAATAAATTCTGAATTTTCCATTATCTCACAGTTTCAGCCTTCCTCTTTACAATACAAGAGAGAAGCAGAAGCTAATTTTCAAAGTACTCCGAGCTGAAAAAATAAACATTATATAAGCACCATGCGTGAGAGCTGATGCATTTTATATTGTCTCACTCAGAATTTATCTACCCTTGCTTGATACTTTGTTCTAATAAGCTTATATATCTGATTTCCAAACCACAATAAATTAGAAAAGAGATAAATGTTGCTCTATGTAAGTGTGTTGTGACAGCTATTGGGGATGGAGGATGCAGTAAAAGGGAGAAACCCTGAACATTCACGCACACAAACAGACACACCAAAAGTAGTATGGGACTATTTTATGACGAGGCAAAGATTGATCCTTACACCTGTCCTCTAGCACTGAAAGCTTTATTGTATTACAACTCAGTAGTCCAGTTAATATTCTTAATAACAGAGCTGAGTTATGCAGAAAAATGTAAAATATTTTCCAGTAAGCTGAAAAATAAAAAGACACTTAAGCATAAGTTATGGTTTCCCTGGTGGTTCAAACAGTAAAGGATCTGCCTGCAATGCAGCAGACCCAGGTTCAATCCCTGGGTCAGGAAGATTCCCTGGAAAAGGGAATGGCAACCCACTCCAGTATTCTTGCCTGGAGATTCTCATGGACAGAGGGGCCTGGCAGGCTTTAGTCCATGAGATCACAAAGAGCTGGACATGACTGAGAGACTAACACTAACTAACACTAATGATTTAACTGTAAAAACTGTAACCATAGCATAAGTAGAATTTAGACAATTTTTCGCTTAAAATAGTCAAATAAAACCTCATGGGGCTATGCAAGGATTATGACTAAAGCTTCACAGCACCTTATAATTTGTATAATCCTTAAAGTTTTTTTAAGAGGTTCTCATATACATTATTTTTCTCTCATTCAAATGGGATTAACGAAACTTGAAATGAGTTAGAGTAAATAAATGAGGGAAAATAAATGTATTTTTAAGAAAAAAGTAGAAGCCATCTCTATGGAAGCAGAATGATTCCTATGACTCTCTCTCTGAAATTACAGATAAAATGTTTTAGAGAAATGGGGGGAAAAAAGCACGTAAAAAAAAAAATCGTACCTCTACGGCTACAAGAAGCTTAGTGATTACGTGGTCCAATCACCCATATAATACTCAAGGTCTTTCTACAACGTCTGTGATAAGTGATTCTTCAATTAGAATTTAATCATCTTAGGAAATGTTTCCACTTCTTTTATCTGTAAGTAACTCCCTCAGAATATTCCTTTTTATACTGAGTCATAATCTACCTCTTTCCAACCTCTACCGATAATATCTAATTTAATCTGTTTTGGTCTTTGTTAGTAGGGAAAGGACTCAGGAATAGAGATAAAGAGAGGTGAGAGTGTTCTCTTCAAAGACCATTATGTGAAAGAGAAACTGGACTTTTGATCTATGCATAGAAGTTATGAAAAGGCAAAAACAAAAGCCATTTAAGCAATCATTACTGTCCACCAATGTGATAAACTTCCTTGAGAAATTCTGAGTTTCCCATTAATGGAAGCACTCTAACTGTAGCATGATGACCATTACCAGGATACTACAGAAAATCTTCCTATATTTCATGGGAGATTATGTTTTACTAACTCTAACTTAGTTTTACTTACTACACTGTTAAAATTTCTGGGTTACAACTCAATGCTCAACATTTTAATCATTATTAGCATCAGTAACATTTATTTTGTGCTCTTAATGCGTCAGATATTTCATATTTTGTTGTTCAGTTGCTAAGTCATGTCCGACTCTTTGCAACCCCATGGACTACAGCACACAGACTTCCCTGTCCTTCACTATCTCCCCCAGTTTGCTCAAACCCAAGTCCATTGAGTCAGTGATGCCATCCAACTGTCTCATCCTCTGTTGTCCCCTTCTCCTCCTGCCTTCAATCTTTCCCAGCATCAGGGGCTTTTCCCATGAGTAATATTTATATAATCTTATTATTTAATCCCAGGAAATAAGTGATATTATTAATGTCTCCTTTGATAAATGAGAAAACCGAGGCTTACAAAGATTCAGAATCCTGTCTTTAAAATATAGAAATTGAGAAAAGATCAGTGGTTGCTAAAGACTAGCAGTGGGGGGAAAGATTGACTACAAAAGAGCACAAAAAATTGGGGGAGGTGATGGAATTGTTCTGTATCACAATGGTGGTTATCACATGACTGAATGCATTTATCAAAACTCATAGAACTGTACAGTAAAGAGAGTGAATTGTACAACATAATGTTAGTCACTCAGCCATGTTAGACTCTTGGCAACTCATGGGCTGTAGCCTGCCAGGCTCCTCTGTCCATGGGATTCTCCAGGCAAGAATACTGGAGTAGGTTGCCATTCCCTTCTCCAGGGGATCTTCCCAACCCAGGGTTTGAACCCAGGTCTCCCACACCGTTGGCAGATTCTTTACCACTGAGCCATGAAGGAAGCCTGTACAACATAAAATATATCTTAGTAAACCTGACTTTAAAAACCTTGCCTTTGATCATACGGTTGGTTAGTGCTCTTCTGTGGGCTGAGATAGTCACAAGTTTGGATTCTGTGGTTGTTTGCTCCTTGCCTGTGATCTGTAATTTGGGTAAGGTGCCACATTTGTAACTTTGATGCTCGGCCCAAGCCGAAAGACTATGTGGATATTATCCTATGGAAAAGTCTGTGTCTTAATAAGTTCTATCACTTTTTACTATATTTATCACTGTATTCACCTCTATAATTCATTTATCTATTCATGGTTTCCAAACTTGCTACAATCTGATTATCTTGAAAGAGATAATTTTCTTTAGAAAGATAAAGTTTCTTTACCTCTATAAATATAATAATCTCTACAAACCTAATATCTTTCACAGTACCTTATTCAGGCACAGAGGGTCTTTTTCCTTAATAAATAACACCAGGAAAACTGAGATTTGGATTCAGCATGAGGGAACATTTCAGATAGTCACTGCTGCGCAGAGATAGACCAGGTGCCCACTAGAACAAGTGTGTCTCTACATCAGAGAGCAAGTAGTAGTGTGTTAGGCACTCAGTCGTGTTCGAATTTTTGCGACCCCATTGGCTGTAGCCTGCCAGGCTCCTCTGAAGATCTGATGATCTTCCCAACCCAAGGATCAAACCCCTGTCTCCCATACTGCAGGCAGACTACCTTCTGAACCAAATATTTCTAAAATCACCTTTAACTGAATTTATCAAAGCTCCCACATTAAAAAATGCTCAATTATTTCTCGAAAGGCATGAGGAAAATTGACTTCATAGATTTATAAATGCAGAATATTATGAGTGATAAAAGAGGAGGACCTTGCTTTACTTCTACTCCCACTTAGTTTCTGTGCTTGCTGTGTATGTGTGTGTGTGATCATGTGTCCTACTGAGTGCAACTTAAGGGCAAGATTTTTAAGCAACTGATGAATGAAATCACTATGAGAAATCAGTTTCATAGTAGTCAATTTCATAAAAGAAAAAATGTTTTTATAATGATCATATCTAAAGATATTGATCAGATGTTTTTATTATAACTGAAAATTGTTACAAGTGAAAGTAATCTAAGTGATGTCTTTTTTTTAGTAATAATAAGAAAAATGAGTAAGAGGTTAAATCCACCTAAATTGTAAACGTTTTTGAAAAACACATAATATAGCTTGTATTTCATTCACACAGATCTCAGATGCTCAGATCAGATTTGTGCACACCACAGTCATCTCTGAAAGTTTCTAGCACCAACATGCCAATAGACTAACCATGGCCATAAATGCAAGATACTGAAGTCCATACAGCTCCTCATCCTTAAGAAAGAGCTAGAATAGATACATACTCAAGGACAGAGTCCTACAGGAAATAAGGTTGGCAACTCCCTGCAACAAAAGGGGTTAAAAAGCAGGTGATCAGACAAAGAGAAGGTCAAGTGGAGCTCCAGGGCTCTCCTCCCACCTGTATGCATGATCTTATGTCACTACATGCTGGACTTTTGTTTCTCACCTACAACATGAGAAGTACACAGCTGCGTGCATAGATTACAGGACAAACTATTATCATCTCAATAGCTAACGCAGTAAACATTTTAAATAAAATTCTGATCTGACATTGAGAGTGTCTGGAAAATTCTTAACTTTCAATATTTGCATGAATTTTGAAATGCCAAGCCATTGTGAAAATGTCTTTTACAGCTTTCCTGTGTCTGGCCAATCGGGACAAACAGCAACCCATGTGAATTGAGTAAGATAAAGATTTATTTTAAAATAGAAAAATCTTGCCCCATAGAACTTGTGTCACTATGAACACTGAGAAATATCAAAAAATAATTTCTTAGAGTTGCTCAATAGTGTTAGAAAAGGTTAAATAAAAGGGACAAATTGCCTAATACACACTCCTTCTTTAAACCATGAAACAAAATTAGACAACTACATAAAACCAGGAAGTCCTAAAACAAAAAAGTAAAGAAGTAAGTGTCTACTGGAATAAAAATATTATAAAACAAGAAAATATGCATATTAAATTCTATATAAGACAAAAAAAATCAAAGAATTGCATAGCTCAGTGTGAAGTAACATTTGATAGCATGTACTTAATTTACAACATTACTAGTGACAGCAGAAGGAAATGGCAACCCACTCCAGTATTTTTGCCTGGAGAATCCCAGGGATGGGGGAGCCTGGTGGGCTGCCATCTATGGGGTCACACAGAGTCGGACACGACTGAGCGACTTAGCAGCAGCAGCAGTGACAGCATAAGATCACAAAGATCAATTAACCTAACAATTTATTTAGCATATTTATTTATATGATTTTTTGTATAGTGTTTCAAAATTTTAAAAGAGTTTTCACATACACTGTCAATTTAAGACTTCACAAAACTCTGAGGGAAATAGAGTAGCCTAATCCCATCAGGATACCTGTCCCTACCTTCTGCCCAGGTGCCAATGGGAATGGCTTACATAAATTAGTAAGAAAATCCTAGAGATCAAGTATCCTTATGTACCTTGTGAGACCTACTGGCCAAATTTTTACTTGCATTCCTGGATTTGAAAGGAGTAACACACAATCTCGTAATCAAAAACTGTCACTTGCAGATAACTATGTGTGAGTGCTCAGTTGCTCAGTTGTGTCCGACTTTTTGCAACCCCGTGGACTGTAGCCCACCAGGTTCCTCTGTCCATGGGATTCTACAGGCAAGAGTATTGGGGTGAACTGCCATTTCTTCCTCTAGTGGATCTTCTCAACCCAGAGATAAAACCCGCATCTCCCACATTGGCAGGAGGATGCTTTACCATTGAGCCACCAGGGAAGCCCCACAGATAACTTTGGGTACTTCCAAAAACTTGGTCTCTATCAACAGAAAGCTACATGTCTTAGCTTGATCCTGACAACATAGAGGCTGTGCCCTTATGCAAAATATTGTCAGTGTTAACACTACCACCAAGAGTTGTTGTAAGAACTGCATCTATCCATTCAATCAATACTTATTGAGGCCAGAGTGACATCACCAAGATGGCAGCATAGGAGACCCCAGACTCTATCCCCCAACAAAGACCAACAATTAGATAGCTATCCATGAAAAAAACAGCTCTGGGAGAGCTTGGTGTCTGTTTAAGAAACTTCAACAACCCAGTGAAATTTTTAAAAAATTAAAAATAAATGCATAATAAGAGAACAAAGACTGCTTTATTTTCCCTGAACCATCCTGTTCTTCCAAACTGGCATTCCTCATTTCCAAAATGGAACTCTCTGTTTAGAAAGCATTCCCTTCAACAGGAAAGGAAAAGAGTGGGATGAGGGACCAGCTTTCCCAGCATTTCAGGTACTGCATGAAGGTCCTGCTTCAGTTTTATCCTACCCAGACCACCAAAGCTGACATTTATAGCGTTGGCTAGAAACAAGGAGAAAACCAGGGGCTACCAACAGCAACCACACATGGAAGTGACTGAGATTCACAGTAATCTGCTTTTACAAGTAAAACCACCACCTTTGACAATAAGGAAGAAATCAATGGACAGCATAGCTGCTACAATTTCCTTGCATATTTCACCAGGTATTCACACAGGTATTTGAATTCATTGACTCCAGCCAGCTAAGTCCTTCCCTGATCCCTCCCTCCATCCCCCAGAGCCCAGGAATTGCACTAGCAGCCAGCCCAGGCATCTGCAGCTATAAAATGCAAGTGTACAAAATGCAAGTCTAGATCCCTGTGGCTGCACCCCACCACCAGTTGTGCATTAGCTTGGGTCTAGCCCCTCCAGTTGTGCATCTCCACACTGCTGCCTGACACCCATCATCAGTCTTCACTGTACATTCTCACTCAGGAAAAACTATGCAGCCCCATAGCGCATCTGAGAAAGCACATCTGAGAGTCATAGTCATCATAACTGCTTGTGGGCCCAGTCAAGACCTTATCTTCTGTCACTGCCCTTCACCACCGTGATTACATGCAAGCAGCCCCTATAGCTGAGTACCTGCAAGTTGTCAGCCCAAGCACCTCACCATGCTGCACTGCCAGGTACCTGGAGCAAGACCCAACAGCCAGCGTAGTACATGCCAACAGCCAGGGCCTCTGACACCAACAGTGTCAGTGCACCAACAGTTGCCTATCCTGCCCTAACAACTACATAAATGCCACATCTTATCCCTGTCACTACATAGGTAGCTGCAGCTGGCCCCAGAGCCAAATATGTGCACACTACCAGCTCTGGTCACCACCACTGTTTGCAGTGGTCCCTAACCACTGCACCTGGAGGCACAGCTGAAAAACCCAAGAACCGTTGCAACTACCATGGACACCCAGTAACACTCACCAAGGACCACATTGTTATCAATGCCATGGACTCAATGGCCTGAGTTTAAGAACCATTATGCCTCCTGAGCTGTAGTGCCGCCACACATTTCTCACTTGGCACCCTGAAACCCTAGGGCCACAGGATGCACCAGTGTGTCCGCACTCGCAGGTGAAAGCCTTTCTTACTGAAGTCATTTCATAAAGTCTGAAAAGGGTGACTGCTTCAGCAAATGCGCATAAATTTACACAAAACTACAGGAACCAGGGAGAATCAGGGAAACACTGACTCCACCAAAGGAATGCTGTAAACCTCCAGTAACAGGCCACAAAGAAATGGAGATAAAGGAATCACCTGACAAATAATTCAAAATAATTACTATTGAAGTGCTTAGAAGTCTACAGGAGAACACAGACAAACAATAATATCAGGTAAGCAATATAAGAACAATATAAGAATTTCAAAAAAGGTAATAGAAAAGATAAAAAAGAACCAAAGAAATTTTGGAAATGAAAACTACAGTGGCTGAACTGAAGAATTCAATAGAGAGCTTTAACAGCAGACTTGACTAAGCAGAAGAAAAAATTAGTGGGCACAGACTCAAATAAATAAAATTGTAAGTGAAAAAGAACACACTAAAACTAACACTGCAGATACAAAGAATCAGACAGACTACTAAGAACAGAAACATTCAGTAGGGAAAGGATAGTCTCTGAAACTAATGTTTAGAGAATTAGATAGTCACATACAGAAAAAAGAAATTGGACCCTTATCATATAACAATCACAAAAACTAACTCAGAGTGGATTAAAGACTTAAACATGAGACCTGAAACCACAAAACTCCTAGAAGAACACATAAAGAAAAAGCTGCTAATACTGATCTTGGTGATGATTGCTTTTGAGGGGTATATGACACCAAAAGTATAAGCAATAAAATCAAAAGTTAGCAAGTAAGACTACAGCAAACTGAAGGGCCTCTGCACAGGAAAAGAAGCGTTCCAAAAATGAGAAGGCAACTTATGAAATGGAAGAAAGTACTTTCAAATCATATAACTGTTGGGGAGTTAATTCCAAAAATATACAAATAACTCGTACAACTCAATAGCAAACAACCAATGAAAAAATGGGCAAAGAAACTGAATAAAATTTTTTCCAAAAAAGACACCTGAATCTTCAATAGGTACATGAAAAAGTGTTCCACATCACTAATCATTAGAGAAATAAAAATAAAACCACAGTGGGCTATCACCTCACACTTTTTAGAATGACTATCATTAAAAAGACAAGCAATATCAGTTGTTGGTAAGGATGTGACAAAGGATCCCTTGTACACTGTTAGTGGATAAATGGTGCATCTAATGTGGAAAACAGTATGGAGGTTACTCAAAACATTAAAAATAGAACTGCTATACAATCCAGTAATGCCACTCCTGGTTATATATCCAAAGGAAATTCAAATAGGAATTGAGAGAGATATATGCACTCCTAATGCTCATTGCAATGCTACTCACAGTAGCCAAGATTTGGAAACAACCTAGGTGTCTGTTTATTGATAATTAGATAAACGAGATGTGGTACATGTTTATTAATATGTGTGTATATAGACAAAATTATTCATCTATGAGAAGAAAGGAAATTCTGTCATTTGGGACACCATGGATTGACCTTGGGGACATCATGCTCTGTGAGATAAGTCAAACAGAAAAAGGCAAATATTGTATTATATCACTTACATGCAGAATCTACAAAAGCAAAATTATAGAAACAAGAATATAAAGTTGGTTACCAGGGGCTGAGGGGAGAATGAGAGGATATTGCTTGTAGTGTATAAACTTCAGGTTATGAGTAAGTTCTGGGGATCAAATATCCTCAGATATAATCTCCTGGTAAATATAGTTAACGAGAGTATATTATATATATGAGAGTTGATGAGAGAGAAGATCTTAAATGTTCTCACCACAAAAAAGAAATTGTAATCATAAAGCACGAATAAGAAATCAGCTATGGCTTTGGTGGTGGCTCAGATAGTAAAGAATCTGCCTGCAGTGCAGGAGACCTGGGTTCAATCCCTGGGTTGGGAAGACCCTGGAGAAGGAAATGGCAACCCACTCCAGTATTCTTGCCTGGAGAATCCCATAGACAGAGGGGCCTGGCAGGCTACAGTCCACAGGGTTGCAAAGAGTTGGACATGACTGTGCAACTACCACTTCACTTCACTTCAGTGGTGGAAATCATTTTGTAATATATCAGTGTATCAAGTCAACACACTGCCCAGGCTAAATTTGCATAATAGAATATGTCAATTATATCTCAACAAAATTAGAGAATAATAATAAGTAAATGTTGTGCCTTAACAAAGGAAAAATGCTTATTGAACAGTAAGGACTTATTTAAAAGATTGCACTTATTTAAAGGAGATGAGGAAGATGGACCTAATTCAAATGTCACAAGTGAAAAAAAGAAAATGGGTTCCTAAAGCCTCCTGCCTTGGGGTCCTGGTTAAGCTTCCTGCATATAATGGTGCCTTCGGTCCTAACTAGGACTTTTATGTGTAAAGTATCTGTCGAATTGGACTAATGATTACAACAATGTTATGTAAGAGAGACTTTTATATATAAGTGCAGCCAGAGTGTTTTCACACTTCAGTCATGTGAATGCTGGGGCAAGGCCCTCTGTGGTCCAAGGGGTGAAGCCATGACAGTTACTCTCTACCCACAACACCATCCCCTCAGCTTTCCACAGAAGCTTTAGTTGAAATGAAAACACGGAAGGCAAAATACTTGTCAAAACTGGGGCATGCTGAAATGAAGACAAAACTGTTCTTTGGGGGTTTTTTGACAAAACGATTCTTTACTTTCTTCTAGTATGTCAAGTTCTCACAACACCCACCACACATAATCAGATTTTTGCAAATTCATGGAAGTAGAAATGTGTGAAGGGGAAGGAAGAAAAGAAGAGAAAGGTGTTAGGGTAAGATCTGTAGAATTAGCTATAAAGGTGACAGCAATAAAACAAGAGCTAAATCAGATAAAGAGCTGGAATGCCTGCTTCTTTCCATGAGAGGGGTAACTGCTGCAGTTCTTGACTCCAGGCAAGACCTTGGATTGTGGTTTTGCTGAAAGTTTCATTAACAAAAGATTCATTAACAAAAGAAACCACTTGTTACTCACAAACAATTTCAATTTTTTATAGAGGACTGCTTGGCTTAATTTCAATATACAGTCATGAACAGAAAAGAAAAAGTAGAAGTAACAGCACATATGTCACCAAATTGGGCCGACAACCTACATCCAGATTTGAACAGCACTGAGAAGAACCTTGTTAACAGCAATCTGGAGTCCCAATTGGGAAAGGGTCGCAGATAATGTGTTCATCCCACAGGTGGACTTCAAATTGCAGCTCTGGGGGCTCCCGCTTATAATTCCAGATCAAAAACTGATATCATCATCAGTTTGCCTGCAAAAATGCAGCTCTTGTTTTTCTTTAATTTTTTCAGTGCAACTTGTCTCACCTTGTGAGTCATAAGACTTCTTAGACCCTGGGACAGGTAGGGGAGGTCAGCCAGACCTCCAGCGGCTCAAGAATTCCAAGACCCACTCCTGTTCTTATCTAAAGTGCCACCTGATTTGCTGTGCTTGCAGGCAGGCAAAGAATCCTGGCAGTGTCCAGGCAGGTCAGAAGCAGTCTTCTGAAGCGTGAACAAGACTTCCTCCATTTTAATTTTCCTAACCTTCCTATATCCATTTACTTATGGGCAACAACAGTAGTAATCACAGATGTTCTACAAGGCACAATTCCATACATCTCTGAAATTTTGTAACTCTTTGGTTCCTTGCAAATTCTTACCTGAGGATTCTAAGAGAAAGCTAATACTGGAGACAGAAAGAGTAGGAAATAACATTTGAGTCCATAATACCTGAATTTTCATGGGGGGAAAGTAATAGGTGGTCCCCTTTCAATACAAATGATCAACATGTCCTAGGCATCCAAAAAAAAAAAAAAGGGTTCCTAACTGATACATGAAGTAGTTTCTGCATCATTGGTTACAATACATACAAATTAAGGGGCTGTTTCAAAAAACATATGATAGGATTTATAGAAGATAGTCTATTCACAATAGTTGAAGATCTCTAATAAGTAGGGTTCCCAAATATGAGAGGTTGGTTCACATAGCTGTCCCTCAGTAGCCTTGTCACAATCTTTCAGTAAGTGGGTATGGTTATTAAAGTCCAGATAATTCCCAGTAAAATGTAGCAACCAATACTCTTCCAAATACTATGTGTACCACGTGAAATTGGCACATAATACTTGTGTTAACTGTATTATAATGCTATACTCTTCCCCATCACAAGGTAGCAGTGCAGTTTGTAATTCCTTCGGGTATAAACATCCAGGGGTTCTCAGGAACTCATTATCTAAATAGTTTTGTACATGCATATGCATTAGTAAACATTAAAATTCCTTGGGCTTTATCCTTTTGAGCAAGGTAGTATAACTACTGCACAGAACAAACGGTGCAATCAAATATGTCAGTTAAAGGTTAAGTTTGGTATAGCTGAAATACTACTGAGTCGTTAAACAAATGTAAAACATCTTTGTCATACATTAAGCTAAGTTCATGTGGTTTTAATATAATAGTCATCCATTTAGCATTAATGGTCAAGGCTTGAACTATATCTTTATCAGTGTTGTGTAATCTAGCAGACAGATAAATTTTGTTCATGAAAAGCCAAAGTTAAGAAAAGATTGACCTTGTTTGTTGGGCAGGAGAAGTGATCCTGAGTTCAGATCCGGCTCATGTTTCTCCAGCTAAAGATTCCCCAATAGCTTTCTCCACATTTTTCTTTTAATTGTAGCTTGAGGTGTCAATGACAATCCACATTACAGTCAGGCTTCCAAGAAGAGTTTATTCACAAGAATAACAATGTGTTAATGGCATATATTTCCATTTTTCCTGTCTGAGAGGCATCATTAATGTGGTATTATCCTTCTCCTGTGCAATGACATCAGCAGGTACAGTAGGACTGGAAGTATGCTTCACCCAGATTTTAGCTTCAACTGCACATATTTCATTGGTGATTCTAAACCCTTCATCACCTCTAATTGTTAGTGAATTGGCACAGGACGCTTTCCCAATTGGAGGATTGCTCCCTTATCCTAATTAGAGTTCTTTGGCGGATGCCCCTCCAAGAGTTCCTTTTCAAGACCTATCAGAACTTTCACAGGGGGTATTCCAGAGAGAAACCACAATGAAAGAAGGAGAAGGGTTCTAGTCCAGCTGCCCAGCATGGCCTCAAGCAGGTCCTGAGTATCAGTGAGCTTCATTTTCCTCTCATGTAAGAAGAAACTATGACTTCTTGTCCTGCCTACCTCTGAAGGCTATTGTGGATCAAAGAGGATAACATGAAAAGTTTTTTGAACTCTGAAGTACCATTCCAACATCAGGATGAGAGGAGAGCAGGGGATAAGAATCTGCACCATCAAATGCCTCTTGGTCACTGCTGAACAGCGACCATCAGCTCTCTCAGATTATCACTTATCCCCAGGGGGTGTTAGGGAAAACTCAGGGCTCATGCGTCATCTAATTCACTTAAGAATTTGGGTGCTGACGTTTATTCTTTAATACTCAGCACATGAGACTTCTAAGAGGGGACCTTCTCTCATAGTGTTAGTTCTAGGGAAATTTATATCAATGCTGTCTTTCTTTTGCCCAAGCAAGTAGAAGAGTTAAGCATGTTGTATCATCTTGTGTGCTAAATCACTTCAGTTGTGTCTGACTCTGTGTGACCCTATGAACTGTAGCCCCTCAGGCTCCTCTGTCCATGGGATTCTCCTGGCAAGAATACTGGAGTGGGTTGCCATGCCCTCCTCCAGGGGATCTTCCTGACCCAGGGATGGAACCCACATCCTTATGTCTTCTGCATTGATAGGCAGGTTCTTTACCATTAGCCCCACCTGGGAAGCCTGTACCACCTTACATCACATCTTTAACAGGTCATGTTCCTCTCTACAGAAATGTTAAATTGTTATATTATAGAAAGTAGGGGTACATATTTATAACTGTAGTATCAAAGGCTAAAGAAGATGTTTTTACTTTATTCTGATTCTTTGCTCCCTTTCTTTCCTGAAAGACCTATTATGCTTCTAACAAGAAAAGCATGTTCTAAGAAAACACACGGAAAGAGTCCCGAGTTTGCCCCTTTATTATCTCCAGATCTTAACTCCATCCATTGTTAATTTTCCTCACCATTCTCAATTCCATGGTTCTCAGCAGAGTGCCAATATATTCTCCATGCATGATCCTTGGAAAAAATTTACTACTTTTATTGATAAATGACAGATCACAAAAGAAGTCTGAAGGAAGCCATCGTGTGTACTTCTGTCATTAGTTCAAAATTTTTTGTTCCTTTTAGGTACCAAGATAAAGGAGATTTGCAGTTAGGCAGTAGGAAAATAAGCAAATGGTCAAAAGGATTTTGGACATTTACAAATGATGTCTGTCTCCTCATGTGTGTTCTTAGTCAAATAGGGCAGGAAAATAAGCCCCAGGTAAAGTAATTGGATCTTTAGAACAACATAAAGAGGGCTGAGTACTCATAAAAATAAGCCTAGAGCTCAGTCAGAATTGATGCCTTTACTTGACTGCCTTCTGTTTATTTTGACATTCCCTTCATATATACACATTTAAACCTCAGTGGAAATTATATAATGATGATATAAATAGTGGCAAAGTGTTTAAATAAAACATAGTGTCTAGGTTTGAAGTCATAAAATTAAACATGTATGGTGACATGTCTTTGTTATGCCATGAATCACCATTGTACAGTATGGTTCTGATACTGGATTCATATACAGCACTGCATGTCTACACTGAAAACTTGAAAAAGAATTACCAAGCTGTTTGTAGGTTTGCAAATATTCAGATTTTCTTTATTATATAAACAACCTGTTTGAATAACTTCTATATACTCTTTCTTAAAAAATTATTTATTTGGCTGCTCTGGGTCCTAGGTGCAGGAGGTGGGATTTTTCTTTGGGACATGGGAACTCTTAGTTGCAGCATGCAAAATCTATTTCTCTGACCAGGGATTGATTCTGAGCCCCCTGCATTGGGAGCACTAAATCTTAGCCACTGGACCACCAGGGAAGCCCCAGCTTCTATATATTCTTGATGGAATAAAGACAAACTAGAAACCATAGCTGCTACACTACTACAGAATTCTTTTAACTCCCAACTGTGCAACCAAACCAATGCCACAAAAAATAATATCTTTGCTTACTGATAGTTCAGTTCAGTCGCTCAGTCATGTCTAACTCTTTGCATCCCCATGGAGTGCAGCACACCAGGCTTCCCTGTCTATCACCAACTCCCGGAGCTTGTTCAAACTCATGTCCATCAAGTTGGTGATGTCATCCAACCATCTATCCTCTGTCATCCCCTTCTTATGCCTTCATTCTTTCCCAGCATCAGGGTCTTTTCCAATGATAACTAGGCACTCAAATATATTATACAAGATCAGGTATTTTTTTACATCTTTCTATAGCATGTTTTTGCAAAGCATGGGCTAATCCTCACTGAGATGTAGCAAATGATCACAAGATCATTTATTCAGTCCCCTATTTTATGTCACCATATAGCCATAGATTATATTTCAACCATTAAAAAAAAATCAACCCAAATTTTTATCATTTAGGAAAACAAATCCTATTTGACTAAATCTACAAGGGCAAACATTTTTACAAGGAAATATTTCAAACACAGAATAATTCCATAGGCACCATAAAGATAGCCACCAAATATGAGAGCTCTCCAACAAATTCAAAGAACAGAAAATCAAAACCAAAATCCAAAACAATAACCAAAGATTCTTACTGCCTCTCTCAACAAATCTACAAATTTACATTCAGTGCAAACTCTTTACAAAAACAAAACAAAAAACATTGTTTTCATCTTATACATTTATTCTTCACTTCTTAAAAATAAAGCCATATTTATAATAAAGACATTAAAATAGAAAAAATTAATTCTTTCTCTCCGATCACGGTTTTTCTCTTGTTTAAGATGACTGAGATTTTCTGTTTTAGACTATAACAAGTACCCAAAAAGAATCTATGAGACTGAGAAATAAAATGTTAGATTTGGGAATAGACTGTATAGTCCCACTCTCTACAAAAACCTCACAGCTTTGATCTCCTTGTTGACAATTAAGATTTCAGGAATTTAGGGTTTGGATTATTTGTATTCACTAGTTAGTTTGTAAGGGAAAGCAAAAGAGGAAGGAGAAAAAATTTTATCACATGTCCAGTCACAGCCTTCATGCCTACAGAATCCTGGTGTATGCTTCAGTCCAGGGAAAATGCCACCTCTCACCTAGATCCAGACCACTGGGCATTGGAAGCTGAGCTGCCAAAAAAGTGAAAAAACAAAGGTCAGTGGTCACCAACTAGCTGCCACATCCTTCCAAAGTCTTCACATTGTCAAATATCATCTATGCAGATGTCTTCCGAGCATCTTAAAGAAAATATAATTGATGCTAAAGCATCAATTGCGTTTGCCTGCTGACTCTTCTAAGGTGACATCACAGTAACAGAGCACAAGAGACAGCTATCTTATAAAACTTCAGATGCAGGAAATTCACAAGCACACAAATCACTCCACTTGAGTACCTCGGAGTGGTAGACACTGAACACACATTATGTGTTGTCTGCCACATTTTTACTAGTAAATTCCCATAATGGAAAAGTGGCCTTGGGTTCTGGGTTCCAAAGACATTTCCTTGTGAATTTCTGAGAACTTTGACTTATGAAGGGTAAAATTCTAAGCATTAGGAAAAGCTCCTACTTGTTGCGATAGTACAAACTGAGCCAGAACAATTCTGAGTGGAATTCACTTTCCACTTAGACGTCAGCACAGTTTCAGAAACACCGTCAAGTTGAGCAAGCATGAAATGAAACTTCTTTCTTGTTATGATTTTTAATTACCAACTTTGAAGGTTTACTTCTGGGGAGCAATATGACATTTCAAAATGCTCCTGTGTCATACCTTAGAAGGAAGCAATGTCAAGAAGCTATGAATAATCCTTAAACTTCAACATGTGTAAAACATCCTTCATTTCACTAAGTCCTTTAAAAATTGACTTCGTTTGATTTCAAAACCCCCTAGGAAGAAGTCAGGGCAGGTACTATGATCTCATTTTTACAAATGAAGAATCTGAGAAGGTCCAAGCGGAAGTAAATTGCTAACCCCCAGCCCACATTATAAACTGGGAAACAAGGACTTGCACTTCACTCTCACAACAGCATGGAATAGTAATAGTCCACTGTATCTCAACTTCCTTAACAAAATAATAGCAATAAGAAGAAAAAGAAAACTTCCATTCTTGACCTCTGGTGAGGTCAAGTTCTCACAAACCACATCCAGTTTCAGAGTATGTGTGTTCTCAGTCGCTTCAGTTGGATCCAACTCTTTGTGACCCTATGGATTGTAGCCCACCAGGCTTCTCTGTCCATGGGATTCTCCAGGCAAGAATACTGGAATGGGTTACTATGCCTTCCTCCAGCAGATCTTCCCAACTCAGGGATCAAACCCTCGTCATCTGTTTTTCCTGCATTGCAAGTAGATTCTTTACCGCTGAGCCACCGAGGAAGCCCAGATTCAGAGTAAATCTACATATAGGCAAATTGTAACATTTTTCTTTAATTCATCTTCAAATATTTCACAGAAAAATATTGTTATCAAATGTTTATTGAGGGCTTGTGATGCAGTCAGTGTTTATGACAATAAGCTGAAAATCTACATTTTACTTACAATTTACATTTTGCTGAATATTCATTTCTATTAAACCATATAGAATGTTTGATACATTTATATGCATAAAAATACATAGGTAAAATATGTTGGTGACTGCATTTTTTTCATTTTTTATCTAAATGTTTTGGCATCTTATCATAGAAAAATCAAAGACCAAAGGGGTAAAAAAAATCTGCTACTCTGAATCCTAGGCTCTTCCACTGGGAACATGGTCTTAATAAAAAGAGTTCTAGACTTTCAGGCAGGAGACACAGATAGTAATATTAGATTCACCCCAATGAATGTTTTTAGAAGATTCATTTAGTTCCTCACCTTCTGAATCTGGTAAATATAAATATGGGCTCTTATCCAGAGGACAAAGAAGCTCAACAATCTTAAAAAAAAAAAAAAGTGAAGAAAGTTTTAATGGTGAAAAGTCAATTGGGAGTTGGAGGAACTTTGCAAGTAAAAAATTTTTAAATACTGTTAAAG